>JBBDGP010000987.1:1200000-1800000 GCA_037952835.1 Lithobates septentrionalis
GAGTACTTCTCCCATCTTTAGCAGACTCCACCACTTGTTTGCCTGCAAGTCTTAGAACACAATTCTATAGTTCCTAGCCAGATAGCACCAAGACTGAGTGAAAGTAGTAAGAAAGGGTTCCTGTGGTCTTCAGGCTGTTCAGCGAGAGGTGGTAGCTGGTAGAAGAATCCAGGGACAGTCCAAGGACAAGGCAGGATGTGAGCAGGTGCAAGCCAGTAAACAATTCCAAGGTTACGTCAAACTGAATTGAAAAAATAGTCAGTGTACAAGAAGACAAGGGTCAGCATTGAGGAATCCAATAACAGGTAGCAGTGTAGCACAGCAGGCAGGGCATAACAGGTAGGGTGCTAGGTAGAAGACCCTATCAAAAGCCACCTGCCAATCAGCGCGGAGTGGGCACTGCTCCTGTTGTCCAGCAACAAAGCTAAGGGTGGTATGTAGAGCGGAAGGGTGTCAGGTAATTGAGCCAGAACAAGAGACTGCCTTGCACTCCTAACAGTCCTGCATTGTAAGTGATGACATTGGAAAGCCTTTGTAAGGAGGAAAAGAGGAAACTGGAAGGAAGCCAATGGGTGCGAGAAATAAGTATTACTGTTTATTCCTATACCTCTAAATTAATAGAGCATTTAGCCCTTGCAATGGGGTAGGGGAGCCACTCCAAGAGAAAGTTTTCTGCTGCCTAGAGGTGGACTTTAAATACTACAAAAAAGAAATACTTCTAAGGAAAGTTGCTGAGTTGCAACAAGTATGCAAGTCAGGAGTTCAAAATTTACGGGTTGCATATTTGTTCAAACTCAGTAGTGAGCCAAGGATAAGGATGACAGATGTTGGACCTGCTTCTTTAGTCTAGGTTCACAGGTCATGAATGCTCACAAAATCACAAAATGTTCTCAGCCTGCAGACAAAACGTGCTGCTCTTTAGTAGATTCACCACACAGTTTTTTATGTGCGCAAAACCACATGGTGTAGGCCAATTTTAAAAAAGGGTCTGAGGACAGGGCAGCTCATTGAAATGAACAGACTGCCCTACCTGCTGAATGGTCGGACTGATGTGAACTGAGCCTAAAAGTGCTTAAATGCTTATGAGATAGGAGAAGGCGAAGGCTCTGTCTGAGACCCACCTTACTAACTGAACTCAGCTGTTTTTTCCAATGAAGAATAATAGTAATTTTACACATTATAAAAAAGAAAACGTTCATTTGGAAGAATGGGCAGCAAGGTGGCTTAGTAATTAGCATTTCTGCCTTGCAGAACTAGGGTCCTTGGTTAGAAGACTACCTGCATGGAATTTCCGTGTTCCTCTTGCGCATCTATCAGGTTTCTCCCACACTCCAAAGACATGGTGGTAGGTTAATTGGCTCCTGTCTAAAATTGGTCCTAATATGATATTCTACTGAGCACACCGAAAATAGCTGCCTCGCCATCTGCTTTGAGTTCCCAGCTAGAAAAGAGATATAGAAATGTTCATCAATAAAATGAGGGGTACAGGCTTAAATGAACAAATAGTTAAACTTGAGGCCCTGAAATCTTTAAATAATTGCCAAGTCTAGGTTGCACCATTTTCAGATGCTTCGAGAACAACTCAGGCAAATGTAATACCCTGTTATTAATAGACATTGCTTATGATATATAATGGATTTCACAGTGAGAAACTCTGCACAAACATTATTTCAAATACATGTCAGCAGCATTTATTTAAAGAAAGCTTAAACTAATTATGATGCATGCACAGAAATATAACAAAATGTACCCTAATGGTACAAAGTAAAAGCACAAGGAATCACATGGGACCTTCTTTTGCAGTCTAGTAATGGCTGTTTGCTGAGTCGACATGGAAGTGGAACACTTTGCCAAAGCTGACACATTAATGAAGAGGAATAGCATAATTTGCTACAGAGACCACCAGGTTTTCTAAGGTAATTCTCTGGCTTAGACTTGTGGTTTTTGCTGGAATAAGCCAGCTACACATCAACAGTTGAACTGAAGTGATCCTATGGCCTAATGCAGATTCCTTCATGGTGACATCATGGCTGCAAATTGGATAATTAGTGTTCCTGACACTGCGGAAATAGTGCTATGCTGATCCTCGCTGACTCATGCTGAATAGGGGATATACCTGTCCTCATCAATGCCATTGAATATTAAGTTATGAGTGTGCACTTACATGGTGTCATTCCAAATGACAAAAATAGTCAGGGCGACACAGAAATAAAATCAGATTATCTCCATAATAATTAAATAAAGGATATCACAAGTTAAATACAAAGTGAAATCACACACAGTATGTAGGAGTTGTTTTACCTGCCAAAAGATCATTGAAATAATGCACATACTCCTCAGATCCACCAGTCACTTTGTTAGTATGACCTGAAGCTCAACCCTAGACAATGGTACCAGGACCAGTTCATCCAGCGTCAATGGTGAGGAAGCAGAACTGTGCCCCTCTTTGCCACTGCTAGCATGTGGCAAAGAATGGGTATAATGTCCTGCACTTATTCTGCATCCTTCTGTCTTCCAGCTGCCAACGGCTGGCCTGGCATAGCGTACCCATGGCATGGCCAATCGCCTGCCTGCCAGACAGGATGTTTTTGCGCATGTGCAGTGCGCAGTATGCTTTTCAGAGATTGGGTGTTTGGACCATGGTGTAAAAGTAGTAACCAACAAAGCAGATGTAAAGTTGAGGTGCACTGGTTGCATTCAGCTGTTTGCCTAGCAGGGCCAGGGCAAGGAAGGACATGGGGGGCAGTTGTCCCAGGGCAAAGAGTGAAGTGGGGTGTTGATGCCATGCATGCATGCTCCTGATCAGTGGCTGGCAGCTCTCTCTCTGAAAAGAAGTGAGTGGGTGCGTCTGACCGTGGACCATGGTGTGATCACAGTAGCTGTCAAAGCTGACATAAAGACAGGGGCGGACTGACAACTCATGGGGCCCCCGGGCAATAGGGGATCATGGGGCCTCGTTTGTCCCCACCCACCCACACACACAAGCCTCACCCTCACAAAGCCCCACGTATATATTGCACTGCTACATTACATGCATTTGTCACAAAATTTCTCTACTGTATGTTTTAAAATAAATGTTTAAAGAGTTAAGAAAATAAAGAAAAATAAACTCACATTAACCAGGTACATTTTCTACGGGGCTACGGGGCTCTCCTGTGAGCAGAATCACGTACAGGTACTTGATTCTGCACTTGCGGGTCTGCGTGCTGTTTGACCCACTGCCGCTGTGATTGGACACACCGAGAGCTAATCAGCGGGTCCGGCGGACCCGATGTCCGCCGGGCCCCGGCGTTAGTTTCCAACAGAGGCAGAACGGTGGTCTGCCGATGTAAAAAAGTCCCCAGAGAGCCTCCCCCACTTACATCAGGGTCCCCAGAGAGCCTCCTCTTACATCAGGGTCCCCAGAGAGCCCCATCCTTACATCAGGGTCCCCAGAGAGCCCTGACCCCCCCTTACATCAGGGTCCCCAGAGAGCCCCCCTTACATCAGGGTCCCCAGAGAGCCCCCCTTACATCAGGGTCTCCAGAGAGCCCCCTCCTTACATCAGGGTCCCCAGAGAGCCCCCAACCCCCCTTACATCAGGGTCCCCAGAGAGCCCCCTTACATTAGGGTTCCCAGAGAGCCTCCCCTTACATCAGAGTCTCCAGAGAGCCCCCCCGTACATCAGGGTCCCCAGAGAGCCCCCCCATACATCAGGGTCCCCAGAGAGCCCCGTCTTACATCAAGGTCTCCAGAGTGCCCCCCATACATCAGGGTCCACTCCCCAGAGAGCCCCCCATACATCAGGGTCCCCAGAGAGCCCCCCCATACATCAGAGTCCCCAAAGAGCCCCCCATACAACAGGGTCCCCAGAGAGCCCCCATAGATCTGGGTCCCCAGAGAGCCCCCCCATACATCAGAGTCCCAGAGAGCCCCCTATACATCAGGGTCCCCAGAGAGCCCCCCATACATCAGGGTCCCCAGAGAGACCCCCATACATCAGGGTCCCAGAGAGCCCCCCTATACATCAGGGTCCCCAGAGAGCCCCCCATACATCAGGGTCCCAGAGAGCCTCCCATACATCAGGGTCCCAGAGAGCCCCCCATACATCAGGGTCCCCAGAGAGCCCCCCATACATCAGGGTCCCAGAGAGCCCCACCATAGATCTGGGTTCCCAGAGAGCCCCTCCATACATCAGGGTTCCCGAGAGCCCCCCATACATCAGCGTCTCCAGAGAGCCCCCCATACATCAGGGTCCCAGAGAGCCCCCCATACATCAGGGTCCCTAGAGAGCCTCCCCCCATACATCAAGGTCCCCAGAGAGCTCCCCCATACATCAGGGTCCCAGAGAGCCCCCCATACATCAGGGTCCCAGAGAACCCCCCCCCATACATCAGGGTCCCCAGAGAGCCCCCCATACATCAGGGTCCCAGAGAGCCCCACCATAGATCAGGGTTCCCAGAAAGCCTCCCTATACATCAGGGTCCCAGAGAGCTCCCCATATATCAGGGTCCCCAGAGAGCCCCCCATACACCAGGGTCCCCAGGGAGCCCTCCATACATCAGGGTCCCCAGAGAGCCTCCCCCATACATCAGGGTCCCCAGAGAGCCCCCCATACATCAGGGTCCCCAGAGAGCCTCCCCCTCATACATCAGGGTCCCCAGAGAGTCTCCCCCAATACATCAGGGTCCCCAGAGAGCCCCTATACATCAGGGTCCCCAGAGAGCCTCCCCCCATACATCAGGGTTCCCCCATACATCAAGGTCCCCAGAGAGCCTCCCCCCTTACATAAGGGTTCCCAGACTTAACCCCCCCCAGAGGTTCCCCTGTACCTGGCTGTGCACCTCCAACCCCCAGCACAGGGGGAGGTGGGAGGTGGTGATCGGCAGCTCTATGGTGCCTGTGGATCTCACTGGGGCTTGTAGTTCTCCTCCTGATTCTGTACAGTGGAGAGGGGAGGGGCCTCTGACCTGGGCAGCAGTCGGCAACAGTCTACAAGCAGAGCAACTCACTTGTACACTGAAGAGTGAAACTTGTAGCTGCCCGGGTCAGAGGCCCCTCCCCTCTCCACTGTATACACTCTGAAGGAGAAATACAAGCCCCAGGGAGATGCCACAAGCACCATAGAGCTGCCAATCGCCGCCTCCCACTCCCCCACTGCATTCAAACTGAAAGCCAGAGGTGCAGGGGGGAGATGCTGTGTCTTGGGCCCTTCCCCCACAGCGGCAGAATGGCTCCACCGCAGCACTGCCAGCAGCATACCCCTAGATCCGACGAGCATCTCTCAGGAGCTTCTCACGGGCCCCCTACTGGCCGCGGGCCCTCGGTCTGCGTCCGAATGCCCGAATGGACAGTCCGCCTCTGCATAAAGATGAGGCCCACTGGTTGCTAGCCACTGATCAGGAGCATGCATGAAAAGCATCACCCCTCACCCCCTCTTCCCCCTGGGGTTTCTGCCCCTCGTGCCCTTCCTTATCCTGGCCCTGCTAGGCAAATAGCTGAATACACACATATGAGAGTTGTTGCTTTTGCCAAAAAAATTGTTTATTTCTTAATTCAATCCACATTTTTTTTCAAGTACTACTGCAGCTAGGTGACTTAACTTTGCTATACTACAGTTAAGAAATGCAGCTAGGTCTCCTCTGCTGCACTGTACTGAACTGATTGAGTAAAGGTTTGATAATTTTTGGCATTCCCTCTGACCAGTAAGAGAGCCCATCATATTGATGAGCCAAATGAAATGTACTGGGGTTGGGAGAGAGCTAGCAAGCTTAGATTCTAGTCTAGGAAATTGACCAATCTGGATGGCCTGGCGTTCAGAAAAAGTGGGGTGCTTATACAGTAGGTGCCAGCAGGTTATTTTCCTATTAAAATGGTTGAATATAAGGGCAGAATGAGTGGCTGTTTGGGGCCCCATATGGATGTTAAAATGTTCTTTACTTCATAGCTTTTCATAGTAAAAAAAATGTAAAGCCTTTGCAGGAAATATGCTGTACCCAGTCTTTAACTTCTGCTGCTACTAGATTTCTTACCTATACAGATCATTCCACTTGCCACTGTTTGAGGGTCCATTCTCATTTCACAGGGTTGTTGTTGCGCGTTAATGCAAGTGCATTAAGTTCCATTTTAATGTGTGCTGTGGTAAGGCAATTGCAGTGCATGGAAATAGTCTGAAAAGTGGACATGACTCTTGTGTTGCAGTGCTTCAAAAAGGACATTGACTGATACTGTAACAGTGTATTGTGGTTCATTTTACCATACATTACTGCAACACAACAGTGTGCAGGGGCTTAAAATTTACTTTGTATATGGTACAGTTCAACTTTTGATGCAGTGCATATTCAAAGTTTCTTCTGAAGGACACTGCAATGTACTCTGAGCCCATAATTTCAGTCTTTGTGTAATTGCCATTAATGGACCTTTGATTTTGTTTACAAAAGTTTTATTTTGGAAGTTTAGGTAAACAGACAGTAGGTATAGTTATAAGTAATGTATAACATCGGTACAATAAAATGCATATAAAGAAAAAGGTTATTTAACAATATGTAACGAGTATGGTAGTGGACAATGAAAATAGGCTTATACATGAATAATATAAAGCATATCCCAGTATCATCATAAGGTAATAGGTAAATATGATAATATTATATTAATGATGATTAGGTTGGGTTCCAATAAGACCATTTCTTTTTGTGAATATGGATAGTGTCGTTAAGGGTGTGATAAATCCACTCAGAAAGTTTGAGGAGTTCCATTCTGTTTATTACTTGTTGCCATGATAAATTATTAGATTTCCAATTATAGGCTGTCATCCAGTGTATTGAACTGCATAGGGAGTGGAATAGTCTCATACAGGGGGAGGGTATGCCCGGTATATTAGCATATAGCAAGCATATCTGAGGAGAGAGGGTAATTTTTTGTTTAGAAGATTGTTCTATTAATTCAATTGCTTTGTGCCATATATGATTAATATGATTGCAACTCCAAAATATGTGTAAGATGGTACCAGAATCTGGGCATCCCCTAAAACAATCTGGAGAGATGGATGGGTAGTAAGCATGGAGTTTTGAAGGGGTAAGGTACCACCTAGAGAAAATCTTAATTGGAGACTCTCTAAAGGTGATAGCTCTGTTACTTTTGCGAAGATTTTCTGACATGGAACACCATTCTTCAACACTAATTGAGATATCCATATCCACTTCCTATTGAAGCATTTGTGTAGATTTATCCGGTACTCCAACATTGTTAATATAACAATACAACCTGGATATGAGGCCTCTGTCTCTAGAGGATAAAATGCATATATGTTCAAAGGTTGTGTATGATGGATGAGTATTGAGTGCAAAATATTTAGCGTAGAAGGATTTGATTTGCTGGTAATGTTGGAGTTCATATGTAGGTAGATTGTGTGTGGCTTGTAGAGCTGAGAATGGGATAAATTCCCACTTTTGGATATTAGTGTTATTCCCGCGCTATCAGGTATATCAGTCGCTAACCTGGGAAAAGGGATCAAAGCGCTGTGAACTTGTTTTTATGTGAGTTTTTTACTTTTTCTGAATAAAAGCTGTTATTTTATTTAAACAATATCACACTATTGGATCCATCCTGCTTTATCTTCCTATACATACCCCCCTGCACTATACCTGTGAGAACCATACCCTGGACCCAGGACGGTGAGGGATGCGGTGGAGTCCATAGGTGGATACCTCCAAAAGTGTTTTCTGGTCATATGCTCTTGCCCTATTACCTTAAGGTAAGGGGCCACCTTTCACTTGTGTGTGTGTATACACGAAGAGGCACAAGATTTGATCTATTTTGAGCACATATAACCGCAACGATTGCATGCTAAGACGTTGCGATTACCACGTTTGATTTAATTGAAATATTTTATTGTGGGACTATCTGAATTCAAAGAAACTCATTTGGGACATTTCTGATGAACTTTTGTTTGAACGTTTGTCTGCACGTTGTCACTTCAGGCATCGCTTGTTGATATCCACGCTGTATTTATTTTTACTTTGCTGCACAGTGTCACCTTATGAGTTGGTTTTTTGCTTATAGTATTTATCACTGTGTTTAGTTTTATTTAAACCTACCCAAGCGGATATACTCTCATCGTTTATTAATATCTTTTACACTTATATTTTTTATTTATTAGCGATTGAATCTCTGGTGATGATTGCTTTTTAGGATATGGTTATTCATGATTATGCTTTCATGTTTCTCATTTATCATCACTGCTATTAGTTTCACCGTCTCCGATTGTCACTATTTCATACAAATTCCCACTTTTGTTGAAGGGATCTCAGTGTAATTAAATTTTTGTCGATCCAAGTGGAGAAAGATTGTCTGTTATTGTAGGCATAGGTAAATCTAGGATCTCCTAAAAAAAGAGGCCAAAGGTGGTGTGTCTGAGGAGAGTTTGTATATATCTTTATATTTAATCCATAATTGATAAAATTGAGCTATAATGATATTATGTTTCATAAGTTTGCTATAAGAGGTAGTATTAGACTATAAGATTCCTTGTAGATGGAGTGGGAGAATGGAGATGGATTCAAACATTTTCCATGGGGTGTCTATTGAGGGAGTGAACCATTGGGTAAGTTGTGTAAGTCTTGTGGCCAGGTAATAAAGCCATAAATTTGGAAGGCCTAGGCCACCTGTGGCTTGTGGTCTATGCATAAGGGCGTAGCTGCATCTCGGTTTTTTCTCTGCCCATATAAATGTGTTGATTGCTCTTTGAAAGGAAGTCAATTTAGATTTGGGAACATTGATAGGTAGGGCACGGAAATAGTATAGGAGTTTAGGGAGAATCGTCATTTTGATAGCGCATATTCTACCTAGGAAGGAAATATGAAAGGAAGACCATGACTTTAAGAGAGATGTACTATGCGAGAATAATGGGATATAGTTAGATTTATATAATAGGTTGTGAGTTAAGGAGATTGTGACACCAAGGTATTTAAATGACTTAGAACACCATACAAATGGGAAATTTTTTGATAGTAGGGATTGGATATTTTGGGTGTAGTTAATTGGTAGAGCGGAACATTTATTGGTATTAATTTTAAGGCCTGAAGTGGTTTGGAAGGATTTAAGTTCTTTTAAGAGGGATGGGATAGAGGTGAGGGGATCTGTGAGGAACAGAAGAGCATCATCAGCGTATAAGCTGAGTTTGAATTCTCTATCTCCTTTTGTATATCCTTTTATGTCAATGCTATTCCTGATCTTGTGGGCTAAGGGTTCAATTGCAAGGGCAAACAACAATGGTGATAAGGGACAGCCCTGTCTAGTACCTCTACTGAGGGGGAAGAAGTCAGAATTGTGTCCAGGAATTTTAATTCTAGTTTGAGGATTGTGATAGAGTGCTTTGAATCCTTGTAGAAATTTATCTGAGATTCCGTATTTGGGTAGTAGATAGTTTAGATATGACCAGCTAACGCTGTCAAACGCCTTATGAATATCCAAACTGAGAAGGCATAGTTGATGGGAGGTTAGATTGGCGTCTTGAATAATATTGTGACTAGTCTAACATTATCGACTATCTGTCGACCAGGGATGAAGCCAGTTTGGTCTATATGTATTAAATTTGTGATGACTGCTGCTAGTCTATCAGAGAGTAATCTACCAAAGATTTTGAGGTCGTTGTTAAGGACCTATATAGGTCGGTAGTTTTGAGGGAGAGAGTGATCTTTGAGTGGTTTGGGGATAAGGGAAAGGTTAGCTATGTTCTGACTCAACTACAAGGCAATAAATGTTATCTTCAGCTTCACATAGAGCTTACATGACCTGGTGATCTATTTATCCCTTGCATCAATTCAGACAGCTTAACTCAATGGAAAACTCACTGTATGGAAAGACAGACTAGGAATCCTCTCGAATGTTCCGTTTAATGATGGGTATCCATAGGTAGAAAAACGTTGCAGTTGTAAGCCACATGTAAAGATGTTACAGCAATGAGGTATACTGTGCACAATGAATCAGAGAGAGGAAGGGGAGGAGAATATACAGAACTACGGTAAGAGAAAGAGTTCAGATAGACAGAGAGAACAAATCTTAAAGACACAGAGCATAATAAATCACAGTGTAACACAACACTCCCTGTCTGAAATCTTTAGATTTCATAACCATAAACAATTTATATATATATATATATATATATATATATATATATATATATATATATATATATATATATATATATATATATATTCAATAAGTCCAATACTATTAAATGTCCTGGAACCTGTAATGAAAAACATGCAACAAGCAAGTATAAACATAAGTCCAACAGGATAGAAAGACATGTAGTCCGACGTATGACGTCTTCAAAGAATTCCAAAGTTCAGAGTAGAACCTGTTGATAGCAGCAATGTACTCCCCGCCGTGCCAACAGCATGGCTAGTCCTTGCATAAGTCACTCACCTGGCAAAAGGAGTACTAACTCAGTAATTGGTCGAGTGAAGGTTCGTGTGGATCCTCCCTTGGTTACCTTGACGTCTACCTTCCGAACCTTGTTATCGTCACTGGGCCTAACCTTGGTAATAAGACCCATAGGCCACTCATTCCGACAAACTTCCTTGTCTTTTAGAAGGATAAGATCTCCAACCTTTAGATTAGACTTAGATGTTTGCCATTTGTTACGACCTTGAAGGTGATGAAGATACTCCTTCCTCCAGCGATGCCAAAACACATTGGCGAGATGCTGCACCTGCTTCCATTGACGCCAGTAGATATCCTTGGGTTCAATTTAACTTGAAGATATTACAGCAGTCCCAATCTTTTGAGTAAGGAGCGAAGCTAAGGTAAGGATCACTGGAGCATCAGGATCTGAAGATACCGGCACTAAAGGTCTTGCGTTCACTATAGCACACACTTCAGCGAGAAATGTAGACAAAGTATCATGGGTGAGTGGTAAAGACTTGTGAGTCTGCAACATGGAGTCGAGAATTCTTCGTGCTACTCCAATCATTCGTTCCCAAGATCCTCCCATGTGTGATGAATGTGGAGGATTAAACAACCAAGTACATCCATTGTTGGCCAAGAAATTGTTCAATTGTAGCTCTTTACATGCTCCAACAAAGTTGGTACCACAGTCAGATCTCAGCTGCTTAACAAGTCCTCTGACAGAAAAGAATCTTCGTAGGGCACAGATGAAGGAAGAAGAATCCATAGACTCAATTACTTCTATATGTATTACTCGGATGCTGAGACAGGTAAACAATACAGCCCACCTTTTACTATTGGCAGCTCCACCACGAGTTCTCCGAGTGATGACGGACCATGGGCCGAAAACATCTACTCCAACATAGGTGAAGTGTGGATCTGTACTTAGGCGATCGGCTGGAAGACTTGCCATTTGTTGGTGTTGATGTTTTCCTCTTAACTTGTGGCATTTGACGCACCTGAAGAGCAAGGAGGAGACACACCTTTTCATACCAATGATCCACAAGCCAGCTGAACTGATGGCACCTTCTGTAAACTGACGGCCTTGATGATGTACCAGTCCATGGTGATGACGAACTAGAAGAGTAGTAACATGATGTTGCCCTGGTATGACTATAGGATTTCTTTCTTTGCTGCATAAGTCAGATTTAGTTATACGGCCACCAACTCTCAGCAGCTGATTGGCATCAACTACAGGATTTAGATTGAAGAGAGAACTGTTTTTAGACAATTCAGTTCCATTTCTGATTCTCTCGAATTCCTCCTGATACACCTCTTGTTGCACACAACGGATTATTACCTCTTCTGCGTGTGAAATATCTGCTGCTGTAAAGTGTCCAGAACAGCTGTGCCAACCACGACACTCTGCCGCAGGGTTCTTCCTAAAGCTGCGAGCAATATGAATTAGGCGAGCGATGGCTCTTACAGCAGATGACCAGGTGGAAAAATGCTCAAAGCGGTGTGACCGCAGCTTCTGTTTTGTAATTACAGAAGTGTGGAGTGAGATGTGCACAGTTCTTATTTCCTTATCATCTTCAGGACTTACTAACCCATAGGTGTTGTCAGTAGGGGGTAAGTAGGAGTCCTCACACAAAAACCTTGGAGGTGACAGCCATAAGCTGTCCTGAAGAACATCAGATGACACGGCTCTGGTCCCACAGTCAGCTGGATTGAGTTCAGTGGGAACGTAATGCCATTGACTTGGTAGGGAGAATCTCTTAACACGTTCAACCCTGTTGCTGACATACACATGAAACTGTTTTGTTTGGTTGTATATGTAACCAAGTACTACCTTACTGTCTGTATAGAAGGTGAAAGAATCAATTCTAGTGTCCATTTCACTTCGTATGACTTCGACAATTTCTACTGCTAGCACGGCTGCACAAAGTTCAAGTCTTGGTATGGTATGTGCAGGTTTGGGAGTGAGTTTTGCCCTGCCTAGAACAAAACTACAGTGTGATTCCCCATTCATTTCAGAAGTTTTCAAATAGGCTACAGTAGCAATAGCTTCAACTGATGCATCAGAGAAAATATGAATTTCCCTCCGGTAAACAGTTGAAATAGAACCTGGAACATAGCAATGGGAAATCTGAAGTTTTTCTAGTGACTTCAAAGAATGTCTCCACCTTTCCCACTTGTGTTGATTCTCACTAGGTAAGGGAGTATCCCAGTCTATGTTCTCAGTAGATAACTGTCTTAGCAGAATATTACCTTGAATGGTAACTGGAGCAAGGAAACCGAGTGGGTCATAGATGCTATTCACCACCGACAGGACTCCTCTCTTAGTGAAGGGTTTGTCATAAGTTGACACTTGGAAGGTGAATGTGTCTTGTTCGATGTTCCACAACAAACCCAGACTTCGCTGTACAGGAGGCACATCTGTACCCAAATCATGGTGGCATAGTCCTCAGAGTGAAAGGCATTCATAAGTTCCTGGCTGTTGGATATAATCTTGTGCAGTCCAAGGTTTGCTGTAGCCAGCATCTCCTTTGTTCTGGTGAGGAGATCAATCGCTTCTTTAGCGGTTGGAAAAGACTTGAGTGCGTCGTCAATGTAGAAGTTTCTTTCAACAAACTGACGAGCATCAGATCCATATTCTTCTTCTCCAGTCTGAGCTGTTCTCCTTAGCCCATAAGTTGCCACTGCAGGAGAAGGACTGTTACCAAAGACATGTACCTTCATTCGAAAGTCTATAACTTCCTTGTGGATGTCGTTGTCTTTGTGCCATAGAAACCTGAGGTAGTTTCTGTTGTCTTCTCTGACAATGAAGCAGTGAAACATCTGTTGAATGTCTGCCATAACTGCTACAGGTTCTTGTCCGAAGCGAATCAAGACTCCTATTAGACTGTTGTTCAAGTTAGGCCCTGTAAGGAGCATGTTGTTGAGAGAAACACCTTCATGCTGAGCACTGAAATCAAAGACAACTCTGATTTGGTCTGGTTTACGTGGGTCATACACGCCAAAGGATGGAAAGTACCAGCATTCTTCTTCCTCCTTTAGTGGGGGTGCAGGCTCTGCATGATCTCTGTCAAATTTATTTTGCATAAAGTCGACAAAGTGTCTTTGCATCTCTGGTTTCCTGCTTAAGTTGCGTTTTAAGGAGGAGAATCTACTGATGGCCTGTTGCAAGTTGTTGGGCAGTCTCTCTCTTGGGAGACGAAAAGGTAGGGGTGCTACCCCGTTATTGGCGTCGTCTTGAAAGAACTCATTGTCCATTACCTTGATGAATTGTTTGTCTTCCGTTGAAAGAGCCAGTATGTCATCTTCACTGGTTGTATTAAACACTGTAGAGCCAAAGTCGTCATCGTGGCAGGAGAAAGGGCTTGTGTTACCGGAGATACCATGTTGCCATCCGTGGCTGGCTATCTTCTCTTTCACCCAGTAGTGATGTGGGCATGGCTCAAAGTAAGTGTTTCGGCCATGTGGCAGAACATTTTCTTAAATGACGAAATGTTGGTAGGTCTCTTCATCTTGCCTATACAGACGTTGCCTATGATGACCCACCCTAGATCCATGCGCTGAGCAAATGGGGCATCTGGGGGTCCACTGACTTGTCTGTGTACCTTGTGAACTCTTAGAATGTCTCTTCCTAACAGAAGAAGGTTCTGAGCATCTTTGTCAAGCGGCGGTATCTCATTTGCTATTACCTTCAGGTGAGGGTGATGGAAAGCAGCAGCTGGAGTAGGGATTTCTTCCCTGTTAGCAGGTATCTGATTGCACTCGACAAGTGTAGGTAGGGGTAATTGCAAGTTACCTTTGAGAGAAGATACCATGAGTCCATGAGCCCTTCTTCCAGAAACCTCTGTAGTTCCACTACAGGTACCCAAGGTGTAAGGATGAGCTTCGCCTTTTATTCCAAATAGATTAAACAGTTCTGATTTTGCAAGCGATCTATTGCTCTGATCGTCTAGAATAGCATAGGCTTTTAGAGTCTTTTCTGGTTGGTCCTTGTGGTATATGTTCACCAAGCATATTTTAGCACAGGACTTCTCACAGCGGTCTTCTCCACAAACTTCAGTGCAGGATGAAGAAATTATGGTAGAATTAGGCACTTGGTCTGTATTCTCCCCGCCATGCGTTAACCTGAGAGGAGCGTTAGCAGGTTGTGCAGAGCTGGGCTCAAGCGGATGTAGGGCTTGCACATGCTCTTCGGAGCCACACTCTATGCACTTGATGAATGGGACACTCTCTGTTAGGGTTTTCAATCTTCCTGCTCTGTCTGTCCGTGGTCACCACTGTGGTAGGAGTGGGAAGGATGTCAGTCTTTTTCACGGATACTGGGCCTCTGCGGCTTCTATAGTTGCCCTGAAGACTGGTACTCTTAGGAAATGGTGAGAAGAGACTGTACTCACCGTAGGAAAAACTTGGATCATTCTTGGTCTCTGCGATTTTCCTGATGAAGTTGCAGAAGAAAGAGAATGGAGGGAAGGAAACCTTGTTCTCTTTTTTGTATGATGATCCTAGTGCAGACCATTTATCTTGTACACCATACGGGAGCTTGGAGACGATTGGGTTTACCCCTCTTGCAGTGTCCAGGTAACTGAGTCCAGGTAGTTTTGGGTCTGCCTTGGCTAGATGAAGCTCAAGGAGAAGGTCACTCAATCTCTGGAACTCCTTGTTGTCCTTACCAGATATCTTTGGAAAGGTTTCCAGATGCATGAACAAGGCATTTGCTATAGCTTTTGGACTGCCATAACTTTGCTCTAGTCGCTCCCATGCAGCTATGAGGCCTGCTGTAGGATTGTCCATGAAAACTGATCTTAATGGCTTAACACCTGCAGCAGAGAGGACCAAGCCATCTAATCAGCAGATCCAATTCTTGAGCCGCTGTAATGCCAAGATCGCTGATTGCAGTTCTGAAAGCACATTTCCAACTTCTGTAGTTCTCAGGTTGGTCATCAAAACTTGTAAGACCAGTCTTTGGGAGCTCTCTGCGAAAATATGTACCTCACAAACTCTGCTGTCTCAGTTGTCTCTGCCTTTATGTGAGATGTTGTTGGCTGAATGGTGCTGATTGCACTATCTTTGACATTATTGTTAAAGGACACAGGTAAATATGGTGCAGCAGATGCGTTCAGGTGAGTTGCTTGCTTGAAGTCGGTTGTTTCAATGGTACGCTGACTCAATGCTGTACCGATGACAGGAAATTGATGACTTGCTTGCAGCTTGCTCTGATGCTCTGTGACATAAGAAGGAAGGTTAGGTAGGCAGGCAGGAAATGCATTGGAGTGATTTTGCATGCAGGAAGTTGCTGGAACCTCTTTAACTTGGAGCTGTGAAGGAGTTTCTAAGTTGCCAGGAGCATTGGAGACAATGGAGTGTATACTGCAGTGGCTTTGGACATAGTCTTTAGTGCATTTGAGGGGATCTTCCATATCTGCTATGTTTAGGTTGATGCTGTCTTTCTCACTTGCACCTTCGTCTGCACTGATAGCTTGCTCTAAAACCCTTAGCCTTGCCATAGCTGCGTCATGTTTACACTGTTCATTTAAGATTTCTATAGTTGCTCTTTGACGTGCGGTCTGAAGCACTGACTCCGTTTCCAACTCTGCTCTCTTTTCTGCATATGCGACCTGCACCTTGCTGGCTTCCGCTTCAGCGCGGGCACTAATAAGTCGCTCACTGAGTGTAGAGTATCTTGAACTATGACTTCTAGAAGACCTTTTAGAATGTCTGGTGGAAACAGATCTGTGAGATGCAGTGTTCTGTAGCAGCTTTAACTTTGCTTCTGCCTTTAATTTGGTTTGCTGGATAAAACTGTCTCTTTCCAGATTAAGAGCCTTGAAATTCTTTAATTCCTCGAGTGAAAGTTCTGTGTTCATATTTTGTAAGACATTAATGAACTTGTCACTGGTAAGCTGATAGAGCTCATAAGAGCTAGAGAGTTGTTTAATGTCGCCCTCTAGTGTCAGTAGTTCACGTTCAACAGACACTGTATTTGATTCAAAGGCAATCTTGTCCCAAAATAGCTTCAAGCTATTAAACAATTCAGTTCTTAAGGCTTCATAATTCTTCATCACTTTCCAGGTGGGTTTGACTGAGCGTTTGGGTAAGTCAGTTGGCTCGGTGTCTTGTGTTGGAGTGGCTGTGTATTCACATTGAGAGCTGTGGTAACTCATGCTGACACAGGCAGAGAATGTCTCAGTGATAAGCAGGCAGGATCTGTGTGCTGTAATATGACACCCTGCAGCCTGCTCTCAGGCTATGAAGATTCCATGTGCTGCTGTCTCATTCTTTCTTACAATGAGGGCAGTAAATCTTGTCTGTAACAGTACTGTATGTAGAAATCTTGTTATTAGGCTGTGGAACTTCGTTTTTCTACTGTTCTGACTCAACTACAAGGCAATAAATGTTATCTTCAGCTTCACATAGAGCTTACATGACCTGGTGATCTATTTATCCCTTGCATCAATTCAGACAGCTTAACTCAATGGATAACTCACTGTATGGAAAGACAGACGATGAATCCTCTTGAATGTTCCGTTTAATGATGGGTATCCATAGGTAGAAAAACGTTGCAGTTGTAAGCCACATGTAAAGATGTTACAGCAATGAGGTATACTGTGCACAATGAATCAGAGAGAGGAAGGGGAGGAGAATATACAGAACTACGGTGAGAGAAAGAGTTCAGATAGACAGAGGGAACAAATCTTAAAGACACAGAGCATAATAAATCACATAGTGTAACACAACAAGTTAGAAGCATTTCATCTGGGAAATGATTACCATTAATAATATGATTGAAAAGTTTGGATAGATATGGGGTTAAGAGAGAAGCATATTTTTTATAGTATGAGGATGAGAAGCCATCTGGGCCAGGAGCTGTAGATGTTTTGAGAGATTTAATAATTTTGGTTATTTCTGCCTCTGTGCATGGAGCATTGAGGATTTCTATTTGATGAGCATTAAGAGTAGGTAGTTGGATATCATCTAGCCATGATTTAGAGGGTTGATTAAGAGGGAGTTGAGGACTACAAAGTAGGTCCTTATAGAAGGAAGAGAAAATTTTAAGAACACCTTGTGGGTGGGTGATCATATTCCCAGCTTGATCTCTAAGTTTATATGTATGAGGGGGTTTATGATCATGGTTAAGTTTTTTGGTGAACATAGCTGAGGGGGAGTTACTATGTAATAAAAATTTAGCTTTTGAGAATCTCAGGGATTTTTCTGTATTTTCTGATAATATAAGATCTAAAGCTTCACGTTTGTCTTGAATTTGTTTTGTGATTTCTTGGGTGGTGTTTTGTTGTAGTTTATTGTAAAGAAGGTTTAAATCTTTAGTAAGACTTTTAATGTTTGTGAGTCTTTCTCTATTTCTGTTTGCCGCTATGCTGATTAAATGACCGCGTAGAACTGCTTTATGAGCTGTCCAGAGAATTGTGGGGGAGATATCATCAATAGCGTTTTCAGTGAAATAGTTTTCGATGTGTGATGAAATAGTTTGTGTTATTGAGGGGTCAGTTAGAATTGAATCATTTAGTCGCCAATTGTAAGGGTTAGGTGAGAGTCCTATGTGTGATGTTTCAAAATAGGTAATGTCGTGGTCAGACCAAGGGCAGGGATGGATATGGGCATTGGAAGAGTTAGCCAACATGATGGGGTTGCAAAAGATATAGTCTAGTCTAGCATAGACGTCATGGGGGTGAGAATAATGTGTATAGGCCCTAATCCCTACATTGTGGGACCTCCATGAGTCTATAAGTTGAAAATTGTTTAACTATCGGTTCATAGATTTAGAAAACGCTTTAGAGGAAGGGGATGTTTTACTTCTGTCAAGGGTTGGGTGTGCGGTTAGGTTAAAATCTCCACCTAAAATTATATGAGGTGAGCTGTATTGGTCAAGCTTATCAAAAAAATTTGTGAAAAAGGTAGATTGAGATTCGTTCGGGGCGTAAATTGATGCTATTGTTATCACTTTATTATTGATTAGACCCTTGATGATGATATACCGACTATCAACATCTTTATATATGTTTTGTATGTCTAGGATAGTTGTGTTTTGCGTATGAAAATGGCAACCCCACGGGTTTTGTTATGAAAGGTAGTGTAATAAAATTGGTTATAGGTCTTGTCAAAATATTTGGGATGGTTAGTGGAAGCAAAAGGGGTTTCTTGCATGAGAATAACATCTGCTCCCAGCCTTTTATAATGTTGGAAGGCTTTTTTTCCGTTTGTGAGGTGAGTTAAATCCCTGAACGTTGTGTGATATAATTTTAAGGACCATTAGATATGGGTAAGATAATATGTTTATGAATAGAATCCATCTTGTACGTGGGGTGAACTATAGATAAAGTTATTTTTTGTCTGTGTTCAGTAAATTTAGTGGTTATAATTTCAGAAGGATGGGAGGAGTTATGCGGTAGGTGTATAAGGAACAATGGACCTTTGATTTTGAAAGGCCCCCTCTTTCTGGGTTGTGACAATTGCTCCTCAATAATACACCGATGAAGTTTTCTTTGGGCTTCAAAGTTCATAAATTAGAGCTCAGGGAAAGATTTGGTGGCTAAATGCTACGAGTAAAAAACATGGCAACTTATCCCCCAACCAAAAACTTTAATGGGCTGCAGGATGAGGAAGGGAAATTCACCAAGTGTACAAACAACCAAATAAAAAACCTCAGCACGTGCCCTATCAGTCATCAAAGAAGGCCTGTCTATTCTGTTTTTAGTTACAAATCTTAGGTTTTAGTAGCATACAATTGCACAGATAAGTGGAATTTTCAAAATTGCATCAACAGCAAATGTATAACTAAAGTTTGATAGTTGAGCGTGTAGCTAGCTGGATTACTTGTTATTATGTACTAAGCTGCTTGGCTTAGCACACCTCTACACAGCAATATGAGCCAAATCCTAAAAGAAAGGCTGGCTAATGGCATTAATGAGCTGGCACAGGAACAACGCGTCTGTCTCTCTTAACAATAGGGTTTTCCTCTGGCTGCAGTCTTCTACATTTCCCACTCATCTTGGTGACAGGGAGACGACATACGCAATGCTGTGACATAATAGCCCTGTGTAATGTACAGTACATGGTGTTATTGTACCGACAGGGTTGTATACATTACCCTTCCTGTCTCCTAGATCCCACCTAAAGCATCTTTACTTACATAATGCTGCAAATATGCCCGCATAATCATCCAATTTAAAATAGATGTTTATATAAAGTGTTTCTTTCTAATTTGCAGTATAGTGAAATGCAGGATTAAAACATTTCCAGTATCTATCTATCTATCTTAAATTCAAAATACTAACCACAACATACAAAGCCATTCACAACTCTGCCCCGAGCTACATCACCAATCTTGTCTCCAAATATCACCCAAATCGACCTCTCCGTTCTTCTCAAGACCTCCTGCTCTCAAGCTCTCTCATCTCCTCCTCCCTTGCTCATCTCCAGGATTTCTCCAGAGCCTCTCCCATCCTCTGGAACTCGCTACCTCCATCTATCCGGCTATCCCCTACTCTTGCTACCTTCAAGCGATCCCTGACAACTCATCTCTTCAGGAAAGCCTATCACGTCTCCAACTAATCTTTTACCACTTCCATCAGCTCATTCCCCACAGTTACAACCTTTTGTACCACCTGCCCCACCCTATCAGATTGTAAGCTCCTCTGAGCAGGGCCCTCTTAATCCTCTTGTATTTTATTGTATTATAACTGTATTGTCTCCCTTTTATATTGTAAAGCGCTGCGTAAACTGTTGGCGCTATATAAATCCTGTATAATAATAATTATCTATCTATCTATCTATCTATCTATCTATCTATCTATCTATCTATCTATCTATCTATCTATCTATCACAATAATAGAGACAGGTTACACCTGTGGATAAATGATGACAATGGCTTACTGTCAATCCCCACCCCTAAGTATAAACTATAATAAAACTGATGCGTCGATCAGAATCTATGTTTAAAAGAGAAGTATGGCAAAAGTGTTTGACCATACTTTTATTCTGGGTCACAGGAGTGCACTAATAATAATAATAAACTTTAAAGTGGTTGTAAACGCTGTAAACCCCCCCCCCCCCCAAAAAAAAAAATACCCTGCAAGACAAAGGCATAATGAGCTAATATGCATAGCATACTAGCTCATTATGAATTCTTTACCTGAGATCGAAGCCCCCGCAGCCGTCCTCATTCACCGCTCCGGCGGCCGACATCTCTCCGGGGGGTTACTTCCAGGTATCGCGGCTCCGGCGCTGTGATTGGCCGGAGCCGTGATGACGTCACTCCCGCGCATGCATGCGGGAGTCGCCGGTAACGGAACAGTACAACTGAAGCAACGGCATGTTCGTGCCGTTGCTTCAGTTTGCTTAAGTGCTTGTGCCGATGACGACGGCACATGCAAATACAGGGATATCTCCTAAACCGTGCAGGTTTAGGAGATATCCAGTGTAGCTACAGGTAAGCCTAATTATAGGCTTGCCTGTAGTATAAAGTGGTTGTAAAGGGTTTACAACCACTTTAAAGGTAGCTTCTTAAAGCGCTTTACAAAGAAAACACATGAAATACACAGGATAAAACAAAGGAAAATGGGACAATTAAGTGAGTTTGTCTAAAGAAAAAGGTTTTCAGATTTGATTTAAATGAGTCTAGTGAAGATGATTCTCTGATGTTCTTTGGAAGTGAATTCCAGAGTTTTGGAGCATAGCAGAGGAAGGCTCTGTCTACCATCGAGTGAAGGTAGGTAGGGGGAAACACAGAAGACCAGAATTTAAGGAGCGGAGGTTACGAGTGGCGAGTAAGTTGATAAAAGTTCAGACAGATAATGTGATGTCAAGCCATGAAGAGCCTTGTAGGTGAACAAGAGGATCTTAAAGTCTATGCGAAACCTGACAGGTAGCCAGTGCAAAGACTCCAGGATTGGGGTAATATGATCACTTGTACCAGACCTGGTGAGGATTCTGGCAGCAGAATTTTGTACATATTTTAGTCGATTAATAGTGGATTTAGATACACCAGCGAGTAGAACATTGCAGTAATCAAGTTGAGAGAGCACAAATGTATGGATCAGCTTTTTAGCTACAGTGTATGATAGCATAGGACGCAGCCGAGAAATGTTTCTCAAGTGGAAAAAAAGTTGTTCCTACAACATTTTGTACATGTGGATCGAAGGTTAAACTAGAATCTAATTTCACCCCTAGATTATTCAATTTAGACTAAAGCCCTAATACAGCGCAATCTATAGATAGGCTATGAGGACTGGCCTTACATAATTGATAGGGGGTGCTAATAAGCATGACTTCAGTCTTGTCACAGTTTAATTAAAAGAAATTATGGGACATCCAAGTTTTTTTTTATCACAAATACAGTTAGATAGGAGAGAAGCAGCCATAAGTAGAATCTGTTTTAGTATAGATGCATATCTGAGTGTCGTCAGCATAGAAGTGATAATTGAGCCCATAAGATCTAAGCAATTAGCTGAGTGGAAACATGTATGTAAGTGCTGAAAAGTAAGGGACCCAAGATTGAGCCCTGAGGGACACCGTACATGACTGGACACTTACTTTTTCTCACCTATGACTGTCAGGAAAGATCCCCTCCGCTGGTAATATCGATCATTTGGTGTGCAGTACTGAAGTCCACCAGCAGGTGTCTCCTGGCAGCTTGGAGCTGTCAGAAGGGCTTTTTCCTGCTGGTATTCTGTCACCTTTGGGCCGCAGTACTGGCGTCCTCCAGCGGAGGAATCCTGGCAGTATGGAGCAGGTAATTCCCCTCTGCAGACAGGTGTCACCTGACCATTAAATAGCAGCTGCAGTATAAATACCCGGCAAGTGCACACTCATCTTGCCCTGGTATTTTCCTTGAGCCCTGACCTGCAGCCGGCATCCTGTTACTCTGATCCTGAAACCTGATTACTGAACCTGAAACCTGATTCCTGGAACCTGTTGATCCTGTTCCCTGTCTGTTACCTGAACCCTGGACCCTGAGCCTTGTACCTGACCCATTCCTCCTGTTATCCATCCTTCCTCTCCTTGTCCTGTTTGTTTCCCTTCCCAGCTGCTGATCTCCTGTTTATGACCCCAGCTTGGCTTGACTACAATTCTGGTACTCCCTCTTGCTACATATGCTGGTGGGTTTATTATCAATGTTTGGTTGCTTGGTTTGTTCACTCTGATTTGT
Organism: Lithobates septentrionalis; assembly: GCA_037952835.1. Lineage (NCBI taxonomy): Eukaryota > Metazoa > Chordata > Amphibia > Anura > Ranidae > Lithobates > Lithobates septentrionalis. Next base: position 1,222,551 of record JBBDGP010000987.1, read on the forward strand.
ATTGGTGGTGTGTTCACATGTATATGCATTTACCTTAATAAACTTACTTTCACCTATTTATGTCTGGTTCACTCTGTTGCAGTCCACACAGTTCTGGTCTTATCTGGTATATGACAATGACCCAGAGTTAGGCTATTGCCCGCTATCAGCTGATGTCACAGAGCCGCTTCAGGCTCTGGAAGCATACTGACCATATTGTTGGGATCCACCCAGCTGCCTGAATGACAGTTGGCTCTGGCTGCAAAAGCCTGCTGCACCTATCCCCTCTCCAGCCCAGCAGTTCCAGTAAGAACTTAAGGAACAAAGCGAACTGAGACCTGATAGATTAGTGGTCATGGTATCGCTCAGTTCTGATGCTGAGAGCCGACGCTGGACAGCTGCAGCATTAGACTGCAATGGAGGTGAGTATGTATGTTTGTTTATATAGTCCAATGTTCTCCTTTAAATGCATTTCACCTCATACAAATGTTGCTCTGCTTATGGGCACCATCTGATGCGGCTCTAAGTTAAAGTCACAAACTAGCTTAAAATGTTTTAGAAATTAATTTCTAGTCTGTTGTTATGTGGTTTAATCTGTACAAGCAGTCTCAGATGTGGCTTTACAAAGGCACGCACAACACATAAATCTGTCTTTTGTCCTGTGTTTTTGTAAAGAACATAAAACAGTGAACAAAGGAGGCAGATTTCACAATAAGGGATTTATTTTCCAAATTGGTGTTCTAAGACAATCAACATCAGTCAAATCAATTAATTACTCCATTGTTTACGTCAATTACAAAACAAATGTTACAAAAGTTTTAGCTTTCCAATGTTTTTCATAACTATTACTAGCCAGTCACAAACATTTTTTCTCTCACCATATAATAAAAAGTCCAATGTTGTCTTGTCTGCAACCACCAGCAAAGATGCTGTAATGACTGAATTTAGGCCATGTAGTTCAAAGCAGCCCACAGAGATTGGATGGCCATTCCGGCCAAAGATCTAGTGTTTATGGATATAGGCAAATTTTGCAAAAGGCCAAGAATATTTACTCAACTAAGTTCCTGGAGAAACAAGTAAAAGGATTGAGCAACTCTGTAGTCCATATAGCGATTTTAATGGTTGGTTACAAAAAAGTGACAAGCAAAACAGCTGATGCCTTTCGGCAACAGCCTTAGTCGTAGCATAAGTCATAGGTTCTTGGAGACATGTAGGCCAGAGCTAGATCATTACCAAGGGCACGTAGGCAGGAAGTGGAACCTAGGGTCTGGTGAATGCCCAGAAGGCCCAGCTACAATCTTCTAGCTCTTGCAGTAAACCAGGGTGAAAATCACAACTGGTCAAAGTGCTCCTGTGTGTCTCTTCACAAGAGAGGATGTACTGTACTTGTAGGCCTTTGTTGCCAGATGAGGTCATGCAAGTGCAGACAATGCAAACAGGTTGGCTTCCCTGTGCTTATTGCAATCCCTATCGATATCAATGGAAGAGATTGGGTTGGGAAAGGTGCTAACTTGCCTAGGGCCCCATTTTACAATAATCTGTCTTTGACCCAGGTCCCCTTTATCAAGACGATGACAAGTTTATAAGGGTACTGATTGGCTTTAGGCTTGTGTCTATAGGCAAATGCAGCTTGCTTTCACATGCTTTTGAGATCCTTTAGAATATAAACTGCATTTGACCTATTTCTAAGCTTAATCAATCTTCTTCTAGATTTTTCGCATTCCCATCAACTTTTATTGGATGAAAGCAGTTTTGATGCCAGCAAAAGCACCTAATCTCAGGCACTAATTTGGCAGGTTAGAATAGACTTCCAAAGGAAGTCAGCTTAGCAGGTTTCATCAAAAAAGGGCTAGATGCCCAATCTATAACTGGCTATTATTTTATACAAGTATATCAGAAATAACTCTGTAGATTGTTGATCCAGAACTATCGGAATGCTTTACTTCTTTCAACCTTTTTTAGTTCTTTCTTCAAGCACGTTGAAGATTTTCACATCATTGGACTGATATATTTAACTTTTCACTTATCCTTTATTGCTGATTTTGGTTGAATTGTGTTGATGAGCACTTCTTTTGTGTATTTATTTGTTGTGACATCTGGTATTCTAATGTTTTGTGCAGAAAAAATATTTTTATTTATGTAATAAACTTTTTTCCCTGGTAAAACAAACAAGGCCAAGCTTTAAAAGGAATTTTACCTTTCTGATGCATCAAATATGTGTTTAGCATTCTTAGGGTGCAACATTTTATTGGAATTAAATTTTGAACTTGACGGACATGCTTTTTTCTCAACCCAACTATGTAAATGTGATATAAGAAATGAATGGGTGATTTGAATGGGTCAACCCTTTCAAATAGCCTTCTTTTTTTACTTGCAAATGAGTTCTTCTCTTAAAGTTTGGGGCCTGATATTTGCCAATGTCTGCTGAACCAATTTCCGACAAATTCTTAGAGAACTCTAGAGACTTACAACATTACTTTCCCATCTGTTGTCCGAGCCTCAGCATTATTATACCAGCAGAAACCAGACCATTATCCCTTCTATCTTCTGATCACTTGACCTCTAAGGTCCCTTAGCGTGACTGGAAGACACTACAAGATCAACCCAGTCTCCAGAAGGAGAGGTGAACACAAACAGCATGAGCCAGTTCCTGTCTTCTGATATGTTATCAGCAACATTTCCACCCCTACTAATTACAGCTAATAATGAAAGGAGCTCAAAGCAAAACAGGAAGACAATAAAGAAAAAACTATACAAACCCCTTTTTTTTGGGGGGGGGGGGGGGCGGTAGAGAGAGCACGAGAGTTAGAAGACATTTGTATTTACTGTATATATTTTAAGGTTCACAGTAATACAGAAGTATTACTAAATCCAAATCTTTTTTTTTCTAGTTTTGGATAGAGGGCTGAAGAATTGAGACCCCTTATTGCTGTCTGTATTCCCAGATAGAGAGAGTTAAACTTTTTGTCCCAGTGATCAATCAATCTGGCCCCTGCACTATGTACATTACATTGTATGTTACATGCTCCTGACCAAAATGTTCATTGTCCTAACAGTTGCTGGGTGCTAAGTATTCCTTACGTGGAGGGGGACCCTGTCAGGTAGGCTAAATAGAGCATCATGATTTATACTGAGGAATAGTCCACAGTTCCTGCACCACCCTCTATTTGACTACCCTGCAGCTTTACACACGCACCTTTCAGCAGGGGAGGGAGCATAGAATCATTTGACAGGAGGCTGCAGTTCACTCAGAAGCTATCTGGCTGCATGGTATTACAAATGACATGGATTACAAGTAGATCACTGTCCAAATCTTGCCGCCTCAACCTCCCCAACATCTTCAAAATACTCCCCTTTCTAACCAATGACACAACAAAGCTCTTAATTCACTCCCTGGTCATCTCTCGCCTCAACTACTGCAACTCCCTCCTCATTGGCTTACCTCTACATAGTCTATCCCCCCTTCAGTCCATCATGAATGCTGCTGCCAGACTCATCCACCTTACCAATCGCTCTGTGTCTGCTATTCCTCTCTGTCAATCCCTCCACTGGCTTCTGCTCACCCAACAAATTAAATTCAAAATACTAACAACTACTTACAAAGCCATCTACAACTCTGCCCCCAGCTACATCACTAGCCTAGTCTCAAAATACCAATCTAAACGTTCTCTTCGTTCTTCTCAAGACCTCCTGCTCTCTAGCTCCCTCATCACCTCCTCCCATGCTCACCTCCAGGACTTTTCCAGAGCCTCTTCAATCCTATGGAACTCCTTACCCCAATCTGTCCGATTATCTCCTGCTCTATTATCTTTTAGATGATCCCTGAAATCCCTCCTCTTCAGAGAAGCCTATTCTACCCACAATTAACAACTGTATTTTCATTTTCTCCATCTGATCATCCCACACAGCTATTACCTTTTTGTTCCACTTGACCCTCCCTTATAGATTGTAAGCTCTAATAATCAGGGTCCTCTGATCCCTCCTGTATTGAATTGTATTGTAACTGTATTGTCTGCCCCTGTGTTGTAAAGCGCTGCGCAAACTGTTGGGGTTATGAAAAATCCTACAAAATAATGATAATAATTAAGTAGCCTTGCTGACTTTAGCACAGTTGCAGGATTTTATGCATACATTAGCAGTTCACCTATATATTTTACTTGTCACATGTTGGTTTATTTACTAAAGCGGGAGCGTGCAAAATCAGGCTCTGCATAGAAATTAATCAGCTTCCAAGTTGTATTGTTAACGCTTAATTGATCAAGCTGATTGGTTTCTATGCAGAAGTGAGTCTGATTTTGCACTCTCCAGCTTTAGTAAATAAACCCAATGGTGTTGTCTTGTTGAATGACCTCCTCTATAGTTGAGCCATCAAGTAGTTGATTCCATTGATCTCATTGACTTTCATTTAATTTCCCCTTGCTCTCTATCTGCCTCTTACTCTCTCCCCATGTTTGTGTCTCAGTGCTGCAAGATTGATGCAATCTCTCATGACCTTGGCACTGCCCAGTAATGTCTGGCCCAGCATTTGTCTTTTCCTGCCCATAGGATGGAAAGGGCCTTGCGCGAGGTGAGGGAGGAGGAAAGGGGGGCAGTAGTTCCCAGAAGCAGGATGAATATGTTTACTAGGGAACTTCTTTAATCTTTGCATGCAGTTGGCAGAGTGAAATTCCAAAGGGGATGTCAGCACAATCTAATCAGGATGCATCGTATGGGAGGAATGTAAACATGGCACCAATTAGAATCTCTCCTCAAACTTATATAATAGTTAGGTCATTGCTTATATATAGCTTTGCTTAACGTGTCTACTGAACTCTCAATGCCATCACTCTGCCATATTTTGTAAAATATATTAATACTGGGATCTTTATATGTGGCTCTAATTTCTCAGAATCCAATAAAAAAATTGCTAAGTCTACCAATCATGTGTCGGTAGCGGTGTTATTGTTGCACATCCTGGCTGAGCATAATGAGCAGCACTTTGAACACAGTTCAAATCTAGTTGATTTAGCGAAGATGTAGCAAGTTTGCAAATATAACCTTGACCTCCTTATTATGGGGTAATTAAAGCAAAAGAAAAAAGAAGAAGGATTTTGAGGTGGCAAACCTAACCCCAAACAAGAGTCATCACACAACCTCAATAAAATGATAAGTTTATTCACATCATTTTAAGGTAATAAAGTATCATAAAATCACAATTATAAAACATCAGTAATCCCTAAATAAAAGCACCAGACCTGCCTGGCTCTAACACTAAAGAATAGAAAATACACAGATATAGACCAGATTATAAAAAACAAACAAAGGCGCCTCTAAGTGCAGAAGATAAACAATTTTAATACCCCAACTGGGTTAAAAACACTTACAAAATAGGAGTGGTTAACAGGCACATCGTGGGTGAGGCTGCATTGGAAGGGGTCACGATCAGAGGAAGCCTTCAGGAGGATGGATGTAGTCACTGTCAGCAGCGGTGTAAAGCACAGGGAGCCGCTGTGAAGCCGGCGTCGTCAGCGTGTGAGGGCTGCGAACCCGGAAGTGATGTCATCCGCTGAGCGGCTCTGTGACCAGCCTGAACCGCAAACGAAAGGCCAGAGAGGGGATGTGATGTCATCAATGAGGGATGCATTTCGGAACCGTCATTCGTTCCTTTCTCAACCTCGCGAGGTTGAGAAAGGAACGAATGACAATTAGTACACTGTATATGCACATAGGAAATCAGACAATTTACATATAGTCAAAAAACAATAAATGTAGCAGTTGCATATGACCATAGTATGTGTAGGGCGTTAAAACCAAATAGGGAACATTTAAGATCAATCCAGATCAGGACAGACACAGTGGGCAAAAGACAACAATATAGAGCCCCTCTGAAATGGCCAAAAGCTATTGGATTGTAAATAAGCCCCTTGAAATCATATATATGGAAATGGGGTTAATATAAAGAAAAAAAAAATAAGTAAAAAAATAGAAACAGTTAAGGCAAAAAGAGAAAAAAGGCAGTCACCGAAAGGGCTTCCTATGACAGTTAGGACACAATGTGCATGGGTCTTGTCATTGACATTTACTGACATTAATATGCAGAGCTTTCTTTTCTATCACATGTTTCTAATGGTTATTTGTGAAGATACTCCCCTCTCATTTTTACTTTTCTGTACCCTATACCTTACTATATAACCTTAGTAAAAATGGATTAAAAAGATAACTAGTTATGCTTTTCTTCTGCTGTGCTGTCAATTTTCTTCCAGGTCAAAGCTGTCTATTGAAAGCATCTCCAGCATCCTTCTAAATGTGCATCCTCGCAGTCTGACTCCTGAATATCCTGCATTGATGTACAGGGAGCAGCCACAACTGAAGGATGGAAAGGATGCTTCCTTCTCACAATAACACAATAAAAGCTTACTGCCTCTCTTACCACTTTCACCAGAATTCTATTGTTTGACTCTTTATCTGCTGTTTTTGTTAATAAGGGTCAAGAAGAAAAATTGTGATTTTAGCAGTATAAGCTATTGATCATATACATGCAATTAAAGGATAACTCCAATTTTGTTGAGAAAAAAATCAATCAAAGTACATTGTGGGGATTTTAAAAACTTTGTAGCAGAGTCCTACCATTTGTAGCTGTGAAGAAATAGCTGTTTGTTTCACCAGATTGATCTCATACCCATGTGTGTAATAATGTTCTAATGAGAAAAGCTGCAGTGTCTGTGCCCCTTTCGAAGTGATTAACCTCTGGGAAGTATCTCACCAAAACTTACATTTCTGTTGCAGGGGGTGCCTCAAATAAACTTCTGAAAAAAAATCGCTGAGCCAATCACACAATTGGAATACAGAATGCCTCCTGGTTGCCATATTGCAAATCAGAATTTTACAGAAAATGACAGTCTGAAAATGAAAGGTAATTTTTAATAACATTAAATTACAAAATGGCTTGTATAGCGATTATATGTGCTATATTATTTTTTTTTTACATGCTATATTTTTTCCAATGAAAGTAGAGTTACCCTTTAAGGTTTATTCTCACTATATGCTTTTTTTTTTTTTTTTTTAAGTATTTTTTAAAGCCTGCAAAATTAAAAATGATATATATGGCACAGCAGTTATTTTTTCCCCCTGTACATAGTTTTATTGCATGTTGAGCCTGCTAATAGAGATATTATTTTCCTTCTTTTAACAAGGTTACAAAAATAGCAAACAAACTGATGCAGGTACAGCAACAGTATTTTTCTTTGTAAAAAAAGGTTTAACACTTTCACTTTCAAAGCCTTTTTTTAAAAATATTTTGCACACACATTAAAATGCACATTTGTTTTTTACATGACACCGTACATAAAATCCCAAAACGTTATTATTATTATTTTAGAACAGATGCCCTGTAGAAAAAAATGGCACTAGTTGCAATTTTTATTCACATAATATTTGTGCTACAGTTTATTAAATGTATAATTTCAGTAAATTTATTTTGGTGCACAATAACACAAAATATTCCACATTTTTTTTTTGTAAAATATTAAAGATAAGGCTATATTGAGTAAAGAAATCCAAAATATATCAAGCCCCAAAATTGTGTATTCCTTTGAAACAGTGAAAAATAAAGGTACCCAATATTTTCCATAGCTGATGCTTTAAAGGTATTTATACTGTATTTATCAGTTTAGTGTTGACCGCCAATGATTGCTCTAGAATTATCACTGACACTCTGGTAGGCAAATGAGGAAAAGATGATCCGCACTCCGGTGATTGCTCTTTATTATTATTATTATTATTATTATTATACGAGATTTATATAGCGCCAACAGTTTACTCAGCGCTTTACAATGTATAAGGGGGACAACACAATTACAGTACAATACAAAAGGTACAGGAGGGCCCTGCTCGTAGAGCTTACATTCTAAAAGGGAGGGGGTGGTGGTACAAAAGGTAATAGCTGCAAAGAATGATTTGATGGGGGTGGCTCAGGGACAGTTATGTGGGTGTGGGATAGGCTTCCCTGAATAAATGAGTTTTCAAGGATCTCCTAAAGGTGGACAGGGTAGGGGCTGATCGGACATACTGGGGCAGGGAATTCCAGAGGATGGGAGAGGCTCTGGAGAAGTCCTGAAGGCGAGCATGGGAGGAGGTAACAAGGGAGCTAGAGAGCAGGAGGTCCTGGGAGGAGCGGAGGGGGCGATTTTGTGTGCTCTTAAAATATGTTGTATTTATTGTCAAGCCACAGTGACCAAACGCAAATGAGAACAGTTGACGCGTTTCAGCCTATAAGGCCTTAGTCTCACCGGAGTGCGGATCATCTTTTCCTCATTTCTCTTCCTCAGCCAGCGACTGTGGATCGAGCACCTGGGAGCTCTGTTTTCTATGTGATATATGGGTAATAGCACTGACTTTTTTTTTTATACTCTGGTAGGCAAGGTATACTGAATAGGTGTGGTGCAATAGTTGTTTTCATACGCACACCTAACATATGTTTGCATTTATATGTGTGTGTATGTGGGGCCTGGGAGTTTTAATTTCTTAAAATGTATTTTTTGTAAATTAAAATGTTTATTTTTTTTTATTACATTTTATCGCTTTCACAAAAGAGTTGACAATCCCCCTATGTGATAGCATAGTACAGGTGACAGGTTATCTTTATTAGATCCCTAATGTCTACCTTGGAGAAGCCGATTAAGCACAGACCATGTCCATGTATGGCCAGATTAAAAGTCTCAAAGTCTCTGGCGTAATTTCATTACATACAAGTAGTAGCTCTTTCAATGATCCAAAATTGGAGGAATACCCTTACCAAAATATAGCAACGGCATCCTGATTTTAAAAAATTGTTTATCTTCTGTCGACTATGAGGTCATTTGGGGATAATTAATAGAGTATTTGTTTCTCTTGGAATTCCCAAATATATGCACTTTTTCATGGAGATGGAGAACATATATTCCAAATATACACATGTCATTTTTTATACATTTTTGATACCCTTACCAAAATATAGCAACGGCATCCTTCTTTTAGAAAATGATTTATCTTCTGTGGACTATGAGGTCATTTGGGGATAATTAATAGAATATTATTTTCTCTTGGAATCCCTAAATATATGCACTTTTTCATGGAGATGGAGAACATACATTCCAAAAATACACATGTTATTTTTGATAGATGTGAAAGGGCTGATATGATAATAGATGGTAAACAGACCTCAGAAATCCCCAAACAGAATAGCTTAAAAAACAAGCAATGAATATAATATTTACATATGTTTTTTCTCCAGAAATAGAAGAAAATAATGTGTGCAATATTTTTCTTAAATTCTTTCCTTCAGCCACATGAAAGAAAGAACATTTTTTTTAGTCAAAAATAGTTTTTCCTTGTATGGCGCAGAGCCGCTGCAGTCTGATAGACAAGGAAGTACCGTAATTGGCTTTTTATTTTAAAGAACACTGTGGCTTTGAAGAAAACAATTAGAGGTATATCTATGTCTTCCTTGGGCCAAAGCCCAACACTCAGCATATGGAAGTTATTTCCTGAGCTAGGAATGTTCTGTAAATTCCCTGTGGTGAAGAAATATATTGACCAGTTCTCTGAGGTCAACATCTGATAATGAATATATTTATATATGACAGCACTGTATATAGAGTACATTTGTGCCTAAAAAAGAATTCTACCTTTTGCAAAAAATAAAGAAATAAATTAAATAAATGTGCATTATGCAAAAAAAGAAGCAAAAATGTGCATTTATTATTTTTTGCATTTGAATCTGCAAAGCATTGCAACCATGTTCAGTGGATCATGAGTGCAATGTTCTGGCTCTTGTAGACTGTTCCTCAAGCTCCTGTTCCATTTGAGGGCCTGGACCTTCAGCTATGAAGGTGGAGGAAGTATCAATGGATTACAAGTGTGATGATATCAATGTATCATTGAGAACTATAGTCACTCTTTCATGGTGGCAGAGGAGACTTGTAGCTTCCTGTGAATGAATGATGCGGCCATGCACAGCTACACCGATTTCAAATATGATAGAAGCTGGCAGTGAGAAGAGCCCAGCAATCGTATCAGTTGTGGGAAGGTTTAGGGCTTTGCATGCTGATTATGTTTCTTGTTACACCTTAAGGCCTGGTTCATATCTATGCAGGTTGCAGTTTGCATATTCCAGGTGCCTTTTGCGTTTTTCAATACACGTTTTTGATCCAATGAAGTCTATGGAACCAAAAACACAACCTGCTAGTTCCTGGCCCTTTCCATAAAATGCACAGATGTGAACTACATCCATAGGAAACCATGTTAAATGGACTGTAGTGTGTTTCTGCAAAACCGAAAATGCACTGAAAAAATACATAGGTGTAAACCAGGCTAAAGTATGGGTGTAATATGGAACATGGTCTGCAAGGTGGTGTAAGCTTTTTTATATATATGTAAATCTTGATGATAATTAAAGTATATCTAAAGCCAAAAGCATTTTTTTTAATTTTGGAGAGAGTATGGATTTCTTCTATTTTTTTTTTTTTTTTTTTTGTGGTCTGCGTCTTCTCTATAGGGAGACTATTTATTTATCACTATTTACAGTATATAATGCTGAGAATTTATGGAACGCTTTACATAGTATACATTCCATCAGTCTCTGTCCTCGAGGAGCTTACAATCTAAGGTCCCTACTTCACATGCAAAAATACACATACTAGGGCCAATTAACATACCAGCAAATCTTTGGAGCATGGGAGGAAAGCAATCCAAGCACAGGCAGAACATGCAACCTTCATGTAGGTAGTATCCTGGTTGGACCTGATTAAAGGGGTTGTAAACCCTCGTGTTTTTTTTTAAAATAACAAACATTTCATACTTACCTCCACTGTGCAGTTTGTTTTGCACAGAGTGGCTCCGATCCACCTCTTCTGGGGACCCCCAGTGGTGCTGGGAGCTCCTCCCCGCATTGGGTGTTCACGTCGGTGAAGCGCTCTCCTTGGTGGACACCCGTGCGGGCGCGCTCCTGGGTCCTGCTTCTGTGTGTAGAAGAAAAATATTACAGCGCACACATGCAAAAAAACATTCACCTCCAGCAAGGCTAATTTAAAAACACCTAAACATTCTCAAAAAGACATTTTCAAAAATATGGGGATTTGGTCACACCATATTGCTATATGGTGCTAAGCCCACTTACTGCGACAAAGTAGCCCAAGATTAGTGGGTCCTACACTTTCCATAGATTTGTGAGATCCTGCTTCTCTGAACCATGAGAGCTACACTCTTTTAAATGGGAGAATTTAAAGGTCTCCACTCTCCACCTATGACACAAGTGGACACTAATGAGAGGTACTAATGAGGGAATAGGGTGCTCCTATCCCAAAAGGATTTGGTCAGAATCCATACAATACACAAACAAGATATTTGGGGGGCACACCTTCTCATTAAAGCTGGTGCAGCCATAAGACCATACAATAGAAGAAAAATATTACAGCGCACACATGCAAAAACACATTCACCTCCAGCAAGGCTAATTTAAAAACACCTAAACATTCTCAAAAAGACATTTTCAAAAATATGGGGATTTGGTCACACCATATTGCTATATGGTGCTAAGCCCACTTACTGCGACAAATGGTTCATGGTTCAGAAAAGCAGGATCTCAAAAATCTATGGATAGTGTAGGACCCACTAATCTTGGGGTACTTTGTCGCAGTAAGTGGGCTTAGCACCATATAGCAATATGGTGTGACCAAATCCCCATATTTTTGAAAATGTCTTTTTGAGAATGTTTAGGTGTTTTTAAATTAGCCTTGCTGGAGGTGAATGTTTTTTTGCATGTGTGCGCTGTAATATTTTTCTTCTATTGTATGGTCTTATGGCTGCACCAGCTTTAATGAGAAGGTGTGCCCCCCAAATATCTTGTTTCTGCTTCTGTGTGTAATCACACAGAAAGCAGGACTCGCCTCCCCCCCCTGGAACCCACATCAATGGATTTGATTGACAGCAGCGGGAGCCAATGGCTGCGCTGCTATCAATCTATCCAATCAAGAGCCGAGACAACAGGCAGAGAGGTAGAGCACGTCTCTGCTGTGGGAACGAACTGGCTCAGGTGAGTAAAGCGGGGGGGGGGGGGGGGGGGGGGCTGCTCAGTGTCAGAAGTTTTTTCACCTTAATGCATAGGATGCATTACAAGGTTTTACAACTCCTTTAGACCCTAATGCTACAAGGTAGGAGTGCCAACCACTAAACCATGGTGCTTTTACTTCCCTTCCTCCTTAGAGACATGATAGAAATTGAGAGGATGTTTCTCCAAAATAATGCAAATTCTCTCTCTGACCATGAACACCGGAACAAATGTCACAATCAGAAGATTTCCCTTCTATTCCTGTTTCGGTGACAACTTAATTTTTTTAGATTTTCCTTTATTTTTAGGTTTTTTTTTTTTTTTACAATGGTTTTTAGGACCAACAGAGATGTTCCCAATGGAGACAAAGACAGCTATAAAAATGGGGTTGGCCATTGCAGATACACTGAAAGACCAGATTAAGTATTAGGATGCATACCGCAGCCCACACAATGCACAGTTCTAATACCAACAAGCCCTAAAGAAAGATGATCATTTATCTCCTGAAACATGTAGGCTATTGTTATTATACTATAAAAGTGAACAGTGTCCTCAAATGGACTGGAGTTTCGGGAACCTTTTTTTCCACTTATGCACTTCTTACCTTTCTTCAGAGTCAGCAATAACACCCTACAAGGGTGCTAATGCCTCCCTACTCTATCCAAAACAACACAAAAAATTGGCTTGAGCTGCACATTTAATGCATACCTTATACACAAATACATAAATATGCATGTAGATACCAGCACAAGTATTCTTTTTTTAGATAGGGTATTCTAAATTTCTAGATTTTAAATTGCTTTCAGTTTTTTTTTACTTGTTTTAAAACTTGTACCTTTGTACTCTTTAATAGTTTCAGTCCACATTTTGAGGATATTTTCTTAATAAATAACTTTTCACGTAAAATCTCATAGTTTTATGGGACAACAGGGACTCATTAACCTAGGCTTTCAAACTTAAGAAAGGGTCTTTCCTAGATTTTAGTTCTGAAAAGTAACACCGGAATGCAGGAGACACCGTTTGTGAACTTCTTTGTGCACTGGTCCAAATCATTTGGTGAAGGGGGGATTATGGTGTGGGGTTGTTTTTCAGGGGTTGGGCTTGGTCCCTTAGTTCCATACCAAGACATTTTAGACAATTTCATGCTCCCAACTTTGTGGGAAGAGTTTGGGGATGGCCCCTCTCTGTTCCAACATGACTGCGCACCAGTGCACAAAGCAAGGTCCATAAAGACATGGATGAGCGAGTTCGGGGTAGAGGAACTTGACTGGCCTGACCTCAACCTGACAGAACACCTTTGGGATGAATTAGAGCGGAGACTATGAGCCAGGCCTTCTCGTTCACATCACTGCCTGACCTCACAAATGCGCTTCTGCAAGAATGGTCAAACATTCCCATAGACACACTCCTAAACCTTGTGGACAGCCTTCCCAGAAGAGTTGAAGCTGCAAAGCTGCCTGTGGATGGTGCCAAGTCAGCAGGTGACTATGCCGTCCAGACAGACTGGGTATGTCAATGCATAAAGAGCATTTGAAACAGATAAGAAGTATAAAAATCAAAGTAATTTGAGTTGGGTTTTACCATTTTCTAATGACCTTAAGGGATGCCCAGAATTCACAGTATTTGATTAAAATTATTGGTAAAACACAGTCTATTTGATTGCGTTACTGCCAGTTTAACGCCATTTACTTCTGTGTGCTTTACTGACCGTTTAACACCATATCTTTTTGTTTGTTACTGCCAGTTTAATGCCATATAGTTCTGTGTGGGTGACTGCCAGTTTAATGCCATATCGTTTTTTGTGCGTTACTGCTAGTTTAACGCCATATTGTTTTACGTGCGTTACTGCCAGTTTAACGCCATATAATTTTGCGTGCGTTACTGCCAGTTTAATGCCATATAGTTTTGCGTGCGTTACTGCCAGTTTAACGCCATATAGTTTTGTGTGTTACTGCCAGTTTAACGCCATATAGTTTTGTGTGCATTACTGCCATTTTAATGCCACATAGTTTTGTGCGTCACTGTAAGTTTGGCGCATTATATTGCAGTATATTATAGTGTATCCATGGACTGTCTGTGTAGTGTGAGTACTCAAATTAAAGTGCACCAAACACCTCTTTACATTGATTAAAGTGCATCTACGTACAGATTTCAACTTCTTCTTTACATTTGCTTATAAGCACCACCCCCTCCATCCCAATAATGTCTGAGAGGACAACAAGGAGAGGCAGATGTTCCCTTGGCACTGTAAGGGGGCCAGCAACAAATGTGGGAATAAATTAAGGAAAATCTGCTGCGCCAACCAAACAAACATCAAGCAGCCAACACCACCAATTAGACTAATTGTATAAATTAATGATAGAAAGAAAAAGTGTAGCGCTATAATGTGCCAATCAACATCAATGTGAAAAGTATTATGTAACACACCTGTGTATATATCAAATACTAGGTCCTGCTAGACCTCGCAGAAAAAACACTGGACAAGTTAAAAAATCAAGTGATCTAAAAAAACCATTACTAGCAACATGCTGTATGGTATAAAACAATGTGAATTATGTGTACACAGTAAAAATAATCCCAGACCCTCAGATCAAACACAAACATATATGGTAGGAATTGGGGTGGGGATAAATGGAAAGTCCCTGTGGTATTGGACAGTTCATTCAATCTAACAGAGGAATCCTGGAGCATAGATGTAAATCTCACAGTAGCATCTATTCCTATCCCCGATGGACTCTTCCAATACTCGACCAGGCGGAAAGTAATGTAAAATGCCCTTACCGGACGTGGTGGACTCACAGGCCATTGGCCTGTTGGGGTACGTAGCATTTAATTTGATGTGGTGGATACATCAAATTAAATGCTACGTACCCCATGGTTTAAATATTGAGTGGGACATTAATGCGTTTATTAATCAGTCATAAGGTCCTAGTCATGTCCCTCTGTTTACCCCTTTATGTTAAGCCCCCATAGGATGCCATCCATGGGCGTTCTTCGTCAAGTACGGTTACTTTATAATAGATATTACTATTCCTACTATACCGTTCCCAGTCCCACAATGTTTCTATTAGGAATGATTTTCTATTAATGATTTTTCATTAACGGATTTTTATTTTATTTTATTTTTATGCTTTTTTGCTATCAATTTAGAGTATACCTGAGACCAATTTTTGGGTTGCCAGATAGGATGAATATATGTCCCTCCTCCTGGACATACGTCTGGGCTAGATGGTTCGTTCAGTGAAGCATAGAATGGACTTCTATTCTATGTGTCTAATTTTATCTTTATTTTTATTGTTTTATGTAATTCTTCTATTTTTAGATGTTTGCAATTACTATTTTGATAGTGCCTAGAAGCAATATTTGTAAACATAGGGGAACATGTGTGTCGTGACTATTACAGCTCCATATCCAAGGGAAAAAGTCTCCCTCGATGATTTGACAGTCCGCACACCTACACCACTTCTGTGTCCCAATGATTGCATTCTCTCTGTGTGCTGATAGCCTACCAGGTTTTGATCAGGTGATCTTGATAAACACAAAGAGTATTATGAGTGGCCGGCGTGGTAAAGAGGTGTTCTCAATAGGTGCCTGTTTGCATCATCCCATCCTGACGCACTGAGGGGGGATGGACCCTCGGGTTCGCGCTGTTACGCTTGCGCGATAGGATGTGTTTCCGACTGGACGTATTCCCTTGAAAATGAGAGGGTATGACTGACCCGTGACGTCATCGCGTTAAAACATGATGACGCACAAACCAGGAAACAGCCAGCTAACAGGGAAGAGTGATTTACGATCCGCGTCACTACGCTGGGATGCTCTGACGTAGTAATCACATGTCCTCATTGCTCAGTCATAATTGGTTGAGTAAGAGGACCAAGCTGAGGCTTGGTTTTTAGCTATTTCCAACTCCTGGATAGGCTAGAAAGACAGTCAGCTGACTAGGAAAACCCTCACATGATACAAATCCCGGAAGTCACGCCGCACAGGTGTCCCCGATGTAAATTTGAGCATTTCTAAATAAATAGCGCACCAGATGAGAGGTTAGCTTTACCCCAGTTGATGTCTTTGCAGACGAAACGCGTCGGGTGTATGACGCTACCTCAACCATCTGTCTACTGCGCTAAACATATCTTTTTTCGCTTATATGAACTTTGTTTTTACCCAAATTTTTATTGGAACATTTTTTATAATACAATAAAATTTCCTGGTAATCCGGAATTTACACTATGTGGAGCCTTTTTTCTCCTTCTTCCTCTGTCTCAATTGTATGAGACCCAAACGATCGCTGGAGGACGAATCCGTGGTACCGCTCAGGATCGGGGACCCTTCCAGGACCCTCTTGCCATGGACCAAGGACAGTTGTAACCTTACCGTACTTAACGGTGCAAGGTCGTACGACTCACCGCCAACGACCTGTGAGTCCACCACGTCCGGTAAGGGGATTTTACATTACTTTCCGCCTGGTCGAGTATTGGAAGAGTCCATCGGGGATAGGAATAGATGCTACTGTGAGATTTACATCTATGCTCCAGGATTCCTCTGTTAGATTGAATGAACTGTCCAATACCCCAGGGACTTGTCATTTATCCCCACCCCAATTCCTACCATATATGTTTGTGTTTGATCTGAGGGTCTGGGATTATTTTTACTGTGTACACATAATTCACATTGTTTTATACCATACAGCATGTTGCTAGTAATGGTTTTTTTAGATCACTTGATTTTTTAACTTGTCCAGTGTTTTTTCTGCGAGGTCTAGCAGGACCTAGTATTTGATATATACACAGGTGTGTTACATAATACATTTCACATTGATGTTGATTGGCACATTATAGCGCTACACTTTTTCTTTCTTTCAGCAACAAATGTGCCCACGGGCAAAGGTGGACGTGCTGATCACTCTTCAGGCAGGGCATCATTTCCTCTGTTTAGTGAGTTTGCCCATGCTATCCAGCCACGGCATGCAGAGGAGGTGGTGGACTGGCTTACTAAATAGCATATTTATTCTATGTTTGTTATGACTGCATAGATCACACATGTAACTCTGGAAAGGAACATATCACTTAGATTTGTTTCTTTTTAAAGTAAATGTTTATGTAAGACATTAGGGCATAATTATATTAAGTTTTCTGCTTGATAGCTATATCTGAAACCAGCCACTGTAACCTCATTTATGAAAAATCAACCTACATCCAGAAATTGAGGGACAACGTCACAAGCATAAATTGATTTACAAACGATTAGCCGCCTGCTTCTTTTTCCCCTAAAAGCTTCCATTTTCCCCAGGGCTTTGATAAATACTAGTGATAAAAAAGGCCATTGACGGCAATGCAGAAATGCTGGAAGATTTTGTTTTAATAACCTACTTCCTACCTCATCAGTCATAACCTGCGAGGGAATGACTGATGTGGAAAGAACGTATTGGGTTACATTCCGCTGGTCTTGTCAAGAAGTGGTCCCGTGATCTGCCTCCTAATGCAGACATGTAGAAAGTCGTTTGTGCTTTGCTTTGGCACGTCATGGCGTTCTGTGGATAGAACGTGGAGTATAAACACTCAGGTAACGTATGCGGTCTATGAGCTCATTTGGGGGGTCAGAGTTTAGCTTTCAACTATCCACATCTAATAGGTGTTTCCTTTAGGTCTCCACCTGTTACATCTGAGAGATTGGAGGTTTTCAGCACTTGCCCATGTCAGGCATGAAATACATATACGAGAGCTGGATTGCCTACCAAAAGACTTGTAAATTTGTGTATTCAGTTTTCTGTCAGACAGCAAGATCCTTGACCATACTTTTCTTCACCATAGTTAAATTAATGCAGACGAACAAGGAAATTTTTTGGACAATGAAGGAGAAATATCTCAATGATGAAGCCATCAACATGCTACAGTCACAAAAGCTCAATTTTTAAGAGTCACAACACTGTGCATGGCAATAAAGCCTCATCAGCTTAAAGCGGAACTTCAGTAATTTTTTCATCTTTCCATCTATTTCTGCCAGTAAATACCTTATACAGCCCACTTCCTGTTTCTTGTCTGTAAAAATGCCTAGGCGGTTGTCATCATGCAGAGCTCTCTCACTCTTGTGAGAGTTTGCCAGGAAGGGAGGGGGGATGAGTCATAAGAGGGCCAACCAGACCTGCAGAGATGGAGGTGTGCCTCTGTGTGTCTGTGTAAATACAGAAAGTGAACAGGCAGCAGCTTCAGCTGCCCACAGTTAAAATGATTGCAGCCAGACTCAGTGGAGGGAGATGTCTGCAGCATATTTTGGATGGGATGGGCGAACGGTTCGGCCCGAACATTGTTTGGCCCCCTGAACCGACCACAATGCATTGTGGCGCTGGACAGTGCATTGCAAGCCCTGAATGGCTGAAGCAGTGAAAGCTTCAGCCAATCCGGGCACAGAGCACTGTCAGTATCATGATTGGACACTGTCATCATGACTTTATCCAATCATGGCTCATTCCCGCCCCACAGTATAAAAGTATTCTTTCAATGGCAGCCATTTTCAGTGTGATTTCGGTGTGAAGATAGATAGAACAGGGCTCTGTTCAGTGCTATCAGTTAGTTAGTGTGCTGTACTGTGCTATTTTGCTTCAATTGTCAGTGTAGAATATTAGTTTAGTGTCAGTCTAGGGATAGTGTGAGTGTAGTGAAGGGGACCATCATTCAGCTTTGCATAGTGTGCAGCTAGAGTAGGGACAGCTCAGATAGTTTCATGTAGTGTAATGGGACTGTGTCATTCATACATACATTAGTGTAGAGTAGGGACAGCTCATATAGTTTCAGTGTAGTGTAGTGAGCCCTTGTCAGTAATCTTTACATTAGTGTATAGCTAGAGTAGGGACAGTTCAGATAGCGTCAGTGAAGTAACAGTTGAACACTGTCTATTTGATTGCGTTACTGCCAATTTAACGCCATTTACTTCTGTGTGCATTACTGCCAGTTTAACGCCATTTACTTTTGTGTGCGTTATTGCCAGTTTAACGCCATATCGTTTTGCGTGCGTTACTGACAGTTTAACGCCATATAGTTTTGTCCGTTACTGACAGTTTAATGCCATATAGTTTTCTGTGCGTTACTGCCAGTTTAACGCCATATCGTTTTGTGTGTGTTACTGCCAGTTTAATGCCATATTGTTTTGCGTGCATTACTGCCAGTTTAACACCATATAGTTTTGTGCATTACTGCCAGTTTAACGTCATATAATTTTGCATGCGTTACTGCCAGTTTAACGCCATATAGTTTTGTGAGCGTTACTGCCAGTTTAACGCCATATCGTTTTGTGAGCGGTACTGCCAGTTTAACGCCATATCGTTTTGCGTGCGTTACTGCCAGTTTAACACCATATAGTTCTGTGTGTCACAGTACGTTTGGCACATTTTATTGCAGTATATTATAGTGTATCCGTGGAGTCTGTCTGTGTAGTGTGAGTACTCAAATTAAAGTGCACCAAACACCTCTTTACATTGAATAAAGTGCATATACGTACAGATTTCAACTTCTTCTTTACATTTGCTTATAAGCACCGCCCCCTCCCCCTCAATAATGTCTGAGAGGACAACAAGGAGAAGCAGATGTTCCCTTTGCACTGTAAAGGGGCCAGCAACAAATGTGTCCACAGGCAAAGGTGGACGTGGTGGTCAGTACTCAGGCAGGGCATCATTTCCTCTGTTTAGTGAGTCTGCCCATGCTATCCAGCCACAGCATGCAGAGGAGGTGGTGGACTGGCTTACTAAACCGTCCTCATCCTCCTCATCCTCTGTCACGCAAGTAGAGACAAGTGTGCAGTCCCCTGCAGTTGCCAGAGTGGATAAACCTGCCTCCTTGTCCACATCTATTCCTGCCATAGCCCCAATATCAGCCATTGAGTGAGTTATTTGACCACAACGTCAGCCACTTGCTCCTTGATGATGCCCAGCCATTATTGGATTCAGATGTTGATTCTGTGGTTGAGGATGACAGGAACATGAGCCTAGAGAGAGGGAGGAACACTGGTAGACAAATTGTCATTCATGTTGCCCAAGCAGCAGCGTATTGCCAAGTTGTCTCCAGTGGTAATGATGAAGATGGAGGAGATGGTGATGATAAAGATGATGATGAGGTCACTGATGCGACTTGGGTGCCATATAGAGCAGAGGTGGAAACTGAAGGTGAGGCGGCACAACCTCAAGGAGGCCGACATCAAGAAAGAGTAGAGAGCAGCCACCCTATTCCATCACATTCTGCAGCTGGTTTCCAGGCCCACTCCCCAAAGCTCAGTTGTCCGGGCCTTTTTCAGCACATCTGCAGCAGATCGCACTGTTGCTATCTGCAAACTGTGTCTCAGGCACATTAAACGTGACAAAAACACCAACCATATACATATCATCGCAATTTTTTTTTGCCTTCATCAAGAGCACCTCTATAGGATTACGGTGGGAAGGCGCCCCCGACACCCAAAGAGTAATTTTTCTGCACCTGTTTGACAGGTGCATATCATTGCAATTTTTTACAGCAAGGCCAAATCTTGCTTTTACCAAGAATACCTCTATAGGGTTACAGTGGGAAGGCGCCACCGACACCCAAAGACCAAATTTTATGCACCCGTTTCTTCTATACAAAGTCAAAGTGATACCATAATGTATCCAAAAAATCTCTAATCTTGTTCCCAGTGCACTACATTGTGGCCTCATCATACACACTGGCTCCCCAGCTGTTGCTGAGCAAAATAAAGGCAGCCACAATGTACCTAAATAGGTCTGCTGGAGGCGGGGCTCTGTGCGATCAATCAGTTCAGGAGGGAGCTGGGAAATCCACCATCGAGCTGAGGGAACGTCGCATTCCGCACTCTTCCATAGAGACCTCTGGAGAACATTTGTATTCGAGGACCAACCACTTAATAAGGACATATCCGGAATACTCACCGTGGACACCAGGGAGCAGTGACCTCCATAAAAAGCACTACAGGCCTACTACCCCTGTAGGGGTATCTGAAACCGGTGAGTAGGAATTCTGAAGGGGGAGCACAGAAGTCACCTGGAATAATATTTAAGCACCAAAGTCACCTTGATGTTGTCCAGATTTGATGCAGACACTACTACGCATATGAGACTTTTATTTTTCCTTTCTTCAGCTTTTTGTTTTGCATACTAGAGACTTTTTGTTTTTTTTCTCTGCTATTAGCTTAATTACTTAGGGAATACTGCATTAATTATTGTATCTGTCCTGGAGGATCATATTTAGTGGGTCTCTGATTCCTCAGTGATGTCACAATTTTATCCCTATGTAGATGTGATACTGGTATATGTGGGCTGAAGGTGGTTTATGTGTATAGTTTTTTTTCCCACTGCATACCTATACACCACACAGAGCCATAGAATGGATATTTAGGCTTATACGATATACTTCCTCCTTTTTATTTATTTTAATTTATTTATTAAGGTAGGGGATCCTCTATTAGCATTTAGCTTATTCAAGTACACATACAATACCTCTACTTAATTCCTTCCTTGATATAGACTTCCTTCCAGGTAGCGCGATACTACCCTTCTTGTTCATATAATCCCGATTTTGGGGCCCTCGTCCCGATCGGAGGCCATCCCGATTCGGAATTTTGCCTTTTTTTGCCCAGGGAAATCGGGAATGTTTGCTCTTGCACTTTTGCAGCAGCTAACTTCAACAAATGGCCGCCGGCGCCACCGCTAGATCATTCCACTTGTGTTCAGTGGAGAGAGGAAGGGGGCTTGATCTGTGCAGCCAATGAATCGGCTTCTCTCTTCACACTGAAGCTGGGGTTAGCTGCACGGATCGGCTCCTCCCCTCTCCACTGAACACAGGGCACCGCCCGCTCGTGGAGTTCCTTCTGCTCTTGTCCCTGTCTCTCAGTGTAAAGCCCAGGCAGCAATTTAACTTTAATGTACAGGAGGAGGGTTAACTGTATACAGGAGGGGGTTAACTATATACAGGAGAGGTTTAACTATACACAGGAGGGAGGTTAACTATATACAGGAGGGGGGCTTAACTATATACAGGGGGGTTAACTATTTACAGGAGGGGGGTTAACTATATATAGGAGCGGGGGTTAACTATATTTAGGAGGGGGTTAACTATATACAGGAGGGGGATTAACTATTTACAGGAGCAGGGTTAACTATATACAGGAGGGGGGTAACTATATACAGGAGGGGGTTAACTATATACAGGAGGGGGTTAATTATATACAGGAGGGGGTTAACTATTTACCAGAGGGGGGTTATCTATTTACAGGAGGGGGGTTAACTATTTACAGGAGGGGGAGTTAACTATATACAGGAGGGGGGTTAACTATTTACAGGAGGGAGGGTTAACTATATACAGGAGGGGGGGTTAACTATATACAGGAGGGTTAACTATATACAGGAGAGGGGTTAACTATATACAGGAGGGGGGTTAACTATTTACAGGAGGGGGGAGTTAACTATATACAGGACGGGGGGTTAACTATATACAGGAAGGGGGGTTAACTATTTACAGGAGGGGGTAACTATATACAGGAGGGGGGGTTAACTATATACATGAGGGGGATTAACTATATACAGGAGGGGGGTTAACTATTTACAGGAGGGGGGTTAACTATATACAGGAGGGGGTTAACTATTTACAGGAGGGGGGAGTTAACTATATACAGGAGGGGGGTTAACTATATAAAGGAGGGGGTTAACTATTTACAGGAGGGGGTTAACAATGTACAGGAGGGGGGTTAACTATGCCCAGGAGGGGGAGGGTTAACTATGTACAGGAGGGGGGTTAACTATGTAAAGGAGGGGGGTTAACTATGTACATTAGGGGGGTTAAGGGGTTAACTATGTACAGGGGGGGTTAACTATGTACAGGAGGGGGTTAACTATGTACAGGGGGTTTACTATGTACAGGAGGGGAACTATGTACAGGGGGGGTAACAATGCATGGGGGGGTTACTATGTACAGGGGGAGTAACTATGCACAGGGGGGTAACTATGTACAGGGGGGTAACTATGGCTCTGCCTGGGACACTGATGTAAGGACTGAGGCTGGGAACACTGGTGTAAGGACTGACTCTGCTGGGGGTACCTGATGCAAGGACGGACTCTGCTGGGGGCACCTGATGCAAGGACGGACTCTGCTGGGGACACCTGATGCAAGGAAGGACTCTGCTGGGGACACCTGATGCAAGGACGGGCTCTGCTGGTGGCAGGCGACGTGGCAGGTGACACGCTCAGGGATCCCACTGATTCTGCATTATGGTGAGTTGAATGACTTCATTTTATATTATAATGTAATAATAGAAATAACGTACTTCAATCATCCTGACACCATAACAACCATGGTGCCGGGATGATTAAAGCGCTAACACCAGGTGTTTGTAGTATCTTTATCTTTTGATTGTTAAACTTTCTAGAATACACATATTTCTATTGTTGTGTAGGATCTGGGGCTGCTGTCCCTCCATCCCCCTCTCCCCCTTTCCCTCTCCATCCCTCATTCATCCCAGACTCTAACCACACCCCCTTTGAGCCACGCCTGTTTAAGCCATGCCCACTATTCCGCGCAAACCATGGGCACTTTTCGCCGTGACGCGCTTCGCGCACAGCATTTTTTGTTTTTCCCTATGCCTATTTCCCTGCAAACGCATGCCCCGCCTCCTAATTATAATAAAACTCCACCTACAGCCAAAAAAGTGCCAGCCGTGATCAAATACCACCAAAAGAAAGCTCTATTTGTGGGAACAAAATGATAAAAAATTTGTTTGGGTACAGTGTAGCATGACTGCGCAATTGCCATTCAAAGTGCGACAGCGCTGAAAGATAAAAATTGGCTTAAGCAGAAAGGGACAAATGTGCCTGGTATTGAAGTGGTTAAGTTGCTGTTATCTCTTCCACTTTGAATTCTGATGAGTGAGTGATATTAGGAGACAACTTGATCTTGAAATTCAGATAGCATTTGATTCAGACTAAATTCAATGCATACAGATGTTGTTCTGTTTCAAACGTCACTTTATGGCATTTACATACTTTCTTAGACCCAGTTTGTCTGAACAGTATTGTCTCCTGCTGATATGGCACCATCCACAGGCAGCTTAAAGTGTTACTAAACCCAGGACCCTGCATTCACTATATCTGATCTCCCACAGTACACAGAACATGGAAATGCAATAAATTTAGTAAATATAAACTGCTAAATACATTTTTTCATGAACAGAATACAGCAGTCTTGTGACTGTCCTATGAGGCTGCAGGACCCCTGACCCTCTGTCTGGGCAATGCTGATTAGCCCTCTGCTGATCACATGCACCCTTCCAAGAAAAAAAAAACATCTCTAGCAATACACACCAAACTGAGCATGTGCAGAGTGACTCCGTGACTCCAAAAGGCTCTGTTCTAACAGGAGATGGATTGGGTACAATAACTGGAAATACTTCAAAGAGCCTACACAAGCACCTGGCTGCAGGTAGCTATACTGTAGGTGCAACTGTGCGGGGTACACAGTACGGTAACTGGAAATACTTCAAGAGCCTACACAAGCACCTGGCTGCAGGTAGCTATACTGTAGGTGCAACTGTGCGGGGTACACAGTACAGTAACTGGAAATACTGTAAAAACATCTGCCTGCCTGTCAGTATATTAGGAAGAGAAGAACAGGATCTAGCTTCACTGAATACAGTGTGTGTGTATATATATATATATATATATATATATATATATATATACACAACACCTGGGATGCATATATATACACAATACACTGTAAGTTCAGCTAACTGACTCGAACTGCCTACTCTATCTAACTTAAATCAAATGACACTGTCTCTCTCTCTGTCTATCTCTCTCTCAAGCCGGAACACACTACACAGGACCGACGTGCAGGTGGCCTTATATAGTGTGGGGCGTGTACTAAACCCCCTGAGCCATAATTGGCCAAAGCCTCCTTGGTTTGGCCAATTACGGCTCTCTGTACACACAGCGCTGTGATTGGCCAAGCATGCGGGTCATAGTGCATGCTTGGCCAATCATCAGCCAGCAATGCACTGCGATGCCGCAGTGAATTATGGTCCGTGACGTGCCATTTGAATTTGGCGCGAACGGCCCATATCGTTCGTAATTCAGCGAACGACTGAACACACGAACTGCCAACCTGATGAACATCTGTTATCTATGTTCCAGAGACCTCTCCAATCTCGCTCCACCAGTGAAACACAAGAGCAGAATCAAATTCTTATCCATAATATCTGCTCACTTGCTACGTTTATTTATAGTTCCTTCCTTGGAACCCAGGAACTTAGTATTCCTGGCTTCTACAACTCTGACCAAACTATCAAAACAACCATGACCTCTTTAGGCTGAACCCACTCTAAAAGGGATCCCCATGGCATGATCAAAATTAAAAAAACAAAAACAAACGTCAATGTTGCTTCTCCAAAATTCTCAATTTAAACACTAAAAAAACCCAATGCATTTATCTGTATCTTAAGACCTATGCACTAACCCCCCTTTCAGGTGGACAAAGCGTGAACCTTTTGGAGCTCTTTGCACCTGAATGAAAATAAAAACAACGAAAAAAAAAATGAACTCAAGAGGCTAGAGGCTACCAACTCTTGTCTTAAACAAACAAAATGTATCCAGCTGGAGGACATAACCCATGACCATCTATTCAGCTGCTAATTGACGGAGTAGCCAATTACCCCCCTTTCAGGTGGACTAAACAATAATTTTTCTACCTGAACAAAACAAAAATAAAATAGATGACTAAACAAATACCAAAAATATAAAAAAAAGATTCATAACAAAAAAAATTTAAATTCTGGCCATTATCACACAAAGACAACATGACAAGACAATCGCCATAAAACAATGACAAACACTCAACTTTTAACTAAAGACATCCATGGACTTTCCTCCTGAGAAGAGTAAGTGCTCCATTCCATCTGAAAGACAATTAGTTAATGGGAAAAACAAAAAAACAAAACATCTGTACCTCATCACAACATTTGTAACTTCATTTGTAACTCTTGAATCCATTAATGCCTGACTATTGTTTATCTTATTTTTTCATTGCTTGCAAACAATTACTAATTAATGAGCTCATGGTACCATATGATATGCCTTTACAATAACCTAACCCCTGTTTTGCTAAATTTGCCCACTGTTGTTCTCACTTTGAAGCACCTGGAAACAAAACACAGACATTAGTATCCAAACCAGTTTTAACTTCTTCCAAGCCTAGCCGCGTACGGGGCCCTGAAAACCAATCACCGCCTTCAGGATTTCTAAGGGTGTAAATTTTTGATTTCACTCTTCACTGCCTATCACAGTTTCGGAGGCCATGGAATGCCCAGGTGGCACAAAACCCCCCCAAATGACCCCATTTTGGAAAGTAGACACCCCAAGCTATTTGCTGAGAGGCATGGTGAGTATTTTGCAGCTCTCATTTGTTTTTGAAAATGAAGAAAGACAAGAAAAAACATTTTTTTTTCTTTTTTCAATTTTCAAAACTTTGTGACAAAAAGTGAGGTCTGCAAAATACTCACTATACCTCTCAGCAAATAGCTTTGGGTGTCTACTTTCCAAAATGGGGTCATTTGGGGGGGTTTTGTGCCACCTGGGCATTCCATGGCCTCCGAAACTGTGATAGGCAGTGAAGAGTGAAATCAAAAATTCACGCCTTTAGAAAGCCTGAAGGCGGTGCTTGGTTTTCGCGGTCCCGTACGCGGCTAGGCTCCCAAAAAGTCTCACACATGTGGTATCCCCGTACTCAGGAGAAGCAGCAGAATGTATTTTGGGGTGTAATTTCACATATTCCTATGGCATGTTTGAGCAATATATCATTTAGTGACAACTTTGTGCAAAAAAAAAAAAAATTTGTATCTTTCCCGCAACTTGTGTCACAATATAAAATATTCCATGGACTCAACATGACTCTCAGCAAATAGCTTGGGGTGTCTACTTTCCAAAATGGGGTCATTTGGTGGGGGTTTTGAACTGTCCTGGCATTTTATGCACAACATTTAGAAGCTTATGTCACACATCACCCACTCTTCTAACCACTTGAAGACAAAGCCCTTTCTGACACTTTTTGTTTACATGAAAAAGTTTTTTTTTTTGCAAGAAAATTACTTTGAACCCCCAAACATTATATATTTTTTTTAAAGCAAATGCCCTACAGATTAAAATGGTGGGTGTTTCATTTTTTTTTCACACAGTATTTACGCAGCGATTTTTCAAACTCATTTTTTGGGGAAAAAACACACTTTTTTAAATTTTAATGCACTAAAACACACTATATTGCCCAAATGTTTGATGAAATAAAAAAAAATGATCTTAGGCCGAGTACATGGATACCAAACATGACATGCTTTACAATTGTGCACAAACGTGCAGTGGCAACAAAATAAATACATTTTTAAAAGCCTTTAAAAGCCTTTACAGGTTACCACTTTAGATTTACAGAGGAGGTCTACTGCTAAAATTACTGCCCTCGATCTGACCTTCACGGTGATACCTCACATGCATGGTGCAATTGCTGTTTACGTTTGACGACAGACCGCCGCTTGCGTTCGCCTTAGCGCGAGAGCAGGGGGCGACAGGGGTGTTTTTATTTTTCTTTATTATTTTTTTGCTTTTTTATATTATTTTTAAACTGTTCCTTTCATTTTTTTTTTTTTATCATTTTTATTGTTATCTCAGGGAATGTAAATATCCCCTATGATAGCAATAGGTAGTGACAGGTACTCTTTAAAAAAAAATTGGGGTCTATTAGACCCTAGATCTCTCCTCTGCCCTCAAAGCATCTGACTACACCAAGATCGGTGTGATAAAATGCTTTCCCAATTTCCCAATGGCGCTGTTTACATCCGGCGAAATCGAAGTCATGAAATGCTCGTAGCTTCCGGTTTCTTAGGCCATAGAGATGTTTGGAGCCACTCTGGTCTCTGATCAGCTCTATGGTCAGCTGGCTGAATCACCGGCTGCATTCTCAGGTTCCCTGTTGAGACAGGAGAGCCAGAGAAAAACACGTAAGACGGTTGTGGTTGGGGGGCATTCCCTCCCACGGTTTGTAAAAGCAGTCTAGAGGCTAATTAGCCGCTAGGATTGCTTTTACATGAAAGCCGACCGCTGGCTGAAAAGAATGATACCAAGATGATACCTAAACCTGCAGGCATCATTCTGGTATAACCACTCAAAGTCGTGAATGGCGTACCTGAAGACAAAAAAATGGTTAACAATAAAACACAGTAAACAGTAAAGTATAAAAAATTGCATAACTGAAAAGCAAACATGATAAAACATAATAACAATAAAACATTGCAGAATAGAATACAGTAAAAAAGAGCAGAACAATAGAGAGAGAGAATAGAGAGAGAGAGAACAATTATTTTATTTTATATATATATATATATATATATATTTTTTTTTTTACACTTTTTTTGTAACTAACTTTTATAACTGTAACCGGTTCCAGGTCTCTAAAAATGCAATGGCATCTTGGGAGACCCTGTGAAAGTGTGCCTAGTCTGTGCAATGCTGTACCCTACGCTAATACTCAACTAGTGTATGGTAGCGTTCAAAACATTCACCAATGCAAAGACCAGGATTGTCAGGACAGGAGGGACAATAATAGCGGGTGTCACGCCTATATCCGCGCTTGCTGCAGACACGACATCTTTTTTGGGGGGGTTTGTTGGGTAGGGGTACTCGGGAGGACATAAAGAAAATGCCTCTCATGCAGCTGACTGCAATTGGTTGGGGATGTGAATGGGGGAAGTACAGGCGCTGCAGAAGTGGTGGGTTCCCAATTAGGATTGGCGAATGCAGCAGGAAGGGCATTATGGGCACGACGGCCTGTGTTTGTCTTCTTGGTGGCAGCGGGACACTACTTGTGCTTGCCACCTCACCAGCTTGAACTGCACTTATGGGACTCGCCACGTCACCAAGTGTTACTGCAGTGCTGGTTTGACTACG
This sequence comes from Lithobates septentrionalis, assembly GCA_037952835.1. NCBI lineage: Eukaryota > Metazoa > Chordata > Amphibia > Anura > Ranidae > Lithobates > Lithobates septentrionalis. The sequence continues at coordinate 1,251,551 of JBBDGP010000987.1, forward strand.
ACCGGGGTGTACTAGGCCGCTGGTGCTTGCCAGTTCACCAAAACGCTACCAAAAAATCTGTTAGCGATCGCAGGGATCAGGCCTGACTCTGCGAACGCTGCAGTTATGCGTTTAGTGTTTTGCAAGTGACAGTGATCGATCAATACTGCACTTGGGTGGGCTGGGCTGGGCCGGGCGGAGGGGCAAAACGCAGGTGCTAGCAGGTATCTGGGCTGATCCCACTAACACTGCGTTTTTGGGAACCCTAAACTGCTGGGGACGCTAGTATAGATCTGATCGGATCAGATATTGATCCGATCAGATACTATACCACTAAGGGAGGTGTACGGTGCGTGCGTGGGTGTTAGCGGTACTGGCACTAACCTGACGCTGCTTGGGGCTAGTGCTTGCCAGTTCACCAAAATGCTACCAAAAAAACTGTTAGCGATCGCAGGGATCAGGCCTGACTCAGCAAACGCTGCAGTTATGTGTTTAGTGTTTTGTAAGTGACAGTGATCGATCGATACTGCACTTGGGTGGGCTGGGCTTGGCCGGGCAGAGGGGCAAAACGCAGGTGCTAGCAGGTATCTGGGCTGATCCCGCTAACACTGCGTTTTTGGGAACCCTAAACTGCTGGGGACGCTAGTATAGATCTGATCGGATCAGATATTGATCCGTTCAGATACTATACCACTAAGGGAGGCGTATGCTGCGTGCGTGGGTGTTAGCGGTACTGGCGCTAATCTGACGCTGCCTGGGGCGACGCATATCACCGCCGGGCGATCAGGGGGCTAAACCTTTATTCGGTAATAAACGGCGGGTGCCCTGACACTATAAAAAATAAACGAACTAACCAGCGTCACCCGTAACGGTTATACGGTGATCAGTGGTGAAAGGGTTAACTAGGGGGCAATCAAGGGGTTAAAACATTTATTAGGTAGTATATGGGGGTCCCTGTCGCTATAAAACGCTGACGGCGAACCTAAATGTTTACCTCCCTAACTAGCGTCACCAGTGACACTAATACAGCGATCAGAAAAATGATCGCTTAGTGACACTGGCGACAAGGGGGTGATCAAGGGGTTAAAACTTTATTAGGGGGGGTTAGGGGGGTATCCTAGACCTAAAGGGGGCTAACCCTAACTGCCCTAACACAGTAACTGTCACAAACTGACACCATGCAGTAATCAGAAAAAAAAAAAAAATGGAATGGTGTCAGTTTGTCACAGGGGGGGGGGGGGATTGGGGGGTGATCGGGGGGGGGACGATCGGGGGGGGAATCGGGGGTGTTTTGTGTGCCTGGCATGTTCTACTGTGTGTGTAGTGTGTTTTCACTCACAGTGCAGTCTTCTCTCCTCGGCGCCGGAACGGAAAATACCGAGCCGAGGAGAGATGACATCATTTCCTTTGCTGCTGTTTAGCATACAGCAGCAAAGGAATGTTGTGATTGGCCGGCGGCGATTGCGAGGGGGGGCCACGAACGGATGGCCTCCCCCTCACCTCTGATCACCGGGGGACAAAAGAGGACCGCCTCCGATCGGACCCCCCACCCGCGGGAGGCAGATCACGTAGATCTACGTGATTTTGCCTGCCCGTGCCATTCTGCCGACGTATATCGGCGTGAGGCGGTCCTTAAGTGGTTAAGCTCACCTTCACTTCACATCCTCATACCCTCTCATTCCTTGACTTAACTATAGAAGTGGATAATGGCCTGATTAAAACTAAGACCTTTAGGAAGCCTACAGCAGCAAATACCCTCCTTCAGGCATCCAGCGACCATCCTAAATCCCTTATCAAGGCAATACCGGTGGGCCAGTTTCTCAGAACTCGAAGAAACTGTTCTAACCAAGCGGACTTTCTTGCTGAATCTAAAGAACTTTATAACAGATTCAGAGAGAGAGGGTATTCCCACTCCTGCATTAGGGAGGCCAAAAGGAGGGCGACCCAGACAGACCGACAAACACTCCTTAAGAAAAAAGACTCTAGACTCCTGAAAGAGTCACAGGGGCCTTTAAGGATTATCAATAAATTTGGTACCCACTGGGACCAAGTTAGGGCAATACTAAGCCAACATTGGCACATTCTGTCTGAGTCGCCCACTTTTGGTAAGATTGTAGGTACACGGCACCTCCCGACTGCCCATCGCTCTAGGAATTTAAAAGACAGCCTTATCCATTCTGAGTATAAGAGATCACCCCTGAAGGGCATGTTTAGATGTGGCCGTTGCTCGGTCTGTAAGTATCTTGAACGCACAAACATGTTCACCGACTCTGAGGGTAAAAAGCATTTCAAAATCCACAATTTTATCAACTGTAACACCACAAGAGTGATTTACATGCTTACCTGCCAATGTGGGAAACACTATGTTGGTAAGACAAAGAGACAGTTGAGGGTCAGAATGGGTGAACATGTCCAAAGGATCCTTAGTAAGGATGATGAGCGACCCATCCCATTACATTTCATCCAATTCCACGGGGGAAACCCCGCTGGGCTTACATTTAAAGGTATCTATAGGCTCAATCTCCCACAAAGAAGGGGCGATTTTGACAGGATTCTGTACCAGAAAGAGAAAATGTGGATATAAAATATTAACAGTATGTAACCCCGTGGGTTAAACAATGAGTGCAATCTTGCTGTATTCCTTACCCCGTAACCCTCACTGGACAGGAAGGGGGTCCTGTCCTCTGGCCAGAATACTCTATCTTAAGTCCTTTTAGATATATATTATATATTTTTTATTTTTATGTGTCACATTGATGGTCTATTTATTTTTTCTTTTTCTTCCCCTCCCCCTTCCCTTTCTTTTTAGTTTTACTTCCCCAATGTTTTTATTTTTGTTTTCTTTCTTTCCCTCCTTTCCTCTCTTCTTCCTTTTCCTCCCGTTTTAGATTTTGTTCTGTTTTTTTTTTTTTTTTCTCGGATGTTTGTACACACGGACCTGGCCCGTTATCTGTGTATTACGTTTTGTTTATGTGTATGGCTGTCAGTGAACAGCGCCGTAGCCTTGGCAACCAGACGCTGAAGCCCTCACGTGGTGTCAGGGAAATGCCAGAATCAGGGCCTGTCAGTATAGGCATTTCCCCATGCGCCTGCGTGGTAGAATTGCACATCGGCACGCACCGTTTCACAGTCAGCGGGTACGAGCGCGTGTTCCGAACGGATCAGCTCACATGGGTGCACGACGCAGCGCATCATTACGAACGCGTGCACGCACATCGGGACGTTCCCCTGGTGGGCCTATATAAAGACAGCTATGCCTGTGTTTTGTTGCTGGTTTGTCTTTTCAGCTCCTGTAACCTGCTCCTGAATCCTGTGTACCTGTGCCTACCCGTTGTGACCCGGACCAACCTCGACTCTGCTTGAACCTCTCTTGTGCTTGACCCTCGGCTGCGTTCTGGACTTCGCTACCTGCCTGACTACCCGTGTTTGACCCTCGGCCTGCTCTTGGACTTGCTTCTGCCTTACCCTACTGTGGATTATCTGCCTGCCTGATTACCTGTGTTTGACCCTCGGCCTGCTCCTGGACTTGCCTCTGCCTCACCCTACTGTGGATTATCTGCCTGCCTGACTATCTGTGTTTGACCCCCGGCCTGTTCTTGGACTTTGTCTCAACCTTACCCAGTGTTGGACTTTTGCCTACTTGCATACCGGTGTTTGACCCTCGGCCTACTTCCAGACGTCTGCCTTGTGGTTGACCCTCAGTACCCGGCTCAGCTACCCAGCACGGATCTCTTCCCTGCTTGAAGAATCGCCCAGCTCCTCTACTACCTGCTGGCGACCCGTGCTTCTTCGTGCCCAATACCCGCTGTGCCACTTCCAGAGGGTATCGTGCGCCCAGCTGCAAGGGGAGCCTCTCTCAGCAACTCGGCCTTGGTGAGTACCTGACAGTACAAACCAGCCATAAGCGAGGCCGACAGAGCTGGCTCTCCCCTTGAGGCACTCTGCCAGCAAGTCACAGCCCTCAACCAGGCTGTCCAGAGACTCCAAGACGGCTACTTTCAGATTGAGGGTCGTCTGCAACATCTAACCACATTTCCTAACCCCTCGGACGCCGCATCAGCATCTGCCAGTGGAACATCTTCCTCTCGGGATCAAGCCAACCCGGCTTCTGCAGCAGTAATGGCCTTACCTGAACCCAGGGTTCCCATGCCGGAACGATTCTCCGGTAACTGGAAGAAGTACAGGGCATTTAGAAACGCTTGCTTACTATACTTTGCCCTTCAACCCAGGACTTTTTATTCTGAGACTGTGAAAGTGGGGTTTATTATCTCTTTGCTTTCTGACGAATCGCAATCCTGGGCTCACAACCTCCTTGAGCAAAAGAGTCCCCTCCTTGACTCTGCAGATGCATTTTTTGTTTCCATGGCCCAGCTATACGACGATCCTCAGCGTACTGCCACGGCTGAGTCCGTCCTGCATACCCTGACCCAGGGAAAAAGACCAGTGGAAGATTACACTGTGGAATTTCGAAAATGGTCAGGGGACACCAACTGGAACGAGGCTGCATTAAAATATCAGTATCGCCAGGGACTCTCTGAGATCCTAAAGGATGAACTGGCTTGAGTAGATACCCCGGCCTCTCTAGAAGACCTGATCCAGCTCGCTACTAAACTGGACAGACGCCTCCGGGAACATCGCAGCGAGCGTTTCCAGTCTCCAAGGCCCACTTGGATGATGCCACGGGTACCACCTGTTCCTGCACCCCCTACAACTTCTTCGTCATCCTCTCATGGTGAGCCCATGCAACTGGGTCTAGTTCGACCCCCACTTTCTCCTGATGAAAAGCTCCGCCGGCGCCAGGCCAACCTTTGTCTATATTGTGGAGGAGCCGATCACTTCTTAAACAACTGCCCTGTGAGACCCAGTAAGTACCGCACTCGGTCTGCCACGAACTTTCAAGTCGCTAGTTCAAGCCAGTCTCATCTTGTCCTCATGATCTCATTACAGGTGGCGGAAGAGAAGGTCCGGTTACCAGCCATCGTTGACTCAGGAGCCTGCAGTTGCTTCTTGGATGCATCTTTGGCCCAAAACCTGCACATCCCTCTCCAAGTTAAGGAGCAACAGCTACAAATCCATCTGGCAGATGGATCCCTACCCTGTTCTGGGCCTGTCACACAGGAAACGAAGCCTATCCTCACTCATATAGACTCTGATCATTCCGAATTTCTTTGCTTTGACATTATAAGTTCACCTATGTTTCCCATCATTTTGGGGTTTCCATGGTTGCAGGCCCATGATCCTCAGATAAACTGGAGCAAGAAAGAAGTCCTCTTCTCTTCCATGTACTGCTCTCAACACTGCTTTTCACCAAAATACGACAGAACGGTTCCATGTCTAACGTTACAACCAGTACCGGATAATCTCCAACATGTCCCAGCAGCATACCATGAATTCCTGGACATCTTTGATAAGAAGAAAGCTGACAGTCTACCTCCGCACCGACCCTATGATTGCCCCATCGACCTCCTACCTGGTTCCGAGATCCCTTTCGGCCGCATTTTTCCTCTATCAGAGATCGAGCTAGAAGCCCTTCGCTCCTACATCGATGAAAATCTCGAAAAGGGATTCATCCGGGCTTCTTCTTCTCCAGCTGGAGCTGGAATCTTTTTTGTGGAGAAAAAGGATGGATCCTTGAGGCCTTGTGTGGACTATAGGGAGCTTAACAAAGTTACCATCAAGAACAGATACCCGCTCCCTCTTATTCCTGAACTTTTCCAGCGTCTCCGAGCCGCTCAGATCTTTACTAAATTAGATCTCCGGGGGGCGTACAATTTGGTTCGGATACGAGAAGGAGATGAATGGAAGACAGCTTTCCGGTCCAGATTCGGGCATTTTGAATATTTGGTGATGCCCTTTGGTCTCTGCAATGCCCCGGCTACGTTTCAACATCTACTCAATGACATCTTCCGTGAGTATCTAGATAACTTTGTAATTGTTTATCTCGATGACATCCTGATCTTTTCCACCACTTTAGAAGCACATCGTACCCATGTGAAGAAAGTACTCTCGTTCCTCAGAAGACATGGCCTATACTTAAAAGGGGAAAAATGTGACTTCGAGAAAACCACCATCCAGTTCCTTGGATTCATTATCTCAGTAGGAGGGGTCGCAATGGATCTGCAGAAAGTTAGGGCCATCCAGGAATGGCCAGCTCCCATAGACAAAAAGGGAATTCAGCGATTCGTTGGCTTCGCCAATTTCTATTGCAGATTTATTAAAGGTTTCTCCTCTATCATCTCCCCTATTACTCAACTAACTCGCCAGCAGACTAGATTCCAATAGTCCCCAGATGCTCAAGGAGCCTTCGATGAACTAAAGAGACTGTTTATATCGGCTCCTGTCCTCCAACATCCCAATCCAGTCCTACCCTATGTGCTTGAAGTGGATGCTTCAGAGTCAGCAATAGGGGCGATCCTGTCTCAGAGAAGTGGCCAAAAAGCCCTGCTCCATCCGGTGGCCTTTGCCTCTCGCAAGCTCACCCCTCCGGAGAAGAATTATGATGTCGGGGATCGAGAGTTACTTGCTATAAAGTTCGCCTTAGAAGAATGGAGATATCTGCTGGAAGGGGCATTCCAACCCATCATGATCTTCACTGACCACTGTAACCTAGAATATCTTCGAACAGCTAAACGCCTCCGACCTCGTCAGGCCCGTTGGGCCTTATTCTTCTCAAGGTTTAACTTCCATATTACCTATCGACCTGGCTCCAAGAACGGGAAGGCGGACGCACTTTCCCGTATGTTCCCAGAAACCAGTGGACCGGAAGAACCCAGAACCATCCTAGCTCCTCACCACTTTCTCAGCCTGGTTCAGCCCAATCTTAGGTCAATTATTATACAGGCCTCCAGTCAATGTACAGAACCTGAAGTATCCACCCAAGAAAAGAAGGATGGTCTGCTATGGGCCCAGGACAAGGTATTTGTGCCACTCCCATTAAGACTTCAGATTCTTTAAACCTTCCACGATCACAAGTTGGCAGGACATTTTGGTATACAAAAGACCTCCGAACTAATTAGTCGCTCGTTCTGGTGGCCGGGGTGGAGACAAGACTGCAGAAGATATATACAATCTTGCATCACTTGCCAACGCAATAAGGGATCTAATGCCAAGTCGTGGGGTCTTTTAAAATCCTTATCTATACCAGAACGTCCCTGGACAGAGGTCTCTATGGACTTTATTGTCGATCTGCCTCCTTCCGAGAAGTTTACTACCATCTTAGTGGTTGTTGACCGTCTTTCAAAGATAGCCCACTTCCTGCCATTGGTAGGCACCCCCTCTGCTTCCCCAACCGCAGAGGTCTTTATAAAAGAAGTAGTGAGACTCCATGGCGTCCCCCACAACATTGTATCTGATAGGGGGATTCAGTTCACGTCAAGATTCTGGAAGGATATGTGCAAGTCTTTAGAAATCAAGACATCCCTTTCTTCCGCCTATCACCCACAAAGTAATGGCCAGACAGAAAGAACAAATCAATCTTTAGAGCAATACCTTCGATGTTTCTGCTCCTGGTCCCAGGACAACTGGTCTTCCCTCTTACCGTGCGCAGAGTTCGCCTATAACAATTCTGTACATTCCACCATCAACCAAACACCTTTCTGGGCAAACTATGGTTTTCACCCTTCCTTTCTCCCGTATTCTATTCCCGAAATCACTACTCCCGCAGTACAAGACCGTATACGTGCTATTCAAACAAACTTTTTGCAAATTCAGGAAGCGATGAAGAAAGCTCAAGAAAGTTATGAAGAATTCTATAACAGGGGAAGAAGAAGTAACCCAAGTTTCAAGGTTGGAGATAAAGTTTGGCTATCAGCCATCAACCTCAAATTACCTTGCCCATCACGCAAATTAGGGCCAAAATTCATTGGTCCTTTCGAGATTAAGAGAGTTGTAAACCCCGTGGCTTTTGAACTGACCTTACCTAATTCTTATCGGATACACCTGGTGTTCCATGCCTCCTTACTAAAACCATTTACTCCTAACTCTTTTCCAGGAAGGGAAGAACTACCTCCTCCACCAATCCGGATTGAAGGGGAGGAAGAATTCAAAGTGGAGGCAATAGTAGATTACAAATGGAGGGGGGGGCAGGAACAGTATCTAGTTAAATGGAAAGGGTACCCCCCGGAGGATAATTCTTGGGAGCCCGCTAGCAATATTCATGCCCCTCGTTTAGTGCGAGAATTTCACAAAAGACATCCTGGGATCCGAGCTAGGTTGGGCACCCGGAGGTTGCCCCTTGGGGGGGGGCACTGTCAGGGAAATGCCAGAATCAGGGCCTGTCAGTATAGGCATTTCCCCATGCGCCTGCGTGGTAGAATTGCACATCGGCACACACCGTTTCACAGTCAGCGGGTACGAGCGCGTGTTCCGAACGGATCAGCTCACGTGGGTGCACGACGCAGCGCATCATTACGAACGCGTGCATGCACATCGGGACGTTCCCCTGGCGGGCCTATATAAAGACAGCTATGCCTGTGTTTTGTTGCTGCTTTGTCTTTTCAGCTCCTGTAACCTGCTCCTGAATCCTGTGTACCTGTGCCTACCCGTTGTGACCCGGACCAACCTCGACTCTGCTTGAACCTCTCTTGTGCTTGACCCTCGGCTGCGTTCTGGACTTCGCTACCTGCCTGACTACCCGTGTTTGACCCTCGGCCTGCTCTTGGACTTGCTTCTGCCTTACCCTACTGTGGATTATCTGCCTGCCTGACCATCTGTGTTTGACCCCCGGCCTGTTCTTGGACTTTGTCTCAACCTTACCCAGTGTTGGACTTTTGCCTACTTGCATACCGGTGTTTGACCCTCGGCCTACTTCCAGACGTCTGCCTTGTGGTTGACCCTCAGTACCCGGCTCAGCTACCCAGCACGGATCTCTTCCCTGCTTGAAGAATCGCCCAGCTCCTCTACTACCTGCTGGCGACCCGTGCTTCTTCGTGCCCAATACCCGCTGTGCCACTTCCAGAGGGTATTGTGCGCCCAGCTGCAAGGGGGGCCTCTCTCAGCAACTCGGCCTTGGTGAGTACCTGACACGTGGTTCCGTCTCGGTGCTATATAAGATGATGAAGATGATGATATCTGCTACTGCGCATGCTCTGATGAAATCCTAGTGACGGATGAAACGCGTCAGCATGACGCCATCACGCTACCCATAGCGTTCTTGCAGACTTACAGACCCACCCACCAGCCCTGATATCACTGGCCTGTGATTAACACGGCCGTTTGAATCCACCCGCGAAACGGAACGAGGGGAGGACTGAACGCATGAGGAAACCCTGCTTCACCTACCGCATTCCCCTGGGCTTACACCCTTTCTTCATCTCCAGAATGCCACTGATGAAAGTGTACAGCGGATGACTCGAAGGAGGACGGAATACTATTCAACTAATCAGCTGGAGATGGTGAGAGCTTCAACTTCACTTCCTGATGTGAACTGCAGTCAACACTGGGTGAGATCATATCTGTCTGTATCCCGAGCTTGGGACAGCTATTCTAATTAGTACATAGTACTTACTACCCAGCACTTATGGCTCACCAAGTCAGTTACACTGCTCAGCCCGGATCTACCAGCCACAGCTTAGTGCATCCTTCATTCCAGATCTCCCCTTCCTGGTCTTTAGCGCTGTGAGATATCAATGGCCCAGAGAGACTCTCACTGACAAGGACTGTATTATCTAATGTTTAAAGCTATTGTCGAGTCAGCATTGGGTCCCTGCGTCCTCGTTCTCTCTACTTTTGCTCCCCCTCTCTGGTTCCCCTGTTCCAAAGTTCATGATATCGTGATATTCAGGACTGCTATCACATTATCCACAACACAAGTACTTCCCATTGTTACTATCTGCTGCTACCCTTTGATCTCTAAGGACTTTCAGCAACCCAGCAGATAAGTTCACTCAAATTTACTTTGAATTAATTCATGTATATTCATCCTGAATGAATTCATATGATAGGTGTGAGTGGTTAATGTGAGTGGTGGCCACCTGTGTCTGTCCATGACCATGTTGTCCTTTTTAATTGGTGATGGTACCTGTTTTTACAGTATATTTTTGGATTGGTGTTTATAGTGAGTTCTTCAATAAATAGCATTTATACATGTTTTGACCATTGCATGGTCCTCATTGATGAATTATCTCTCCCAATTGTTGAATGTGATCAGCAACATTTGCATCTGTTTTTGCAACTACTGCTAATATATTCTCAGTGACACTTTGTACCTGTTCCAAAAATTGTTTTCTTTCACTATATCATTCTAATTCTTTTTGTTCCGCAATGTCTTTCATTTTCAACAACATGCATACAGCATTGGCCATTCTCTGTTTCTTGCCTCTTTTGGAAGACTTTTTATACTTTATGGCATTATTATGAGTATTGCATTGTTTTAATAGATCATTGTATTGGTGTGTTAACGCATTCTTAAAAATAAGTATTTTGTCAATATCAAAAGTTCAACTCAATACTTTGTTATATATCCTTTGTTGGCAATGACAGAGGTCAAACGTTTTCTGTAAGTCTTCACAAGGTTGTCGCACACTGTTGCTGGTATGTTGGCCCATTCCTCCATGCAGATCTCCTCAAGAGCAGTGATGTTTTGGGGCTGTCGCTGGGCAACACAGACTTTCAACTCTCTCCAAAGGTTTTCTATGGGGTTGAGATCTGGAGACTGGCTAGGCCACTCCAGGACCTTGAAATGCTTCTTACGAAGCCACTCCTTCGTTGCCCGGGTGGTGTGTTTGGGAGAAGATGTGGAGGAGCCCAGCTTGAGTCAGGTATAGCATTGTTCAACATATTTCTCAAAATTGTGTGTGATTGATGAACAATCAACTAAAACGATGTCCCTTTTTCATACACAGGAAAGCCTCGGCCAGGAGGAGGCTGTGGAAAGAGGCAGCCAGGAGGTGGCAGGGAAAAGTGGCAACCAGGAGGTGGCGGGGGTAAGTGGCAGCCAGGAAATGGCTCAGTAGCCTGACCGAATCCCAGGTCCCTCCCCTCCGCCTTAATGAAAAAAGGCCCAGGAAGGGGAGGAGCATGGAGGAGTCAGCACTTGGGTTAATTCGGCAGGCTTCTGCGGCCCTCAGAACCCCCCCTAGTCTTCTTGAGGCCTATGCCTGCATGGCTGCCAACAAAATGCAGGAATGCAGGATATGGAGGTGGGCCAACGCCTCATTTGTGAGGAAGTGATATATATGGCTCTAAATATGGGTTTGAGGGGTGAACTCACAAGCAAAACCCACCTGTGTGAGTTGGCCCATCCTCTTCCTCCTCCACCTCCTCCACCTCCTGCCACAACTCCAACACCAGAGCCACAGCCTGGAAGCAAGTGTGGAAGCAAGTGTGGAAGTAAGACAAGAAAGTTATGGGCTGGGTTCAGTCTGGTCTGGCAAAAGACGTAGGCTGTGGTATGACCACAGCCTGGGGACACATATGTCATCTGCTGCTGTTCCTGATTTCTTGGAGTCCTGGACTAGGGATTGTGCTCCCTATTAAATGGACTCCTCAGGCTATCAATTTTGCATGTCAAATAGTTGATGTGTGCCCTGGGGTACAAAGGCTTCGCTAATTTCACCAGTTTATCCAGCGTTGCCTTCCTCTTTATTTTGTTATGACCCCTTAATAAATGTATACTTTTTTTGCACAAATCATTGGCTATGTGTTTGAATTAAAAAAGCACTGTTTGTGAGTAGGCAAGTACATTTCAAAAATACAAGGTCAAATTAACAAGGGACACCAACACCAACCAACCTCCTTGAGGTTAAAAAATACAAGATCATAATGGTGTTGTGGTAACTTGACACACAAAACGCCAAAAAATATTATGGAGATCACTAGAAAAAAAAACAGGAGATCTTGATTTAAAAAAGAAAAGGAGATCACTAGAAAAATAAATTCTAAACAATATTATGGAGATCTGACGAAAAAAATAACAAATATTATTCAGGAGATCATGAGAAATAATAAAGAAATCAGTTTGTCAGAACTGTGTGAATATCAGCAGCAAAACAATTTCATAATTCTAGCATTATAAAGAAGAAGAGAATGCACTGCATTGAAAGATTAAAAAATTTGCAACGTGACGAATGTGCTATCTCCATTACGAACGTTTTACCAGACTGAACACTTCCGTCTCGTACTTGATTCAGAGCATGCGTGGAATTTTGCGCGTCGGAATTGTCTACACACGCTCAGAATTTACGAGAACTGATTTTGTTGTCGGAAAATTTGAGAACCAGCTCTCAAATTTTTCTGGTCGGAAATTCCAACAAAAAATGCCCGAAGGAGCCTACACATAGTCGGAATTTCCGACAACAGGCTCACATGGAACATTTGTTATCGGAATTTCCAATTGTGTGTACGCGGCATAACTCTTCATACAGACCTTTTTTTTTTTTTTTTTTTTATATATTCAGCCGCTTATTGAACTGTCTGTTTCTATGGGCTTTGCTATACAAACAAGGGCATACTAGCCAAAAAGATTCTATATTCAGATAAAAGGAACATATGATTTATGGCACTGTTCAGCTATTTATACATTGCATTGGCACAAGCAGTAGCTGCAATTGATTTACATTCAAACCACATGGCTGTTACAAAAACATGCAAGATTTTCTGCTAATGAAAGCCAAGTTCAAGAAATTGGAGACTTTCAGTGTTCAAAAAAAATATGTTTTATAATCTTTACTGAGTTACATAGTTGAGACCAAATGTATGAGTAGGTAGTCAAACTGCTTAAAGGGAATATTTAATGCTTTATATAAATGCATTCTTCAATTATTATGGACAAGAAAACAAATAAAAAACATTTTAGTCATGCAAGTATAATACAATGCTATATTTAAAAAAAAGCCTGCAGTTTACAGAGCTCAAAAGCTCAATCTGAACACACATATGTGAATGAACCAGGGCTATAGCACCTCCTTCTCCCTGTCTGCCCTTAAAGAATGGTCTTCAAAGTTTAAATCAGAAGGAGAAAATAGAAGAGTAGTGTTCCACTCTCCCGACACTCCTCTGCAGCTATAGAATCAGATTGCAGATCGCAACATCTGATGGTTCGGTCATCCGATGCTCCGGGACTAGAACTACAGCTATGTGCCGTTCTAATCCAGTTGTGTAGCTCAGAACAAACACCAGGCAGGCTGTATGTAAGTTCAACCAGGAGTCTCTCTTTATTGACAGGAATACAGTCTCGTTTATACAATAAAAGAGGAGGTGTATACCTCCTGCTCATATTACTCTAACAATACAGCTGTGACCAGAAACCTAATTAACATGGGCTAATTAACTAATCCCTTTAGACAGCCTAGATGACTCATACATGACCTTTAGGCCAGACTGGCCGTCTTGTAGCTCAGAAAACCCAATCAACATTATCACAATAGCAGAGGTAATTAACACAAACAACAATGGGGATCTAATGACTCTTAGATCCAATACTAGAGACTTATTTACAATACACATTCTAGCAGGCAACAGACAGACAGGTGGCTGGAATTTACATCAGCATCTCCTAACAGTATTTGTCCAAGCATTATGAATCAGCCACTATTCCTAATATGGCAAATCCAGGGTCCTCAGAGTCTGTGTGTCCTGGGGGACCAGGACCCGAATCCACAGTAATACCACCTTAAGGGTCCCCAGGCATACAGCTCACAAAGAGCACCATTCCCCCAAATGCCAGGGCCCACGATCGATCGGCAAGAGGCTAGCATTCAGTCCCCTCCAAAAGTCTCTCTCCCGGTTAGGTCTGTCACAAGTAGCATTTGGTAGAGTGTTTTCTACTTTTTCAAAGAAAAGAGTAAAAAAAAAAATAGGAGTAGAGCATCTGAAGGCAAACAACTTCTACACTATATTGTCAAAAGTATTGGGACACCTGCCTTTACACGCACATGAAATTTAATGGCATCCCACTCTTATGCCCAGTACACATGGTCGGATTTTCCGACAGAAAATGTTCGATGGGAGCTTGTTGTCGGAAATTCCGACCGTGTGTAGGCTCCATGGGACATTTTCCAATCGGAATTTCCGTCAGTTCTGGATCTCATATTTTCCGACAACAAAATTCGTTGTCATAAATTCCGATCATGTGTACACAATTCCGACGCACAAAGTTCCACGCATGCTCGGAATCAAGCAGAAGAGCCACACTGGCTATTGAACTTCATTTTTCTCGGCTCAACATACGTGTTGTACGTCACCACGTTCTTGATGTTCGGAATTTCCGACAAGATTTGTGTGACCGTGTGTATGCAAGACAAGTTTGAGCCAACATCCATCGGAAAAAATCCATAGATTTTGTTGTCGGAATGTCAGATCGTGTGTACGCGGCATTAGTCTGTAGGGTTCAATATTGAATTGGCCCACCCTTTGCAGCGATAACAGCTTAAACTCTTCTGGGAAGGCTGTCCACAAGGTTTTGGAGTGTGTCTATAGCAATGTTTGACCATTTCCAATAGCGTATTTGTGAGGTTAGGCACTGATGTTGGACAAGAAGGCCTGTCTTGCAGTCTCTGCTCTAATTCATCCCAAAGGTGTTCTTTTGGGTTGACGTAAGGACTCTGGGAAGGCCAGTCAGGTTCCTCCACCCCAAACTCACTCATCCATGTCTTTATGGACCTTGCTTTGTGCAATGGTGCGCAGTCATGTTGGAACAGGAAGTTTGGAGCATTATTATTATTATTATTATAAACGATTTATATAGCGCCAATAGTTTACGCAGCGCTTTACAGTGTAGAGGGGGGACAGCACAATTACAGTACAGTTTAATACAGAAGGGACAGGAGGGCCCTGCTAGTAGAGCTTACATTCTAAAGGGAGGGGTGGTGGTACAAAAGGTAATAGCTGCAGGGGATGATTTGATGGGGGTGGCTCGGGTACAGTTCTTAAGTGGGTGTGGGATAGGCTTCCCTGAATAAATACATTTTCAGGGATCTCCTAAAGGTGGACAGGTTAGGGGCTGATCGGACATATGGGGGAAGGGAATTTCAGAGGATGGGAGAGGCTCTGAAGAAGTCCTGAAGGCGAGCATGGGAGGAGGTATGTTATGGGCCGTTAATTCACTGCGGCATCGCAGTGCATTGCTGGCTGATGATTGGCCAAGCATGCACTATGACCCGCATGCTTGGCCAATCACAGCGCCGTCTGTAGAGAGAGCTGTAATTGGCCAAAACCAGGGTGGCTTTGGCCAATTATGGCTCAGGGGGTTTAGAACACACCCCACACTATATAAGGCCGCCTACACGGCGGCCCTGTGTAGTGTGTGTTCCGGCGTTGAAAGAGATAGACAGAGAGACAGTGTCATTTGATTTAAGTTAGCTAGGCAGGACAATCAGTGAGTTAGCTGCACTTACAGTGTATTGTGTATAAATGCATCCCAGGTGTTGCATATATATATATATATATATATATATACAGTGGCTTGCGAAAGTATTCGGCCCCCTTGAACTTTTCAACCTTTTGCCACATTTCAGGCTTCAAACATAAAGATATAAAATTTAAATTTTTTGTGAAGAATCACCAACAAGTGGGACACAATTGTGAAGTGGAACGAAATCTATTGGATATTTTAAACTTTTTTAGCAATTAAAAAACTGAAAAGTGGTGCGTGCAAAATTATTCGGCCCCTTTACTTTCAGTGCAGCAAACTCCAGAAGATCAGCGAGGATCTCTGAATGATCCAATGTTGTCCTAAATGACTGATGGTGATAAATAGAATCCACCTGTGTGTAATCAAGTCTCTGTATAAATGCACCTGCTCTGTGATAGTCTCAGGGTTCTGTTGAAAGCGCAGAGAGCATCATGAAAACCAAAGAACACACCAGGCAGGTCCGTAATACTGTTCTGGAGAAGTTTAAAGCCGGATTTGGATACAAAAAGATTTCCCAAGCTTTAAACATCCCAAGGAGCACTATGCAAGCGATCATTTTGAAATGGAAGGAGTATCAGACCACTGCAAATCTACCAAGACCTGGCTGTCCCTCTAAACTTTCAGCTCAGACAAAGAAAAGACTGATCAGAGATGCAGCCAAGAGGCCCATGATCACTCTGGATGAACTGCAGAGAACTACAGCTGAGGTGGGAGAGTCTGTCCATAGGACAACAATCAGTTGTACAATGCACAAATCTGGCCTTTATGGAAGAGTGGCAAGAAGAAAGCCATTTCTCAAAGATATCCATAAAAAGTCTCGTCTAAAGTTTGCCACAAGCCACCTGGGAGACACACCAAACATGTGGAAGAAGGTGCTTTGGTCCGATGAAACCAAAATCGAACTTTTTGGCCACAATGCAAAAAGATATGTTTGGCGTAAAAGCAACACAGCTCATCACACTCAACACACCATCCCCACTGTCAAACATGTGGCAGCATCATGGTTTGGGCCTGCTTTTCTTCAGCAGGGACAAGGAAGATGGTTAAAATTGAGGGGAAGATGGATGCAGCCAAATACAGGACCATTCTGAATGAAAACCTGTTGGAGTCTGCAAAAGACCTGAAACTGGGACAGAGATTTATCTTCCAACAAGACAATGATCCCAAACTTACAGCAAAATCTACAAAGGAATGGTTCACAAATAAACGTATCCAGGTGTTAGAATGGCCAAGTCAAAGACCAGACCTGAATCCAATCGAAAATCTGTGGAAAGAGCTGAAAACTGCTGTTCACAAACACTCTCCATCCAACCTCACTGAGCTCGAGCTGTTTTGCAAGGAAGAATGGGCAAGAATTTCAGTCTCTCGATGTGCAAAACTGATAGAGACATACCCCAAGCGACTTGCAGCTGTAATCGCAGCAAAAGGTGGCTCTACAAAGTATTAACGCAAGGGGGCCGAATAATTTTGCACGCCCCACTTTTCATTTTTTTATTAGTTAAAAAAGTTTCAAAAATCCAAAAGATTTTGTTCCACTTCACAATTGTGTCCCACTTGTTGGTGATTCTTCACAAAAAATAAAAATGTTATATCTTTATGTTTGAAGCCTGAAATGTGGCAAAAGGTTGAAAAGTTCAAGGGGGCCGAATACTTTCGCAAGCCACTGTATATATATATATATATATATATATATATATATATATATACACTGTATTCAGTTTAGCTAGATCCGTTCCTGTTATCTTCTTACTGACAGGCAGGCTTGTCTTGTTACAGTATTTACAGCTACCTCAAGAAAATTGCTGGTGTTCTTTTGATCCTATTAGTACCACAGTCAGGCAGCTAGACTATTTACAGTTAGTGTCGTGCGTCCTGCTCACAGTGTTCAGCTAAAACTACAAGTTAGTGTGGTGCGTCCTCCTCACAGTGTTCAGCTAAAACTACAAGTTAGTGTAGTGTGTCCTGCTCACAGTGTTCAGCTAAAACTACAAGTTGATGTAGTGAGACCTCTGCACAGTGTTCATCTAAAGCTACAAGTTAGTGCAGTGCGTCCTGCTCACAGTGTTCAGCTAAAACTACAAGTTAGTGTAGTGAGACCTCTGCACAATGTTCATCTAAAGCTACAAGTTAGTGCAGTGCGTCCTGCTCACAGTGTTCAGCTAAAACTACAAGTTAGTGTGGTGTGTCCTCCTCACAGTGTTCAGCTAAACCTACAAGTTATTTTTTTGCGAGCTCTGCACAGTGTTCATCTAAAGCTACAAGTTAGAGTAGTGCGTCCTGCTCACAGTGTTCAGCTAAAACTACAAGTTAGTGTGGTGCGTCCTCCTCACAGTGTTCAGCTAAACCTACAAGTTATTTTTTTGCGAGCTCTGCACAGTGTTCAGCTAAAGCTACCTGTAGAAGGTTAGTGCTGTTTTCCTGATCCTATCACTACCGCAGGCAGCTAAATAAGCTGCAAGTTATTTTTTGGCGAGCTCTGCACAGTGTTCACCTAAAGCTACCTGTAGAAGGTTGGTGGTGTTTTCCTGATCCTATCACTACCGCAGGCAGCTAAAAAAGCTACAAGTTAGTTTTTTGCGAGCTCTGCACAGTGTTCAGCTAAAGCTACCTGTAGAAGGTTGGCGGTGTTCTCATACTACAGGCAGGCAGTTGATTTTGCTAGCTGCAGTATCAGTACATATATATATATATATATATATATATATATATATATATATATATATATATCTATATATCCCAGCTTAGTGCAGCTACAGGCCATTAGTATGTCTGGAAGGCCAAGAAGGAGAGGCAGACAGTCACAAGCCAATAAAAGAGGGCAAGCAGGCTCTGTGTCTAGTGCTGGTCATGGAGACGGTGCATCCTCATCAGCACTTGGCCGTGGGACACACTTGGCCTTTTTTTCGGCAGCTGGCCGTGTTGAGCCGCAACATGCGGAAGACTTGGTCGAGTGGATGACCAAGCCGTCCTCATCCTCCTCATCCTCTCTCACCCATGCCCAGGGTACTTTGTCTGGCAAAGCAGCGGCCTCTTCCCTCGGCTCAATGTGATCAGTGACTCCTTCCCTAGCCCCACCATGTCCTCCTGAGAAGTCCCTCGAACTGTTTGACCACAGTGTTGGGTACATGCTCCAGGAGGATGCCCAGCGTTTGGAAGGCTCTGATGATGATACTGAGCTCGATGAAGGCAGTAACATGAGCACGGACAGAGGGGGTGCCCAAGAAGTACAGCAATCTGGCAGTCATGCTCCCCCTGCTGCAGCATACTGCCAGGTTTGCTCCAGTGATGAGGAGGGAGGGGATGATGAGGTCACTGACTCAACGTGGGTGCCTGATAGGAGAGAGGAGGAGGAGGCGGCACATCACCAACGAGGCAGGATGCCCTCCAGGGGCCAGCCTAAGGGCAGCACACTGATTGCATCACACCCCAAAGCTCCACATGTGCAGGGCGCTGCAGTCTCTGCGCGTTATTCAAAAAGTTCTTTGGTGTGGGCCTTTTTTGAGACCAGTGCATCAGATTGCACCGCTGCTATTTGCAACATATGTCTCAAGCGTATTTCGCGTGGCCAAAACATCTCCCGCTTGGGTACCACATGCTTGACCAGACATATGTTGACCTGCCATGCAGTTCGTTGGCAAGCGTATCTAAAAGACCCACACCAAAGAACAAAGAGGACCTCTCCTTGCTCTTCATCAGCTGAGATCTCCAACCCCACTATACCTTCAGTCCTCTCTGAGACCTGCACTGAGAGGAATGAAGGTGTAGAATTAGGTGTGTCACAGCCAAGTACTTGTGGGCAATCTGCTTTCGGTACACCGACGTCAGATTGTACCAGGCAAATTTCCCTGCCCCAGCTGCTGCACCGCCGAAAGAAGTTTGCTCCCAGCCATCCACATGCCCAGCGGTTGAATGCTAGCTTGGCAAAATTGCTAGCACTTCAACTGCTGCCTTTTCAGTTGGTAGACTCTGCCCCCTTCCGTGAGTTTGTGGAATGTGCGGTTCCTCAGTGGCAGGTACCCAAACGCCACTTTTTCTCACGGAAGGCGATTCCGGCTCTCTACCGGCATGTGGAAGGCAATGTCCATGCCTCGCTGGACAGGGCGGTCAGCGGTAAGGTGCATATTACCGCTGACTCATGGTCCAGTAGGCATGGACAGGGACGTTACCTAAGTTTCACGGTGCATTGGGTGACTCTGCTGGCAGCTGGAAAGGATGCAGGACAAGGTACAGTAGTGTTGAAGGTTGTTCCGCCACCATGCCTCCAAAATGCCACTACTAATGATTGTGACACACCTCTCTCCTCCACCCCCTCCTCTTCTTCTTCCTCCATGGCCTCTTCCTGTGCTTTGTCCTCGGAACCAGCTGTGCTCCATAGCCGTTCAAGGGGCTACGCAAGTACGCAGGCCAAAAGATGCCATGCAGTGCTTGAGCTGGTGTGCTTGGGGGACAGGAGCCACACTGGGGCAGAGGTTCTGTCACCTTTGCAGGGGCAGGTTCAGAGGTGGTTGACGCTATGCCAACTTAAGGCAGGAATGGTGGTTTGCGACAATGGCACCAACCTCCTCTCTGCCCTCCAACAGGGACAAATGACCCATGTGCCCTGTTTGGCTCACATCCTTAACTTGGTGGTGCAGCGGTTCTTGGGCAGGTACCCGGGCTTACAGGATGTCCTGAGGCAGGCCAGGAAAGTCTGTGTGCATTTCCGCCAGTCATATAATGCCAGTGCTCGGCTGGCGGACCTCCAAAATGAGTTTAACCTGCCCAAGAACAGCCTAATCTGTGACATGCCCACCAGGTGGAACTCAATGTTGGCCATGCTGCAGCGGCTGCACATGCAGCAGAGGGCCATCAATGAGTACCTGTGTGACTATGGCACCAGGACAGGGTCAGGGGAGCTTGGTTTTTTTTCCCCACGCCAGTGGGCCATACTCAGGGATGCATGCACTGTCCTGTCACCATTTGAGGAGGCCACGAGGTTGGTGAGCAGTGACAGTGCATGCATCAGTGACACTGTCCCCCTTGTCCACCTGTTGGAGCACACGCTGCGTGGAATAATGGACAGGGCACTTGAGGCAGAACAGAGGCAGGAAGAGGAGGACTTCCTTAGCTCTCAAGGCCCCCTTTATCCAGACAGTGTTCCTGCTTGCCCGCCGATCACACAGGAAGAGGACAAAGAGGAGGAGGAAGATTGTGTCAGTATGGAGGTGGAGCCTGGCACTCAGCATCAGCAGCAGTCTTTAAGGGATCAGTCCCAAGAAACACATGGACTTGTACGTGGCTGGGAGGAGGTGGCTGCGGACCATGCCATCCTTAGTGACC
Organism: Lithobates septentrionalis; assembly: GCA_037952835.1. Classification (NCBI taxonomy): domain Eukaryota; kingdom Metazoa; phylum Chordata; class Amphibia; order Anura; family Ranidae; genus Lithobates; species Lithobates septentrionalis. Next base: position 1,272,198 of record JBBDGP010000987.1, read on the forward strand.
CAGAGGACTTCGGACCGAATACCTCAGCAAACCTACGCTGCATGGCCTCCCTGATCCTGCAAAGCCTGCGTAAGGATCCTCGTATTCGTGGTATCAAGGAGAAGGACCAATACTGGCTGGCAACCCTCCTTGATCCACGTTACAAGTGTAAGGTTGCGGACCTTATCTTGCCATCGCAGAGGGAGCAGAGGATGAAACATCTTCGGGAGGCCTTGCAGAAAGGTCTGTGCAACGCGTTCCCAGAGACTGGGAGGTTACAAACGCCTGTTTCTGGACAACGTGTTGCTGAGGCTTCGGTCAGTCAAAGAAGGAGCGGTGGAGAAGGTGGCCGTCTGACCGATGCGTTCAGACAATTTTTTGGTCCGCAGCCCCAAGGTATGATCGGTTCCAGCAACCATCGCCAGCGTCTGTTTTACATGCTGCAGGAATACCTAGGGGCAAGATCTGACTTGGACACCTTTCCCACCGAAAATCCTCTGGGTTACTGGGTCTTGAGGATGGATCACTGGCCAGAGCTTGCACAGTATGCAATTGAGCTACTGGCCTGTCCTGCATCCAGCGTTCTTTCGGAACGCACATTCAGTGCTGCTGGAGGCTTTGTAACCGATCACAGGGTGCGTCTGTCCACCGACTCGGTCGATCAACTGACCTTCATAAAAAGGAATCAGTCTTGGATCACCACCAGCTACCAAGCACCTGATTCTGATGTAACCGAATATTTTTTTTTTAAATCTCAGATCCCTTCAAAGACTATGCTGATGCTGAGTGGCCCAATTTTTCAGCCCCTGTTAACAGGAGCGTGTAATTACAATTTTTGATGCAATACTTTGCAGCAGGGCTCGTTTCTGCGTTCCAACTAGAGTATCTGTGAGGGGTTGCAGTGTTGTGGCACCAGCACCAGTGCCTAAGGCCCAATTTTTCAGCCCCCGTTTAACAGGGGCGTGTAATTAAAATTTTTGGTGCAATACTTTGCAGCAGGGCTCGTTTCTGCGTTCCAACTAGAGTATCTGTGAGGGGTTGCAGTGTTGTGGCACCAGCACCAGTGCCTAAGGCCTAATTTTTCAGCCCCTGTTCAACAGGGCATGTAATTACAATTCTTGATCTAATATTTCACAGCAGGGCCCATTTCTGCACCCACCAAGAGCGAGTGAGGACTTACAGTGTTGTGGCACCAGCACCACCAAAGGCCCAATTTTTCTGCCCTTGTTCAACAGGGGCATGTAATTACAATTCTTGATCTAATATTTCACAGCAGGGCCCATTTCTGCGCCCACCAAGAGCGAGTGAGGACTTACAGTGTTGTGGCACCAGCACCACCACCACCACCAAAGCCCAATTTTTCTGCCCCTGTTCAACAGGGGCATGTAATTACAATTCTTGATCTAATATTGTCTAATATTTCCACAGCAGGGCTTACAGTGTTGTGGCCACAACAACACTAAGGCCCAGATTTCTGCTGAGTACATAGGCAGGCCCCTACTTTCAAACATCTAACTTACAAACGACTCCTACTTGCAAACGGAAGGAGACAACAGGAAGTGAGATGAAATCTACCCCTAGGAAGGGAAATTCTCTCCTGTGAGAGTTAATATGGGAAAACATTTCTCCTTTCCACTGATGCTTTCCAATCCTTGTTCACAAAAAAACCCCAAATTTTTCAAAAAACATTTGTCATTGGGACAAAAAGTGAGGTGAAATCTTCTGAAGAGGAGGACAGACAGCAAAACAAATGTCACAGGGGTGATAACCCTTCCCTATGTTTTCAAAAAATCTTAAAAAAGATTTTTTTGGCTGGAGCTAAACACGTTAAAAATGTACCCATTCAAAATTACAAACTGATTCTACTTAACAACAAATCTACAGTCCCTGTCTTGTTTGCACCGCCTGTATACTGCTGTTCAGATTATATAGGGCCTGGTGGCCCACACCTTTCCTTATTTTAATTTGGGTGCGGGGTTCCCCTTAATATCCATACAAGACCCAAAGGGCCTGGGAATGGACTGGGGGGGTACCCATGCCATTTGTCTCATTGATTTTCATCCATATTGCCAGGACCCGACATTACATTAAAGCTGCAAGCAGTTTTAAAAAGCATTTTTTTTCTTTAAAAATGACATTTTGTGCAGAGACTGTTCTAAGCACGGGAAACACGTGCCACTTTACAGGCATACTATAGACACCCCCCAGGTACGATATTTAAAGGAATATTTCACTTTTTTCTTTTACTTTAAGCATCATTAAAATCACTGCTCCAGAAAAAACGGCCGTTTTTAAAAGTTTTTTTTGCATTGATACATGTCCCCTGGGGCAGGACCCGGTTCCCCAAACACTTTTTAGGACAATACCATGCAAATTAGCCTTTAAAATGAGCACTTTTGATTTTGAATGTTCGAGTCCCATAGACGTCAATGGGGTTCTAACGTTTGTGCGAATTTTCGGTCCGTTCACAGGTTCTGGTGCGAACCAAACCGGGGGGTGTTCGGCTCATCCCTACCTGTAAAGAAACAAGTTAGTGTTTGGACTTTCCTCACCCCTGTCCTCTGCCCACAGTGCCTAGACAAGGATGTTGACAGCATCATTCCAGCTGGATATTAGGGAATACAGAGCAGCTGAAATCTCACGAGAAGTCTCTCTTGCAATGTACTGGAATATCTTCTTTTCTGTTCTGCATTCCCCAGGAATCTACCAGGAAGGACAGTGACATCACACCCAGTGGTGTGAAAGACAAGGGTAATATTAAACTACCGTAAATCAAGCAGGAACATTTTACACCTACTAACAGTAAGTGATTTGTAAAGGAGGAGGAGGCCCAGACAATTGTAACTGATCTTGCAAGTCCACTTCAAGAAATTATGAATCTTAAAAAAATAACTCCAATAAAAAATGTCTTTTTTCACTGTCCAGAGATATTTGACAGTAGATAAGTAGATGAGATCTCACTTTCCATTTAAATTGACCTGTTGTTTAAAAATAAGATCCTCGACTTTAGTAATAAACAGAAGCTCCCACTCCCCTAAAGAAGAACTCCAATTAAAAACATGTTTATTATAAATCTGTAATGAGGTGTATGCCACCTCCTAGATCACCGGCTATTCTTTATAACGTACACTTTTATTTGCACTTTCAATTTATAAATGATTACTTCCAATTTACTCATGAAGCACTGCCGCCTCTCCTCTCCCGTTGTCTATTCACAGACCATTTTGTGTTTTGTGAATTAGTTCATAGGATCAGGGCAGGTACAAGGGGTGGGTGGAAGGGGCGGATGCCCTGGGCGGGACCATTTACTGGAGGAAGGGGGGCGCAGTAGAAGTCCTGGTGTACTGGCCACTCTACATAGATAACAACAGCATGTGCCGAGTGTGCTCCTGCACCTGGCACAAGCCTGAGACGAGTCCCGCCCTGCCCCTCACTTCTCACAAGTGAGAGAACGCCTGTCAGCTCCTGCAATGATTTCTTCCCCCCTCCCTCTCCTCAGTGACTTTAATGTTAATGCGACTAGCGCTCGCAAAGCCAGGCCGCCCATCTGCTCCCCCAATTGAAGCGCAGACCGGGTCTCCTGCTTGTCATAATGACTGAAGCCAGCGAGCAGCGCTCCCGCCCCCCAGCCCGCCCCTGTTTGTATGCTCAGAAAGCTAAAACTCACAGCAAGGAGATGCAGGATGATCTGTGCAGTCACATGCCAATTCTTATCCAATCATGCTACTCCAGCCCCTCCCCTTTCTCCTGCCGCCAGATTTGGACAACTTTAAGAAGAAGTTCCAGAGGAGGAGGAAGTGGCTAAATAACCCCTCTGCTCCTCTGAGTCACAGGGAGTTTTTTTTTCCTTTGCTTCAGGAATAGAAAGCAGCAGCATGGATAGTGATAGGGAGAGGGGCAGCAGCATGGATAGTGATAGGGAGAGGGGCAGCAGCATGGTTAGTGATAGGGAGAGGGGCAGCAGCATGGATAGTGATAGGGAGAGGGGCAGCAGCATGGATAGTGATAGGGAGAGGGGCAGCAGCATGGATAGTGATAGGGAGAGGGGCAGCAGCATAGATAGTGATAGGGAGAGGGGCAGCAGTATGGTAGGTTGGTTGTTTAGTGCAGGCAGCAGAGAGAGAGGGGAACAGGATCCGAGGAAGACATGCTCTTACAGTCTGTTCATGTTTGTTTATCCTGACACCAGGCTGTGAAAGATCTTCATCATCAGAGGGACAGAACACAGACTTGCATTCCTTTAAACCAGCAGAAATCATGTTTCTTACATTAGATCCCTACCTGGGAGAAAAGAATGCAGGGTCTGTGTGTTCTGTCTCTCTGCTTCACCTTAAAGCCTTAGGACTCATTCACACTCGTTTTGCTTTCTGAAGAGCAATCCACATGCAGATCACTCTTTAGAAAGCATTAGACACCCACAGCCACTGCCTTTATGCAGCTAACGGAAGTAGCAGTGGGGGGAGGGTAAAAACTTGATAAACTTGGTAAAAACTTGGCTCAACTGCAGGGTTTAACAGCCCCCTCACCACGTGTGTTAATGAGTTCTAACATTGCTGGTGTGGTTCCACAATAAGACAATAAAAATACCACATTACTCTCGACTTTTGTGTGTGTGTATGTATATATGTGTATTATATATATGTATATATATTCCTAGAGTCGCCGCTGCGCCTGACAGGCGATTCCTAGTCCCGGCCAGCGGGACTTCACAGAGAGGCCGGCCGGGAGGCGGGATGGAAAATGAGCATGGAGTGCTGTCACCCGCCGGAGCTATTAAAATGGGAGTGCGATCAAGGAGGAACCAAGCAAATCATCATCACTCAAGTAAGCAGATTGCCATCTGCAGATGGCATAATTAACTCTAAATGGGGGGGGGGAGTTTACTTAATTAGCAATGGTATTGGTAATATGCAGCAGGAAGGGGGTTAATGCACTGCCACTGATGTATTAGTGGCCAGTGGCAGTTAATTAACCCCTTTGTGCTGCATTAGTTGCCCCAGTGGGTTAATTAACACGGACACTGGTGCCACTAATGCAGCACAAGGGGGTTAATTAACTGCCACTGGCCACTAATACATCAGTGACAGTGCATTAACCCACCTCTTGCTGCATATTACCAATACCATTGCTAATTAACCACTTGCTAACCCACCGCAGGTGGCAGCTACAGGCACCAGGACGTACCCACATGCCCCTGCCTGTTTCGGGTGAATGCTTCTCCCACTTACTCCCCTGTGATTGTACACAGTGAGAGTCTGTTATTTGTGGCTGGGAGCTGCTGATTGGCTGTGTCTAATCACAGCCCAGAGCTCTGTGTTAACAATCAACACAGCGCTCTGTACAGAGGGAACAATCACTTTTTTTTTTCTTTTCTGTGCAAAGCAGGGAAAATAAACAAATCAGTCAGTAGTAAAAAGCAGCTCACATTACACACTGATAGATACAATTAACCCCTTGATTCCCCCTAGATGTCAACCCCTTCCCAGCCAGTACCTTTAGGAAAGATTACAGTTGAATGTTATATGTTGCAGTGAGAAATAGTGTAATCCCTTGATTTTGCACTTTTATATGTTAATATTTTGTATTGAGGGTTCTTTTTTGCTGAAGGCCATGTATGTTGGTTGAGAAGTTTGTGATATTTTTTGATTTTGCATTTTTCCTATCTAAAAATACATATAATTAAAATGTGTGAGTGAACTCTGTTTCTATTGCATTAAACGTATTTGAATTTGTATTGTTTTAAGTATATTCTTGTTTTGAAACGACATTAATTCTTTCTTAAAAACGGGGGGGGGGGGGGGGCGCAGTTTGCCATCTTCGCCCTGGGAACCTAATGGCCTTGTCCCAGCACTGCATAGGATACAAAGCATTTTGTGAATGTACGAGAGGATGGGAAGGACAGAGAAACAACAGTGTGACTTGTGTGTAGGAGAGCAGAAAGTCTCTGTGGAAATATAGTGAAGGCTATACCTTATGGCATGAATTTTTCCAACAGAGCATGTTGGCAGTGTTGCACACAATGGTTTGATGCGCTGCTATTCATTCTGAATGACAACTCAACACATGCTTCCAGCACACCTGCATTGCATATACTGCATACATGATTTGTGGTCAGTGGCGACTGGTGCTCAATATTTGGGGGGGGGGGGGGGGTCAAACAAACCTCCCCCGGCTCAAGGCAGATGTGGTGAGAACATTGTGGGAGACAAAATGTATGTCACTGCATCAGGAACATAGAGAGGGGGAGTAGCAGATATCTCCTGGTACATGAGAACTCCACTGTTGCTAATGACAGGGGAGAGTGCCACTGCTGCTTATTTTGCTGAGCTGCTGGAGAAGAAAAGAGAGAGACCAACTGTGACCCCAGGGGTTGGTGAGAGGCCACTAGCCAAACCCTAGTAAATAGGTGCAGTATTGTTTGCTTAAAAGAGCAGGAGCCTATACCTAGGTTTGGAGGAACTTTATCTAAGTACTCCTATGCTGGATTTGGGCCCCAACACACTGACCAGCAGGGAAGAGGTTTGATAAAGACCACCAAACAAGTATCTTTGCATTGCCCTTAGATAGGAGATACAGTGCCTTGCAAAAGTATTCGGCCCCCTTGAACTTTTCAACCTTTTGCCACATTTCAGGCTTCAAACATAAAGATATAAAATTTTAATTTTTTGTGAAGAATCACCAACAAGTGGGACACAATTGTGAAGTGGAACGAAATCTATTGGATATTTTAAACTTTTTTAGCAAATAAAAAACTGAAAAGTGGTGCGTGCAAAATTATTCGGCCCCTTTACTTTCAGTGCAGCAAACTCACTCCAGAAGTTCAACGAGGATCTCTGAATGATCCAATGTTGTCCTAAATGACTGATGGTGATAAATAGAATCCACCTGTGTGTAATCAAGTCTCTGTATAAATGCACCTGCTCTGTGATAGACTCAGGGTTCTGTTGAAAGCGCAGAGAGCATCATGAAGACCAAGGAACACACCAGGCAGGTCCGTAATACTGTTGTGGAGAAGTTTAAAGCCGGATTTGGATACAAAAAGATTTCCCAAGCTTTAAACATCCCAAGGAGCACTGTGCAAGCGATCATTTTGAAATGGAAGGAGTATCAGACCACTGCAAATCTACCAAGGCCTGGCTGTCCCTCTAAACTTTCAGCTCAGACAAGGAGAAGACTGATCAGAGATGCAGCCAAGAGGCCCATGATCACTCTGGATGAACTGCAGAGAACTACAGCTGAGGTGGGAGAGTCTGTCCATAGGACAACAATCAGTCGTACACTGCACAAATCTGGTCTTTATGGAAGAGTGGCAAGAAGAAAGCCATTTCTCAAAGATATCCATAAAAAGTCTCATCTAAAGTTTGCCACAAGCCACCTGGGAGACACACCAAACATGTGGAAGAAGGTGCTCTGGTCCGATGAAACCAAAATCGAACTTTTTGGCCACAATGCAAAACGATATGTTTGGCGTAAAAGCAACACAGCTCATCACCCTCAACACCCCATCCCCACTGTCAAACATGGTGGTGGCAGCATCATGGTTTGGGCCTGCTTTTCTTCAGCAGGGACAGGGAAGATGGTTAAAATTGAGGGGAAGATGGATGCAGCCAAATACAGGACCATTCTGAATGAAAACCTGTTGGAGTCTGCAAAAGACCTGAAACTGGGACGGAGATTTATCTTCCAACAAGACAATGATCCCAAACATGCAGCAAAATCTACAAAGGAATGGTTCACAAATAAACGTATCCAGGTGTTAGAATGGCCAAGTCAAAGTCCAGACCTGAATCCAATCGAGAATCTGTGGAAAGAGCTAAAAACTGCTGTTCACAAACGCTCTCCATCCAACCTCATTGAGCTCGAGCTGTTTTGCAAGGAAGAATGGGCAAGAATTTCAGTCTCTCGATGTGCAAAACTGATAGAGACATACCCCAAGCGACTTGCAGCTGTAATCGCAGCAAAAGGTGGCTCTACAAAGTATTAACGCAAGGGGGCCGAATAATTTTGCACGCCCCACTTTTCATTTTTTTATTAGTTAAAAAAGTTTCAACAATCCAATAGATTTAGTTCCACTTCACAATTGTGTCCCACTTGTTGGTGATTCTTCACAAAAAATAAAAATTTTATATCTTTATGTTTGAAGACTAAAATGTGGCAAAAGGTTGAAAAGTTCAAGGGGGCCGAATACTTTTGCAAGGCACTGTAAGCATAGCATTTAGGAGTCATTCTCTGCTCTATTTGCTTATTACACTAATGAGTATATATTGCTCGCTCACCTTAATGGATGGACCCCTGAACTAACAGAAGGTCAGCTGCGCATGTCAACCCTTGGGGTAAATGTGGGAATCAGTGATACTCCAGCAAATCCCAAGTCCATGTGTATAAAATGTAAACTAAGGGCTCTCTGCTATTATAGCTAGGACTTGTTGTGTGATATCTATATTCGGTAATAGCTCCGTCTCACAGGATGGCAGCGGATGGCGTCATCCAAAGTGTAGCTCCTCCCCCTGCATGCGTTACATCCACCCTTACACGTTACATCCAGTGGAACTTCATCAGCGGGTACCCCGCTGACGAAGTCCCGTTGGATGTAACACGTATGGGAGGAGGAGCTACGCTTTGGATGACATCACCTGCTGCCATCCTGTGAGACAGAGTTGTTACCGAATATCGATATCACATTTGAGCCATTTTAATGTTCATTGACATGTGAGTGTGCCATTTATATTTTAATAAAGTCCTAGCTATATTAACAGAGATCTCTTTAGTTTACTTTTTATCCACATGTACTTGTGATTTGCCAGAGTATCCAGATCATCGCTGAGTCACACATTTACCCCAAGGGTTGACATGCGCAGTTGACCTTCTGTAAGTTCAGGGGTCCATCTATTAAGGTGAGCTAGCAGTATACTCATTGGTGGAGGTATTGTCACCTATGCTCTGTCACCGGACTATTTTCTCACGTGGATACATCTGCTGCACTCTGGGCGTTGTGGTTCTACTTAGAATTAATTGTACTGATTTACCTCTATATTTTTGGACTCGATTTTATTGTTGATGTCACTGCACTCTTTTATTCGTATTGTTCACATATACAAATAACACACCTGACTCCACACACTTGGAATCTCTCCTCCTCTTTGTGGTTCCTCATCCACACAGGTATATCCGCACTACGGCAAGTGTCTCACTGGTATTTAGTTTCCCTTTTCACTTACTCACTGATCCTGGGTTTCTGTTTTCACTCTGGCAGCCTCCCGGCTACCAGTTTTCACCCTTGCTCCATTTTTTCCTCACTTGCACGGGTCCCTCACTTGCCATCTTCACTATTCAGTCACTGTTGTTGCTCTTTAGCTCATCTCTATTACCCTTCACTCCCCCCAGAGTCGCCTCGTGGTCCCATGCCCGCCCTGATAGCTGCCTGCTTGGTCGCCCCCGTTGGGCTGTCTACCACGGCCCCAGGTTGGAGGTGTATTTTGATGATTTTGGCACCCCGCCGCTACACCATTAACCAATGTACCTCAATTAGTAAGTATGCACTTCAGTGCTACTTGGGGTTCTACTCTACCCCTGTTTACATCTTCAATTGTGACTGATTATATATTTTTTATATTATTTCCACTTTAGACTATCACGTGCATGCTCCTGATGGGTGGCGTATCAGCCACGAAACGCGTAGAGATACTAGATGCCGTGTTTCCATTTATCTATACTGAGATCTACAAGCTACTATGCAATCTCCACCTCCACAGGTTTAATGAGGCCTCAGGTCCTGCAGGCATTACCTCGTAATTATATCTTATCCAACCTTGTCCTTGTTGAACTATGGAATTTTACTATGCCCATGACATTTCTTGTTATTCATTTATCCATTTTACTATCATGTATTTACCGTCTATTATTGACATCAGTGGTCATATTTTGAGACTATTGTGTTATCATTACGGGTATTATTGCTATTGTGAGTACCATTTACTATTTATCTGATATTTACATTATATGTATGTTTATCAGTAATTTTTTACCAATAAAATTCCCTTGTTCAGCTCTACCACTTTTTCTCTCCCATGTGCTTCACAAAAAGTCCCACTTTCCTTGCTCCCCTCTTCTTGACATATGCAGTATGTATTATAACTGTGTATTTAACCAGCAATCTTTAATTCCTCTTTATCATAAGAGCAAAAAAAAAAGTTGTTGATCTTTGGAAATATAAAAGTTGGTAACAAATGCAAAAGGTTACAAAAACCGTTGCAATTTTCCATGTTTTTCTACAGTAAGAATAAATGAATGACAAATTGCAACCATTCTTTGTCCATACTGGCATTGCTAGTATGTCTGTGAAATGTTCAGCTGTGGTTTACAATCTGTATTTTGGCCTCCAGGAACAGGAAAGGGACAGTTTTCCTGTTCTTTTTGCATTTATCTGCCAACCAATTTGGTGAAACAATTCATTCTATGCCTCCAGAAATTCTCTTGAGCCATGGCAGATTGGAGTGCTTTGTAATAATGAACGCTGGGACAAGTAGTAATTACTTCCTTTCTAAGGTACATGTTCATTCTCCAACATAAATGTAATTTGTTTACAAGTAATATCTTACTATTATTGACTTTTTTAATGCTTTGTTTGGAATGTCCTTGTGTGTTTGTTACGTCAAACAAAAAACACTCCTTTTCCATTTCTTTATCCATTTTTGTCATTAACGTTGAATTCCAATAAAACAGCTGATTACATGGTGGAAATAGACAGACATGCACTGTTTTACCTGCCAAAGGAACTGTAGATGTGTTCATCCAGTTTTGTGATATGCACACCCTTGCCAGAAAGCAGGAGACAGATCTGAGACTTCTCTTCTCTCCCCTGTGGCTAAACTGTAGTACAGCTGGTCACTAACCTGCACCAGCCTGTGAATGAATAAGTGAAGCTCATTCAAACAGCCACGAAAAAAAGTTATTTTTTTCTTTGTCTTTTTAATCAGTAAACTTTTTTTTTTTGCTACAAATAATTGTTACAGGCCCATGCACACAGCTGCAAAAAGACCAGTAAATGTGTACTGCATTCAGATCCAATAAAAATCATGACTGAGGTCCTGCGTATGGACTGTATTTTACACTGCACACATGTAAACACTTGTGCTAATGTTTACATGTGTGCAGTGCAAATGTACCCTATTGGAGTGCAAAAGCCACCTGCGTCCTAGCAATGGAGGACACTAGGTAGCCCCCTGCATCCTATCAACCAATAGGCTGCATTAACGTTGTACACTTGAATGCATGTAAATGTTGCTCAAACATTACATGTGTGCAGTGTACAGAGTACTTTTTATGCAAGATCCTACATACTAGTGGCCAAATTTTCAAACAACCATGTGGATATACCCTTAAGGAGAAGCAGAAGACTGATGATGTCTCTATTTTCCTGTATGCATGTTCAGACATTGACTGACAGCTGTCCGTAAAGCAGTGGAGTCCTGATCTGCTCAGAGTGCTGCCCTTCCCTCTCCCAGTGTATGTGTGCTATGCAGAGGATTACTGTGGTTAACATCAAGGCATATACACATGCTCAGCCACAATTTATTCAATTTATTTTTTCTCCTCACGTTTGTCACTTTTGTTTGTGTTTCTTTTCACTGGATGGAGAGTGTGGGTCCTCGGGCCTGCCCTAAAGTCTAGGGGAGGATGTGTGACCATTAGGTTCCTTCCCCACTGCCGGAAATTTTCCTTTCAGGAGAGCCCATCACCTAGTACTCAGTGGTTGTTCGGCTGACAACGAGGAGCGGGGCCCGCCAAGCGTTTTGGCTAGGTGTACCAAGTTGAACCTTGTTCCTGTCAGGAGCCCTGTGCCCCGCGGGTTCAGGATAAGGTCCTACTTCTTCGGAGGTTGGACAAGAATCAAACCCTTAAGTGCACTTTTTTGTGTGTGTTTCACATGCACCTTTTTTTGTTCACTTATGGGTTTTTGTTTTTGCACACCAGCGCAGATTAAAAAAAGAAAACAAAATTACATGTCTTATTCTAGTTCTAAGTTGAATGGATGGATTTGGATTAATGTTTTCCTTTATATGTGCTTGCTGTTGAGCTTTAAATAAATAGAATTGTATATCGTGCTCCCACCAGAACCATTCTTATGATATACACTAATAAGGATGAGCTCAAAGTTTAGTCTAAACATAATTTTGGGCCAACCTTTTGCTGTTTTGGCATTCAGACGAATGGCCGAACATTTACCCATCTGGCAGGAGCTGGAACGTCAATGGTTGTTAAGGTTACCAGCGAGTTTAGGTTCAGTCCCTAACAACCAGTGACATTAACAGCCCCATTCACTTACATGGTTGGGAATCACCGGCCATGTAAGAAAAAGGGTTGGGACAGTTCAATAAAAAAAAAAAAAATTATGAGGTGTTCCCTCCTTTTTAATACCATAATATTTAAGTCCGGTATGAATTTTAAATGTTAAGGGGGTGCCCTATGAAAAAAACACAAAAATGTGTGATTCCCCTCAGGAAATTATTATCAGACTTTTTGGGGAATTGTTCTGGGAAGGAAGGGGGTGTAAGTGCCCAGTATTGAGGCGGTTTTTAACCACCTCAATACTGGGCACTTACACCTCCTTCCTTCCCAGAACAATTTTCAGCTTTCCGTGCTCTCGCACTTCGAATGACAATTACTCAGTCATACTACATCGTACCCAAATGAAATTTTTATCATTTTGTTCACACAAATAAAGCTTTCTTTTGGTTGTATTTATTCACCACTTAGTTTTTTATTTTTTGCGATATAGGGGAAAAATTCGAAAATTTGGAAAAAAAAAACAATATTTTTTTACTTTGTTTTAAAAGAAATTCAATAAAATCAAATTTCGTCATAAATTTAGCCCAAAATGTATTTTGCTACATGTTTTTGGTAAAAAAAATCCTGATAAGTGTATGATAATTGGTTTGTGTGAAAGTTATAGAGTCTACAAGCTATGCTACGCATTATAGAAAATGTATCAATCCTGATGCACTGATGGCCTATCTCATTTCTTGAGGCCCTAAAAAAACAGGACAGTACAAATACCCCCCCCCCCCCCAAATGACCCCTTTTTGGAAAGAAGACAGTCCAAGGTATTAAGTAAGAGGCAAACTGAATTTTTTGAAGTTGCAATTTTTTACCCACAATGCTTTGGAAAATGAAGAAATATATATATTTTTTTTCTTCACAAAATTGTCATATTTACAAGTTATTTCTCTCACATGGTATAGGAATGCTTGCAATTACACCCCAAAACACATTTTGCTACTCCTACTGAGTGTGGCAATACCACATGTGTGAGGCTTTTCCACAGCCTGGCCACATAGAGAGGCCCAATATCCAAGTAGCACCTTCAGGCGTTCTAGCAGAATAAATTACCTATCTAATGTCATGACTACCTATCACATTTTTGAAGGCCCTGGAGCACCAGAACAGTGGAATTACCCACAAAATGACCCAATTTTAGAAAGCAAACACCCCAACGTATATTCTATGAGGCATAATGAGTCTTTTGAACGTGTCATTTTTTTCCACAAGTTTCTGGAAAATGTGGAAAGAAAATGAAAATTTTTGTTTACACAAAGTTGTTAATTTTTTTACGATTTTTCTAACCCATAGCCTGTACATAGCAAAAGTTACACCCCTAAATACATTCTGCTACTCGTTCTGAGTATGGCGATACCACATGTGTGAGACTTTTACACAGCCTGTGGAAATTACTCATCTAATTTCCTGACTAGTTATTACATTTTGAAGGTCCTAGAGCACCAGGACAATGGAAATACCCACAAAATTACCCCATTCAACAAATGTTGATCACTGGGACAGATGTGTGCAGATGTTAATCACTGTGGCAGATGTGTGCAGTTGTTGATCACTGTGACAGATGTGTGCAGATGTTGATCACTGGTACAGCTGTTGATCACTGTGACATATGTGTGCAGATGTTGATCACTGTGACAGATGTGTGCTGATGTTGATCACTGGTACAGATGTGTGCTGATGTTGATCACTGGTACAGATGTTGATCACTGTGACAGATGTGTGCAGATGTTGATCACTGTGAAAGATGTTGGTCACTGTGACATATGTGTGCAGATGTTGATCACTGTGACAGATGTTGATCACTGGTACAGATGTGTGCAGATGTTGATCACTGGTACAGATGTGTGCAGTTGTTGATCACTGTGACAGATGTTGATCACTGGTACAGATGTTGATCACCGTGACATGTGTTTTACTGTGGGGACACTGTGTGGGGACACTCACCGTGTAAAGTGCTTTACACTCACTGATTCCCACCAGCAACACAGACCGGCTCTGCTTCTCTTCACTGACAGTTTCCATGTGAGGAGAAGCAGAGCTGATTGCCTAGCAACCGGCTCTGTTTATATCACACAATGGCTGTGATTGGACACAGCCATCTTGTGATCAGGAGGGTCAATCACAGAGCCCTCCTGCCGAGCGGTGATGCTCTGTGTCCGGGGGACACAGACACATTGGGATTGCACTCCTTCTGAGGGACGTTCAGGTACTCAGAAGGACGAAAGGTCCACCCGGCCGTATATGTACAGTGGCCGGGTTGGAGGAGGTTAAGGAGAACCACATGCAAAAAAAATGCATGGGGGTCCCCTTAAAAATTCATACCAGACCTCTCCTGAACCATACCGGGCCACATGCCCTCAACTTAGGAGGGTATCTTGCAGAGGGAGCCTCTTCCCCACAACCCTGGGTGGTGGAAGTATGTGGTTGGGGAACTTTAATGGAATTTGGAAGGCCCCCCTTAACAATAAGTGAACATAGTACCCCTACTCATTCACAAAAAAAAAGTTGTAACCTAAAAACAAAGACACCCAAACATTTTAATAGTCCGTTATTAAAAAAATAATAATCCTCAAAAAATGTCCCTTGTTGTAAATCCATCATTAATCACTTTGTCCAGTGATACAGATCCAAGTCAAACATGATGCTTGACAACTTCCGATATGTCAAAAGAAAAAACATGCTGCCAATGATACACACCCTGTGTGTTCACTTGTCACCTGCTGAACGATAAATAAATGTATTAATTATAATATGATTATAATATTTATTATTATTAATTTATTATTTAAGTTCTTATATAGTCCCATCAATTAACACAGCGCATTACATACAGTATATATTGCACATTCACATTAGTCCCTGCCCTCAAAGAGCTTACAATCTAAGGTCCCCAACTCACATTCATATACTAGGGCCAATTTACATACCAGCATGTCTTTGAAGTGTGGGGGAAACAGGAATACCCAAAGAAAACCCATGCAAGCACAGAGAGAACATGCACGCTCCAGGCAGATAGTGCTGTGATTGGGATTCAAACTGACAAATCCCAGTGGTACCAGACGGAAGTGCTAGCCACTTACCTACTCTGCTGCCCGGTGATATACACAGGGTGGGGTGGAATCTGCACAAATATTTTTCTCATTCTTGCTGTAGCATGTACTACAACAACAGTGACATTTACAAAGAAAAAAATGATACAGTTAAAATTGTAGGCAAATTATATCTGAGGAGCATGGACCTTGTAGGGATCTATCATTTAACATTTTAGTGTTTTTAACTCCCCAGGGCAGGGATCTCCACACTACAGCCATCCAGCTGTTGCGGAACTACATGTCCCATGAGGCATTGTTAAAATCTGACATTCACAGACATGATTATTTGTGATGGGAATTGTAGTTCCTGAACAACTAGGGCCATAGTTTGGAAATCCCTGCCCCAGGGGGACCATGCCCATATAGCAACAAAGACAAAGATCGCAATGCACACCCTAATGCCGCGTACACACGGTCGGACTTTTCGTCTACAAAAGTCCAACGGACGCTGACGGACTAAAGCTGGCTGGTAATCCGATCGTGTGTGGGCTTCTCCGGACTTTCAACTGACTTTTTTAGCCTCAAATCCGACGTACTTTAGATTTGAAACATGCTTCAAATCTTTCCGACGGACTCGAGTCCGGTCGAAAAATCCGCTCGTCTGTATGCTAGTCCGACGGACAAAAACCCACGCTAGGGCAGCTATTGGCTACTGGCTATGAACTTCCTTATTTTAGTCCGGTGTACGTCATCACGTAAGAATTTGACGGACTTTTGTGTGATCGTGTGTAGGCAAGTCTGTTCGTTAGAAAGTCCGCCGCAAGTCCGTCGAAAGTCCGCCAAAAGTCCGTCGAAAGTCTGTCGGACAGGCTGTCGGACTTTTGTAGCTGAAAAGTCCGACCGTGTGTACGCGGCATAAGATCTAAACTACACTCTGCAGTGGGCTATAAGGACTGCACTTGGTCCTGTTCAGATCTGTTCCTTAGTACAGCATGATCAGATCCTGCTAGAACATGGGTGCTCCAGCTGTTGCAGAACTACAAGTCCCATCATGCCTCTGCCTTTGGAAGTCATGCATGTAACTGTCAGTGGCTTGCAGCTTAATGGGACTTGTAGTTCTGCAATAGATGTGCTAGAAGGAGACAGATTTGTGACTGACAGCTCTGGTCTCTGGTGGCAGGGGCCACCCTGGAGACCAGCACTACCATTCACAAAAATATCACACAGTCTGTGGTGCTATGTGTCAATCAGAGCTGCTTTTACATATACACAGCTCAGCCAATGGAAGACAGCTGAAATACTATGTGATCTTTAAGTTTTGTGAATGACCAATCAGCAATGTTGGACTGTGTTGTACATCACACCGGTCCCAACATTGTTGATAGTTCATTCATAACAGTAAAAACTCGCACAGCGCTTCTTTGTGATTAGAACTGTGTATGTGTAAAAGCAGCCGTAGTAGACACAGAGAGAACTGTAGCTCTGAGTGATATGCGGCTATTATGAATGAACCATCAGGGCTGCCTTTGCATTCTTAGTGATGGAGCTGCGGCTCTGTGTAATGTATCTGCCGCTACTTTTACTTCATACAGGACACCGGCAGATGCATTACACAGAGTGATCTTTTACCATTATGGATAATTGATCAGCGATGCTTGTTCATTCATAATAGTGCCAGATCACTCAGGTTAGAGAGATGGCAGAGCTCTGTGCTGGCTGTACCTCCCAATGCCCATAATTTGGTCTTCAAAATGGGGTGCAGCTACCGTTAAAGAGAAACAAAGTGCCTCTGAGTATAAAATATAAACAGAAAAGTAAGTGCTACTACCCATACATCACATAGATAGCAGAGCTCCCAGGTGATCGATCCACAGTCGCTGGCTGAGTAGAGTAATGTGGAAAATTATCCGCACTCCGGTTGTTGCTCTTAAAATTTCTTCATATTATTGAATAGCCACAGTGAACAAACGCAGATTAAGTCAGTTGACGCGTTTCAACCTATAAGGCCTTAGTCATAACCACATTACAGACATAAAACTTTGAAATAAATACTTATGTTCGGCTAGAGGTAGAACACCCAAGTAATTTGCACCTCATCCCAAATAGTTAATTACCGTATTTATCGGCATATAACACGCACTTTTTTCCCCTTAAAATCAGGGGAAAGTCGCAGGTGCGTGTTATACGCCGATCCCCTGCGATCCCGAGCTGTCAAAACTTAAAAATCGCCGACTACGACTACGAGTGGAGCCGAAAGTGAACGAGAGCCACCGGAAAGAGCCGAGGACCGGCTCTGTGTATTTCGGCGCTGGCGGCGTCATTTTCAAATCGCGGTCGGCGATTTTGAAGCCCAGGAAGCAGGGACAGGGGATCGAAGGCTGCACTGGGGCAAGGCTGCACTGGGGAAGGCTGCACTGACAAGGCTGCACTGGGGAAGGCTGCACTGGGGCAAGGCTGCACTGGGGAAGGCTGCACTGGGGAAGGCTGCACTGGGGAAGGCTGCACTGACAAGGCTGCACTGACATGGCTGCACTGACAAGGCTGCACTGACATGGCTGCACTGACATGGCTGCACTGACATGGCTGCACTGACAAGGCTGCACTGACATGGCTGCACTGACAAGGCTGCACTGACATGGCTGCACTGACAAGGCTGCACTGGGGAAGGCTGCACTGACAAGGCTGCACTGACATGGCTGCACTGGGGCAAGGCTGCACTGAGAAGGCTGCAATGATGGGCATTTAAATGTAAGTTTTTTTCCCTTCAACTTCCCTCCTAAAAGTTTTTTTTTCCTTAAAATTCCCTCCTAAATTGGGGTGCGTGTTATACGCCGGTGCGTGTTATACGCCGATAAATACGGTATATGGAGTGAAGAGGGAGAAGGGAGATTGTTGCGGTGCTTACAGATAATAATGGAAACCATTTATTTAAAAATATATATCATTTTAATGATAATAAATTTAAAACAAAACAGGGCCACTTGGTACACAAATAATCAACATTTCATAGTGAGGGTAGTCATTTGGAGAGTATTCAGCTCTAATAGAGGTTTCATTTTCGTATATTAACCTGACAAGGAAATGAAATAAGTACAAAATATACAAAACATATATATGACATAAAATATAAAGGTATATATCTCTTGCCAATGCCCACCCCTAAGGGAGGTGAACCTACCGTGCCAAACCTCCCGGAGGTAACCACTGCCAAGGGGAACCAGCCGACCCAGAGGAAAGGAGCCCTGCGCGGCCACAGAAGACACACAGTGACCAGACTATGAATGTGTTGCGTTTGTTAAAATATTATTTTTTATATTAATCAGACATAACATTACATGGGATAATATTACAATAGTAGTTGGTCAGATTACTGTCAGGTTTTGGCTTGAGCAGATATTTCTCAAACAAATGCTGTTGCATACAATGGGTACGTAGATACCATTGTTGTATTCAATTGACAGTTTGAATAGGCTATTGTCTCTATAGCTACAGTAAGCAGGTAAGAGGGGCTCTCAAACTGAAAGAATGACTGTTAGTCGGTTGTTATGGAAACAAGTTTGTAACCATTAACTTTTGTCAACAAATTTGTACAAATAAAAAGGATCAGTAGAGACTGGGAAAGGGCTCATCATGCTTAAGATCAGAAGCCACTCATGATACAAGAAGGTGCCTGGTCTCAAGGAGAATCGTTGCCAATGAAGATCATGAACATACAGAACCCAAGTTAAAGCGGATCTTCACTAATTTTTTACACTTTCGCCCGGTGGCTTCTAAATATAGCACCGAGTGCTATATGGACATCAGTTTTTTGTTTTTTTTTCTTACCTTAAGATAAGTGGCCCGGCCTGTGTTCGGTCCCTGCGGCTGTGGGCGGGGATTTTGCGGGTATCCGCGTCATTTCCTATGATCGCCGCACTGTCTCCTGGGATCTCGTGTCATTCATCCCAGGAGTCAGTGCGGAGACCCGCCGTGAAATCTCGCGTGATTTCAACAGACGTTGATGGCGCTACGATTTCTGTTTACTGCGCATGCGCGAGATCGGGGATAGAACGGTGCATGCTGGTCGATCAGCAGCACCGTATCCCGGAAGAGGATGCCTGTGGGTTTCACATGCCCACAGGCAAGATGAAAACCGGCAGCAGGTAATTTTATAACATCATTTTATTGGAGAAAACTGAGAGCAGTAAGCTCTAAAACTGGAACGAGTCAGTTCAATATTTATATATATTAAACATTGTCATTTTGCCCCAAAAAAAAAATATGTGGAGACAGTGAAACCCCGCTTTAAGTAACTCTTAAGTGTATTTGTACTGTTATAGACCATAGGCTGTTCATTTGCTAGGCATTTTGCTTGTTATAGATATCTGTCAGTCTTGTATTGTATTCCCAATATTGTAATAGTTTTGTATGTACAGCATCTTTGTATAGTAAAAGCACATTTACACACTGCAGAAGTCTCAGCTTCCTTGCTTATACCACAAAGTAACCTTGCTAGATAGACGCAAGCAAAACAATGAATGGGTCAAAAAAAGATAAAATGGGTCTAAAAAGAGTTATTTAATATATCCCCACCGGATTTAAATTCCTCTTATAGCTCAGACGCCCTCCACCCCATGTTCTGAATTTATTCATTTTAACTGAGTATTTATTTCTTATTCCTATTTTTTCCTTATTTTAGTTTAGTTATTTTAGTTTTAATTACGATGCCAAACCTTTTCATATGGTATACTTTATAAATATATTTTATATACATTTTATACACTTATTTTTCCTCCCCTCTCTCTTTTTTTGACCCATTCGTAGCCTGGTCACTGGGTGTCTTCTGTGGCCGAGCAGGGCTCCTTTCCTCTGGGTTGGCTGGTTCCCCTTGGCAGTGGTTACCTCTGGGAGGTTTGGCGTGGTAGATTCACCTTCCTCAGGGGGGGGGGGGCATTGGCAAGAGATGTATACCTTTATATTTTATGAGATTTATATGTTTTGTATATTTTGTACTTATTTCATTTTGTTTTGTATTTCTGTACAGTTTTAAGCATTTTCTTGATTCGTATAACCCCTGATGAAACTATTAGGCAAAACATGTCAGGGTTAATATACGAAAATTAAACCTCTGTTAGAGCTGAATATTCGCCAAATGACCAAGCTCAATATGAAATGTTGATTATTTGTGTACCAAGTGGCCTCGTTTTATTTTAACTTTATTCTCATTAAAATTATATATTTTTTTAAATAAATGGTTTCCATTATTATCTGTAAGCACCACAACAATCCCCCTTTTCCCTCTTCACTGAATATAATTTGAAATAAATAGTAGCTCTAAAGATCACAGGCTCTACCCATTGATTGTCTTGATTGACTGCAGGCAATTATCCAAAAAAGAGAAACAGCTGCAATACATATAGGGTGATCCATGTGTATGCCACAAATTTTCACACACCTTGTAGTGATAATATGCACATGTATTTAGACACACGTGCATACATTCATACACGTATAGACATATGCATAAGAAAGCACACCATAAAATTCAGAAAACATTAAATAAAAAGATGAAAATAATAATCCAGGTATGTGAAAAAAAAAACAGAAGAGAGAAAGGAAAAGAGAGAGAGGAGGCTCTGGGGAGAGGCATTCTTAATGTAAGTGCAAGTCCAGATCCCACCTCAGGTTTAACCCCTGAGGCGATCTAGTTTTTAATATAAAAATCCACCATGTTTTCCTCTGTGCGAGTGAGACAACCGTTCTATTCCTCTGAAGCTAAATGAGGAAAGATCGTCCTGATGACATTCTCTAAAGTGATTTGTTGCATTCAAAATATTTCTAGCATTTGGGTTATTTGTGTCACAGTAATGTTCCCCTATACGGGCTCTCAAGGGATGTGTGGTACAACCTACATATTGGAGGCTGCATGAAATACAGGTAATCAGGTAAATTACATAGTTTGTGCCACAGTTGATGTATTGCTGTATAATGAACTCTTCATCTGTGGCTGTGGCAACAAACGTTTTACCCAATACTCACAAATTACAGTACCTACAGGTTTTTATATTACAAGGGTAACTTCCAGGATAGGAGAGACAGGTGGGTTGGCATTGTTTAGATGAGAAAAGACTAGGTGATAGTGCAGTCCCTAATGAGGGCGCACGTCGGCTAGAAAAATGGCAACCTGCTTGCAATATCCCATTTAAATCTTTATCTGCGCTATAAACAAAACAAAAAAAAATTGAAAAAAAAAGAAACTATATTTTTTACTTTCTGCTATAAAACACATCCAAAAAAAAAATTCTCCATAAATTTCAGCAAATATGTATTCTGCTACATATTTTTTGTAAAAAAAAATCCCAATAAGTGTATATTGATTGGTTTACATGCACGTTATAGCATCTATAATCAATGGGATGTATTTACAGAATTTTTATTTATTTTTACTTTTTATACTAGAAATGGAGGTGATCAGCGACTTTCAGCGGGGCTGCGATAATGCGGCGGACAATCAGACACTGACACTTTTGGATAAAAGAATTAATTAAAGTGATATGTGTTGAATATAGCCGTGAGTGCAGCTGCCCCTTTTTAAAGTGGAACAAACCACCCTAAATGTGATCAATTAAAAATAAAAAAGTTGTGGCGCTAATTCAAACACAAATACAACTAATCATCAACATAAATTCAAAAAATCAGTGATCATCAGGATAAATTATACAGTCCATGGTATAAAAATTCCATTCTTTGACAGTCCCATAAAAAATATGATTAAAAAATCGAAATCAAAAAAGTCTTCACAGAATGATGCTAATCACTGTGACGAAAAGATGGATGCAGAAATGAATTATTCCTTTACTCCACCACAAACCGTGTGTGAGAAATACAAACTCACCAGAAATTTGGAGCAAATGCGTCTTACAACAATTAGAATTCCTTTGAACAATAGCGTGTATGGAGGTGATGATTCTGAGCCCCAGAGATGTCTCCTTACATTAATCCATTATTAAAGCTCAGGGGAAGCATAATAAAGTTTATCACGCAACATGTTTATTAAAAATCAAGTTAAAACAGATCAGTAAATCACTTACATTTGCGGGTGCTGTAAGTCAGCACCAACATGTACAGCTTAGTGCACTCGCCGTCTCTCCAGGATGTGGAGTGCGTTCCAAAGCACTGGAGGTAGGAACCAAGAAGCCAGAAGGGACGTCAATACAGGCGGACGTGCAGCCTCAATGCATTTTGTGATCAACACGTCATCAGGACACTATTGACACTTTGTGGGAACCAGTAACACAAATACAGTAATCAGTGCTAAAGATATGCAATGTCACTGTACTAATGATACTGGCTGGGAAGGGGGTTAAACATCTAGGGTTAAATGTGTGCCTAGCCAGTGTTTTTGTGTACTGTGTGCGCTTCTTTTACTAGGGGAAGAGATGGTTTATAGTCCATGCTTTGCAGAGACACAGGATCCATGCCTTCCCCCTGTCAGTATTGGGATCTGCCTTGTTTACATAGACAGATCCCCGTTCTGTGTTGGTTACACATGAATGGCGGGTGCCGGACAACATCGAGTCCCCGGGACCCGCAGATCAGGTTCTGCTGTGAATTTTTACAGGAAAAGTGGCCCGGCGGTGGCGCGTGTGCACCCCCCCTTCAGGTGGAAGTGCAGGATCACGTATATATACGTAATCCAGCGCACAGCTGCCGTCCTGTAGCAGTAAAACTGCTATGGGGCGGACAGCAAGTGGTTAAGTTACCACTACCTAGTTAGCTCCATGTACACGCCGGCCAATCAATGCTCACTGCGCACCTGTGTTGGGGAGTGCGAATTGCTGAAAAAGAATAGTTATAATCACAAACTAATCACAATTGAGTTTTGAAATATCAATTTAGGGCGGCTGTATCCTTCAATTGTACAGCTTTTTTTCTATGTACCAATATAGCATTAATGTACTTTTGTTGCAAAAATAAAACAGCTTTCCATTAATTCTACAAAGGCTTACCTCACTCTTTTCAAAGCTGTTTAAACACACTGCTCAATGACTTCTGCCTTACTTCCTGGACAGACTTTAGGTCATGACACAGGAAGGAGTTGACCAGCTGATCTCATTAGCACACACCCCGCATCATCTATACTCAGCTGGTCAACTCCTTCCTGTGTCATGGCCTAAAGTCTGTCCAGGAAGTAAGGCAGAAGTAATCAAGCAGTGTGCTTAAATAGCTATGAGGAAAGTGAGGTAAGTGTGTGTAGGATTAATGGAAAGCTGTTTTTTTTTGCAAAAGAAGTATATCAATGCTATATTGGTACATAGGGGAGCTGGAATTTAGGAGAAAAAAAAAGGTGAACTTAGCCTTTAAATATCTGTTACTTGAATTTTCTGCATTCAACTGACCTGCAGTAAAAGTGCACCTGCCGCCAGTAAAGAGTTCCAGAAAACTGAAAAGCCACAGCCGAGGTTTTTGTGTAGACACATCCAAATAGAAATTCAGCAGCCTAATTGTTTTTCTTTTTTCTGCGGTCCAGACGGTGTCAGGTATAGCTTTACACACTTTGGATTCATGGAATATGTTGGAACAGTTGCTAAGTAAAAAATAGCTGAGTGTTGGCATGTATGATCAACACGTTTAATATGCTGAAAATCCACAGTGCTCTAACTGTGCGCTCCTAATGAAACTTTCAAAGCCTTGTTAACAAGCCCGAAGCCACTTCAGAAAAAGATCCGCATATGATACTTGTCTCTAGTTTGTGTCTACAGCAACCAGGTCAAGCTATGTTACAATAACAGTCAAATATTAGACATATAGAATTACAAGGTCAATAAGGTACTTAAAGTGATACTAAAGTCTAATTTTTTTCTTAAAAATAACAAACATGTCATATTTACCTGCTCTGTGCAGTGGTTCTGCACAGGGCAGCCCAGATCCTCCACTTCTCAGCTTCCTCGCTGGCTCTCCTGGCCCCTCCCTCTTGCCCCCAGACCAAGCAGCTTGCAATGGTGGCACCCAAGCAGGCTTGTTCCTGAGCCACAGCTCTGCATGTCCATTGACACACAGAGCCGTTGCTTGGCCCTGCCCCCTCTCTCTCCTCATTGGCTCACTGACTGTGATTGACTGTGAATTCCTGTTGAGTGCCCCCACAGAAAGCAGCTTGCTATGGGGGCACCCGAGCCGAGCCGCAGCTCCCTGTGTCCATTCAGACATGGAGCCGCAGTTCGGTCCCACCCCTCTCTCTCCTGATGCAGGCAGTGACACAGACACCTGAAGCACCCCGCCTCTTATAAACAGAAGAAGAGAGACAACTCAGGTCCATAATGTAAAGTGACCATAACATTAGGTGGGTAAAAAGGGATTGTGTATATATATATATATATATATATTACACACACTTTATTGTCAAAAGTATTGGGACGCCTGCCTTTACACACATGAACTTTAATGGCATTCCAGTCTTAGTCTGTAGGGTTCAATATTGAGTTGGCCCACCCTTTGAAGCTATAACAGCTTCAACTCTTCTAGGAAGGATGTCCACAAGGTTTTGGAGTGTGTGAATGGACATGCAGAGCCGCGGCTCAGGAGCCTGCTTGGGTGCCACCATTGCAAGCTGCTTGCTCTGGGGGCAGGAGGGAGGGGCCAGGGGAGGATCGGGGCTGCTCTGTGCAAATCCACTGCAACAGAGCAGGTGAGTATAACATGTTTGTTATTTTAAAAACAAAAAAAGAGAGCCTTTAAAGTGATTGTTTGTTTTCTTTTTTTTAGTTACCTGCTCTGTGTAATGGTTTTGCAAAGTATCCCAGATCCTACTCCTCTCATGTCCCTCTTCAGTGCTCCTGGCCCCGCCCTCCTGTTGAGTGCCCCCACAGCAAGCAGCTTGCTATAGGGGCACCTGAGCCGAGCCGCAGCTCCCTGTATCCATTCAGACATGGAGCTGCGGCCCCGCCCCACCCACTCTCTCACCTAATTGGCTTGCTGACTTTGATTGACAGCAGCGGGAGCCAATAAGGAGGGGAGTCCCGGGAAGCCGTGACACTCCTGCAACATCGCTGGATCTAGATGGGGCTCAGGCAAGTATTAGGGGGGCTGATACACATAAAATGTTTTTTATCTTAATGCATAGAATGCATTAAGATAAAAAACCTTCTTCCTTTACAACCCCTTTAATATCACTTTAAAGAAAAAAATCTAATCTAAACAAAAATCCTTTTGTTGCTTCCCCATTAGTTCTTACAGTAGAGCTGTATGGTGGTTTACGCACAGCACAGCATCCAGTCGCAATGTATTTCAGCCTGTCATAGATTTTGACAGGCTGCTGGAGTTTTAAGCTGCACCTGTGCCTTTGGTGTGCATGGACCCTAGTGTACACGAGGTCATCACAAGTCCATACTAGCAGAAAGTTGCTAAGTTCCTTAGTTTTCATTCAGCCTCTCTGAGACACCTTGAGAACATCTGATTGGACGAAATGCGTTAGCATAGTGCATAGTTCTCATAACATGCTGCTGCACGATTCTGGGTGACTTTCATTGTAAGTGATACACTTTATTTTATTCCTGGTGTATTTGCTCTGTATGATATCTGCCCCATTGCTTAAAACATTTATTTAAAAAGCTACACTATGATGGTCTCTTTGCTGGCTTTATTGAAAGCTATTTATTCTAGTGAGACTACTTCTTGCTGCTGGTGTAAGAGGTGGTTTTGTGAAGCAGATACACATATGTCTGTAAATGGCTTGTGACCTGCTGTGTTTGTTGGGCTTGATACAACTCATATTTTGGTGAGTGTCTTTTTTTTTTAAAAGTGGCAGTGCTCTACACTTGAAGAAAATTTGCTGGAAGGTGGAAGATTTTTTTCTTTCCTGTATACGCACTGACTGCTTC
Organism: Lithobates septentrionalis; assembly: GCA_037952835.1. Classification (NCBI taxonomy): domain Eukaryota; kingdom Metazoa; phylum Chordata; class Amphibia; order Anura; family Ranidae; genus Lithobates; species Lithobates septentrionalis. The sequence goes on from JBBDGP010000987.1 coordinate 1,298,401, forward strand.
ATTCAGTATGGACTTTTTGCTTATAATTTACATTATTTTATATTGATTCATTCACTGGCGCTACACTATTTTATAGGACTAATAGTACTTGCTTGCCTAGTCCACTGCTGAAGGCTGTGATCCCCCATGTGTGGGACCCAATGTTAGTATTATATCCTGATATCAGTGCTTGCTGGTGGATGAAACAACAGAGAGCAACAGGGGACCAGGGAACTCGACAATCCCAGAAGTGTGTTACTTCAAAATGCAGGAGAACAATGATCAGAATATTGGCAGCATTGACTGGTGAGTTTTAATACTTTTTGTTTTTTAAGTATTTTAGAAGCAAAAAAGTTTAGGTTAGGTTTGGGTACCTCCAGAGGTTGCCAGGGGTTCCTTGAGGAGTGAGCAAGTGTTACCTCTTAGATAAGTAAGCACTGACATCAGTGAACTTTTTTAGCTATCTGTAAGGATGGGATTCTTCTACTGACCACAAATATATGGAACATTCCTAATACTAACCATCATGCTAATGTAAATATAGTAATTGGAAACAGTGGTTCCCTGAGATTGGAAAGTTATTTTAAGGGTTCCATCGTGTTAAAAGATTGAAAAAGATTGCACAACTTAAGGCTGTGCTGTGGGGTCGTACTCTGAGCACTTGCTCTATAAAATAGACTTGTTCTTGGTTTATTCATGGATGTTCTGTGTAATTCTATGTTTTTCACCTCACCCCACTGCGTGGGTGACCTGTTGTTCTGCACCTGTGCATTTCTCAATAAAAAAAAAAATATTGTACCAGAAAAGGATTGCACTAAAGCAAATTCTATAGAATAACAAGTTGTGTATAAGTCCCCAAACCAGTCTTTATTGTTTGACTACCCCATATGAAAACAGTAAGCTGTTTCCTTTCTGACCTCTGAACTTTGTGCTCCAGAGTATTCTTGACCATTGATGTTCTAGTTTCCATGTTGCACCCAGTTTGGAGTCCTGACCCAGGTTCTGTGATAACCAGCTTTTGATTGGTTTAAGCTACCATCATTTATGATAAAATGGCCTACTAATCATGGACTAGAAGATCACCAAATGTTTTCTTTGCTTATTAAACAACTCTAAAATGCATGATGTCATAATTTACACACAAAGTTGGGCACTTGTGCCGAGAGAACCACCCTCCAATTGTAACCTATTTGGTATCACTGCAGAACAAGAACATTGACACTTTGATGTTACAATGCCTAAGCCTTATCGAAAAATGTTTTTTCCTGGTAGTAATGTGAGTGAAATATCATATAGTGGCCTCCAGAGAACATTCTCTTCTTTGTTTCTTGAAATGGTTATATAAAACGAAAGGTCATAGGATCATAAAAAAAGCAAAAAGAAAACAAATAAAAATACAGTAGTTTCCTTTCCTTAGTAAATTTCCCCACATGCTTCCTCTTATTTACAGTCTAAATGATCTCATATCTGGGCACCAGAGGACACACAAAAGAAGTCATTGTTACGTATCTCCATTTCTTTGGTTAATAAAAAGGCTTTTGGGTATGTACAGAAAAGCAATGGAGAACACGACTATGAATGTTATCTGGGAATCATAAGGGTAATGTTCTGGACTGATCTTCCTAAAACACGTTTTACCTTGTGGATTTTTTAGATCTTTCACAATGGTGGGCCTATGATGCAGAAAGTTAAATGTACCTTAGAGTACCCTGCTGGAAATATGTTTTCCAAAAAAAGGGACAACTTGGTATACAAGTGGTAAAGTGCAAGGACACCCATAATTACTCATATTGTTAGTACAAACAAGGGCTCTTGCACAATTAAAATCTCAGACAAAAAAGTACACATTGTAAAATTATTAAACTAACTATGATTTGTGGTTTATTTGTCATAATTTCAGCCATGTGGCAAATATTTTTAGTTGTCTTTGGTCTTTGAAAAAATGATCATTGTGGCATATAACAACTCTATAAGTGTATGTATAGCCAAACCTTTTGTTTAGTTTTGAAAAGAGTATTGAAGGCTTAGAACCCATGTCAGGATTTTTTTTGTGGTCTGGGTCCCTGCTGGCATGATCCACCTTCTCTATTTTACTGAGACAGAAAGTGATTGAAAGTCCAATATTTTACAGTCTCCAGAACAAGAGGTGACAGAATGGTTATGGTGACAACAATCTAAGATGGGAACTCACCACAGTTTGTGGAGATTTCCTCTCACTTCTTGCTGTGTGTCTGGGGTGGAAAGTAATGGAAAATCCCTAACAGGAAACACACAGCCCCACCCACAGTTTTTAAAAAAAATCTGATAGCAGTTTTTGTCCTTCTCTATTCTAAACGTGTCCATAAATGGAACAAAATTAGTCCAGTTCAGTAGGCCCCAGCTGAATTTTGATGCATCTATGGCCGTCCACCGTTTATGAAAAGTTGATCTAATGATCGATTTCTCACTAAGGGGCTTGTTGGAAATTTTTTGTTCAATCAGCATTCAATCCGCTACAGTGCTGATCAGTGTATTCTAACAGCAGAGGAGTCCCCGATGTCAAAATAAAATAGCACAACGAGGAGGATTCCTCTAGCCACTTTGTGTGGATAGGGGAATCTATTCAGCCTGCTAGCTGATCGAACTAACTGGTCCATGTATGCCCAGCTATACTATCTTCATTGCATTTCAGAAATCAGCCTGATTTGATTGTAGCCGTATTAGTGCAATCAGCCTGATAAGATGTCAGTCACAATAGTTTTTCAGTGCAGGCTTGAAGCTAATTAGTAGCTTGTGGTGCAATAGAGACAGTATTTGTTTGAAAACGATAAAATAAAAAACAAAATATCATTTTAAAATGTGTTTATTAGTCGCAACCATTAGGGCTGTTTAAACGCAATGGAGGGCCAAAGGTAAACATCCCATGGGTGGCCTTCCATCCCATCTGTTTATTTTCACAACATAAAAAAGAATGCCTGTACCAAGTCCTGGCATGCCAGGACTTCAAGTCTCACATAGTTCTTTACCATGTCATATACTGGACAGAAGGTCAGGAAAAGTGTTGATGTTTTTTTTTTTTTATGGTCACCCAGTATCTTTTTTTTAAAGCAATCTTGCCAGGGTAGCAAAAAAAATCCTAAGGGAAAGTACCCTACAAGGCAATAGCTGTTATGCTCTTTAGTGGCTCATGCCTTCTACCTCTGCTCTGTTCTAGCACTGTAGCCTGCATTCACTATTTGACACTTTTTAAATAAATGGAGACGAGTTCTGGTAAATGTTCCCTCCAGCAGGGGTGCTATTGGTTTTGCATGAACTAGAGCAACTACATGTCTCCGAATGACCTTGGCTTACATGTTAAAAAAATGTATATAGTGCATATTTATATAATAAGGCCATAAGTACTTGGTGGTGCAGCTCCAGGCTGAGGTGTGAAGCCCCATTGACACTCAGGATAATAGGGATGCCAGCATAAGAAAAACTCATCCAGTAAGCAATGAACATTTTAGCTTGAAACCGCCGCTTGCCTTAGCTGATCCTAGTATGGATGGGTACATCTGAAAACCTCATTCAATGCCGCTCCTTGGGCCATGTCTCCTGATATGTTTTGCCCCACCCAGCGGGGCTAAAGCATATACCGGTATATATATACTGTATATATATATATAATTCCAGACAGTGCCAATCTGTACTGTACATTACATACTACAGAGCACACAATTCTGACTGCAACACTGTGTACTCTGTACTATACTTTACATACCATATCTGGTGTTCATTTGGATTCTTTGGCTTTATTATTTTTGTTGTCACTCATTTAGAACAACTACACTAAATTGCCAAAAGTATTGGGATGCCTGCCTTTACACGCACATGACCTTTAATGGCATCCCAATCTTAGTCCGTAGAGTTCAATATTGAGTTGCCCCACCCATTGCAACTAAAACAGCTTCATCTCTTCTGGGATGGCTGTCCACATAGTTTAAGAGTGTGTCTATGGGAATGTTTGACCATTCTTCCAGAAGCGCATTTGTGAGGTCAGGTACTGATGTGGACGAGAAGGCCTGGCTCACAGTCTCTGCTCTAATTCACCCCAAAGGTGTTCTATCGGGTTCAGGTCAGAACAAGTCAAGTTCCTCCACCCCAAACTCGCTCACCCATGTCTTTATGGACCTTTCGTGCACTGGTCTAAATCATTTGGTGGTTGGGGGATTATGGTGTGGGATTGTTTTTCAGGGGTTGGGCTTGGCCTCTTAGTTCCAGTGAAGGGAACTCTTAAGGCACCTTTCACATGGACGACTATTCTGCCACAGTTAAAAGCATGTTTTTTTTTCTGTGAAATTCAAGACACCAGGCACTGCGATCAGCTGAATTTGTACAGTGCGATTAGCTGCGGTTGCGTTTAGCTGCGGTTTGTCATTTCCATAGCAACCCGACAGGGTAACGACACATCTTGAATGGGGATCCGACTTGGATCCTCGCCAATGCCAGGCACTGTGTTTGGTATGAATCTTGAGGGGGAACTCCACGCCAAATTTTAAATAAAAAAACGGCATGGGTTCCCCTCCAAGAGCATACCAGGCCCTTCGGTCTGGTATGGATTCCATGGGGCACCCCCTACCCAAAATCCATACCAGACCCTTATCCGAGCAAGCAACCTGGTCGGTCAGGAAAGGGGGTGGGGACGAGCGAGCGCCCCCCCCTCCTGAACCGTACCAGGCCGCATGCCCTCAACATGGGGGGTTGGTGCTTTGGGGCAAGGGGGGGGCGCCCTGTGGGCCCCCCCCCACCCCAAAGCACCTCGTCCCCATGTTGATGAGGACATGGGCCTCTTCCCGACAACCCTGGCCGTTGGTTGCCGGGGTCTGCGGGCGGGGGGCTTATCGGAATCTGGGAGCCCCCTTTAATAAGGGGGCCCTCAGATCCCGGCCCCCCACCCTATTTGAATGAGTATGGGGTACGTTGTACCCCTACCCATTCACCTGAGGAAAAATGTGTCAAAAAAAAAACACACTACACAGGTTTTAAAAGTAATTTATTAGGCAACCCCCGGAGTCTTCTTCCGACTTCGGGGGTCTTCTGCCGACTTTGGGGGTCTCTCGGGCCTCTTCTTTCTCTCTCCGGTGTTGTCTCTGTGCTCTCTGGTTCTTCTCCGGTGCCTTCTTCCTTCTGCCGGGCTCCTCCGCTATCTTCTTTTGCCGCTCTTTTGCTATCAGAGGAGCCCGGTCTTCTGAGACGTCTTCTTCCCTCTTCTCTTCCAGGGGTGTTGACACGATGCTCACTCTCGCTGTAATGCCATGAGCGAGGTCCGCAACCAATTATATAGGCATGGGGCGTGGCCACCGGGCGCCCTCTAGCCCCAAAGCACCAACCCCCCCATGTTTAGGGCATGCGGCTTGGTACGCTTCAGAAGGGGGGGCACTCGCTTGTCCCCACCCCCTTTCCTGACCGACCGGGCTGCGTGCTTGGATAAGGGTCTGGTATGGATTTTGGGGGACCCCCACGCCATTTTTTCTGCGTAGGGGGTGCCCCTTGGAATCCATATCAGACCGAAGGGCCTGGTATGCTCTTGGAGGGGAACCCATGCCGTTTTTTTATTTAAAATTTGGCGTGGAATTCCCCCTCATGAGTCATACCAAACAGTGCCTGGCATTGGCGGGGATCCAAGTTGGATCCCCGTGCTTGTTGCTCATTGGGAAAGGAAAATACTGAATATTGAACCCTATGGACTAAGACTGGGATGCCATTAAAGTTTATGTGTGTGTAAAGGCAGGTGTCCTAATACTTTTGGTAATATAGTGTATGTGGATCAGGAATTCTGACATCCCTCTGACTTTACCTTCTGCGTGCTTGTTGAGTTCAGCGACTTCCATTCTTCCTTTGATACTTCAAACATTTCTATAGTCAGAGTAGTCAGCATAAAACTCTTGTCCTTTCTACTGTAAATCCATTAGGAGCACAACATGTTTTTCACAGTAGTTGTGAATTGTTTGCATGATCTTGCTTTTATCTCATGCTGGTAATTGGTCCATACTGAATCCATGATTTGCCTTTCCACATATTTGTTCTATCTGTTTTGAGGATCTCGGCCTTTGATGTGCTGGAGATGAATTTTCAGTATGTTTCCCTTTTAGAACTTAAACAAACTGTAGGCTTTTTTTAACCCATAAGCTGCTGCAAAGGAAGTACTTTGTAAACTGACATTAGGAGGGAACTATGTCGCCATATATACATTGATTTCCTGGCATTCCTTGTTTTGCCCTGTGAACGTCTGCTCCAAGAATGCATTAAATAATAGTTACAGCTGCACTCAGGAAACAGACAGCTCCTTCGCTGGCATAGTAGGTCACACTATATGCCTCTAAGTAAACGTGGCACGAACAACAAAGATACATGTGACATAACCACCTAAGAGAATGCATCAATAGGTTCCCTAACTTGGACTCATTCCAACGTCCTACAATACAATATGAGCACCTCTCAACTGGCATCTGAGAAGGCCACCCTGCATAACGGGATGTTGGGTGGAGAATGTCCAGGGGCACAGGATCAATTTTTAGACAACAAAAAATATGTGAAAGCACCTTATGGCACTCGTTCTTAGGTGGCTGCTAGAGCTATCTGACTTTGAAACTGAACTTAAAGAAAAACCAGCTTAAGATTTTCATTTCAGTATTTCATAAATATGTGCAGAGCGTAAAAAAACAATCAATAATGTGCATTTCAAGACACTAATAAAAAGTCTGTAAAGAATTCCAAAACAAAGGTGTAGAGCTCTAGCAACCACCTAAGAACGAGTGCCATAAGGTGCTTTCACATACCTTTTGTTGTCTAAAAATTGATCCTGTGCCCCTGGACATTCTCCACCCAACATCCCATTATGCAGGATGGCCCTACAACAAATGTGTATAATATTAATAATACCGTGACGTGATATATCCTCTTAAAGCGGAAGTAAACCCATCCATAAAACAGTTTCATTTCAGTCACGTGCCAGAAATGTAACAGCCCTATTGGTTGTGCTCTCAACCAAACTGTCAAACCATCCAATGGCTGGTGTCATAACTGATCACATGTGCAGCATCATGGCAGTTGTAGATTAAACAGAGGCAAAGATGGCAGCTTCCTTCATTGGCCTTGTCGGACGCGTTTCGGCACAACGGACTTCATTAGGGGAAGTGGCCATGAAGTGGCATTATGCACTGAGCTGTCAGCGTCTGTGAACCACGCGACAAAGCACAAACTGAAGGGACAGGGTCGAGCACTTCCAGGTTACGGAAGACAAGAAAGGAACCTGATTGACTTGTTGTGATAACTGCTATTTCACATATTGTTATATCATTTCACATATTATTTAATATTATTTAGAGTTTACCTAAGCGCAGAGATTGTCCGCTTGTATAATACGCAGTATTAAAATGGATTTGGAGACTTCTCTACCTGCCAAAAAGGATTTGCAACTCTACTTAACCAATCCTGAGCTTCAGGCATCCCTATCAGACAAAAAGAGCCAGGTCATTGACCTTAATTAAGCATTTCAGCTTTGTCAAAGACCAAGTTGAAACATCCAGGCTGATGAGTCATGCTATTCATGCTATTCAGATGGGACCTTTAACCACTTCAATACCAGGCACTTAGACACCTTCCCGCCCAGCCCAATTTTCAGCTTTCAGCGCTGTCACAATTTGAATGACAATTGCGCGGTCATGCTACACTGTACCCAAACAAATTTTTTATCATTTTGTTCCCACAAATAGAGCTTTCTTTTGGTGGTATTTGATCACCTCTGCGGTTTTTATTTTTTGCGCAACAAATAAAAAAAGACAGAAAATTTTGAAAAAAAACACGGTTTTCTTTGTTTCTGTTAAATTTTTTAGTAAATGAGTATGTTTTCTTCTTCAATGACGGGCACTGATATGGCTGCACTGACGGGCACTGATACGGCGGCACTGATGGGCACCGATGAGGTGGCACCAATGAGGTGGCACTGATAAGGTGGCACTGACGGGCACTGATAGGCGGCACTGATGCGCACTGATAGGTGGCACTAATGGGCACTGATAGGTGGCACTGGTAGGTGGCACTGATGGGCACTGATAGGTGGCACCGATGGGCACTGATAGGCGGCACTGATGGGCACTTGTAGGTGGCATTAATGGGCACTCGTAGGTGGCGTTGATGGGTAGTTATGGGTGGCACTGATAGTTGGCACGGATGGGCACTGATAGGTGGGCACAGATGGGCACAGATGGGCACTGACAGGTGGCACCGATGGACACTGATGGGTGGCACTGATCATTCTGATTGATGGCAGTGATGCCCCTAAGTGTGGCATTGCTGGGCATCACTGCAACATAATTGTGCCAATCAGTGCCCATTTGTGGGCACTGATTGGCACAGATTTGGCACTGACTGGGCACATGTGGATGGCCATGGGGTACATACCTGGCCATCCACATGTTTCCCTTCCCTGGTGGTCCTAGTGGCGATCCCTGGTGGTCCAGTGTGGTGATCTGCGGGGGGGCTGCGCTGATAAACAATCAGCGCAGACCCCCCCTGCCAGGAGAGCCGCCGATCGGCTCTCCTCTACTTGCGTCTGTCAGACGCGAGTGAGGAAGAGCCGATCAACGGCTCTTCCTATTGACAGCGTGATCAGCCGTGATTGGACACGGCTGATCACGTGGTAAAGAGCCTCCGCCGGAGGCTCTTTACCAAGATCGGTGTAGCGGTGTGTCAGACTGACACACCGGTCCACCGATCGCCGCGATGCGCGCCCCTGCGGGCGCGCGGCGGCATGTTATCCTGAAGGACGTCATATGACGCCCAGTCAGGATAACAGAACCACCGCCCGGCCGTCAATCCGCTATAGGCCGGGCGGGAAGTGGTTAAAGGAAATGTATAGATGCATATTGCATATTAAAGCAGAACTTTACTCTCTCAATCAAAATGAACTATTTGTAATCCTTATGCTGCTAGCCTTAGTATATACAGGTCCATAAATATTGGGACATCAACACAATTCTAATCTTTTTGGCTCTATACACCACCACAATGGATTTGAAATGAAACAAACATGATGTGCTTTAACTGCAGACTTTCAGCTTTAATTTGAGGGTATTTACATCCAAATCAGGTGAACGGTGTAGGAATTGCAACAGTTTGTATATGTGCCTCCCACTTTTTAAGAGACCAAAAGTAATGGGACAGATTAACAATCATCCATCAAACTTTCACTTTCTAATACTTGGTTGCAAATCCTTTGCAGTCAATTACAGCCTGAAGTCTGGAACACATAGACATCACCAGACGCTGGGTTTCATCCCTGGGGATGCTCTGCCAGGCTTCTACTGCAACTGTCTTCAGTTCCTGCTTGTTCTTGGGGCATTTTCCCTTCAGTTTTGTCTTCAGCAAGTGAAATGCATGCTCAATCGGATTCAGGTCAGGTGATTGACTTGGCCATTGCATAACATTCCACTTCTTTCCCTTAAAAAACTCTTTGGTTGCTTTCGCAGTATGCTTCGGGTCATTGTCCATCTGCACTGTGAAGCGCCGTCCAATGAGTTCTGAAGCATTTTGCTGAATATGAGCAGATAATATTGCCCAAAACACTTCAGAATTCATCCTGCTGCTTTTGTCAGCAGTCACATCATCAATAAATACAAGAGAACCAGTTCCATTGGCAGCCATACATGCCCACGCCATGACACTACCACCACCATGCTTCACTGATGAGGTGGTATGCTTTGGATCATGAGCAGTTCCTTTCCTTCTCCATACTCTTCTCTTCCCATCACTCTGGTACAAGTTGATCTTGGTCTCATATGTCCATAGGATGTTGTTCCAGAACTCTGAAGGCTTTTTTAGATGTTGTTTGGCAAACTCTAATCTAGCCTTCCTGTTTTGAGGCTCACCAATGGTTTACATCTTGTGGTGAACCCTCTGTATTCACTCTGGTGAAGTCTTCTCTTGATTGTAGACTTTGACACACATACACCTACCCCCTGGAGTGTGTTCTTCATCTGCCAAACTGTTGTGAAGGGTGTTTTCTTCACCAGGGAAAGAATTATTCGGTCATCCACCACAGTTGTTTTTCATGGTCTTCCGGGTCTTTTGGTGTTGCTGAGCTCACCGGTGCGTTCTTTCTTTTTAAGGATGTTCCAAACAGTTGATTTGGCCACACCTAATGTTTTTGCTATCTCTCTGATAGGTTTGTTTTGTTTTTTTCAGCCTAATGATGGCTTGCTTCACTGATAGTGACATCTCTTTGGGTCTCATATTGAGAGTTGACAGCAACAGGTTCCAAATGCAAATAGCACACTTGAAATTAACTTGAAATGAACTCTGGACCTTTTATCTGCTCCTTGTAAATGGGATAATGAGGGAATAACACACATCTGGCCATGGAACAACTGAGCATCCAATTGTCCCATTACTTTTGGTCCCTTAAATAGTGGGAGGCACATATACAAACTGTTGTAATTCCTACACCGTTCACCTGATTTGGATGTAAATAGCCTCAAATTAAATCTGAAAGTCTGCAGCTAAAGCACATCTTGTTCGTTTCATTTCAAATCCATTGTGGCGGTGTATAGAGCCAAAAAGATTAGAATTGTGTCGATGTCCCAATATTTATGGACCTGACTGGAAATAGGATGGTACATTTACTTCTTTTAAACTTTTGATTACATTTTTTCAGTTACATCCTGGTTTCTGGCCTAGGCCATAATGATGTCATACATCTCAGGAGGCTTAATGGGCCTTTTTCTTTCATGTGGAGGAGGGGTGGAGGTGCTCTCTCAGCTAAGCACCCGCTCCTGTCTGCATGCCTGAGCCAAGGGCAGGTGGATTCCAGGAAAATGAATCATCTGCCCTTACTCATAGGGGTTAAAGTGATTTATCAAGAAAATAAAAGCACGCAGACCTGAATGGATGGGTGAGTTTACTTTGAATATTAAAAATAAATTAAATAGTCTTTTTGGTTTGTTGTAATTCAGTTAAATTCTGTTTTAACCACCTAATGACCGCCTGATTGTAGCTTTACTGTTACAGGGCAGCCGCTGTGCACAGGATCACATATATACGTGATCCTGCACTCCCGGGTTGAGGGCGTGAAGGTGCGCCGCCAGCGGCTCGCTCCCGCTGTGTTTATGCACAGCGGGTACTGCGGACTCAATGCCTGCCGACACTCGCCGACCATTCGGTACACAGGCAGAACAGCTGTCTGCCTGTTTAAACAAGGCAGATTGCCGTTCTGTCAGTACAGAAGGTATGGATCCTGTGTTCCTGTAAAAGCACCTCCCCCACAGTAATAAAACACCAGCTAGTCACACATTTAACCCTTTGATTGCCCTAGATGTTACCCCTTCCCAGCCGGTGTTGTTAGTACAGTGACAGTGCATATTTTTAGCACTGATCACTAAGTGTCGCTAGTTCCCAAAAAAGTGTCAAAAGTGTCAGTTAGTAGTGTCCGATTTGTCCGCCCAGTTCTATAAGTCACTGATTGCCGCCATAACTAATAAAACATAAATATATAAAAATTCCATGAATCAATATACACTTATTGGGATTTTGTTTTACCAAAAGCATGTAGCAGAATAACTATCTTCCTAATGAAGAAATTAGATTTTTTTACTTTTTATAAGTAAAAAAATTTTTTTTTTTTTTTCAAAATTGACATAAATTTGATTTTGGTACAGTGTTGCAATTGTCAGTTAAAATAACGTAGTGCTGTATTGCAAAAAATGGTCATGAAGGGGGGTAAATCTTCGGGAGCTGAAGTGGTTAATATGTAGCCTTCACTTTAGCCAGCAGGTGGAGCTCTAGTCACTTTTTCACACATGAAGCACCATTGCTCTTGCTGTGCTGGAAAAAAAGTCTGATCACCCTATTATTCAAAAAATATGTGACTTATCACTTATCAGACAGCTCAATCCAAAACTGTTATGCCGCGTACACACGATCGGATTTTCCGACGGGAAATGTTGGATGTGAGCTTGTTGGCGGTAAGTCCGACCGCGTGTATGCTCCATCGGACATTTGTTGACAGACTTTCCACCAACAAATGTTGGCTAGCATGCTCTCAAATTTTCCGCCAACAAATGTCTGTTGTCGGACTTTCCGATTGTGTGTACACAAGTCCGTCGGACAAAAGTCCAAACTACAAACACGCATACTCGGAATCAGAAGCGGTCGGTCTTGTAAACTAGCGTTCGTAATGGAGAATTAACATTCGTGACGTGGCAAATTATGAAGTCTCTAAATGCAGCGCAAAATTCTCTTCTTCTTTATTGGGATAATAATGAAGCTGCTTTGCTGGTGATACTGATGGAGTTATTGCAAACTAATTTTCAAAGGCTATTTTTTTCTAGTGATCAAGAATAATATTATTATGTTTTGTTTTTTTTTTTATTATTATTATTTGTGCAAGTTACCACAACATCATTACCCTGTAGTTTTTAAGATCAGAGATACAACTATGTTGGTATCCCTTGTCAATTTTACATTGTATTTTTTAAAATGTAACTGCCTACTCTCAAAATGTCATTTGAAGTAAAACACATAGCCAAGTATTATTCTCAACAATGTTTTTATTGTGCATTAAAAGAAAACAAATACAATTAGACATGCTATCTGCCAATAGAACATAACCAAAAAGTGCATTCTATGCATCCAAAAATATAGAAAATATACCAAATCAAATCATTATTCAACCAAAAAATAATGTCAAAGCAATAACTCCAAGGCCAATAATAAATAACACGTTATCTCCTCTGATTCCACAACGTCTGGTTGACGAACGGCCATTCAGAAACAAACTGAAAAGCGCAAATCAACACTCAGCAAACTTCTACTAACACAAAATTAGCAGAAGGAGCCCAAAGTGTGGCGCTAAAGAGCTGAAAGACCACTTAGTATGTCTAGTATGTCACTACGTTCATAATTGTCGGACAACATTTATGTGACCGTGTGTATGCAAGACAAGTTTGAGCCAACACCCTTTGAACAAAATTCCATGTTTTTTTTTTGTCGGAAAGTCCGATCGTGTGTACGAGGCATAAGTCAGACAATAAAGCTTCAAAGCAAATCTCTTCTGTTTTGCTGTTTCTACAGCTAACCCCTAGTGCCTGCTGAATCCTTTGTCATATAATTTTATTTATTTGCCAAACAAAGTTTGTATATTTTAGGATTACATTTAAAAAAGTAAAAGAAAATAATAACATTGACGCAAAACCATTAGTTCCCCTTAAAGGATTTCTTGCAGTGTGATTTTTTTTACATATTTCTCTATTATTCCTATGTCTATACTATAATACTACAAGCACAGGTAAAGAAAGGAACTGTTTAGGAGATGTAGACCCGTGTCTTGAAAAATAGGATCTCATGAAACTAGTTAATAGCTTTTTGTATAAGACAGGTCCTGTTTGAATATTACCTGAGAGCATGTGCCTTAGAGTGTGTACGTATGTGTCATATATACACATGTGAAGGGGGCTGAGAGCGTACAGGTGTGTGGGAGGGGGGGGCTGAGAGTGTACAAGTGTGAGGAGGGGGGCTGAGAGTGCACAGGTGTGAGGAGGAGTCCTGAGAGTGTACAGGTGTGAGGAGGGGGTCTGAGAGTGTAAAGGTGTGAGGAGGGGACTGAGAGTGTACAGGTGTAAGGGGGGGCTGAGAGTGTACAATGTGAGGAGGGGGGCTGAGAGTGCACAGGTGTGAGGAGAAGTCCTGAGAGTGTACAGGTGTGAGGAGGGGGGCTGAGAGTGTACAGGTGTGAGGAGGGGGACTGAGAGTGTACAGGTGTAAGGGGGCTGAGAGCGTACAGGTGTAAGGGGGGCTGAGAGCGTACAGGTGTAAGGGGGCTGAGAGCGTACAGGTGTAAGGGGGGCTGAGAGCGTACAGGTGTGAGGAGGGGGGCTGAGAGTTTATAGGTGTAAGGGGGGCTGAGAGCGTACAGGTTTGAGGAGGGGGGCTGAGAGTGTACAGGTGTGAGGAGGGGGGCTTAGAGTGTACAGGTGTGAGAAGAGGGGCTGAGAGTTTACAGGTGTGAGGAGGGGGGCTGAGAGTGTACAGGTGTGAGGAGGGGGGCTGAGAGCGTACAGGTGTGAGGAGGGGGGCTTAGAGTGTACAGGTGTGAGACGAGGGGCTGAGAGTGTACAAGTGTGAGGAGGGGGGCTGAGAGTGCACAGGTGTGAGGAGGGGGGTTGAGAGTGTACAGGTGTAAGGGGGCTGAGAGCGTACAGGTGTAAGGGGGCTGAGAGCGTACAGGTGTGAGGAGGGGGGCTGAAAGTTTACAGGTGTAAGGGGGGCTGAGAGCATACAGGTGTGAGGAGGGTGGCTGAGAGCGTACAGGTGTGAGGAGGGGGGCTGAGAGTGTACAGGTGTGAGGAGGGGGGCTGAGAGTGTACAGGTGTGAGGAGGGGGGCTTAGAGTGTACAGGTGTGAGGAGAGGGGCTGAGAGTGTACAGGTGTGAGGAGGGGGCTGAGAGTGTACAGGTGTGAGGTAGGGGGGCTGAGAGCGTACAGGTGTGAGGAGGGGGGCTTAGAGTGTACCAGTGTGAGGAGAGGGGCTGAGAGTGTACAGGTGTGAGGGGGACTGAGAGCATACAGGTATGGGGGGCTGAGAGCGTAAAGGTGTGGGGGGGTGAGAGCGTACAGGTGTGAGGGGGGACTGAGAGCATACAGGTTTGAGGGGGGCTGAGAGCGTACAGCTGTGAGGGGGGCCTGAAAGCAAACAGGTGTGAGGGGGCCTGAGAGTGTACAGGTGTGAGGGGGGCTGAGAGCGTACAGGTGTGGGGGGGGCCTGAGAGCATACAGGTGTGAGGGGATGGGAAGGGGGCTGAGAGCGTACAGGTGTTAGGGGGGGCTGAGAGCGTACAGGTTTTGAGGGGGGCTGAGGCACTGAAGGACTTGGTGGGATGGCTATTGGCGGATTTGGTGGGCCAGTGGGCGGGCTCTGGGAAATGTTGATGGTCAGGCTAGGGGGGGCCCAGGCCTAAAGCTGTGTAAGGGGCCCCACAATTTCTGATGGGTGCCCTGACTATGGGCAAAATAAAAAAGGAAATATATGAGTCTGTCACTTACATTAACATAGCATTTTTGTTTTTTTGAGTCTCCCTGCTTTAACCTGCTGATCCTGACAATAGACAGGTCATCCCTCTATTCCCTTTAACAGGGTGAAAGCACTGGTCAATGCTGATTTACAAAACTTGAATATAATGATGTCACACTGTATTAGCCTATATAGAATGTCTCTGAACTGTGTGCTGTATTTTTATATGGAATATATATGATGCACAACTTTGACCCAGAAACCACACAAGGGAGAATGCAGTAAAATAGAGTTTTAGAGGGTCATGACCATGGTTGATGCCTCCAGCAACATTACACATCTCACTACAAAAGGTAGAAACTCCCAGGAATGCTGGACCAGTGCAACTGATAGATTGCTTTAATGACACCTCTGCTATTGAATTTCAGTCATCCGTTCCCTAGGTGAGGGTGCAGGCTCCAACACACAACCATAGACTAAGCAATGACCTGACTCTGCTAGGTGTATGAATAAAGGGAAAGCCTTGTGTGAATGAGATAAAGTTTATTTGGGATAGGAATGGGAGATGAGGGCTGATCCTTTACCAGATTACACAATGTTTTGCCTGCTGTGAGGAGTGTGTCACTAACTTGATATTGTCTGGGTTTATTTATTTGGTTTAGAATGCTAAGCTTAGCACTTCTATAAATGCATTGCAATTCGTGATCTTTCCAGGAAAAAAATCAAGTTAAGAAATATGAGCATAAAGGAAAACAAACACATCTTAACACTATCTTCTTAGTGAAACACACACTTCCTTAAGTGGTTTTAAAGTCTCAAGGTTTTTTTTACCTACATGCTATGCATGTAGGTATAAAAAACCTTCTGTGTGCAGCAGCCCCCTTCAGCACCCCCTAATACTCACCTGAGGTCCCTCTCGATCCAATAATGTGTCTGAGAGCACATCGCTGCACCAGGGCTGTTCAAATGCTGCAGCATTTTTATCTTGGGCTACAGAGTTTGACAAGCTCAAACTCACCCATTGAGTTCAATAGGGCTGCGCTGCCACCGTGCGCACTGCACACAATTGCAGCATGGTTGTGTGGCAGTATAGAGTTAAAACAAGCAGTAAGGAGGTGATATAACACTTCCTCACTGCATGTCAAATGACCTTTGAAAAGCTTTGTGACCTTGAAGGAATGAGCCTGAGATTGGTACAGAGGGGATTTTTGCAGATCCTGACCTGGAGTCAAGAAGGTGCATGACTCCTGGGGTTTCAAGTGTGCAGGTATATGGTAAATGTAAAAAACCAAGCGCTGTGATGGATATTATGATAAAAACCAAAAAAAAAACCTCACAATCCAAAATTAACTAATTAAATAAAAGTAAGGCTGCTATCAATACAAGGTATTCAGAATCCCTTAAATATAAATCAACATATAGAGAAAATTGAAGCGCTTTACTAAATGATCAGTCAACTAAAATTATTGTGCAAATTTGTGCATACCCCAAATACATTTCCAAACCAGCGTGGAAACTGTGTGAAAATACGCTAAAAATATAATAAAGTGTTTCAAAAACTCCAATCAATTTAAACAACTATACTAATGTGAGGTAATATTGCACATACGTGGATATAATAAATAAATAAATTATAGAGTGGAATATAAAACCGGGACGACCGTCCATCAAAAAATATGTTATAATTGATTAGTGAATATAAATACCTTAAATAAATAAATAAAATTAAGGTAAATATACAACCACTCTGATGATATGATCAATTAAGGAGAGAGTTTATAAAGGAAGATAATTCTAGTGGAAATTTAAAAGTAGTCCCAGTAGTTTGGTTTCTTAATTGCTTAATTGAAGTGTTCACTTGTCATTCCTGAACGATAATACCATCCAACTTCAGCCTTATAAAAGATGGTTCTCAACACCGATGATTATATGTAAAACAAACAAGGAAAAAACTTCATTGCGCAATGAACTAGATATAGGACACCAGCAAATCACTCTGAGATACACTCACGTGCGCCCCGTAGTAAGAAAACATATGGATATGCAAGTAGCAGTCAGCCGCTGTGGACGAGAAAAGGATTGCTGCAGTTCAAAGCCAAATGACAGACTGCAGAGAGCTTCCTAGGCTCCTCCCACGCGTTGCGTCACCGTCACGTGACTTTCTCAAGGATAAAAACAATCTTTTTCTGATTTTAAACTCTTGCCTGATTTTTAACCTTTTTTATAAGGACTTAGGTTCCCTGACTAGTGGAGAAAGCTTCACCTGTCTGCATTCTGTCCAACAAGAGTTTCCTTAATTATCACTGAAATACTCTCTTTGGCAGTTGAGAAGAACTGATTGTTTTCAAGTGGTTATACCAGGGCCATGGCTGCAGCTGTTAGCCGCAACCATGGTATTAAAATTTTCAGGAGGCGATTCCCTTCCCCTATAAAAGTGTTTTCTCCCTTCCTGCCACCTGCTGTTGCCTCTCTCGGTTCTCCCATGTGATCAGAAAGTCTGGCACTGAGGCCAGCGATCATATAGTTGATTGGAGATTGGAACGTCTCCGATCATCTCTGTGGTTTAGACCGGAAGCCGCGAGCATTTGGTCACGTCCGGGATTTTTTTTTTTTTTTTTGATCTCATGCTTTCAAAGGTAGAGGAAAGTTCTGGGGTCTTAAAGACTCCAGATGTCTCCATAAAGAGGGCCTGTCATGCTTTATTGTTATCACAAGAGGTGTTTACATTTTTTATGACAGCAATAAAAGTGATCAAAACAAAATTAAAGGGACAGTGTAAAAATATTTTTTTTTCAAATAAAATAATAATAAAAAAATCGAAAGCACCCCTGTCCCCCCATGCTCATTCACAATGGCAAATGCATGCATAGGTTGCGCACGCATATGGATTATATATTGTGTTTTATTACATTAAAATTCATTTTTTTTTTATTGCATTTGAAAAACTGCTGCGCAAATACTGTGTCATAAAAAGTTGCAATGACCACCATTTTATTCTCTAGGGCCTCTGCTAATAAAAAGCTAGCAAAAAATACTGATTTTTAATTGTAAACAAAAAGTGCCACAAAGTCAAGTGGTTAAATTAACATTTGCTTAAAGATTGTACTGTATTGTGACTATCCCTAAGACGACTGTCTTCCTAGCCTGATTCTGAAGGTGAATATGCTTTTTACACTATATATATATATATATATATATATATATATATATATATATATATATATATATATATACATATATATATATATACATATATAATTTTAAATGCTCTTAGTTACGTGCCTTAGAACAAAGCCAGCACAGTCCACATAATTATTTAGGATTGACACATAGATTTTGAAAAACAGGAGTGAAAGATCTTTGTAGTCAATGGGCAAAAGAAGTGGTAAGGAGGGTGACATGGCTCTTTTGACTTTTTTGTTTAAAAAAACAATACATTCACCAACAATGACCGGTGAGATGTTGCTAGATTATTTAACTTCATCTCCTCAGTAAACTGGAGGTCAAAGTCATGTATCATACCTGCTTAAAGCTTAAAATAACTCCATTGTTGCTACAGAAGCACCCAACAGGTGTCAAGATGCCCTGATGACAAGTACTGATGGATGATGAAAAAGTCATCTCCACTTTTACAGACTGACTGAAGGCACTGAAGCATATCTAGCCTGGAGCTAGATCTGTGTGATAAATGCAGAGAAACCTGTGACTCAATTATTTTACTATTGGAGGCCTGTAAACCAATAATTAGATGTAATGCTATGGTCACCTAGGACAGTGTTTCTCAACCTTTTTTCAGTCACGACAGACTTTGAAAGTATACAAAATCTTAAGGCACCCTGTCTAAAATGTGGTCACCAATCACACATCTGTGAACATGATGTTACTATTCTATGCATACCTACAATATGATAACATTTATTTATTGATTTCTGTATATGAATTTTACCATTGTTTTTTATTTATATAAATTATGCACACGTACAAATATGATAATACTTAATCATTGACTTTCTTATATAAATTCTAATACAGGGGGTCCCCGGGTTACGAACAAGATAGGGACTGTAGGTTTGTTCTTAAGTCGAATTTGTTTGTAAGTTGGAACAGTACCTTTTTTTTTTTTTTTATTTGTAGCTTGTCGTTTACTTTTTTTAAATTTTTGTATTATTTTCTTATTTTAATTATTCTTTACTTTTTTAATTACTTTGTTATTTTATTAATTTAATTAATACTGTAATAATTTATTAATTTTTTTTATTATCAATTTTTTTTTTCACTTAACTTTATTGCTATCACACAGGAGAAAACAATTCCCTGTGTGATAGCAATAGGAGGTGACAGGTTCCCTTTATTGACCCTGTGCTAGATTTTCTGTCATAGCTGAGAGGGGAGGAGCACAGCTCTATATATATATATATATATATATATATATATATATATATATATATATATATATATATATATATATATATATATACATATATAGTTGTGCTCATAGGTTTACATACCCTGGCGGAATTTAAGATTTCTTGGTCTATTTTCAGAGAATATGAATACCACAAAAACTTTTCTTTCACTCATGGTTAGTATTTGGCTGAAGCCATTTAATATCAATCAACTGTTTTTACTTTTTTTAAAAATCATAATGACAAAAGAAACTACTCAAATGACCCTGATCAAAAGTTTTCATACCCTGGTGATTTTGGCCTGATAACATGCACACACGTTGACACAAAGGGGTTTGAATGGCTATTAAAGGTAACCATCCTCACCTGTGATCTGTTTGCTTGTAATTAGTGTGTATGTGTATAAAAGGTTAATGAGTTTCTGGACTCCTGACAGACCCACTGCATCTTTCACCCAGTGCTGCACTGACGTTTCTGGATATTGAGTCATGGGGAAAGCAAAATAATTGTCAAGAGATCTGCGGTAAAAGGTAGTTAAACTGTATAAAACAGGAAAGGGATTTAAAAAGATATCCAAGGAATTGAGAATGCCAATCAGCAGTGTTCAAACTCTAATCAAGAAGTGGAAAATGAGGGGTTCTGTTGAAACCAAACCACGGTCAGGTAGACCAACTAAAATTTCAGCCACAAGTGCCAGGAAAATTGCTCGGAATGCAAAGAAAAACCCACAAATAACTTCAGGTGAAATACAGGACTCTCTGAAAACATGTGGTGTGGCTGTTTCAAGTAGACATGTGCATTCATTTTCGTCTGAATGCATTTTCGTCCGAATTTCAGGTATTTTCGTTATCGTTTTAACAAACGATAACAAAAGTGCAGAGTCCGAAAAACGAAAGATCCGACATAAACAAATGCTTTATTTTCGTTTTCGTTGCTACAACAGTTGGATATAGATAGGAGATTCGACATGATGATGACAATAACAATCTGTGTCCATCAAACCTGTGGTCGAATGTGCCTAACCTTAACTCTATTAGTCCAAGATTATTCTACATAGAGAAAAGATTTGACGTAGAGAGAAAAGATTCGACGTAGAGAGAAAAGATTTGACGTAGGGGAGAAAAGATTCCACGTAGGGGAGAAAGGATGAATAAAAATAATGATAATGATGAATGTTATTGGCTGATTGTAACCAAAGAGGAGGAGCAGTAAAATAGCTAGAACTAAGTACACACGTACTTTGGCTTATGGTGTCTGTTGAAAGTTCTAAGAAGATTCGACGGAGCAGGTAATCTATACGGCGTCGTACAGTTTAGCTGCTCCGTCGAATCTTCTTTGAACATTCGACAGACACCATAAGCCTTCAATTACAGATTCGACCTTAATTTGGATTTTGGGACAAATGCAATTTTTAACGAAAAACTAAATGAAAAAAAAAAACGAATTTCGGGAGTAACTAAATAAATTTATTTTTCGGACAAAAACGAAATTCCAAAACGAAATATTTCAGTGTGCACATGTCTAGTTTCAAGATGCACAATAAAGAGGCACTTGAAGAAAGATGGGCTGCATGCTCGAGTCGCCAGAAGAAAGCCATTACTACGCAAATGCCACAAAGTATCCCACTTACAATATGCCAAACAGCACAGAGACAAGCCTCAAACCTTCTGGCACAAAGTAATTTGGAGTGATGAGACCAAAATTGAGCTTTTTGGCCACAACCATAAACGCTACATTTGGAGAGGAGTCAACAAGGCCTGTCATGAAAGGTACACCATTCCTACTGTGAAACACGGAGGTGGATCACTGATGTTTTGGGGATGTGTGAGCTACAAAGGCACTGGAAATTTGGTCAAAATTGATGGCAAGATGAATGCAGTATGTTATTAAAAAATACTGGAGGAACATTTGCATTCATCAGCCAGGAAGCTGCGCATGGGACGTACTTGGACATTCCAACATAATGATCCAAAACACAAGGCCAAGTCAACCTGTCATTGGCTACAGCAGAATAAAGTGAAGGTTCTGGAGTGGCCATCTTATGCCTCGTACACACGTTCCGAATATCGTATGACCGATCGTACGACCATTCTTGCTTAATAGTCGCAAGTAGAAATTGAATAGCTAAATAAAGTACGACAGACAAAAAAATCGGAAGTGATGTCATGTGTTGCAATGTATTTGTATTCTATTTTCGGGCGACAACTATACTGACTAAACGAAAATCGTATGATCTGCAATCGTACGAGGAATATTTTTGTGTATGTCCGATCGAATAATATCGGATGAACGGTCGTGATCGGCTGTTGAAAGTAGTGTACACACGATCCGAATATCGTACGATCCTTCCTCGGACGACTGTTTTTGTACGATATTCGGATCGTGTGTATGGGCCATTAGTCTCCTGACCTCAATATCATTGAGCCACTCTGGGGAGATCTGAAACGTGCATTTCATGCAAAGCAGCCCAAGAACTTACAGGAACTGGAGGCTTTTTGCCAAGAGAAATGGGCAGCTTTACCATCTGAGAAGATAAAGAGCCTCATCCACAAATACCACAAGACTTCAAGCTGTCATTGATGTTAAAGGGGGCAATACACTGTATTAAGAACTGGGGTACGTAAACTTTTGATCAGGATCATTTGAGTAGTTTCTGTTGTAATTATGATTTAAAAAGAGTAAACACAGTGGATTGATAATAAAAGGCTTCTTTCAAACACTAACCATGAGTGAAAGAAAAGTTTTTGTGTTATCGTTCATATTCTCTGAAAAATGGGCAAGAAATCATAAATTCTGCCAGGGTATGTAAACTTATTAACACAACTGTATATAAACACACACACATGTATATTATATACATGTGTATGCCCGCCCAAGCCAGGGACGGCGCCAGGTGGGTGCTTGGATGTGCTAAAGAATACTCAAAAATTGTTTAAGCACCCTCATAGCACCCCCAAAACGTACACACTTGAATTTCCAATATATGTCACGGAATTCTTTTAAATACATTTTTTTTTCAAAATCTTTTTATTTTAAATACATTTTTACCTGTGTGCTCTGTGTGACAAAAAAAGTCTGGGGACTCTTTCATATAGAGGAGGGATACTGCAGCTCTGGCCGCATAAGCCGCTGATCTTCAGTGAGTCCCGGCATCATTAGTGGCGGATTGATCTCAGTACTGTACAGAGGTGCCAGGTTTTGAAAGCACTGGGACATGTGGCGCCTCTGTACTTGCCAGCCGCACTAAGGAAAGGAAGTAGGGAGAAGCTCTCAGCCCAGCCGAGCCGTGGAGGAAGGAATTAGTCTCTCTATCCTTGCATGGAAGCCACGCCCACCCCTCCTCCTCGACACAACCAGGCAGACAGGAGCTGTGTGTGCTTCTATGGAGCTGCTGATGGCTAAGCCAAGATCAGGACTAGGGTGCCCACATGTCCCGGATTGGCCGGGACATTCCCGCAATTAGCAGGTCTGTCCCGGGTCCCGGGCACCTTCATTCCAGGACAATACAATGTCCCGGAATGAAACTGATGCAGCCCATCAGCGATTCTGCATCTGCCGATGACGTCATCTGGCCCGGGCAGCCCCAGTGGTGTACGATGGGGGGCAGCCAGTGCTCTCTCCCGAGTGCAACATCATTCCTGTGCTGCCATGGCTGCTGTCCCAAGAGTGACCCAACTGTGCCAACTAGTGTTTCCTCCAGCCCCACCCACCGTACACTTTCAATGAGGCATAACCCGGGGTAAGGCACTGCTCCGCAGCACCCTCCCCCCGCCAAGGGACTCCTGTGGTAGAGCCTGTTCCCCATGATTCCTCAGGTGCGGGACTTGGGCGGCCCATGTGTGCGTGAGGGGGAGGGGCGATGCTTAGTGCAGACGAGCGTACAGCGTGGGATACTGAGGAACAGCTGGGGGAGGGCATTCTTCCGATGGGTGATCATCATGGAGGCCCTGGAGGCTGGTGAGCAAAATCCACCGATCTACCTGGATTGTACATGTGTGGGGGAGTAGTGCAGGAAGGAGTGTAGTGGGCAGGTAGGTCAGTGTAGTGAGCAGGTAGGTAGGTCAGTTTAGTGGACATGTATGTCAGTGTAGGGATCAGGTTGGGCAGTGTAGTGGTCAGGTAGGTTGGTGTAGTAGTCAGGTGGGGCAGTTTAGTGGACAGGTAAGTTAGTGTAGTGGACAGGTAGGTTAGTGTAGTGGACAGGTAGGGCAGTTTAGTGGACAGGTAAGTTAGTGTAGTGGACAGGTAAGTTAGTGTAGCGGATAGGTAAGTTAGTGTAGTGGACATGTAGGGCAGTGTAGTAGACAGGTGGGGCAGTGTAGTGGACAGGTAAGTTAGTGTAGTGGACAGGCAGGTTAGTGTAGTAGACAGGTAAGTTAGTGTAGTGGACAGGTAAGTTAGTGTAGTGGACATGTAGGGCAGTGTAGTGGACAGGTGGGGCAGTGTAGTGGACAGGTAGGTTAGTGTAGTGGACAGGTAGGTTAGTGTAGTGGACAGGTAGGTTAGTGTAGTGGACAGGTAGGTTAGTGTAGTGGACAGGTAGGTTAATGTAGTGGACAGGTAGGTTGCTGTGTGTCCAATGTTTACTCAAGATCCCTCAAGTAATTTGTATTCCTTTTGTAGTGTAAAGTACAGGGTTTTTTTTGTATATGCAACTTTATTGTCTTAGAAATAAAGAGCATTTTTTCATGTATCTTACCCTGACATTGAAAGAACAATGACACTTTTTGAAACCAAGTGGCCGCCTGTAACTGCAATGTTGAGCTCACATACATGAAAAAAATGCTTTTTCTATCTAAGGCACTAAGTAGCATATAAACCCTGCTCCACTCTCAAGCACGGCCACCCGCCAACTGCGGGGGACATTTCTTAAATAGGTAAGGGGCCACCCGGTGGAGTGCACCCGCCCCCTCACCATCACATTATCACCTGTCTGGCCCTGATCCTTATTATAGAGCTGCTGAGCTGGGAGGGAAGAGGGACAGGCAGTGGGACTTCAGTCCTAGTCAATGGAGGAAGGATAAGGATTGTTTTTCTGTTAGTAAGCTGTGCCAACCCCTCCCCACACCAGCCAGTTCCAGCCCCTCCCCACACCAGGCAGTGCCAACCCTCCCCACACCAGGTAGTGCCAGCCCCTCCCCACACCAGGCAGTGCAAACTCCTCCCCACACCAGGCAATGCCAACCCTCCCCACACCAGGCAGTGCCAACCCTCCCCACACCAGGCAATGCCAGCCCCTCCCCACACCAGGCAGTGCCAACCCTTCCCACACCAGGCAGTGCCAGCCCCTCCCCACACCAGGCAGTGCTAACCCCTCCCCACACCAGGCAGTGCCAGCCTCTCCCACACTAGGCAGTGCCAACCTTCCCCACACCAGGCAGTGCCAGCCCCTCCCCACACCAGGCAGTGCCAACCCCTCCCCACACCAGGCAGTGCCAACCCTCCCCACACCAGGCAATGCCAACCCCTCCCCACACCAGGCTGTGCTAGCCCCTCCCCACACCAGGCAGTGCTAACCCTCCCTACACCAGGCTGTGCCAGCCCCTCCCCACACCAGGCAGTGCTAACCCCTCCCCACACCAGGCAGTGCCAGCCTCTCCCACACTAGGCAGTGCCAACCTTCCCCACACCAGGCAGTGCCAGCCCCTCCCCACACCAGGCAGTGCCAACCCCTCCCCACACCAGGCAGTGCCAACCCCTCCCCACACCAGGCAGTGCTTACCCTCCCCACACCTGGCTGTGCCAGCCCCTCCCCACACCAGGCTGTGCCAGCCCCTCCCCACACCAGGCAGTGCCAGCCTCTCCCACACTAGGCAGTGCCAACCTTCCCCACACCAGGCAGTGCCAGCCCCTCCCCACACCAGGCAGTGCCAACCCCTCCCCACACCAGGCAGTGCCAACCCTCCCCACACCAGGCAATGCCAACCCCTCCCCACACCAGGCTGTGCTAGCCCCTCCCCACACCAGGCAGTGCTAACCCTCCCTACACCAGGCTGTGCCAGCCCCTCCCCACACCAGGCAGTGCCAACCCCTCCCCACACCAGGCAGTGCTAACCCTCCCCACACCTGGCTGTGCCAGCCCCTCCCCACACCAGGCTGTGCCAGCCCCTCCCCACACCAGGCTGTGCCAGCCCCTCCCCACACCAGGCAGTGCCAGCCTCTCCCACACTAGGCAGTGCCAACCTTCCCCACACCAGGCAGTGCCAGCCCCTCCCCACACCAGGCAGTGCCAACCCCTCCCCACACCAGGCAGTGCCAACCCTCCCCACACCAGGCAATGCCAACCCCTCCCCACACCAGGCTGTGCTAGCCCCTCCCCACACCAGGCAGTGCTAACCCTCCCTACACCAGGCTGTGCCAGCCCCTCCCCACACCAGGCAGTGCCAACCCCTCCCCACACTAGGCAGTGCTAACCCTCCCCACACCTGGCTGTGCCAGCCCCTCCCCACACCAGGCTGTGCCAGCCCCTCCCCACACCAGGCAGTGCTAACCCTCCCCACACCTGGCTGTGCCAGCCCCTCCCCACACCAGGGGCAGATCCAGGGGGGCAACAGGGCAATTGCTACCCACGAAAAATGTGTTGCCGGGCGGGTGAGAGAGCGGGCTGCTCCGTGCCGCCTCCACGGGTGGGTAAGAGAGCGGCACAGTTTGCGGGCGGTCGGCACGGCGGCAGCTTGTGGGCGGGTGAGTGTGAGAAAACAGGCTCAGTGTGAGCGCACAGCTGGCCAATCAGCTAGCTGGGGGGCGGAGGAGCAGAGAGATGAGATCATCTCTCACTGCCCCACACCTGCCCTGCATCCCTGCAGTAACTTCCACCCTCACTGTCTGTGCAGGCAGCGTGGACAGCAGAGAGATTACATTATCTCTCTGCTGCCTGACTCTGGGATAGCAAGAGACAAGCAAAGACCACCTTAGCAGGCAAGTGACAATCTGCAAGGTGTGGCAGGTGACGTGGCAAAATGACAATCTGCATCTGGTGGCAGGCAAGTGACAATCCGCAACGTGTGGCAGGTGACATGGCAAAGTGACAATCCACAACGTGTGGCAGGTGACGTGGCAAAGTGACAATCCACAACCTGTGGCAGGTGACATGGCAAAGTGACATTCCGCAACGTGTGGCAGGTGACGTGGCAAAGTGACAATCTGCAACTTGTGGCAGGTGATGTGGCAAAGTGACAATCCGCAACGTGTGGCAGGTGACGTGGCAAAGTGACAATCCACAATGTGTGGCAGGTGACGTGGCAAAGTGACAATCCCCAACGTGTGGCAGGTGACGTGGCAAAGTGACAATCCATAAGGTGTGGCAAAGTGACAATCCACAACCTGTGGCAGGTGATGTGGCAAAGTGACATTCTGCAACGTGTGGCAGGTGACGTGGCAAAGTGACAATCTGCAACTTGTGGCAGGTGATGTGGCAAAGTGACAATCCGCAACGTGTGGCAGGTGACGTGGCAAAGTGACAATCCGCAACGTGTGGCAGGTGACGTGGCAAAGTGACAATCCGCAATGTGTGGCAGGTGACGTGGCAAAGTGACAATCTCCAACGTGTGGCAAGTGACGTGGCAAAGTGACAATCCATAAGATGTGGCAGGTGACAATCCACAATGTATGGCAGGTGACGTGGCAAAGTGACAATCCCCAACGTGTGGCAGGTGACGTGGCAAAGTGACAATCCACAAGGTGTGGCAGGTGACAATCCACAATGTGTGGCAGGTGATGTACCAAATGACAATTTGCAATGTATGGCAAGTGACAATCCGCAACATATGGCAGGTGACGTGGCAAGTGACAATCTGCATCTGGTGGCAGGCAAGTGACAATTCGCAACGTGTGGCAGGCGACGGTGGCACACTCAGGGCTCCCACTGATTCTTCATTATGGTGAGTTGAACCATTTCATTTTATACTACAATGTAATAATAGCAATAATGCGCTTCAATCATCCTGACACCATAACAACCATGGTGCCAGGATGATTGAAGCGCCACCACCAGCCATTTCCCCGATAAATTGCCCGCAAAAAAATATATTTTCTGGCAGTGCCCCTCCCGAGACAAGACTCTGGATCCACCCCTGCCCCACACCAGGCAGTGCCAGCCCCTCCCCACACCAGGGGCAGATCCAGGGGGGGCAACAGGGCAATTGCTACCCACGAAAAATGTGTTGCCGGGCGGGTGAGAGAGCGGGCTGCTCCGTGGCGCCTCCACGGGTGGGTAAGAGAGCGGCACAGTTTGCGGGCGGTCGGCACGGCGGCGGCTTGTGGGCGGGTGAGTGTGAGAAAACAGGCTCGGTGTGAGCGCACAGCTGGCCAATCAGCTAGCTGGGGGGCGGAGGAGCAGAGAGATGAGATCATCTCTCACCGCCCCACACCTGCCCTGCATCCCTGCAGTAACTTCCACCCTCACTGTCTGTGCAGGCAGCGTGGACAGCAGAGAGATTACATTATCTCTCTGCTGCCTGACTCTGGGATAGCAAGAGACAAGCAAAGACCACCTTAGCAGGCAAGTGACAATCTGCAAGGTGTGGCAGGTGACGTGGCAAAATGACAATCTGCATCTGGTGGCAGGCAAGTGACAATCCGCAACATGTGGCAGGTGACATGGCAAAGTGACAATCCACAACGTGTGGCAAGTGACGTGGCAAAGTGACAATCCACAACCTGTGGCAGGTGACGTGGCAAAGTGACATTCCGCAACGTGTGGCAGGTGACGTGGCAAAGTGACAATCTGCAACTTGTGGCAGGTGATGTGGCAAAGTGACAATCCGCAACGTGTGGCAGGTGACGTGGCAAAGTGACAATCCACAATGTGTGGCAGGTGACGTGGCAAAGTGACAATCCCCAACGTGTGGCAGGTGACGTGGCAAAGTGACAATCTATAAGGTGTGGCAAAGTGACAATCCACAACCTGTGGCAGGTGATGTGGCAAAGTGACATTCTGCAACGTGTGGCAGGTGACGTGGCAAAGTGACAATCTGCAACTTGTGGCAGGTGATGTGGCAAAGTGACAATCCGCAACGTGTGGCAGGTGACGTGGCAAAGTGACAATCCGCAACGTGTGGCAGGTGACGTGGCAAAGTGACAATCCGCAATGTGTGGCAGGTGACGTGGCAAAGTGACAATCTCCAACGTGTGGCAAGTGACGTGGCAAAGTGACAATCCATAAGATGTGGCAGGTGACAATCCACAATGTGTGGCAGGTGACGTGGCAAAGTGACAATCCCCAACGTGTGGCAGGTGACGTGGCAACGTGACAATCCACAAGGTGTGGCAGGTGACAATCCACAATGTGTGGCAGGTGATGTACCAAATGACAATTTGCAATGTATGGCAAGTGACAATCCGCAACATATGGCAGGTGACGTGGCAAGTGACAATCTGCATCTGGTGGCAGGCAAGTGACAATTCGCAACGTGTGGCAGGTGACGGTGGCACACTCAGGGCTCCCACTGATTCTTCATTATGGTGAGTTGAACCATTTCATTTTATACTACAATGTAATAATAGAAATAATGCGCTTCAATCATCCTGACACCATAACAACCATGGTGCCAGGATGATTGAAGCGCCACCACCAGCCATTTCCCCGATAAATTGCCCGCAAAAAAATATATTTTCTGGCAGTGCCCCTCCCGAGACAAGACTCTGGATCCACCCCTGCCCCACACCAGGCAGTGCCAGCCCCTCCCCACACCAGGGGCAGATCCAGGGGGGGGCAACAGGGCAATTGCTACCCACGAAAAATGTGTTGCCGGGCGGGTGAGAGAGCGGGCTGCTCCGTGGCGCCTCCACGGGTGGGTAAGAGAGCGGCACAGTTTGCGGGCGGTCGGCACGGCGGCGGCTTGTGGGCGGGTGAGTGTGAGAAAACAGGCTCGGTGTGAGCGCACAGCTGGCCAATCAGCTAGCTGGGGGGCGGAGGAGCAGAGAGATGAGATCATCTCTCACTGCCCCACACCTGCCCTGCATCCCTGCAGTAACTTCCACCTTCACTGTCTGTGCAGGCAGCGTGGACAGCAGAGAGATTACATTATCACTCTGCTGCCTGACTCTGGGATAGCAAGAGACAAGCAAAGACCACCTTAGCAGGCAAGTGACAATCTGCAAGGTGTGGCAGGTGACGTGGCAAAATGACAATCTGCATCTGGTGGCAGGCAAGTGACAATCCGCAACGTGTGGCAGGTGACATGGCAAAGTGACAATCCACAACATGTGGCAGGTGATGTGGCAAAGTGACAATCCACAACCTGTGGCAGGTGACGTGGCAAAGTGACATTCCGCAACGTGTGGCAGGTGACGTGGCAAAGTGACAATCTGCAACTTGTGGCAGGTGATGTGGCAAAGTGACAATCCGCAACGTGTGGCAGGTGACGTGGCAAAGTGACAATCCGCAACGTGTGGCAGGTGACGTGGCAAAGTGACAATCCGCAATGTGTGGCAGGTGACGTGGCAAAGTGACAATCTCCAATGTGTGGCAAGTGACGTGGCAAAGTGACAATCCATAAGATGTGGCAGGTGACAATCCACAATGTGTGGCAGGTGACGTGGCAAAGTGACAATCCCCAACGTGTGGCAGGTGACGTGGCAAAGTGACAATCCACAAGGTGTGGCAGGTGACAATCCACAATGTGTGGCAGGTGATGTACCAAATGACAATTTGCAATGTATGGCAAGTGACAATCCGCAACATATGGCAGGTGACGTGGCAAGTGACAATCTGCATCTGGTGGCAGGCAAGTGACAATTCGCAACGTGTGGCAGGCGACGGTGGCACACTCAGGGCTCCCACTGATTCTTCATTATGGTGAGTTGAACCATTTCATTTTATACTACAATGTAATAATAGAAATAATGCGCTTCAATCATCCTGACACCATAACAACCATAGTGCCAGGATGATTGAAGCGCCACCACCAGCCATTTCCCCGATAAATTGCCCGCAAAAAAATATATTTTCTGGCGGTGCCCCTTCCGAGACAAGACTCTGGATCCGCCCCTGCCCCACACCAGGCAGTGCCAGCCCCTCCCCACACCAGGCAGTGCCAGCCCCTCCCCACACCAGGCAGTGCCAACCCTCCCCACACCAGGCAGTGCCAGCCCCTCCCCACACCAGGCAGTGACAACCCTCCCCACACCAGGCAGTGCCAGACCCTCCCCACACCAGGCAGTGCCAGACCTTCCCCACACCAGGCAGTGCCAACCCTCACCATACCAGGCAGTGCCAGCCCCTCCCCACACCAGGCAGTGCCAGCCCCTCCCCACACCAGGCAGTGCCAACCCTCCCCATACCAGGCAGTGCCTGTTCCTTGTGGAGCACCTGAGCTGAGACAAGGGGGGGGGGTCTGGGGGGGACTCCTAATCTCCTCTATGGTGGTGGCAGGCACTGATCTAGGGGCATACCCAGGGGTCAAGTCCTGGGAATTCACACAAGATTCCACCCCCCCACCTCAAAAATAAATGTATTCGCATCCCTTTCCACGATGTATCCCCATCCCTGACACAATCCTGGAGAGGGATGGATGATGCTGGATGGGGACAGGGATACATTGTAGGATGGGATGGAGGGGGTCACTCTCCTGCTCTGGGCACTCTGAGGGGCTCACTCTCCTGCTCTGGGTACACTTAGGGGGTCACTCTCCTGCTCTGGGTACACTTAAGGGGTCACTCTCCTGCTCTGGGAACTCTGAGGGGGTCACTCTCTTGCTCTGGGTACACTTAGGGGGTCACTCTCCTGCTCTTGGAACTCCCCATCCCCGCCAGAATCCTGGAGAGGAATGGATGATGCTGGGCGGGGATGGGGATACATTGTAGGGAGGGATGGAGGGGGTCACTCTCCTGCTCTGGGTACTCTGAGGGGGTCACTCTCCTGCTCTGGGTACACTTAGGGGGTCACTCTCCTGCTTTAGGTACACTTAGGGGTCCCTCCCTCTCCTGCTCTGGGCACTCTGAGGGGGGTCACTCACCTGCTCTAGGCACTCTGAGGGAGGTCACTCCTCTGCTCTAGGCACTCAGAGGGGGTCACTTCCCCTGCTCTGGGTACACTTAGGGGGTCACTCTCTTGCTCTGGGTACACTTAGGGGGTCACTCTCCTGCTCTGGGTACTCTGAGGGGGTCACTCTTCTGCTCTGGGCACTCTGAGGGGGTCACTCTTCTGCTCTGGGCACTCTGAGGGGGTCACTCTCCTGCTCTGGGCACTCTGAGGGGGTCACTCTCCTGCTCTGGGCACTCTGAGGGGGTCACTCTCCTGCTCTAGGCACTCTGAGGTGGTCACTCTCCTGCTCTGGGCACTCTGAGGTGGTCACTCTCCTGCTCTTGGCACTCTGAGGGGGTCACTCTCTTGCTCTGGGTACACTTAGGGGGTCAATCTCCTGCTTTAGGTACACTTAGGGGGTCCCTCCCTCTCCTGCTCTGGGCACTCTGAGGGGGTCACTCTCCTGCTCTGGGTACACTTACGGGGTCACTCTCCCGCTCTGGGTACACTTAGGAGGTCACTCTCCTGCTCTGGCCACTCTGAGGGGGCCAATCCTGCTCTGGGCACTCTCATCTTTCCAGTCTATGGGGGAAGCTCTAAAGGGGCACTCCTAATTGTGGCACTTTTAAGAGGGAAGCATGGTCTATATGGGCACTGATCTAAGGGGTCACACCTGCTCTAGGAACTCTGATGGGTCACTCCTGCTCTGGGCATTTGAAGAGGACATCCTGCTGCTCTGGGTACTCTGAGGGGACATTTTTTCTGCTATGTACACCGAGGGGGCACTCCTCTTCTGGGCATTCTAAGGAGCAAGCCTGATCTATATGGGTACTGTAATCTTAGGGGTCATTCCTGCTCTGGGCAGTCTAAAGGGGCATTCCTGCTCTGGGTATCCTAGGGTGTCACTCCTAATCTAAGCACTTATGGTGACCACATATAGTGCTGACCTCTTCACTGTATATTCTCTGTTGTAAGTTGTACAATAAAGGGGGCTCACTGACTGCTATTATCCTGGAGGTTAATTATTGTACAGTGTTGGGGGTTAATTGTGTAGTTCTGGTAGTTATTAATGCATATTCCTGGTGGTTTATTGCTGTGCTACATTATTGTGCCATGCTGGGATTTAATTGTTATGCCATGCTAAGGGGCTAATAATTGTGCAATATTGGAGGTTTATTGTGTCATGCTTGTGGTTCAATATTGTGCCATGCTTGTGGTTCTTTTTTGTGCTATGCTGGGGGTTTATTTTTGTTCCGTGCCAGGGGTTAGTTATTATGTTTTGCTGGTTGTTATGGCTGGCCCTGACATGTACTGGAGATTATCTGGCCCTTATACTTACTGGGGATCTATTGCTGACCTTGACACTTGCTGGGGGTTATCATTGTTATTCCCATTTGGGCTTGTTTTACTCCAATCAATTCTGTGTGTCCAAAGGCACTATTTTGTCTATATAAAGGGGAAGGGCTGTGAAGAAACACCCAATTTTCAGTCATGCCTGCCTTTGGCCACACCCACTTATGGCCACACCCACGAGACCGTGATGCACTGCGTGCTCTGCATTAGCTCCACCACTTTTTCTTACAGCACCCACACAGCACCCCCCAAAAAAATCTGGTCTGGAGCCGCCCCTGGCCCAAGCGTATGACTTTCTTAACTTTGCTGCCGTGAGCTCTAGCCTCAGATCTTTTGTAGACCTAGCAACGACCCTGCCCTTGGGTATGGGATATGCATACTTATATTGTGCCAAGCTGGACCAATTTAGGTATGCAACACGTATCATACCTAGAGTTCAGCTTTATTGAGGGTTAGGTGTACATCTTTATAACAGATAAGTGGGGGCTTGTGGGCAGACTAGAGAGTGACAGTGTTGCAGTACCAAAAACAGTCCACCAAAGGGGATGAGAGCAATTATAGCAACTTTAAATCTCTTAAACACTACAAACACTTTATGTGCAATAATGTGCTCAAGCGCTGATGTGGATGTGTGGAATAAATCAGTAATAGAAAAAAACCAAATAATCAAGCCGCAACCATTCTAAAAGTGATCTGATACTTCTATAGTGAATAATAATACAAATAATAGTGCGCTAAAAATTTATTTTCTAATATTTGAATAAACTCCTAAATAAACTGTGAGTGATATATATAGATATTAAGTCATAAATGATAAATAAACAGCAATAAGCATATCAATTATAGGCTCTTAATTGATCAGCTGTGATAGATCATGGTGCATTGTCCTGCACCAGAATGGATATAGCCAAAGTCAATAATACCCAAAGTGTATGTATAAAATCAAACCAATTTCTGGATATAAAAAAATCACTCTCAGGAGATTACACAGCCTAGGTCAAACACTGCTGCCGACTCCCGCTCCACCACTTCAATCCTCCGGTTCAAGATGTTTCATTCATAAAATGAGAGAAATATATCATTGCGCAATGATCAGCATAAAGCACCAAAGAGAACACAAATTGATCCACTCACATGCGCTAGTATGGTGTATATAGAACACTTTAACCACTCATGATCTATGACCTAAATACAGCTGCAGATGGACCATTAGCCCCGGTTCACGCTATGGGGTTGATCAAAGCTTAATTGAACAAACTGAAAGGAATTGTAAAGCCAGAAGGTTTTTTTTATCTTAATGCATTCTGTGCATTAAGATAAAAAGCCTTCTGTGTGTATTAGCCTCCCCAGCACCCCCTAAAAATTACCTGAGTCCCCTTAGTCGTCCAAGACTCTCCCTCCTGATTGGTTAAGACATAGCAGTGGCGCCATTGGCTCCTGGGGCTGTCAATCAAAGTCAGTTCGGCAATCATGAGAAAGAAGGGGCGGGGCCGAATGGCAGCTTCGTGACTGAATGGACACACAGAGCTGCAGCTTGGCTCGGGTGCCCCCAAGCTGGGGTGAGTGGCCAGGAGCACAGAAGAGGGACCCAAGAAGAGGAGAATCCAGGCTGCTCTGTGCAAAACCAACTGCATAGAGCAGGTAAGTATAACATATTGTTTTATTTTATAAAAAATAAAAATTAGACTTTACAATCACTTGCCGTTAGAAGCTGATTGGCTACTGTAATAATATGAATCATATGGACTTTAATTTATTAATCCCCATCATTTTATTTGTCCCTGCTATATTCAGTATAGTCTCTCGTTGCTTCTGGTTTCAGGTTGTATATGATTATGTAGGAATGTCTGTATAAATATCATACACCCTATAATTTGTATTCATGGTCAAGCCCTTTCAAGTTTGTATATCCTGTTTATCCTTAGGAATCGGCTTCATTTTATGACTAAATGACCAGGTGTGCAGTTTACTGTTTTTTGGTATCTGTAAAAGTCTCTCTCTTCCTGTCACTAAGATCACACCCCCTCCCTTTTTCCTTTGATCTGTATCCCATATAAGCTGGATAATCTCCCATTAAAAGACAGAGACCCTATGAATACACATCTTGCTTGCTTCCTATATTTTTGGGGTGTCTCCGGTACCGAGGGTCCAAAGTGGCTTGCTGAATTAACCAAGAATGGCTGTCCAGAACCAGAATTCCTTTCAGCTACCATACACAGCTTCGCCAGATTTTGCACTCTCCAGCATTAGTAAATCCAGGGCTTTTTTTCAGCGGGAACGGGGGGGGGGGGGGGACGCAGTTCCGGCCTCCCCTGGACTGACTGTATGTAATGGCAAGGGGTGCTGGGGTGTGCTGCAGGGTATTGATGCTCACTGCTGGGGGATCTATTCTAGCTGGAGGGGATCTATTTTTGCAGGGGGGTCTATTGTTGCTAAAGGAGGTCTATTGTTGCTGGTGGGGGACTTATTGTTGCTAGGGGTGGGTCTTATGTTGCTGGGGGGTCAGTTGTTGCTAAAGGAGATCTACTGATGGGGAGGGGTCTATTGTTGATGGCTGCCAGAGTGTCTATTAATGCTGGCTTTGCAGAGATCTGTTGATGCTGCCAGGAGTCTATTGTTGCTGGGGGGGGGGGATTTTGTTTTGGGTGGTACATTGTTGTTAGGGGGATCTATTGTTGTTGGTTAAATGGGATCTATTTTACTGCTTTTCTTGATACCATTACCAAATTCCATACAAATTACTTAGCACCACAAAATGATACTTGGTTTTGTATTGTCTAAAACGGGCGGTACTGGGAGGTGGGTAGGGGGTGCAACCAAGGGACAGTGCTCGGAGGTGGGTAGGGGTGGGGAAAAGGGATGACTCAGAAAAGGAGAGTTCCTGCACCTATTGTCAGAGAAAAAAGCCCTGAGTAAATCAATCCCAATACATTGCACAGGAAAGCTGCGCATTCCTTGAATGGGCTGCAATAGCACTGCATCGCAGAAAAAGTAGTGCATGCACTACTTTTTGAAACACACTGCAAATGGATCGCATGGTACATTGGACCATGCGATCCAGTGTCGGCAAATGCTCTGCGACCTGTATTTGGGGTTTAGTTAACCTAACATTGACGCCTGCTGCAGCTCGCAACTATAGAGCATTGTGAATGAGAAGCGGGAAACGCACACAGATCGCGGGTTTGTAGCACCACGTTGTAGTGTGAACCTAGCTTTAAAAAACTTCACTTACCCTCTAAGATTTTTTTGCTTTTTTAGTAAACCCCTAGCTGGGTTCCATGTCTTCCAAAAATTTCAAGGCTGATACATATGTAGCAACTGGAGAAATACTTTACTAAGAAAATGTAATTATTCATACTTCATCTTGGGACTAAATTATTTTGGTTGTAAACAACTTTTTTTTCCTATCTCAATCTATTTCTGAAAATATTTTAAAACAGATTAATAGATTGAACATTTCTTCTCATAGTTTCCTTTATTGATACCAGCCTTGTAGTTCTAAATATACTAAGCTGGAACATAAAAGTTAAGACTTTTCACTGGAGTTTGAGTCCAAAACAAGCATTCGGTGAAAGACGAGAGACCTTTACTGCCTTTGGCATATCCTGTGGGACTTTACTGGGAAAACAATAAAATCATTGCGTGAAATTGCCTGCCGCACTTTCAAAGAAAATATTGACAACTGGATTTGGACATTACTATAAAAAGATTAACACGGTTAATATTTTAAACCAACTAAACTTTTATGAGTCATTTACAGTATGATGACATAAGAGATTAAAGTCTAATTGCTTCTTAAGTGCAGTTACACTTATAGTGAAGCTTCTTCTCCCCTCAGAACACCCTGCTAGTCTTAATGCCACGTACACACGGTCGGAATTTCCGACAACAAATGTTGTGAGCTTGTTGTCGGAAAATCCGACCGCGTGTAGGCTACATCGGACATTTGTTGTCGGAATTTCCGACAACAAAAATTTGAGAGCTGGTTCTCAAATTTTCCGACAATAAAATCCGTCGTTGGAAATTCCGATCGTGTGTACACAATTCCGACGCACAAAATTCCAAGCATGCTCGGAATCAAGCAGAAGAGCTGCACTGGCTATTGAACTTCATTTTTCTCGGCTCGTCGTACGTGTTGTATGTCACCGCGTTCTTGACGTTCGGAATTTCCGACAACATTTGTGCGACCGTGTGTATGCAAGACAAGTTTGAGCAAACATCCGTCGGAAACAAATCCAGGATTTTGTTGTCGGAATGTCCGATCATGTGTACGCGGCATTATACTCATCTGTACCCGATCCAGCGAAATATCACCCAAGAAGCCCCAGAGACACTATGGGTTGTGTACTTTCCTTTAATACTATAAAGCAGAGGTGCTCAACCTTATTGAGGCTAGGGCACTACAGAGGCAACACTATGGTTGGTATTACCCGGTGACTAAAAAATTGGTGTCACCCCCCCCCCACCACCAACTATAGTCCCCCCTCAGTACAGACCCCCCTCTCTCAGTATAGATCCCCCTCAGTAAGTACAGACCCCCTTCCTCAGTATAGAACCCCCCAAACTAACTACAGAGTCCCCCTCCCTCAGTACAGACCCCCCTCCATTAGTATAGACCCCCCACTAAGTACAGACCCCCTTCCTCAGTACAGACCCCTCCTTCCTCAGTACAGACCCCCCCACTAAGTACAGACCCCCCTCCCTCAGTACAGGCCCCCTTCCATCAATATAGACCCCCCCACTAAGTACAGACCCCCCCATCAACATAGACCCCCCACTAACTACAGACCCCCCTCCCTCGGTACAGACCCCTCTCCCTCAGTATAGACCTCCCCCTCAGTACAGACCCCCTTCCCTCAGTATAGACCTCCCCTCAGTACAGACCCCTCTCCATCAGTATAGCCCCCCATCAGTATAGACCCCCCTCAGTACAGACC
The DNA here is from genome assembly GCA_037952835.1 of Lithobates septentrionalis. Classification (NCBI taxonomy): domain Eukaryota; kingdom Metazoa; phylum Chordata; class Amphibia; order Anura; family Ranidae; genus Lithobates; species Lithobates septentrionalis. The sequence goes on from JBBDGP010000987.1 coordinate 1,336,063, forward strand.
CCCCTCCCTCAGTATAGACCCCCCTCTGTCAGTATAGACCTCCCCCCTCAGTACAGACCCCCTTTCCTCACTACAGACCCCCCTCAGTGAAGTTTCTCCCATCAGTGCAGACACCCCCCCCCTCAGTGCAGACCCACCCATCAGTATAGACACCCCCCCTAGTGCAGACCCCCCATCAGTATAGAATCTCCCCCTTAGTGCAGACCCCCATCAGTATAGACACCCCCACTCAGTGCAGACCCCCCATCAGTATAGAACCCCCCTTAGCGCAGACCCCCCTCAGTATAGACACCCCTCTCCCTTCCCATAACCCCCCCTGCACCTGTCCATCTACATATACGTCTCCTAGCTCACTGACTATTCAATACACATTACCATAAACATCAACACAGAACTCCTTCATACAATTGCAGGGTTAATTAGCACAAACAACAATGGGTGGAATACTCTTAGAAGCTGCGGTAAGCCAGACTAGACTCATTTACACTATAGAGGATAACAGACAGGTGGCTGGAGTTGATGATATTAGCATCTCCTCACAGTATGTCCCAACAGTATGAATAAGTCACTATTTCTAATATGGCAAATACAGGGTCCCCAGAGTCTGTATGTCCTGGGGGACAAGGATCCAAATCCAAAGTAACACCACCTCAAGGGTCCCCAGGCATACAGCTCACAAAGCGCACCGTTCCCCCAAATGCCAGGGCCCATAATCGGTAGGCAAGAGGCTAGCATTCAGTCCCCTCCAAAAGCCTCTGTCCCAGGTGAGTCTGTCACACTCCCCCCTTAGTGCAGACCCCCATCATTATAGACACCCCCACTCAGTGCAGACCCCCCATCAGTATAGAATCCCCCCTTAGTGCAGACCCCCCCTCAGTATAGACACCCCTCTCCCCTCTCATAGCGCGCCCCCTGCACATGTCCATCTACATATACGGTAGTAAAGTTTACAGACCTCAGAATAGCGCGGACAGATACACACAGCAGTGTGTGTCCCTCTGGCTCCTCCTGTTTGGATGTAAACAGAGAGTAGAGGGAAATGAAAAAAGAGGGGACCTAGGGGCAAACAGGGCAGTTGGGACTTTATGTGAAACACAACACTAGGGCATAGTGAGTCATCAAGTATAGATAAAATAAATATTTATTAATACCTCATGAGAGCAAAGTGCAGTAAATGATACAAACATTAAATCAATAAGTATGGTACAGAGTAATTGAAACATGATAATTCCATCACATTATAGTAAAATAATAGTATATTAGACACTGTAGCACATGATAAATGGTAGTAGCATCATCCAACATGTGAATACACAATCAAAATTGTATTAGAATAAAAATGATGACTCAAACATTGAAAACCCATGGTAGATGTAGGATTGCTGTGACATGACATCAAATATGTAGGCTCGACGTGTTTCGTGGAAGTTTGTCCACTTATCAGGAGCAGCTATCTGGAAGTACCTATAATATAGTATAAATTGGTAAATAATGGTAATTAATTACAATGGGAAGAGAGGGAGCAGAATATCTGGTCCTAACACTCTCACCTATGGGTATATAATGATAGTAAGACATATATGATGGTGTTCGTAGTGATAGGAGGTATTGGGGGGTGAGTATAGCTCCTCCTCCTCCTGTGTGGATGTAAACAGAGAGGAGAGGGAGGTGGCTTCAGTCCGCTCTGCTGAGGGACACAGCGCGAGACTCGAGGCGCAGATCAGTGCAGTGGGAGGTGTTAGCGGTGTGTCCCGCTAACCACGGGTGTCACCCCTCTGGCGGGTGTTACCCGGGTGTGGCACCCCCTACCCACCCCCAGTGATGCCACTGGGGCACTACAAATTTTTACAAAACCTTTGACGCTTCAACAGTATTAAAACAGTTTATGCTCACACAAAAAAAGGAAGGAAATACATAATATGTATTGAAATGCTGGACAGCTCTGGATGGGGCTGGGTGTCACTGTAAAGGGGGTAGAGTTCTAAAGGGGTTTAGGGACTCTGCAGCAGACTTGACAGCCCTGTATGGGATGTGGTTCAGGGTCTCTCCAGAAAGCTAGGGGCAATTCAGGGGCTAGGAGGCACCATTGGAGGTTGGGAGGCACTGTGAGACACTGTTGAAGGTTGGGGGCATTATGGGGGGCTGTAGGCTCTACAGCAGACTGGAGGGAACTGTGGGAGACTGGTGGGTACTGTGGGAGGATTTAGGGGCACTATGGGGGCTGAGGGTTCTCAGGAGGCTTAGGGGCACTACAGGCAGTTATAAGAGGTTATGGACACAATGGGAGCCAAGAGACACTATGGCAGCTTAGGTGTTTTGCAGCTGGCTGGAGGCCAAAGAAGTGGGGGCCACAGCTCGGTGGTTGTGAGCCACTAGAATTCATACTCTGTATATGGTAGAACATATACTCTGGATTATTAGATTGTTGAATGGGTATTAGATCAGCATCAAAGACAGGGAAATAGTATCTTCTGTGCCTCTTCAGTCCACGTTTTTGTAAAAGTGTAGTAATGCTTGAAAGCAGTTATCAAAGTTGCTATGGTTAAAGCTTAACATTAGCCAGATATAAAAGACACACACTCATGCAGCATTGTAATCATTCATTTATCATTTATTGTATTTATTAAACCCAAGCAGTGTAAGTCTGTGGAATTGACCTGGTATTAGCCTCCTTTATTTCCTGTTCTGCAGGACTACATACCTCCCAACATTTTGAGATGGGAATGAGGGACGCCTACTAGCAAATGTATGTAGGCATAAGACACGCCCCCTGCCACACCCCCTTAAAGAAGAATTAACCAGAAAAAAAAGGTTAATTGAATCCACAAGGGCTTTTTTCTACCACTACTATTCCTTTATATTGGCTTTTAAAATTTACAAATGCAGCAATTTAGAATTTGGATGAAAGGTTTAGCACTGGGGAACACTTTTTGAAAGATAAAAAGTCAATTTTATATACAACTATATAGATCAGATCAAATTGAGGGACAAATGAGGAGAAAAGAGGGACAGAGGGACATTGCTCCAAATCAGGGACAGTCCCTCGAAATTAGGGACAGTTGGGAGCTATGGGGCTATAGTGTGTGGAGAGGTAGCAACATAAGGAGCCAATCAGTTCATGTGCTGACAAGAAGCATGCTGATAGGAGGAGAAAGCAGAGTGACAGGGAGATGAGCTCTGTTCTTTTACCTGTCCAGTCACAGGCTCAGGCTGCCCCAGGATGACCTGGGCTCAAGAAAGTGGGTTTAATGATGCAAGACACTAGAGAACATTTAGCTAACTGTGGGTGAAATCTCTGAATGCAAGGTAAATATTGGCTCCTGCTGCTGTCAAACAAATCCTGTAAGGAGGGAGAAGGAGATGGAGCCGAGCTGTGCTGTGTGTGTCCATAGACACTCGGGGGAGCACCTGCCTGTGTGTCCCTATAGCAAGCAGCTTGCTGTGGCGGCACACGGAGACGAGGAGGAGTGGTTAGCACCAGCGGGGACCCCAGAAGAGGAGGTTAGAGCCACTCTATGCAAGCAGAGGAGTTTATCAAGACTGGGTTTTCAAGGGCCCTGAACTGCTGTAAAGCTACCTGATGGCATAGACATCTCTAGGTACCTTCTTCCCATCACCGGTGCTGACTTCATACTTCTGAGGCTTGCGTTAATGGGAGCATGCAGTGTGCTTTCAGGTACAGTGCCTTGAAAAAGTATTCATACCCCTTTGCATTTTCTTCATTTTGTCATATTACAACCAAAAGCGTAAATGTATTTTATTGGGAATTTATATGATATACCAACAAAAAGTGGCACATAATTGTGAAGTTGATGGAAAATGATAAATGGTTTTCCAATTTTTTTACAAATAAATATGTGAAAAGTGTGATGTACATTTGTATTCAGCCCCCCTGAGTCAATACTTTGTAGAAACACATTTTGCTGCAATTACAGCTGCAAATCTTTTTGGGGATGTCTCTACCAGCTTTGCACATCTAGAGAGTGGCATTTTTGCCCATTCTTCTTTGCAAAATAGCTCAAGCCCTGTCAGATTTGATGGAGAACAGCAATTTTCAAGTCTTGCCACAGATTCTCAATTGGATTTAGGTCTGGACTTGACTGGGTAATTCTAACGCATAAATATGCTTTAATCTAAACCATTCCATTGTAGCTCTGGCTGTATGTTTAGGTTGGTTGCTCTACTGGAAGGTGAACCTCCCCCACCCTGTCTCAAGTCTTTTGCAGACTCTAACAGGTTTTCTGCAAAGATAACCCTGTATTTGGCTCCTTCCACCCTCCCATCAAATCTGACCAGCTTGCCCGTCCCTGCTGAAGAAAGGCATCCCCACAACATGATGCTGCCACCACCATGTTTTACGGTGGCGATGGTGTAATCAGGGTAATGTGCAGTGTTAGTTTGCCGCCACACATAGCGTTTCGCTTTTTAGGCCAAAAAGTACAATTTTGGTCTCATCTGACCAGAGATCCTTCTTCCACATGTTTGCTGTGTCCTCCACATGGCTTCTCACAAACTACAAACAGGACTTCTTATGGCTTCCTTTCAACAATGGCTTTCTTTTTGCCACTCTTCCATAAAGGCCAGATTTGTGGAGTGCACGACTAATAGGTGTCCTGTGGACAGATTCTTTCACCTGAGTTGTGGATTTTTGCAGCTCCTCCAGAGTTACCATGGGCCTCTTGGTTGCTTCTCTGATCAATGCTCTCCTTCCCTGGCCTGTCAGTTTAGGTGGACAGCCATATCTTTCCATTTTCGGATGATGGATTGAACAGTGCTCCATGAGATGTTCAAAGCTTGGGATATTTTTTTTATAACCTAACCCTGCTTTAAACTTCTCCACAACTTTATCCCTGACCTGTCTGGTGTGTTTCTTGGCCTTCATGATGCTGTTTGTTCACTAAGATTCTGTAACAAACCTCTGAGGGCTTCACAGAACAACTGCATTTATACTGAGATTAAATTGCACACAGGTGGACTATGTACTAATTAGGTGACTTCTGAATTGGTTCATCAATTGGTTCCACTAGATTTTAGTTAGGGGTATCAGAGTAGAGGGGACTGAATACAAATGCATGCCACACTTTTCACATATTTGTTTGTAAAAAAATTGGAAAACCATTTATCATTTTCCTTCCACTTCACAATTATGTGCCACTTTGTGTTAGTCTGTCACAATAAAATTCCAATAAAATACATTTACGTTTTCGGTTGTAACATGACAAAATGTGGAACATTTCAAGGGGTATGAATACTTTTTCAAGTATTTCACTGTACATTGGTCCTATATTTGAGCTCAATTTGAGACTCATCTGAACTTTGTTTCTCTGAACAAAGCTTCTTCACAGATGCATTTGACCTGCAGACCTCCTTCAGATTGTATTAACCTCCTTTATATTACCTTTTTTATTTTCATTGACTTGTATGGGGAGAGTAGCAGTTCTGATATGAACTAAAACCCTTGTACACAGGCCCCTAAAGTGACCACATTATATCTTGCAGGTCAAGAAAAATATTGATTTGTGTTGTGCTTGTTGCAAGTTCACAATTTCGAGGGGTGCAGACATTCAGCTTTGGGTAATCTTCATTTTCTGCGTAGATACCACCAACCAGCCTCTCAAATGACTGAACTGCCTGCCACTGCTCCAAGCTGTACCTTCTTTCGGTACTCAGGGTTAAATATGGCTCTGAAAACAAAATAAGTGCAGCGCTAAAACTAAATATGAGTTGTATATCATACTAAAAATAACCATAAAAAAGTGATTGATCCACCAAAAATAAGATATAAAAAACAAAGAACAGGTCTCCCATAGAGAACAGAGACAGATGTCTCACCATATATCACAAGTGAGAAATTATAAAATAAAAAAGTGATGAGATAAGTCCCAATTATGAATATTGCAGAAAATCAAAAAAGTCCATAAGTAAAGTGAGTTGATGACCAAAGTGCATATAATCAGAAGAGATGTGACATAGGTGAATCCAGCATCCAAAGTGATTCACACCCAAGTGAGGTATGAGGCTCCTTACCAGCTCAAGGTGACCACCATGACAGTGGTCTCACCAGGCATTTGGGAAATTATCAGGTCACCCACAAACCTATGCCGATCTTTCCAGTAGTAAATGTGGAACTATTTTAAATATGTTGTCCAGCCAAATCATCCAGCCAAATCATCCAGCCAAATCATCGCCAAATCATCGCAATCATGTCCTAAAAAATGCTGATATTCCTCTCTTTCTGGGTTTTTAATAATGTAATGGATGGCAGTGACTCGAGTCACTGCCATCCATTACATTATTAAAAACCCAGAAAGAGAGAAATATCAGCATTTTTTAGGACAACAGTAGTTGGGTGACCTGGGAATCTCCTGTTTATTTCTCCAGCAGAGACCTGGGAGCACAATATTCAGCAGAGATTACTACCACTTCCACCGGCTGATCTGGATGGCAAACAGTGCGATGATTTGGCTGGACAACATATTTAAAATAGTTCCACATTTACTACTGGAAAGATCGGCATAGGTTTGTGGGTGACCTGATAATTTCCCAAATGCCTGGTGAGACCACTGTCATGGTGGTCACCTTGAGCTGGTAAGGAGCCTCATACCTCACTTGGGTGCGAATCACTTTGGATGCTGGATTCACCTATGTCACATCTCTTCTGATTATATGCACTTTGGTCATCAACTCACTTTACTTATGGACTTTTTTGATTTTCTGCAATATTCATAATTGGGACTTATCTCATCACTTTTTTATTTTATAATTTCTCACTTGTGATATATGGTGAGACATCTGTCTCTGTTCTCTATGGGAGACCTGTTCTTTGTTTTTGGTGGATCAATCACTTTTTTATGGTTATTTTTAGTATGATATACAACTCATATTTAGTTTTAGCGCTGCACTTATTTTGTTTTCTGATGTTTTGGAGTTTAGTATTAGACTTTTAGTGCTGGCGGCTTTTACAATTCACATATCAATATACACTTCTCTAGCGCAGCGTTAACCCTCTCCTTGAGTTTTTTATTTTAAATATGGCTCTGCTTACCGCAGGTGCTCAACACACTTATTTTACTTGTATCCCTCTTAAAGCCCACTTACTATTCTCTGCCAGGGGTGCTCTTATCTTTGTTTAACCCCCCTGGCGGTATGATTATTTCATATTTTTGATGCTGAAAGCGGTACAATTATTTTGCATGGAAATTTGGCATTTTATATTGTAGGCCTGTAATTCTTAGAAATAACTCACTTAAATCTGTCCAAACAAGAGTCTAGTAGACATCTCGTGTATGATAAAGTTTGAAACACAAAATCATAAATTATAATATAATAAATAACTATAAATAATTATACCAAATAATAATATAATAATAATAAAAATTATTTAATAATGTAATCAAATCAAAAACACTGAAATTTGCTCAGTTGCAGAATTGTCGCTGTTATTACTTTTCAGTGTTTGATGACGGATCTCCCCACAAATCACTATCGCTCAATTCTGCGAGTGATTCTAATTTATTCGCGATGTTTTCTAGCTGTTATAAAACCACCTTTGATGTAAAGGGATGGTTTTGGTTGCTATGGACAAGCTTAAGTTTCCAGGCAGAAGGAACAGTTTTTAAAATATAAAACTGCATGCAGGCCACTGGAGAAAGCACTAGGGACAAAAGGGATGTGAAATAATTTCATACAGTAATGTAATCTGAAAGATTACAGTATACTGTATGTATCGTGTGTGTTTCACTTTTTGAATTTGGCGCCGTTCTCCATCTCCGTGTGTCGCAACGCTCGCAGGGAACGGAGATCGGCTCTGTGATGAACCAAGTGGAGGACGAGCTGCTCACATGACGGGGAGACATCGCAGGATCCAGGGGACAAGGTAAGTAAGCTCTTCCTGGATCCTGCGATGCGATCCTGAGTCTGGCTCGGGGTTACCGCTTTTGGTTCTGAAATTCCACCCCGAGCCAGACTCAGGAATACCGCTAGGGAGGTTAAGTTATGAGGCTGTTCAGGATATTTCTATGTGTAGGGTCAGTACACGTAGAAAGTAGAGACTTGGTCAGCAAACAGACAAAAGGTCGGTCCAGGAGGGAGGAGAGATGTAGTATATAAACAGGCAAAGTGTCAGTTTGGGTGGCTGGCAGATATGTGGTTGGTATACAGGCAAAGGACAGTCCAGACAGCAAGAGGAAATGTTGTCAGAAAAAAGGGTCAGTACACAGGAGATCAGATACAGGCAAATGGAAGCTAGTCATGCAGGAAAGAAAACTGATAGCTAGCGTTGGGCACAGGGTCAGTGAGGCTTAAAGCGGGGGTCCACCTATCTATGGTTTTTTTTTTTTTGAGTTCATTCACAAACTTTTCTTCTCAGCATTACATACTCACATATTGTGTGTAATATGTCCGCCTGTGTCAGATTTCGTCGGAAAGAATAACTTATATTATTCACTGCAGGCGGTTTCCATCTTCATTGTGGGCATTTGAAGCCCACAAGCATTTATTTCCTGGATGTGGTGAATGCTGTGCTCCCAGCATTCACCGCTCGTTCCCGCACATGCTCAGTGACATCCTGGGAAGCCTGAGACTAGCTGCCAGGAGTCTGGGAGAGGCTAGAAACACGCCTACTCCCACGGGAGGAGAACCAGGAAGTGCAAAGAAGAATAGAAAAATAAAAGGTAATTACGGCAATTTAAATTTTTTAAACGGCATGTCAGCATCTAGGCAAGGAAGAGAATACATACAGATATTGTTCAAAATTTGGGTGGAACCCCGCTTTAAATAGGGCACCTGGGCAGCGAGGACCAATCAGGCTGAAGGGAGGAGGAAGCTGAAGGTGATGCCTTGCAACCAGAATGCCAAGAAACTGAATCATAGACATACTACCAAATGCAGGAGCCTTGGACTGATGGAGGAACAGAAGGAGGAGTCCAAGGTGCAGCTGCTTTGCCTGGGTACCAGGACACCAAGGGGAGTGACCACATGAGTCATGAGAAGTGGATAGGAGCTGGGTGAAATAGTGAGGAAAGTAGAACTGCAGGAAGTTTGTTGGAAAAAGTCTCTACAGGTACCATTGAAGGGTTGCCCTGTTTGATTGTGAGCTGCCTAACCAGAGCCAGTGAGCTCTCCAAATTATTTACTTTGCATTTAGTGCTTTGTATAAAAGGTATTTAAGTTCTAGCTCCTCTTGGGCTATATAACATTATAACTCAATCAGAGGGCAGGCTTTTTCTGCACTGGACTCCTTATGGCCTCATGTCTTCACACTGTCAGTGCAAACCCAATCTGCCCTCATAGAGCAGTACTAATCCATGTCTACTTTTCCCACACTCCACTCCTCTGTGGATCCTTCAATAAACACATTAAAAAATTTTTTTAAAGATAAGTGGCCATTGCTCTAAGGAAAATAGTATCTTTTATCCTTTGATAGTAAAAGGAATCCCATAGATGAAGATTTGAAATGCGAACATTCCATTCATTTGGCTATAGCTTAATAGCTGTGGCATCTCTATATTTTCCGCCGTGATGGCTTTTTAATACTTGCCAGTTGGCTTATGTAATAATCTAAAGCAGCCATCCCTGCACAGAAAATAATAAGAGCTGTGAGAAAATTATAATTACAAACATATTGGTATTTGTATGTGTGGAATCAGAACAACATCCAAGGGAACACTTTGCATGTCGTCATATTCCTTTTATCTTGAGTTCTTAGCCACTTGGTACAAGTGTCATTTCCCACGGAAGTAAATAATCTGTCAGGGCTCTTCACATGAGGACTGATAATAAAAAGTGACGAGGATAATAAATTAATTAATATTGTAGAGTTTGGCTGAACATGACTGAATATGTCTCAGAAGGTCAGTACTGAAACTATGCAAATATGTCTAACACTTCAAAGACTTGAAAGCTGCTATCTGCAACATGGTGGGCTCACTCCATGCCCAAATCATTCAAATGTATCATGGAGCATGAAAGAAAATCCGTAAGCCTGGCTCAGTCAGATTATTCATTTCAGTTTCTAATTTCTTCTCTTCCCACCTCTTTCAAAGCCTTAACCGCTTGACCTCTGGAAGATTTACCCCCCTTCATGACCAGGCAATTCGGCGGTTAGCCTTCCTCGCAGGCGAAGCATTTTTTTTTCTTTTTTTGGGTCTGGTGGTGTGGCGGGCATCATGATTGATGATGAATCTACATCAGGGGACATTGTTTTTTAACCGCTTCAGCCCCATAAGGTTTTACCCCATTCCTGACCAGAGCACTTTTAGCGATTTGGCACTGCGTCGTTTAACTGACAATTGCGCGGTCGTGCGATGTTGCACCCAAACAAAATTGATGTCCTTTTTTTCCCACAAATAGAGCTTTCTTTTGGTGGTATTTGATCACCTCTGCAGTTTTTATTTTTTGCGCTATAAACAAAAAAAAGCGCCAATTTTGAAAAAAAGCAATATTTTTTACTTTTTACTATAATAAATATCCCCCAAAAATATATTTTAAAAAACACTTTTTTTCCTCAGTTTGGACCGATATGTATTCTTCTACATATTTTTGGTAAAAAAAATCGCAATAAGCGTATATTGATTGGTTTGTGCAAAAGTTATAGCATCTACAAAATAGGGGATAGTTTTATGGCATTTTTATTAGTAATTTGTTTTATTAGTAATGGGGGCGATCTGCGACATTATGGCGGACACATTGGACACTTTTGACACTATTTTGGGACCATTGTCATTTATACAGCCATCAGTGCTATAAAAATGCACTGATTACTGGCAGGGAAGGGGTTAAACACTAGGGGGCGATCAAAGAGTTAAGTGTGTCCTAGGGAGTGATTCTTTTTTTTTTTTTTTACAAAATATATTTTTATTGAAAGAAAGAAAAATAAAACAATATGATATGATAGTGTGACAGTATCATCATACAATTGTACAAGAGTTGGGGAGTAGACATAGATTCTTACAATTGATACAAAGATAACAATGAATCGGCTATAACAGAAAATCTCTTGCTGATGCTTTATAGTATATGTATGGCGGGGTGGTTTGGGCTAATCCATTATCACATTGAAGTAACTGTCGAGAGGTTAGTGTTAATTGTGGTAGCATAAAATATATCTTCTTATTTTTCCCCCCTCTTTCTTTCCCTCCCCTCTTTCCACGTTGCAGTTATGATTTTGGGGGGGAATTCCCACTCGTTGGGTGAAGGCGTAAGGGTTTGTATGACAATTCAATCCACATATTCAAAGGAGGTATTGGTCGGGATCTCTGTTAGGAGATCCGTACCGTACAGGGGTTTAAGAGGGGTTGTGTGTGGATATTGAGAAGTAAGTGAAGAAAGAAGGAGAAGTAAAGGAGAGAAGAGAAGAGAGAAAAGAGAAAAAAAAAAGGGGGGGGGGGGAGGAGGATATCTATGGGAGGTGAGGGGGGAGGAGAGGGAACTAGAAGGGGGAGAGGGGGGGGGTCGAGGGAAATGGAGGGGTGAATGTCCCCTCGGTCTCCATCATTTGTGGTATAGATTAGGATAGGTATTAATTTATGGTGAGGTAGGTCAGGTTTGTCCGATCTCTACTCTCGGAGAGTAGTACTGGGCTAATTTCGACGTGTGCCCCCCCATACTCGTCCCTTGTTTAGGGGTGGGGGGACCACGCCATCTGGGGAGGAAGACGAGGAATATGAGAGGTGCAGCTGAGAGGTTTAAATAGTGTAAAAATCGGGTATTGGGTGGTGGTCTCAGGTGGGCAGTATCAAGTCAGGATTTATTTCATCAGTGTTAGGTATCTGTCGGTTGACCGAAAGTGAGTCCAGCAGGCCCATGTCTTGGAGAAGCTAGCTGGGGAGTCTCGTGATATGGAAATGAGTTCTTCCATGTCAGCTATTTTATTAATTTGCGAAAACCACTCTTGGATGGTCGGAGCATGAGACGTGCCCCAGTGTCTAGGGATGCACATTTTCGCTGCATTCAGTAGGGGTAGGACCAGTGTCTTACGGTAGTATGGCGTAGATAATTCTGAGTGGTGAAACAGGCAATGGGTTGGGGAATGGTCTAAGTTATAGGTCGATATTGATTCCGTGAGTTCTCGGACTTGCGTCCAGAATGGTTGAATAGCTGGGCATGACCACAGAATATGTAACAGAGTGCCCGGTTCATCTCCACATCTCCAGCATTTATTGGGGAATGAAGGGTTTATTTTGTTCAAGATGGCTGGGGTTCTGTACCAACGTGTCAGAGTCTTATAATTATTTTCCTGAATGGACACATTTAGGGAGCCTTTATGGGCAATCGTGAATATGTGTTCCCATTGGTCTTCTTCTAGTTCTATTTGTAATTCTCTTTCCCATGATTTGCAAGCTTTCCCTTCTTTGGGGGAAGTTCCAGTAAATAGTATAGCATATATACTGGAGATTAAATGTTGTTGGGGGTTAGATTGAGAGCATAAATGCTCAAAAGGAGTGAGTGGTCGTGATATGGAAGAGTCACGATTGATTTCCCTTAAAAAATGTCTAATTTGGAAGTATGTCCAAAATGGTAAAGGGTCGCTGGTGATGGTGGGTGTTAGTGTGAGGCGGTCTAGAAAAGAGCAGTCGCGGAAGAACTGATGCGCTTGTATGTTAGGTAGTTGCCATTGTTGTGTTAGAAAGTGTGCGGACATTCCCAGGGGGAAGGCAGGGTTCTGTCGTATAGGAGTTAAAGGGCCCGGGAAGGACGATATGTGTAATTTTCGGCAGGCCTCCCTGAAGCATCCCAGGGTCGGTCCAATAAGAGGGTGATCTTTGAGAGTGGAGGGAATATGTGACGACTCCAGCCAGGGAGCGGATTTCAACGGGAATGGGGACAGTGATCCCTCCAGTCTGACCCAATCTTTGTGTTGGGTGTGTAATGACCAATCCACAATACGGGTAAGGTGACAGGCCCAGTAATATTTTTTCAGATCTGGAAGGCCAATGCCCCCCTTCGTCTTAGGTTGTGTTAGGAGATCGTAGGCGATTCTCGGATGTTTTTGTTTCCACAAAAATTCTGTACAAAGCCTTCTATAGGATAAGAAAAATGATGAGGGGAGTTTAATGGGGACAGCTTGTAGAATATATAGGATGCGGGGAAGAACGTTCATTTTAATAATGGCTGCACGCCCGAACCAGGAAAACTGGGGTTTGTTCCAATTTTTGAGATCAGCAGAGATCATTTTGAGGATGGGAAGGTAGTTTTGTGCAAATAGATCTGATAGGTTCATTGTAAGGTGAATGCCAAGGTATTTAATTGCGTTGCGTTGCCAATGGAATGGGAAGTTAGTTTCACACTGTGCAACTGTTTCTTTTGGGATGGTGACATTGAGAGCGTGTGATTTGGTGAAGTTTATTTTAAAATTAGAGATGCGCTGGAAGAGGTGGAAGTCTTTTAGTAAGTTCGGAATAGAGGTGTGAGGCTCGCTAAGGGAAAGTAGGATGTTGTCAGCAAAAGCTGCCAACTTATAGGTGTGGCCTGATATGGGTATACCTTTGATATTTTCATTCCTCCTGAGGCAGTTCAGGAGAGGTTCAAGGGTCAATACAAAGAGGATAGGGGAAAGTGGGCAACCTTGCCTCGTTCCGTTGGTTATGGAGAAGGCGTTTGACAGATGTCCGTTAATCCGAACTCTGGCCGTGGGTGTCGTGTATAAAGACATGATTGAGTTAAACATGCGATTTAGGAGGCCTAGGTGTCGCAGCACTGCCCCCATGTAGTCCCATGCCAGTCTGTCAAACGCCTTCTCCGCATCCAATGATAGAAGGAAACCCTTATGTTTATTAGTTGTCATCCAATGATGAAGATTTATGGCTTTAATGGTGTTGTCCCTTGCCTCTCGGCATGGGACAAAACCAACTTGGTCTCCATCTATCAGTGATGGTAGCAGAGGAAGCAAGCGGTTGGCTAGAATTTTTGCAAAGAGTTTTATGTCAACATTTAGTAGGGAAATCGGCCTATAGTTGTTTACCAGAGTCACGTCTTTTCCTTCCTTTGGTATAACTGTGATGTGGGCTTCAAGGAGTCTGTGGAAGGGAAGTGTGGAGGAGGACAGGGAGTTGAAGGCTTTGAGAAAGGGGCCAGTAAGTGTCTCTGTAAAGGTTTTAAAATATACGGCTGTGAAGCCGTCTGGGCCAGGACTCTTTCCGGCTTTTAGTTGTTTGATTGCATTTTTAAGTTCAGCTTCAGAAATGGGGAGTTCTAATTGGCGAGCGTCTTCTCTGTCAATTGGTTTAGGGCAGTTGTCTTTTAGAAAATTTTTAATAAGGCATCGCCTATCTATATTATTAGATGGGCTGTCAGTTGGTGTGCCGAGATTGTATAGTGTAGAATAGTACGTTTCGAATTGGGAGGCTATGTCAGGGGCTGTGACTTTTGATCTGCCTTGGGAGTCGTTGATCGTATGGATATTGGAGCGGGCTTTGTTCTTCTGGATGGCTCGGGCCAGATATTTTCCGCTTTTATTTCCAAATTCATAGAACAATTTCTGTTGTAGGATGAATTTACGTTTTGTTTTTTGTGATAACTCTGTGAGTAGATGTTCTCTGGTTTGTGTGAGTTCTTGATATGTCTGTTGGGCCTGGGTCTGTTTGTGAGCTAGCTCTAGGGTTTTGATCTTCTGGATCAGGTTTGAAATACTGGCTTGGTGGGCTTTTTTCCGCGACGTTTTAAGGGCGATAAGTTTACCCCTTAAGACGCATTTGTGGGCCTCCCATTGTGTTAGCGGAGATGTGTCTCCGTTGTCATTATCAATAAAGAAATTGTGTATGGCTTGTCTAATGTCTGCGATATCTCCTTCTGAGGTCAATAGGGTAGAATCTAGGCGCCAGATTTTAGAAACATTCTGACGCTCAGGAAAGGTCGGTGTCATTGTAATGGGGTGGTGGTCAGATAGGATCATTGGCTCAATGGTCGCATGGGAAAGGAATGGAAGGTCTGGTTGGGAGAGGAAGAGATAATCAATTCTGGAGTATCTGTCATGAGGGGCGGAGAAGAAAGTATAGTCCTTGACATTTGGATGGAGAGTACGCCAGGTATCATGTAAAAGCAAGTCGGTCAGTTGCAGTTTTATTTGGCGCAGAGTTCTGTATGGCAGCGATGTGGAGCCTGAAGAAGTGTCTAAAATTGGGTATAGGGCCACATTAAAGTCTCCCCCGAGTACGGTTAGACCAACGGAGAAGCCTGATAAAAGTTGAGAGATCTGTCTAAAGAAGCTAGATTGTGCAGAATTAGGGCTGTAAATATTAGCCAAGGTTACAGGCCGGCCCTGCAGCTTGCCTTTCAAAAAGATGTATCTGCCATCTTTGTCAATAAGTGAATCAGTGAGTTCCCAGGATAAGTTTTTAGAGATCAGGATTGAGACTCCCTTAGTCTTCGCCAAGGGGTTGGTAGAATGGTATGAATGAGGGAACCAGTGATTTGTAAGCTTAGGAACCTTATCTGCATGGAAATGGGTTTCTTGGAGGAAGACTATGTTGGATTTTAGTTTGTGCATCATAGTCAGAACTTTGCTGCGTTTTTCTGGGATATTGAGCCCTTTTACATTTAGGGATGTCACTTTTAGCGTATTGTGTTTGGTAGTAGGTGGTACGTGCGGCATACTTTAAAAGGATGTGGTCTTTTGTCGGCTTAGTCTATACACTTCTTCGAGTGTGTTAGGGGCGGTTCGTGGGGTTGTTGTTGGATCAGGAGGGGGTAGTGGTGGTGAAGTGGAGGTGGCGGAGACCGAGGGGGCAGTGGGAGGGGGGGTGGGTAAGGGCGATAGAGATAGGCTTGAAAAAAAAACTGAATGCGAATATGGGGCGAGGGGGGGGGAATCCGAAGTGAAAAAGGGGTCTCTAGGGGGTAGAGGGAGGGGAGAGGAAGGGAGAAGAGGAAAAAAAAGGGGTGAGAAGGGAGAAAAGAAAAGAAGAGGAAATAAAAAAGAACGAGAAAAGGTCTAGATGTATATGTAGGGTCTAGATGTACCGGAGATAAAGAAGGGTTCAGGGACCCTTCTTATGGGGTAGTACGTTGTCCGGTGTGGGTCAACGGGAGCGATAGGTTCCCGTTGTGTGGGGAGGTGTAAGGAGCCGGTATTAACGGGTTAGAAATACAGTGTAATCCTCTGGTCCTCAGAGGGGTATGGATGGTCTAGATCAGGGGTCTCAAACTGGTGGCCCTCCAGCTGTTGTGAAACTACAAGTCCCATGAGGCATTGCAAGGCTGACAGTTACAAGCATGACTCCCACAGGCAGAGGCATGATGGGACTTGTAGTTTTGCAGCAGCTGGAGGGCCGCCAGTTTGAGACCCCTGGTCTAGATAGAGGAGTGAGCCTATAAGTTGTAGTATTAGTTATAGTCATGGGGATTGTGGACCGAATGAGTGAGATCTTAAATTTAAAGTAGAGTCATTGCCCGGGGCAAAATATCAAGTGAGGTCTCTTGAGGCAGGAGAATAAAAATGAAAATGAATCCGCCTGATTAAGGGGAAGACGGCCTTGGCTGTTGTGGGGATGCGTATTGGACGTCTGGTAGTGAGTCAATCAGTTGTTCAGAGAGATATGTAAGGAGTCAACTGTACAATCAAACTTATAACATTAACCAAACTCTATATATTTAGTATGTATCTCTTGCGTTAATATTGCTCGCCTTGTTCTCAGAATAGGCCTCCAGCCTGTGCGACCGAGCCCCACACGTTATAAGAATAGGTAGCCTCAAGTTCACTATAAAGGTAGGCCGGCCCGACCTACCCGTGTGATCAGTCGTCTAAATGTCATAATCTAGAAACCGTTAACCAGGCGGAATATGGGGGTCAGTCACACATTCCGGAGGTCCATCCGGGTTCTTTCGCTTGGTTGCCAAAAACAAACATTGTATGTTGAGTTACGTTATTAATAAAGAAAACAAGAATGTAAAGAAGTAAAATGACATATCATTACATGTTAAGTACCTTGGTCTCAGGTCTGCCCCAAACGGGGTCGGCCATTTAGTTGGTAAGGTGTCTATCAATATTCAACATATATGTTAGGTCATTGTATAACGGGTATTCAGGTAATAACAGGAATAACAATAATAACAATGGAACCGATACCTTCTAGTAGGAATGTTAGCTTCCTCCGAGTTGGAACTCAACTTGGGATAGCAAAATAACTTTCTATGTCAATATACATAATGGGTGGGCGACTCCACACAGGTTGATGCTTTTACTGGGGTCATTGGGGTGTGCAGATTATAGCTTGTTTGCCATCTTAGTGGCTGTCAGGGTTTAGAAACCCATTAACTAGTAGGGTAATCGTTTGATTAGGTGAAAGGGGGGGTCTGATTATATGGAAATCAGCTCTTAGTATTAGGGGGACATCTATAGGGGTTGGATATGTGGAGATTGGGTGAAGATAAGGATGTGAGATTGAGGTTCTGTGTGGAATCGCCTCGCTAAAGAGAAGACAACATCATTAACAGACAATCTTGAGTCCCGGTCTGTTTTCAAAAGGGAGTCGGTTAGAATAAGGGGATTTTGGCCCGGGATGTGACTTGTGTCCGACACAGCAGGGACTGACACTTGCTTAGGGAGGGTCATAAAGGCCTGAGTGAGGGTTAATTAAGGGGGGTGACAGGATGGGGGATAGGAGGTGAAATAAAGAAAGGGACTATAATTATTTGGGGAGGTTGTAATGTGTTCCCAAACACTAGTTATCTTCGTGCATGTTCATGTTATACTTGCGTGACTCATGTTCCGTTGCTTGAAGTCTGTGTTGAATTTGCTGTGAGATCAGACGGGAACGAGGGGGAGAGGTGGCGGGGTGGAGGATGTTTTCATGGGTTAGGCCAGTCTGTGGGACTAGGTGATAAGCGTCCATCGTGTACTAGGTGGGGGGGAGGCGAGGAATTGTGTTGATCCTTTGAGTCAAATCATCTTGCTTCTGGCTTGAAGAAGATCCATTTGCAGGCAGTCGGATGGTCATATTTTGGATTGACGTCCGTCTTGCATAGGCCTTTGTAGTGTAGAAGGTGAACGGGTTGTAAGTGAGTGACAGGAGATGGTGTTGGGTTATCCCGTTATTCGGCACCCCCGTGTCGGGGTCGCCTGTGAGCAGGAGAAGCTGTGGGGCTGTTGTCTGCAGGATTCCTGGGTCCTGGGGGTGTGTTGATCCTGGGAGAGTTGGATCTGCGCCTTCTTATGTGGAACTCATCGCGGACTGGGATGGCATCCATGGAGTTGGATCTTCTGAGTTGGGGAGGTCTGAGAGAGCGGTACCAGTCAGGCAATTCAATAAGCGGGATGTTCAGAATTTCACAGAATGTGGTGAGGTCTTCGGGCACTCTGAGGTTAGCTGTTCGTCCTTGTGTTGATGCTGAGAGGCAAAAAGGGAATTTCCAGCGGTATTGGATTCCGTTTGTGCGTAGTAGATCAAGGAGAGGGCGTAGGTCTCTCCTATTTTGCAGAGTGATAGGCGATAAATCTTGAAAGATTTTTATTTCTGAGCCTTGGCAAGAGAGATTGCGGCGATCTCTGGCCCTGTGAAGGATCTCCTCTTTCAGCTTAAAGTTAACTAGGCAGCATACCACATCTCTGGGAGGGTCAGTGTCTCTACCCCGGGGTCTGAGGGCCCTGTGTAAACGCTCACATTCAATGGGGGTCTCAGGGGGTCTGCCTAGGAGATCGTTGAATACAGCTATGGTGGCCTGGGCAAGTTGGGTATGATCGATCGATTCTGGCATGCCTCTTACCCGTAGGTTGTGTCGTCTGCCACGATTGTCCAGGTCTTCCATGTATCTGTATAGGTCCCTGAGCTGAACGGAGTGTGCTTGTGATGAGTTCTAGAGCCTGTGGATGGCATTTTCACTGTGTGCTGTTGTTTCTTCAATGTTATCCATGCGGACCGTCATGGACTGGATGTCTCTCCTCAGGTCAGAGATGACTGCTGCAAAGGTGGCTTTGATGTCTTCTGCCACTGTTCTGAGGTCCCCTATGTTCAGGGGGTGTTCTGTCAGCACATGCTGTGAGGGCGTTTGTGTCCGGTGTCTGCCAGAGGGGCTGAGGCTGGAGGAGCGCGCTGTGGCCGAGTAGGCCTGAGATGAAGCCGGGGCCTTGCGTGGCTGCGTCCGGAAGATTTCCAAGATGCTGCGGCCCGCTTGTGAATCGGGTCTCCGCGGAGATCGGGAACGGGATGGGGATGTGCTTCCCTTAGATTTCCCCATGTTTTTGGCTCGTGGATGGCTCTGAAAAGCTGTTATTAGACCCTCTGAGGACCGGAGCGCAGGGATCAGGCGTCCATTAGAGTCCGGCGCCAAACCACGCCCCCAGGGAGTGATTCTAACTGTGGGGGTGATGGGCTTCAACTCACAAGACAGCGATCACTGCTCCCGATGACAGGGAGCAATGATCTCTGTCATGTCACAAGGTAGAACGGGGAAACTTCCCTGTTCTGTGGCTCCGTGACACGATCGCTGGGAGACACTTTCACTTTAAGCCTCATTAAAATAACTGCTTCTATAAAAATAATCTTTTTTAAAAAATTTTTGCATTGATGCTTGTCCCCCCCAGGGCAGAAACTTGGCCCCCATACCCTTTTTATGGCCTATAACTTGCATATAAGCCTTCAAAATGGGGACTTTTGATTTTTCAAATTCGGGTCCTATAGACTTTAATGGGGTTTGAGTCCGAACTTTTGCAATGTTTGAGAGTTCTGGTGGTGCAACCCGGGGTGTGTGTGTGGGGGGGGGGGGGGGGGGGGTGGTTGTTCGGCCCAACTCTAGTGGTTGGTCAACTTAGAATGTTCTGGGTGGCATACAGGATCTGCAATACACAAGGAATAGAATATAGAATATGACAGGATGTGATTTAGCTTGCCAGCATCCTAGCAAGTGAGAGGATAGTACCCCTGTTGGATGTTTACTGCAATCCTCAACTTACTGTAAGGCCACAGGATACAGACTTTCTTTCTGTTGCTTTTTATTTGCACCTAGCGTCCGCCTCCTGCACTTGGTACTTTAACCCACTGGTCTTATATCAAAGCTGTATCCCTCAAAAGATGGAAACATTTTTTTGCCCAACACACTTTAAATATGGACTCTCATGTTGCAGGAGACCATTTTGGATCCAAAACTGCATCCTCATTGACTGTTTAAAATTTTTCATTTTGTAAATTGTTTTTGATAAAACTAACATTGTGGGGAAGCACAAATTGGCAGTTTATATGTGAATGGTTCTATAAAAATACACTGCATAATACTGTATATTGATTCTATATATTGATTCTACAGTATGTAAATATAAGAAATGAATGTCTGCGGTGGTAAGAATTATGTAGAAGTTAATCTTTGTTTATTCAAATTTGCTTGTGACTTTAAAACCTATAGTAAAAAAATGACTAATTCCTATAGTTGTCTTTTCTTTCTTGTAGTAATGTACACCTGGGCCTTCGTGACTGCTAGAGATGGGTGAAATGAGAAAGGAAAGTACTAGCTCCAGCGTGATAAGATAAAGATTGCCAGAATAAATATGGAAAGGATTAAAAGCGAGGCCAAAGCAAACACATTAGGCAGCTTCCAGAGTCTGTGCGCTCATCTAAAGTAGTTAACTCTCAGTTAGTGGTTTACTGGCGAGCTTCCCTAACCCAAAACTCATAAAATGTTGAGGCTTCAGTACACAGAGGTGCTGCAATGCTACAGTGCCTTGCAAAAGTATTCACTTCTTTGTCTTTTTACCTATTTTGTTACATTACAGCCTTTAGTTAAATGTTTTTTTTTAATCTGAATTATATGTGATGGATCAGAACAAAGTTGGTGAAGTAAAATTAGAAAAATATATACATAAAACAATTTTTCAGAAATAAAAAACTGATAATTGGCATGTGCGTATGTATTCACCCCCTTTGTTATGAAGCCCATAAAAAGCTCTGGTGCAACCAATTAATGATCTGTCATTACATATACACACCTTTTTGAAAGGCCACAGAGGCTGCAACACCTAAGCAAGATGGACCAAATACTGCCATGAAGATCAAGGAACTCTCCAAACAAGTAATGCCGTGTACACACGACCGGACTTTTCGTCGGACTGAACTCAGAAGGACTTTTCAACGGAGTTCCGACGGAGTTCCAAAGAAACGGACTTGCCTACACACGATCACACCAAAGTCCGATCGTCTCGAAAGTGATGACGTACGACTGGACTAGAATGAGGAAGTTCATAGCCAGTAGCCAATAGCTGCCCTTTTTTGTCCGTCGGACTAGCATACAGACAAACGGATTTTTCAATCGAACTCGAGTCCGTCAGAAAGATATGAAACATGTTCTATTTCTAAAGTCCGACAGATTTATGGACAGAAAAGGTCAGATGAAGCCCATACACGATCGAATTGTCCGATGGATTTGTTCCGTCGGACCAGTTCGGTCAAAAAGTCCGGTCATGTGTACACGGCATAAGGGACAATGTTGTTGAGAAGCACAAGTCAGGGTTAGGTTATAAAAAAATATCCAAATCTTTGATGATCCCTAGGAGCACCATTAAATCTATCATAACCAATGGAAAGAACATGGCACAACAGCAAACCTGCCAAGAGACGGCCGCACACGAAAACGCATTAATCAGAGAGGCAGTACAGAGACCTAAGGTAAGCCTGGAGGAGCTGCAGAGTTCCACAGCAGAGACTGGAGTATCTGTACATAGGACAACAATAAGCCATACGCTCCATAGAGTTGGGCTTTATGGCAAAGTGGGCAGAAGAAAGCCATTACTTTCAGCAAAAAAACAAAATGGCATGTTTTGAGTTTGCGAAAAGGCATGTGGGAGACTCCCAAAATGTATGGAAGGAATGTATGTATGGAGGAAGGTGCTCTGGTCTGATGAGACTAAAATTAAACTTTTTGGCCATCAAAGAAAACGCAATGTCTGGCGCAAAACCATCACATCACCCAAAGAACACCATCCCCACAGTGAAACATGGCGGTGGAAGCATCATGCTGTGGGGATGTTTTTCAGCTGTCGAGACTGGGAAACTGGTCAGAGTTGAGGGAAAGATGGATGGTGCTAAATACAGGGATATTCTTGAGAAAAACCTTTACCACTCTGTGTGTGATTTTAGGCTAGGACGGAGGTTCACCTTCCAGCAGGACAATGACTCCAAACACACTGCTAAAGCAACACTTGAGTGGTTTAAGGGGAAACATGTAAATGTGTTGGAATGGCCTAGTCAAAGCCCAGACCTCAATCCAATAGAAAATCTGTGGTCAGACTTAAAGATTGCTGTTCACAAGCACAAACCATCCAACTTGAAGGAGCTGGAGCAGTTTTGCAAGGAATGGGCAAAAATCCCAGTGGTAAGATGTGGCAAGCTCATAGAGACTTATCCAAAGCGACTTGGAGCTGTGAAAAGGTGGCTTTACAAAGTATTGACTTGAATAGTTATACACATTGACTTTTTCTGTTATTTTGTCCTATTTGTTGTTTGCTTCACAATAAAAAAAAAAAAAAAACATCTTCAAAGTTGTGGGCGTGTTCTGTAAATTAAATGATGCAAATCCTCAAACAAACCGTGTTAATTCCAGGTTGTGAGGCAACAAAACATGAAAAATGTCAAATGGTTTAGGAAAATATATATACAATATACATATACCTTTCAACTTTTTGACTTTTTGAGATGGGAACGAGGGACATTATGTAGCCATAGGACACACCTCATGCCATGCCCCCCTAAAGGAGAACTATACAAAAAATTATTAGCTAAACCCACCAGTGTTTTTTAAATACTACTATTCCTTTATACTGGTTTTTGTAATTTAAAAATGCAACCATTTAGAATTTGGATTTAGCACAGGGAAACACTTTTTGAAAGATACATTTTTTTGCGGTGGTGCAAAAAGCTGAAACGGAAAAACCATTAAGTGAACCAAAAAAGGTGCATATGAAACACAATAAATAGTGCACTTAAGAGTGTGCTTTAGTCCACCCCCAAAGGGGTATTATCTCTACCCTGATCCCCTCGGGTGCAAGGCTTCTGACAGGAACAAAGGGTTTCCATGATCTGCCTCAGCCAGAAGGCCTGGCAGACCCCGTTCTTCTAGGTCAGCCGAAGTGGACCATCTAATACTTGGTCGAGGGGCTCTCCCGAAGAGAGGCCCCCCCCAGTGGCAGGGGAGGAAATAACCCGAGGGCCACACATCCTCCTCCTAGACATCAGGGCAAGCCGAGGACTCACATCCTTCATCCAGTGAGAAAACACACACAAAAGTGAAAGTGAGACAAAACGTGGGAGAAACATATGTTAGATAAATAAGTGGCCGTGCAATAGTGCACTGGCCAGGCTCTGAAGCCTGGTGGACAAAAATTGCCCCCGGACTTAGCCAAAAGGTCCAGCCCACAAGGGCGCAGTGCAGAAAATAAGCTTTGGTGACTGTGACCATATGCATTTTTTTACACAATGGGGTCCCACACCCAAGTGTTACTAAGAGCACCCCTAGGGCAACCACTCCCATGGGGCACAGACACCGCGGACCTTCTGTCTTCCCAGCCCATGGCAAGATAAGGTAGATCATTCAAACCAGGAGGTAATGGGCTCTTCCAGATTTCACAGGGGGATTACTCCCGCGCCCCAACTGCCCGTGAGAAGCCAGTTTCTGTCCCAGCCGGTTTTACCTTCCAAGCACCCATCAATCCAGCAGGGATTCATAGCCACCACTCCAACCTTGGTCAAGTCAGAATGACAGCACAGAACCCCTGCTGGATCACTGATATGAACAGACACTACACTTGATCTTAGCCAAAAGGCAGGGAAGTGATTTTTGAAAGATAAATAGTGCATTTTATGTACAACTATATAGATCAGACCAAAATGAGGGACAAATGAGGAGGAAAGAGGGACAGAGAGACTTTGTTCCAAATCAGGGACAGCTCTTTGAAATCAGGGACAGTTGGGAGCTATGTATACAGTCTTTATAGCTCTAGCAGGCTGCATTCTGCCACTCAATATATAAAGAACCATAGGGTACAGCACTTCTTAAATACTCATAGTATTTTTATTCCAATGAAAAGCCGTACATCAGATTGTACAGGAATACAGTTTCAGGCATCCTTACCTCTCATCAAGTTCAAGGTCATGTAAATTATCATTCATAAGCATTCATCCAGTTGAACATTTACCAGTATATTAAGTGGAGGAGAGTGCCACTCTTCCATCTTCCCCAGCAACATTAATAGGGCCTTTGAATTCCATTACCCACAATACCCTGGGCTCCCATGATCCCCTGGATTAAAGGCTATGCCCCTCCCACTTTCCTGTGCTTAGTGGGGCTGTGCCTGATGGAGCAGCCATGACTGGGCTAGCTAGCTGCGTCCAGGTACAAGGCCCCCATGTCAGAATCAGTGGCAGGGCATAAGAGCATGCAGCACCAACCTGATTCCCAGTCATATTGGTGGATATTGTCAGAACAAATTCCCCAGTACAACCATTCAAGGTGGGGTGGCATTGCTCATAGGTACCATGTCTTCATGGAGTTGGCATTGTGTACAGTGCCACAGTCAGGCTGGAACGGAAAAGGGCCCTCCTCCAAATGCTGCCACAAAGCTAGAAGTGTGCAATTGTCTTAAGTGTTGTAGCATTTGTAAATGGGTTAAAAATAGCCAGTTAGGTGCTGTCCCAAATGAGCAAAGAAAAATTCCTACGAGCAAAAACGAACCTAGTGCTAAAAGTAAGCACTACACAGCCGCATACATGAATCACACCTTGTAATGCGTGTGAAATATTAAATAAATAAATAAATATGATGCGCTAGAGTGTGCTAACCGTGCCCTAATCCTGGAACACAGAGATACAGTGCATATACAACAGAGTATAAAATAATGTAACCCCAATATGTGCTATATCCCCCAAGATAAAAAAACTTAATGTGCACAAATGAACAGTGCAGTGAGCATGTGAAATGGTAATATCAACAAAAATGCTCCAAAATGAAGCAGTGCAAACCAGGTGCTAAAAGTGCAATAAACAAATAAATATTAAAATAAATAACATTAGTTCCTAAATGATTCATATATGCAAACAAAAGCTGAAAAATGACATGTGCCAGCCAAAAAGTGCAGAGTGTCACACAATACATATACTTAATCGTCGATCATAAAATAGACATATATTAAACACAAAAGTCCTTAATGAAAGTGATGACAACTGTGCTTCAGTGATGATGTTTTCAAATGTGCTGCCATTCCATGTGCCACATATCATTGGTGAAACAAAAGGTGACCCCCCCAAGGTAAAGCGCTCACCTTAGGGAATGTGGCTAAGTCGCTAGACAGAGTCAGGAAACGCTTTTGAGCCGCCCAGGGCTCAGTATGGATCACAGGAAAACAGGCTCCAGCATAGGCTCAAATCATAGGCAAAAAGAGAAAGGAACCATATGGTGTGATAACGTTTAAAAAGTGTTTATTAACAAGATCAGATAAAAAACTCTCCCCCAGAAGGGGGTACTCACATTTTGAGGGCGCGTCAGTGCACCACTCAGAAGAGGCATATAACCTGGATAAAACAATAGGTAATGGATGTAGCAGTGAGGTTATGGAGACCGTCCCAGCACAGACAGCTGCTGCTGCCTAACACTCCGTCCTGGCCCCTCCCCTATGCGTCTTTGACACAGGGCATACGTGTCATCATCACATTCCCCCTGATGACCCCCTGTTTTAAACGTTATCACACCATATGGTTCCTTTCTCTTTTTACCTATGATTTGAGCCTATGCTGGAGCCTGTTTTCCTGTGATCCATACTGAGCCCTGGGTGGCTCAAAAGCGTTTCCTGACTCTGTCTAGCGACTTAGTCACATTCCCTAAGGTGAGCGCTTTACCTTGGGGGGGGTCACCTTTTGTTTCACCATCGCATGATATGTGGCACATGGAATTGCAGCACGTTTGAAAACATCATCACTGAAGCACAGTTGTCATCACTTTCATTAAGGACTTTTGTGTTTAATATATGTCTATTTTATGATGGACGATTAAGTATATGTATTGTGTGACACTCTGCACTTTTTGGCTGGCACGTGTCATTTTTCAGCTTTTGTTTGCATATATGAATCATTTAGGAATTAATGTTATTTATTTTATTATTTATTTGTTTATTGCACTTTTAGCACCTGGTTTGCACTGCTTCATTTTGGAGCATTTTTGTTGATATTACCATTTCACATGCTCGCTGCACTGTTCATTTGCGCACATTAAGTTTGTTTATCTTGGGGGATATAGCACATATTGGGGTTACATTATTTTATACTCTGTTGTATATGCACTAGGTGCTGTCCAAGACTGGAGGCTAAGAGTTAAAGCTTTTCCCATTTATTTGGGCTTTTGGCGGGTTTTTTCTAGGTCCAACCCACTGATCCTGTGTTATAAAAGAGGGACAGTGGTTCAGTAAACAGAGTCCCCCTTTCGGGAGAGAGTTGGGGGTTAGAGCGAGAGACCCGGTGCCCGCAAGGGAGAGAGATGGAGAACAGCACCCATGAGGATAGGAAGAATATCGCTCACTACTACCTGGATGTGAAGTCATCAGAACCTGGGGTTCACCCTGAAGACACCAACTGCTGGAGAATGGCTCTGATGGACTCTGTATTTACATGGACACTACTTTTGCAGGTATGCCAGGGCAGCACATAGCCTAAGTTAGGGTTAGGGATGTAGGGAAGAATTTTGGGGTTGATTTACTAAAGGCAAATAAACTGTACACTTTGCAAATTGCAGCTGCACTCTGCAACAGCAGTTGCTCCAGAGCTTAGTGAATGAGCAAAAGCTCTGCTGACTTCCATCATCCAATCATTCGCAAGCAATAATGCAGTTTTTTTTATTTTCCTTGCATGTGATTGGGTAGTTTTTGGAAAGTAAAGCTTCACCTCATTTACTAAGCTTTGGAGCAACTGCACTTACGGAGCGCAAGTGAACTTTGCAAAGTGCACAGTCTATTTGCCTTAAGGAAAACAACCCCTATGTCTCAGAATGTTGGACTTTGTAATGCCTTTTGCACTTTTTCAATTAAAGTTTTTGAAACCTTGTTCCCACCTTGTCTGAAGTACTTGGGGTATGAAGACATCAGTGTGGAGAGAGGCAGTGTGAAGACACAAGTGGTTACCTAGACTAACAGAAGTCTAATAGGGCGTACACACGGTCGGACTTTGTTCGGACATTCCGACAACAAAATCCTAGGATTTTTTCCGACGGATGTTGGCTCAAACTTGTTTTGTCTACACACGGTCGCACAAAGTTGTCGGAATTTCCGATCGCCAACCACGCGGTCACGTACACCACGTACGACGAGACTAGAAAAGGCCGGTTCAGAACCAAGCGCGGCACCCTTTGGGCTCCTTTTGCTAATCTCGTGTTAGTAAAAGTTTGGTGAGAGACGATTCACGCTTTTTCAGACTCGTGGCTTTCAGATCGTTTTCTGCCATTCAGTTTGTGCTTGTGGGTTTGTATCTGCTCTTCAGTGCGTGCAGCAAGTTCCGCGTGACTTTAATTAGTCATTGTATTCTTGTTCGTTCGTTACTGTTTTTCAGGTCACTCTTCACAGGCCTTGCTGTTCTTCAGTGCGTTCTGTTACTTCGTTCTGAGCAGCCGACCGTTTTCTAGCCATGTTTCGTATGCGTACTCCTCGTAGAGTTCGTGCTGTGTGGGGGCTTGGTGTTGGGGTCCTGACCTTGACACAAGTCCAGTCCATGAACAGGGTGGGGAGTAGGGATGAGCTTCGTGTTCGAGTCGAACCCATGTTCGACTCGAACATCGGCTGTTCGACCGTCCGTCGAATTGCGAACGTTATGGGCCGTTCGCGCCAAATTCGTGTGGCGCGTCACGGCCCATGATTCACTGCGGCATCGCAGTGCATTGCTGGCTGATGATTGGCCAAGCATGCACTATGACCCGCATGCTTGGCCAATCACAGCGCCGTCAGTAGAGAGAGCTGTAATTGGCCAAAGCCAGGGTGGCTTTGGCCAATTATGGCTCAGGGGATTTAGTACACGCCCCACACTATATAAGGCCGCCTGCACGGCGGCCCTGTGTAGTGTGTTCCGGTGTGCTGAGAGATAGAGAGAGAGACAGACAGTGTCATTTGATTTGAGTTAGATAGATTAGGCAGAACAGTCAGTCAGTTAGCTGCACTTACAGTGTATTGTGTATATATATGCATCCCTGGTGTTGCATATATATATATACACTGTATTCAGTTTAGCTAGATCCGTTCCTGTTATCTTCTATCTAGACTATTTACATTTGGTGCAGTGCGTCCTGCTCACAGTGTTCAGCTAGATCCGTTCCTGCTATTTACATTTAGTGCAGTGCGTCCTGCTCACAGTGTTCAGCTAGATCTGTTCCTGCTATTTACATTTAGTGCAGTCAGTGCGTCCTGCTCACAGTGTTCAGCTAGATCCGTTCCTGCTATTTACATTTAGTGCAGTGCGTCCTGCTCATAGTGTTCAGCTAGATCCGTTCCTGCTATTTACATTTAGTGCAGTCAGTGCGTCCTGCTCACAGTGTTCAGCTAGATCCGTTCCTGCTA
Source organism: Lithobates septentrionalis (assembly GCA_037952835.1). Taxonomy (NCBI): domain Eukaryota; kingdom Metazoa; phylum Chordata; class Amphibia; order Anura; family Ranidae; genus Lithobates; species Lithobates septentrionalis. The sequence goes on from JBBDGP010000987.1 coordinate 1,364,567, forward strand.
TTTACATTTAGTGCAGTGCGTCCTGCTCACTGTGTTCAGCTAGATCTGTTCCTGCTATTTACATTTAGTGCAGTCAGTGCGTCCTGCTCACAGTGTTCAGCTAGATCCGTTCCTGCTATTTACATTTAGTGCAGTGCGTCCTGCTCACAGTGTTCAGCTAGATCCGTTCCTGCTATTTACATTTAGTGCAGTGCGTCCTGCTCACAGTGTTCAGCTAGATCCGTTCCTGCTATTTACATTTAGTGCAGTGCGTCCTGCTCACAGTGTTCAGCTAGATCTGTTCCTGCTATTTACATTTAGTGCAGTGCGTCCTGCTCACAGTGTTCAGCTAGATCCGTTCCTGCTATTTACATTTAGTGCAGTCAGTGCGTCCTGCTCACAGTGTTCAGCTAGATCCGTTCCTGCTATTTACATTTAGTGCAGTGCGTCCTGCTCACAGTGTTCAGCTAGATCTGTTCCTGCTATTTACATTTAGTGCAGTCAGTGCGTCCTGCTCACAGTGTTCAGCTAGATCCGTTCCTGCTATTTACATTTAGTGCAGTGCGTCCTGCTCACAGTGTTCAGCTAGATCCGTTCCTGCTATTTACATTTAGTGCAGTCAGTGCGTCCTGCTCACAGTGTTCAGCTAGATCCGTTCCTGCTATTTACATTTAGTGCAGTGCGTCCTGCTCACAGTGTTCAGCTAGATCTGTTCCTGCTATTTACATTTAGTGCAGTCAGTGCTTCCTGCTCACAGTGTTCAGCTAGATCCGTTCCTGCTATTTACACTTAGTGCAGTGCGTCCTGCTCACAGTGTTCAGCTAGATCCGTTCCTGCTATTTACATTTAGTGCAGTGCGTCCTGCTCACAGTGTTCAGCTAGATCTGTTCCTGCTATTTACATTTAGTGCAGTCAGTGCGTCCTGCTCACAGTGTTCAGCTAGATCCGTTCCTGCTATTTACATTTAGTGCAGTGCGTCCTGCTCACAGTGTTCAGCTAGATCCGTTCCTGCTATTTACATTTAGTGCAGTCAGTGCGTCCTGCTCACAGTGTTTAGCTAGATCCGTTCCTGCTATTTACATTTAGTGCAGTGCGTCCTGCTCACAGTGTTCAGCTAGATCTGTTCCTGCTATTTACATTTAGTGCAGTCAGTGCGTCCTGCTCACAGTGTTCAGCTAGATCCGTTCCTGCTATTTACACTTAGTGCAGTGCGTCCTGCTCACAGTGTTCAGCTAGATCCGTTCCTGCTATTTACATTTAGTGCAGTGCGTCCTGCTCACAGTGTTCAGCTAGATCTGTTCCTGCTATTTACATTTAGTGCAGTCAGTGCGTCCTGCTCACAGTGTTCAGCTAGATCCGTTCCTGCTATTTACATTTAGTGCAGTGCGTCCTGCTCACAGTGTTCAGCTAGATCCGTTCCTGCTATTTACATTTAGTGCAGTCAGTGCGTCCTGCTCACAGTGTTCAGCTAGATCCGTTCCTGCTATTTACATTTAGTGCAGTGCGTCCTGCTCACAGTGTTCAGCTAGATCTGTTCCTGCTATTTACATTTAGTGCAGTCAGTGCGTCCTGCTCACAGTGTTCAGCTAGATCCGTTCCTGCTATTTACATTTAGTGCAGTGCGTCCTGCTCACAGTGTTCAGCTAGATCCGTTCCTGCTATTTACATTTAGTGCAGTGCGTCCTGCTCACAGTGTTCAGCTAGATCTGTTCCTGCTATTTACATTTAGTGCAGTCAGTGCGTCCTGCTCACAGTGTTCAGCTAGATCCGTTCCTGCTATTTACATTTAGTGCAGTGCGTCCTGCTCACAGTGTTCAGCTAGATCCGTTCCTGCTATTTACATTTAGTGCAGTCAGTGCGTCCTGCTCACAGTGTTCAGCTAGATCCGTTCCTGCTATTTACATTTAGTGCAGTGCGTCCTGCTCACAGTGTTCAGCTAGATCTGTTCCTGCTATTTACATTTAGTGCAGTCAGTGCGTCCTGCTCACAGTGTTCAGCTAGATCCGTTCCTGCTATTTACATTTAATGCAGTCAGTGCGTCCTGCTCACAGTGTTCAGCTAGATCCGTTCCTGCTATTTACATTTAGTGCAGTGCGTCCTGCTCACAGTGTTCAGCTAGATCCGTTCCTGTTATCTTCCTACTGACAGGCAGGCTTGTCTGGTTACAGTATATAAAGCTACCTGAAGAAAATTACAGGTGTTCTATCCCAGCTTAGTGCAGCTACAGGCCATTAGTATGTCTGGAAGGCCAAGAAGGAGAGGCAGACAGTCACAAGCCAATAAGAGAGGGCAAGCAGGCTCTGTGTCTAGTGCTGGTCGTGGAGACGGTGCATCCTCATCAGCACATGGCCATGGGACACGCTTGGCCTTTTTTTCGGCAGCTGGCCGTGTTGAGCCACAACATGCGGAAGACTTGGTCGAGTGGATGACCAAGCCGTCCTCATCCTCCTCATCCTCTCTCACCCATGCCCAGGGTGCTTTGTCTGGCAAAGCAGCGGCCTCTTCCCTCAGCTCAATGTCATCAGTGACTCCTTCCCTAGCTCCACCATGTCCTCCTGAGGATTCCCTCGAACTGTTTGACCACAGTGTTGGGTACATGCTCCAGGAGGATGCCCAGCGTTTGGAAGGCTCTGATGATGATACTGAGCTCGATGAAGGCAGTAACATGAGCACGGACAGAGGGGGTGCCCAAGAAGGACAGCAATCTGGCAGTCATGCTCCCCCTGCTGCAGCATACTGCCAGGTTTGCTCCAGTGATGAGGAGGGAGGGGATGATGAGGTCACTGACTCAACGTGGGTGCCTGATAGGAGAGAGGAGGAGGAGGAGGAGGAGGCACATCACCAACGAGGCAGGATGCCCTCCAGGGGCCAGCCTAAGGGAAGCACATTGACTGCATCACACCCCAAAGCTCCACATGTGCAGGGCGCTGCAGTCTCTGCGCGTTATTCAAAAAGTTCTTTGGTGTGGGCCTTTTTTGAGACGAGTGCATCAGATTGCACCGCTGCTATTTGCTATGTCTCAAGCGTATCTCGCGTGGCCAAAACATCTCCCGCTTGGGTACCACATGCTTGACCAGACATATGTTGACCTGCCATGCAGTTCGTTGGCAAGCATATCTTAAAGACCCACACCAAAGAACAAAGAGGATCTCTCCTTGCTCCTCATCAGCTGAGATTTCCAACCCCACTAGACCTTCAGTCCTCTCTGAGACCTGCAGTGAGAGGAATGAAGGTGTAGAATTAGGTGTGTCACAGCCAAGTACTTGTGGGCAATTTGCTTTTGGTACACCGACGTCAGATTGTACCAGGCAAATTTCCCTGCCCCAGCTGCTGCACCGCCGAAAGAAGTTTGCTCCCAGCCATCCACATGCCCAGCGTTTGAATGCTAGCTTGGCAAAATTGCTAGCACTTCAACTGCTGCCTTTTCAGTTGGTAGACTCTGCCCCCTTCCGTGAGTTTGTGGAATGTGCGGTTCCTCAGTGGCAGGTACCCAAACGCCACTTTTTCTCACGGAAGGCGATTCCGGCTCTCTACCGGCATGTGGAAGGCAATGTCCATGCCTCGCTGGACAGGGCGGTCAGCGGTAAGGTGCATATTACCGCTGACTCATGGTCCAGCAGGCATGGACAGGGACGTTACCTAAGTTTCACGGCGCATTGGGTGACTCTGCTGGCAGCTGGGAAGGATGCAGGACAAGGTGCAGTAGTGTTGGAGGTTGTTCCGCCACCACGCCTCCAAAATGCTGATTGTGACACACCTCTCTCCTCCACCCCCTCCTCTTCTTCTTCCTCCATGGCCTCTTCCTCGGAACCAGCGGTGCTCCGTAGGCGTTCAAGGGGCTACGCAAGTACGCAGGCCAAAAGATGCCATGCGGTGCTTGAGCTGGTGTGCTTGGGGACAGGAGCCACACTGGGGCAGAGGTTCTGTCAGCTCTGCAGGGGCAGGTTCAGAGGTGGTTGACGCCACGCCAACTTAAGGCAGGAATGGTGGTTTGCGACAATGGCACCAACCTCCTCTCTGCCCTCCGACAGGGACAACTGACCCATGTGCCCTGTTTGGCTCACGTCCTTAACTTGGTGGTGCAGCGGTTCTTGGGCAGGTACCCGGGCTTACAGGATGTCCTGAGGCAGGCCAGGAAAGTCTGTGTGCATTTCCGCCGGTCATATAATGCCAGTGCTCGGCTGACGGACCTCCAAAAGGAGTTTAACCTGCCCAATAACCGCCTAATCTGTGACATGCCCACCAGGTGGAACTCAACGTTGGCCATGCTGCGCGGCTGCACACGCAGCAGAGGGCCATCAATGAGTACCTGTGCGACTATGGCACCAGGACAGGGTCAGGGGAGCTTGGTTTTTTTTCCCCACGCCAGTGGGCCATGATCAGGGATGCATGCACTCAGTGGCGTAGCGTGGGTTGTCAGCACCCGGGGCAAGGCAAGTAATCTGCGCCCCCCCCCCCTAACCTGCGGACTTTTATCACTCCCCGAGTCCCTTCAAATACAATAGTACTGACCTACCTGATTCCTATACTGACCATTACACACTACACTGACCACTATAATATACTGTCCACTACACTAAGAACTACACTGCCCACTACTCTGTCCACTACACTGACCACTACACTATGCTGTCCACTACACTAAGAACTACACTGACCACTATACTGTCCACTACACTACACTGACCACTACACTGACCACTATACTGTCCACTATACTGACCACTACACTGAGAACTACACTGTCCACTACACTATACTACACTGACCACTATACTGTCCACTATACTATACTGACCACTACACTGAGAACTACACTGACCACTATACTGTCCACTACACTACACTGACCACTATACTGTCCACTACACTACACTGACCACTATACTACACTGTCTACTACACTACACTGACCACTATACTGACCACTACACTATACAGACCACAATACTACACTGACCACTACATTATACTAACCACTACACTATACTGACCACAATACTACACTGTCCACTACACTATACTGACCACAATACTACACTGACCACAATACTACACTGACCACTACACTACACTGACCACTATACTACACTGTCCACTATACTACACTGTCCACTATACTACACTGTCCACTACACTACACTACACTGTCCACTACACTACACTGTCCACTACACTACACTGTCCACTACACTACACTGTACTGACCACTATACTACACTGACCACTACACTATACTGACCACTACACTATACTGACCACTACACTACACTGTACACTACACTGTCCACTACACTACACTGTCCACTACACTACACTGTCCACTACACTATACTGACCACTACACTGTACTGACCACTACACTACACTGTACTGACCACTATACTACACTGACCACTATACTACACTGACCACTACACTACACTGACCACTACACTACACTGACCACTACACTACACTGACCACTACACTATACTGACAACAATACTACACTGACCACTACACTGTACTGACCACTATACTACACTGTCCACTACACTATACTGACCACAATACTACACTGTCCACTACACTATACTGACCACTATACTATACTGACCACAATACTACACTGTCCACTACACTATACTGACCACTATACTACACTGTCCACTATACTGACCACTATACTACACTGTCCACTACACTATACTGACCACAATACTACACTGTCCACTACACTATACTGACCACAATACTACACTGTTCACTATACTACACTGTACTGACCACAATACTACACTGTCCACTACACTACACTGTACTGACCACAATACTACACTGTCCACTACACTATACTGACCACAATACTACACTGTCCACTACACTACACTGTACTGACCACAATACTACACTGTCCACTACACTGTACTGTCCACTACACTGTACTGTCCACTACACTACACTGTCCACTACACTACACTGTCCACTACACTACACTGTCCACTACACTACACTGTCCACACACTATACTGACCACTACACTATACTGACCACTACACTACACTGTCCACTACACTACACTGTACTGACCACAATACTACACTGTCCACTACACTATACTGACCACAATACTACACTGTCCACTACACTACACTGTACTGACCACAATACTACACTGTCCACTACACTGTACTGTCCACTACACTGTACTGTCCACTACACTACACTGTCCACTACACTACACTGTCCACTACACTACACTGTCCACTACACTACACTGTCCACACACTATACTGACCACTACACTATACTGACCACTACACTACACTGTCCACTACACTACACTGTCCACTACACTACACTGACCACTACACTACACTGACCACTACACTATACTGACCACTATACTACACTGTCCACTACACTACACTGACCACTACACTATACTGACCACTATACTACACTGTCCACTACACTACACTGTCCACTACACTACACTACACTGTCCACTACACTATACTGACCACTACACTGTACTGACCACTACACTACACTGACCACTATACTACACTGACCACTACACTACACTGACCACTACACTACACTGTCCACTACACTACACTGTCCACTACACTACACTGTCCACTACACTACACTGTCCACTACACTGTCCACACACTACACTGACCACTACACTATACTGACCACTACACTACACTGTCCACTACACTGTACTGACCACTATACTACACTGACCACTACACTACACTGACCACTACACTACACTGACCACTATACTACACTGACCACAATACTACACTGACCACAATACTACACTGACCACTACACTGTACTGACCACTATACTACACTGTCCACTACACTATACTGACCACAATACTACACTGTCCACTACACTACACTGTACTGACCACAATACTACACTGTCCACTACACTACACTGACCACAATACTACACTATACTGACCACAATACTACACTGTCCACTACACTACACTGTACTGACCACAATACTACACTGTCCACTACACTGTACTGTCCACTACACTGTACTGTCCACTACACTGTACTGACCACTACACTACACTGTCCACTACACTGTACTGACCACTATACTACACTGACCACTACACTGTACTGACCACTATACTACACTGTCCACTACACTATACTGACCACAATACTACACTGTCCACTACACTGACCACTATACTACACTGTCCACTACACTATACTGACCACTATACTACACTGTCCACTACACTATACTAACCACTATACTACACTGTCCACTACACTATACTGACCACAATACTACACTGTCCACTACACTGTCCACTACACTGTACTGACCACAATACCTCACTGTCCACTACACTACATTGTACTGACCACAATACTACACTGTTCACTACACTACACTGACCACAATACTACACTGTCCACTACACTGTACTGACCACAATACTACACTGTCCACTACACTGTACTGACCACAATACTGCACTGTCCACTACACTACACTATACTGACCACTATACTACACTGTCCACTACACTATACTGACCACAATACTACACTGTCCACTACACTATACTGTACTGACCACTAAACTACACTACACTGTACTGACCACTAAACTACACTGTCCACTACACTATACTGACCACTACACTACACTGTCCACTACACTATACTACACTGTACACTATACTGTCCTGCCTAGTCTTCCTATACTGACACTCCATATACGGCGCCTGTCTCTTCTCTCCCCCCCCCCGTGTTTATCTATTTCTCACCTTATTGTGTTGCATCCGCCTGGAGGATGAGAAGACAGCTGCCCCGGCGCTCACACTCTCCAGTGCTCGTCTCCCCTGCGCTCCGGCCGCCATATTCATTTTTCCCGGCGCACTGTGATTGGGCGAATGGGAGTCATGTGCGGAGGCGGGACTTCAGGAGCGACTGTGATCGCGGATAGGCCAGCCCCACGCCGCACATGACCCCCATACGCCCAATCACAGGGCGCCAAACACTAGACATGGCGGCGGAGCGCGGGGGACACAGGAAAAGAAATTAGGAGGAGGCAGCCAGTAGTGACACTACTGGCACGAAATTGCGCCCCCCTAAATTTCGCGCCCGGGGCCACGGCACCCCCCGCACCCCCCACGCTACGCCACTGCATGCACTGTCCTGTCACCATTCGAGGAGGCCACGAGGATGGTGAGCACTGACAGTGCATGCATCAGTGACACTGTCCCCCTTGTCCACCTGTTGGAGCACACGCTGCGTGGAATAATGGACAGGGCACTTGAGGCAGAACAGAGGCAGGAAGAGGAGGACTTCCTTAGCTCTCAAGGCCCCCTTTATCCAGACAGTGTTCCTGCGTGCCCGCCGATCACACAGGAAGAGGACGAGGAGGAGGAGGAGGAGGAGGAAGATTGTGTCAGTATGGAGGTGGAGCCTGGCACTCAGCATCAGCAGTCTTTAAGGGATCAGTCCCAAGGAACACATGGACTTGTACGTGGCTGGGAGGAGGTGGCTGCGGACGTTGTTGTCCTTAGTGACCCAGAGGACTCCGGACCGAATGCCTCAGCAAACCTACGCTGCATGGCCTCCCTGATCCTGCAAAGCCTGCATAAAGATCCTCGTATTCGTGGTATCAAGGAGAAGGACCAATACTGGCTGGCAACCCTCCTTGATCCACGTTACAAGGGTAAGGTTGCGGACCTTATCTTGCCATCGCAGAGGGAGCAGAGGATGAAACATCTTCGGGAGGCTTTGCAGAAAGGTCTGTGCAACGCGTTCCCAGAGACTGGGAGGTTACAAACTCCTGTTTCTGGACAACGTGTTGCTGAGGCTTCGGTCAGTCAAAGAAGGAGCGGTGGAGAAGGTGGCCGTCTGACCGATGCGTTCAGACAATTTTTTGGTCCGCAGCCCCAAGGTATGATCGGTTCCAGCAACCATCGCCAGCGTCTGTTTTACATGGTGCAGGAATACCTAGGGGCAAGATCAGACTTGGACACCTTTCCCACCGAAAATCCTCTGGGTTACTGGGTCTTGAGGATGGATCACTGGCCAGAGCTTGCACAGTATGCAATTGAGCTACTGGCCTGTCCTGCATCCAGCGTTCTTTCGGAACGCACATTCAGTGCTGCTGGAGGCGTGGTAACCGATCACAGGGTGCGTCTGTCCACCGACTCGGTCGATCGGCTGACCTTCATAAAAATGAATCAGTCTTGGATCACCACCAGCTACCAAGCACCTGATGCTGATGTAACCGAATAATTTTTTTTGAAATCTCAGATCCCTTCAAAGACTGCCTATGCTGATGCTGAGTGACTATCCCTGAGTAATTATCCTCTTCCTCCTCAATCATCACGCTGATAGCTTGTAAGAACATTTTTGGTTCTGGGCGCCACCACCAGTGTCTAAGGCACAATTTTTCAGCCCCTGTTTAACAGGGGCGTGTAATTACAATTTTTGATGTAATACTTTGCAGCAGGGCTCGTTCCTGCATTCCAACTAGAGTGTCTGTGAGGGGTTGCAGTGTTGTGGCACCAGCACCAGTGCCTAAGGTCCAATTTTTCTGCCCCTGTCTAACAGGGGCGTGTAATTACAATTTTTGATGCAATACTTTGCAGCAGGGCTCGTTCCTGCATTCCAACTAGAGTGTCTGTGAGGGGTTGCAGTGTTGTGGCACCAGCACCAGTGCCTAAGGCCCAATTTTTCTGCCCCTGTCTAACAGGGGCGTGTAATTACAATTTTTGATGCAATACTTTGCAGCAGGGCTCGTTCCTGCGTTCCAACTAGAGTGTCTGTGAGGGGTTGCAGTGTTGTGGCACCAGCACCAGTGCCTAAGGCCTAATTTTTCAGCTCCTGTTCAACAGGGGCATGTAATTACAATTCTTGATCTAATATTTCACAGCAGGGCCCTGTGAGGGCTTACAGTGTTGTGGCCACAGCAACACCTAAGGCCCAAATTTCTGCTGAGTATATAGGGCAGGACCCTACTTTCAAACATCTAACTTACAAACGACTCCTACTTGCAAACGGAAGGAGACAACAGGAAGTGAGATGAAATCTACCCCTAGGAAGGGAAATTCTCTCCTGTAAGAGTTAATATGGGAAAACAATTTCTCCTTTCCACTGATGCTTTCCAATCCTTGTTCCACAAAAAAACCCAAATTTTCAAAAAACATTTTTCATTGGGACAAAAAGTGAGGTGAAATCTTCTGAAGAGGAGGAAAGACAGCAAAACAAATGTCACAGGGGTGATAACCCTTCCCTATGTTTTCCAAAAAGCTTAAAAAAGATTTTTTGGCTGGAGCTAAACACGTTAAAAATGTACCCGTTCAAAATTACAAAGAGATTCTACTTAACAACAAACCTACAGTCCCTGTCTTGTTTGCACCGCCTGTATACTGCTGTTCAGAGTATATAGGGCCTTTCCTTATTTTAATTTGGGTGCGGGGTTCCCCTTAATATCCATACAGGACCCAAAGGGCCTGGTAATGGACTGGGGGTGTACCCATGCCGTTTGTCTCACTGATTTTCATCCATATTGCCATGACCCGACATGACATTAAACCCGCAAGCAGTTTTAAATGAGATTTTTTCCTTTAAAAATGACATTTGGTGCAGGGACTGTTCTAAACATGGGAAACACGCGTCACTTTACAGGCATACTATAGACACCCCCCAGGTACGATATTTAAAGGAATATTTCACTTTTTTTTTTTTTTACTTTAAGCATCATTAAAATCACTGCTCCCGAAAAAACGGCCGTTTTTAAAAGTTTTTTTTGCATTGATACATGTCCCCTGGGGTAGGACCCGGGTCCCCAAACCCTTTTTCGGACAATACCATGCAAATTAGCCTTTAAAATGAGCACTTTTGATTTCGAACGTTCGAGTCCCATAGACGTCAATGGGGTTCTAACGTTCGTGCGAACTTTCGGTCCGTTCGCGGGTTCTGGTGCGAACCGAACCGGGGGGTGTTCGGCTCATCCCTAGTGGGGAGGAGTTCATGGACCAAGAATTGGTTGCTTCAGCGTGACCAGTTCTCTCATATGCCTTTGCTCCGTGAGATCCGTGAGAATAATCCTGATGATTTCAGGAACTTTCTCAGGATGACGGACCCCGTGTTTCACCGTCTGTTGGCTTCGCTGACCCCTTATATTAGCAGGCAGGATACCTGCATGAGGCAAGCCATCACTCCGGAGCAGAGGTTGGTCGCTACCCTGTGGTATTTGGCGACAGGGAGAAGCCTGCAGGACCTCAAGTTCTCGACAGGCATCTCTCCCCAGGCTCTGGGGATCATTATCCCAGAGACCTGTTCTGCCATCATCCAGGTCCTGTAGAAGGAGTATATGAAGGTAAGATTTTTATCCTTTAATATCACATTTTATTGTATTGAATGTTTGCTAATATATTGTATTTCTTTCCTCATTCCCTAATTACCATGATTGTAATATGCTGTGAATGTCCCCTTTGTTCTCATGCATGCTGGATTTTTAGGTAATTATTAGTTTAGGTCCTTCATACATATTTGCCCTTCAATAACCTCCCCAGCATGGTGTCTCCTGGCCCTATATTCACCTCATGTAATCACTTAACAATGTATTTTTTCTGCTCCATAGTAGTGCTTTACCCCAAACACCCCCTAAAATGTTTTGAAATGTTATTTTTGCTTTAAATTCAGGCAGAGTGCCAGAGGCTTTTTTTTTGGTGGTGTCCACAAATAATTTTTAGCAACCCTCCCAACCCCCAACTGCTAAGTCAGCTGATCCCAATTCTCTATCCTCAATCATCTGTCTGCTGACTTTGCCAAACCCATACACACTATACCCACCTCTTTTGTGGTCAGATTTATGGATGAATTCCCCAAAACATGTAGTGCAAGGGCCTGCCTGTATACTTTCAAATGGTACTGTTTAAATCTTTTGTATCCTATTATTATCTTGATAGGTAATAGCAGAATGTCCAAATGTGCTCAAATGTGTACAATGTGTATTTATATCTTTGTATTATGACACTTCTTACCTGTCCAGTGGTCTGCCAATAGTGTAACTAAGGAGGGGCTGTTCCAAGTAATACCCTGTATTTAGGCATTCATCTCCCAATGAAGTGAAGAGGGTTACCTGTCCAAGATTTCCACACACATACCTATAATGTTAGAAATGGCCCATGAGAGGGGGGGGGGGGGATATGATAGGTGTACCTTATACTTTGGCGTTGTTAAATTCCCCTTAATAAATGCTATCTGGAGGTTGCCCCATAATGTTTGTGTCTAATCTGCTTGCCATGTTTCTGATCAAAAATAGTAATGTTTATTGTTTTTTCCTCAACAGTTTCCTTCCACGCCACAGGAATGGCAGACTGTGGCCTCCCACTTTGCCGAGCGGTGGGACTTTCCTAACTGCGGAGGGGCAATTGATGGGAAACACGTCCACATTGTCCCACCACCCAACTCAGGGTCATACTATTTCAACTATAAGGGGTTCAATAGTATAGTGATGTTGGCGGTGGTGTCGGCTAATTACGACTTCCTGTATGTGGACGTGGGGAAGAATGGCCGGATGTCCGATGGTGGAGTCATCGCCCAGACTGAGTTTTACAGGCTTCTCCAGAATGGCAGCTTGGACTTGCCAGCTCCAGAGGACAATGTGGAAGGACTACCATTCGTGTTCGTTGCTGATGAAGCGTTTGCGCTGGGGGACCACCTGATGCGGCCATTCCCAATGAGGACCCTCACCCCGGAACAGAGGGTTTTTAATTACCGGCTGGCCAGAGCCCGAAGAGTGGTGGAGAACACATTTGGAATCCTGGCCAGCCGGTTCCGCCTATTTCTGACACCCATCCATATGGCGGAGTATAAACTGAACCATATTATACTTGCGTGCTGTGTTCTCCAGAACTTTTTAAGGAAACATTCGGCCAACTATGCTGGCTCAGTTGGGCCTGAGGCCGGAATGATACATCAAACCACACTGACGGCGCTTGAAAGCTGCCGTCCTGGCTTGCCCTCCCTGAGTGCCCGTGATGTACGGTTACGCTACCTGGAGTTCTTTGCGGGTAGGGGGGCTATCAATATGCCAGAAAATCTGTGAAGCCTTTTTATAATAAAACAAAAAAAGAAATTCTTTGTGGACATTTACTGCTTGTGTTTGTTTTAGCTGACCCTGACAGAAATGTGTTGAGTCCAGAAAATGTCATGATTGCGTAACCTTATTATACAAAGCACTGTTGGCTGTTATTTACTAAAATGCAAAAACACATTTCACTACAAGTGCAGTTGCAACTGCACTGAAACTGCACTTGTAGTGCCAAGAGGATTTGCCCTTAGTAAATAACCCCCATTTTCTCAGAAAACAACAACGACATCACCCCAAAAGTGTTGTAGCGTTGAGACAACAATCGCAACATTCTTGCTAAACAAACTTTTTTATACCTGCACAATCACATGTGCATTTACCAAAGGTTTTTCAAACAAACCAACGTGTTTGTTGTATAACAATTTTTGGGGTAGCATTATCAAAACTCAAAATGTCCATTTTAGATAAAACAGGCCTGTGTAAAACCAACAAGAAAGACACAAATCTTGAACTTACAAACGTCACATTTGGTAGAATTTGAAGGCAATATCACACATGAGTATTTAGGAACTGTGTTTGAAATTGCGTTCAGATGGGGTGAAGTCACCCCAGGAAAAGCCAAATTTGGAAGATGCACACCAATTTAACAATGTCAACATGTGCGACCTGCCATCACGGGGGATCAAGGGATGTGTTTTGGGGGAGCAAGCCCTTCCTCACCGCTACTTTATTATTGAGGAAGGGGTTGCACCCCCAAAACGCGTCCATTGATCTCCCGTGATGGCAGATAGCACATGTTGACACACTGTGTGCATCCTCCAAATCTGGCTTTGGGAAAAATCACAAAAACATTTAGCACATTGTAGCACACAAAAGAAGAAAATGATTTGGAGGGGCTTTAAACTCGCCCCAAAACATCAATGATGTTTTTATTTTTTGGAATAACATCATTGATGTTTTTCTTGATGATTTCCAATTGTAAATTACACCCCATGATCTCCCCGATCAGGATCTGGGCACTTTCGGATGTGAAAGGATCTGGATCCACACCCTCACGATCACCTAAAAAGAGAGGAACTCCAAAATAAATTAGGTCTAAAAAATATGCCGCCATCCATCTCTCTCTCTCTGAGCCTGTGGTCGCAGACACTCACCTGTTGTGGTGACTAGTTCCACCACGTTTTCTTCCTCCTGCTCAGATTGTGTTGGGGGGATTTCCCCTTCTTCCAGAGGGGGGGGGGGCTCTGGTCTCCTCGGATGAGGGGTGTCCTCCATGTCAGATATTTGATGGCAGAACTAGAAATGGGAAACATTGCTTGGAAGTGGGGTACAATTGTCAATTTTAGCAGAGTTCCAAGATGTAGCTTTTTTAGTGTCCTTTGTCAATACTTTACCTGTTTAGTACAAGCTTCACAGATGTAGCCCCCCCTATAGTATACAGTGGAGCACCTGTGTGCCCCCCCTAATAAAAAATGGTGTTCTTGTATCCCACACTATAGTGCTCCAGTGTCCAGATGTGAAAACAGCTGCTCAGTGTCCTCTCCTTACACAGAATCTAGTTTGCATTTCATTCTAGTAACAAAGCCATCTACACAACCCAATTCTTTTAAGACAAGTATAGGGCGTTAAAATGGTGGCCAAATGCATATGGCCTAAACAATGGTATTTTATAGTCCGAAAGAAAAATGTTTGATCCGAACGAATAATGTGCCCATGAACATGAAAGTTGCCATTTTAAACTGTACAACAGTTCCTAAAAGCACATGGAGCAGCACGAACGTAATAAACATAAAGAATAGGAACACAGCACAACTACTTACTTTTTTGCAGCACTCTCCGGATCTTTTTGTACTGCTCATGTTCTCGTAATTTGAGGTCTGACCACCGGTTCCTGAGCTGATCTTTCGATCGTCGTACCCTGAAATTCCGGTGCAGACTCCTGACCACTTTCGCCATGATCTTGGCCTTTCTGACATTGGGGTTGGGGTAAGGCCCATACTTCCCGTCATAGTCGGCCTTCTTCAGGATGTCGACCATCTCCAACATCTCCCCAAAGGACATATTTGAGTCCTTAAATCTCCTTCTGGATCGGGACGTGTCCAGGACCGGCCTTTCCTCCTCCTCCTCCTCGTTGCTACAATTAGCACGCACCTGCTGTGTCTCCGCCATGTGCTCTTCCCCCACTGCGCCAAACGAAAAGGGGCGGGGAATAGACTAGAAAGAACGTCAGGGGCGGGCGGAGTTACACGCATGCGCAGTGTGTATAAAGCGTAACACGCGTGCGTCTTACGTACGATCTGTGAGCATCGGAGGCGCCGATCGTGATAACGAAGGTAGGATCTAAACTTGGGCCTATACTGCTTCAAAATGGAAGCCTATATTGTAACAAGATTAGGGGAGTTTGGCCTGACATTAGGGTTTGTCTTGTGTTGTGTCTTGCAGAGAAAATGGATGGGTTCAACGACCACAATTTCCTCCCCCTGTTCATTGACAAATACAGGGAGCTGCCCTGTCTGTGGCAGGTGAGACACCCCCACTATAACCATAAACAGAAGAGGCAGGCAGCGCTGGAGAAACTGCTGGAGTTGGTGAAGCCGGTGGTCCCCACAGCAACCATCCCCTATTTAAAAGCCAAAATTGATGGCCTGAGGAGCACTTATCTTAGGGAGCACAAGAAGGTCACAGATTCCCAGAGGTCCGGAGCTGCAGCAGATGACGTTTATATCCCCAGGCTGTGGTACTATGAGAGACTGCGATTTCTGTCAGACCACATTGAAGTCAGGGAATCACTCTCTACTCTTCCTTCCACGCTTCCTTCCACCCCAGCTGAGGCTTCCGATGTCCAACCTGTGCCTTCCAGCCAGGAAGAAGTGGAGGAGTCCAGCTGGAGCCAGGTATAGCATTGTTCTACAGATTTTTGGTCAATAAATAAATGATGTTTACTAGATGTTAATATTGATCACTATTTGCTGATTGAAAAATGTGTTTTACATATCAATAGACAGTAGTGGGCACCCAAAATGAATGAAAAATGCTGGGCTCAGAAGGATAGTCTGTTATATTTGTTAACATTCAATTTGCAGCAGTCAGGAGGTGAAAATTGGTGAAAATTGGTGAAAATTGGTGAAAACTAAAACTATGTCCCTTTTTCATACACAGGAAGACCTCAGCCAGGAGGAGGCTGTGGAATGCGGCAGTCAGGAGGAGGCGGTGATTAGTGGCAGCCAGGAGGAGGCGGGGCTAAGTGGCAGCCAGGAGAAGCCAGGGACCAGTCGCAGCCTGACTGAGTCTCAGGTTCCTCCCCTCCGCCTTCCATATAAAAGAGCCAGGAAGACGACTCCGAGTCACGTGCAGGATTCAGCGTTCAGGCTGATCCAGGAGGCTTTGGCGTCCCTACGAGCCTTACCCACTCCTGAAGAGGCCTTTGCCTGCATGGCTGCCACCAAACTGCAGGGCATGCAGGAGGGTCAACGCAGGCTCTGTGAGGACCTTATGTATAAAGTGCTACGTAAGGGGGTGAGTGGGGAACTAACACCAAAGACCGACGTGGTTGAGTTGGACCATCCTCCTCCTCCTCCTCCTGCTGCCACAACTCCACCACCACAGCCACCGCGTGTAAGGAAGCATGGAAGGAAGACCTGAGAGTGATGGCCCTGGGTTCAGTCTGGTCTGACAGAAGATGCAGTCTCTCGTATGACCACAGCCTGGGGACACAGATGTCATCTGCTGCTTTCCGGATCTCTGGGACTTCTGGACCAGACTGCCCTCCCTTAGATATGGACTCCTCAGGCCACCAATTTTGCTTTAAAATAGTTGATGTCTGCCCTGGGGGTCCAAGGCTTTGCCCACTTCTGCAGTTTCTCCAGCGTTGCCTCCCTCTTTGTTTAGTTGTGAGCCCTTAATAAAAAATTTTTGGGGAAATTATACTCTCCTGTGTGTGTTTTCATCCAAAAAGGACAGTTTGTTGGCGACGATTCTGGCACATTTGTAACATAAAATGTGAAATTAACAAGGGACAACAACACCAAACAATCTCCTACAGATTAAATAGAACAACATATCAATGGTGTTGTGGGAACTTGTCACAAAAAACACACACAAACATTTTCGGGAGTACAAATCAAAATCCCCCCCAAAAAAATACAAACACAAAAAAAGAATCTACATTACAGCCAAAAAAAACAAAAAAAAACAACAAAAATATGTTGTCAGATGTGAGCAATCAAAATATATTGAGGGAATCCAGATAAATAGTAACGAAATAAGTTTGTGAGAAGTGTGTGTGAATATGAGCAGCAAAACTACTATATTCTTGTCACATTATAAAGAAGAAGAGATTGCACTGTATTAAACAATTTTTAACATTGCAGCGTGACGAAAGTGCTGTATCCATTGCGAACGCTAAGTTTACCAGAATGAGCTGTTCCGTGCCGGAATTTCTTCTGAGCATGCGTGGCACTTTGTGCGTCGGAACAGGCCACACACGGTCGGAATTGACACGATCGGATTTTGTTGTCGGAAAATTTTATCTCCTGCTCTCCAACTTTGTGTGTCAGAAAATCCGATGGAAAATGTCCGATGGAGCCCACACACGGTCGGAATTTCCGACAACACGCTCCGATCGGACATTTTCCATCGGAAAATCCGACCGTGTGTACGGGGCATAACAAGCAACCTGCTGCAGGCTGGAAGGCCTCTAACAACGAGGGAGATGTTGTTGGCACTCCTTCCGCTAGTGGTTCTCACAGGAACAGGAGCGGATTTGTGCTGCAGAGGTTCAAGAGTTAAGTGTACGTGTGGAGGCTGCGCAGGCTGGGCAGGTGGATGTGGACAAGGCTCACTCCTAAATGCAAATTACAAAGAAGGTGTTCACTGTCACGGGGACCCAAGAGTTAATTGGCGAACACTTGCAGTGCAAGTGTACATGGTGTACGTTTATCTCTAACAGCAGAGGCCCGCCTTAAGGTCGAGTATTTCCCCACGGCTGCCTCAGCCTTTTTCCAAGGCATTGGCGAAAACAGCACAACAGCTAAGGTAATGTGTAGTAAAGCAATCCTATTACAGGTGCTTAGCGTAGCCCAGAAGAACCCACCCTGGGGTAGACCTCTCATGTGACCCTTTTTTTGCTCCCAACTAGGAGGGAAACATGGAGAATGTGACTTCCACCACATGATCGTACCCCCTGCGTACACACTTATGCCCTGTCAGACATTGATTGGACATTCCGACAACAAAATCCATGGATTTTTTCCGACGGATGTTGGCTCAAACTTGCCTTGTTGTTGGAAAATCCGATCGTTCTGAACGCGGTGACGTAAAACTTGTACCTCGGGACTATAAACGGGGCAGTAGCCAATAGCTTTCGTTTCTTAATTTATTCTGAGCATGCGTGGCACTTTGTGTGTCGGATTTGTGTACACACAATCGGAAATTCCGACAACGGATTTTGTCGGAAAATTTTATAGCAAGCTCTCAAACTTTGTGTGTCGGAAATTCCTATGGAAAATGTGTGATGGAGCCCACACACGGTCGGAATTTCCGACAACAAGGTCCTATCACACTTTTTCCATCGGAAAATCCTATCGTGTGTACGGGGCATTACAGTGGAAACACCTGAATTCTATCATTTAAAAGTCATACCTTCCACATAATTTGGGCCATATACTTTAGGGCATTCAACTGAGTGAATTACTTCCATGGGAGCATTCTAGCATCAGCCTTCAAGCTATATTTTAGTTATTGTATTCCATTTTTTTCACTTTTGCTCTTGCAGGAAGCATTGTAAGCGTTGTGGTTTTCTTTGGAAAGTGAAAGAATGCAAAATACCACTTGTTTTAATGTTCTAAAATGAAAAAATATATTCTTTAATCATTCCAGACTGTCGAATGTTCATCTAGGGGACTGTGATGTACTTCACCCTCCTCTTCTATGGTTTAATGAATTTTCATGACACTGTGCAGGCTATCACATTGGTGAGCATGTCTTTTTGATGAATCAACCCTGGATCATGGTGAATCCTCACAGAAATTTATCTGACACAAATACATGGAGCTGCCTTTTCACAAATGTAGCACGACCCCCTAAGAGACTGCTTGGAATTACCTTCTCATCTGCAATGCCATGACCTGGTGAACATTCCAACCCACCTGACACTCTGGGTTCCAACATCCTCACCACCTTAAAGTAATAAATCAGACAACTCTGTGTATTCATATTCTGATAATGATTACTAGAACAGATTAAAAAAAGGCTATTGACTCAGAGAGGAAGTAATAGATCTGCTGAGTTTTAGGCGACAGCGCCAACTCAGCAAAGGAATTCCTCCAAATAACACAAAGCAAGATATTATCAAGTAGAACAGTATATTATATACATTGGGTCAATGAAGTACTGCTAGCACCTGTAAGGATGGACACAGCTTTCTGAATACAGTATACTGACACACTTCTTAAAGTGGAGTTCCACCCAAAAGTGGAACTTCCGATTTAAGCACTCCCTTTTGGGGGGGGGAGTGGGTGACTACTTTATAGAGGGACTTCCTGTCCCACTTCCTCCTTCCACCCACGGGCTGCCTAGGTGGTCGCTCCCTCTTGGCAATCTTCTGGGACACGTGACAGGTCCCAGAGGATTGCCTTCCACTGGGAGAGCGCAGTGCGCCCAGTGCATGCGCAGTGTGCGCCCAGCCGTGAAGCCGAAAGCTGCCTGGGTGCCCACAGTTCCAATGGATGCGCTGAGGAGAGGAGAGGGAAAGGAGCGGGGCTCTGTGCGGCCGCATCGCTGGACCGTGGAACAGGTAAGTGTCTGTTTATTAAAAGTCAGCAGCAAAATTTTTGTAGCTGCTGACTTTTAATTAAAAAAAATAAATAAATCCTGGAACTCTACTTTAAGAGGGAGTCCTTTGGCCCGCCTATAACTATTACCCTAATGAAAGGTCAGACTTAAAGGTGATAGTATAAGGGCCCTTATAGCAGTAATGACAGTAATGTCCCCATTGCAGATCTGATGTTCTTCACCAGCATGTAGGAGCTCATTAACTGTAATCCAATAAGGTGTGGTAACAAGCAATAGGTTCCTTGTAAAGAAAAAACTAAAGGTGTCTATGCACAGCGTTCAAAGCGAGTTCAGTAAAGGATTCCTAAGGTAAAGATGTCTGTGCAAAGTGTCCCAGTGGAACCGTGATAAAGGATTTGTAAAGGTTGGGCGATTGCCCTCTCACCAACAAACAGGTTGATATGATGTCTTCCGGACAGTGACTCGTGTAGCGGATCTGTCGTCTCGATCTCCCTAGGTGAAGCTTGGTACACCGACTGGCAGGCAACCAGAGTGGTGCTGGATGGACGTTTGATGACAAACGGCAGAGCTAGGCCCCCCTGGTACGGGTTGGAAGGTGGAACACCACGTGTTAGGCCGTGACTCCTCTTTCCATGCACGGAGAGGTCCATCTTGCATCAGGCCCAGGAGGAAGAGAGCTTTTGCTTCTTTTATAGCTACTCCCAGCCATCTTCAAAGATAGCAAAGATCCCTGGGATATGTAGTCCAGGCACAAAATCATGCGAAGCAATTAACAGTCAGGAGAACTACTCATCCCATAATCCCTTTTTGTTTGGCACACAAATATGATGTCACCTGTTACACTGATCATTAGAGGGACATGCGATGCATGGAAATGCCAGAGGGTACTGTACTTTACGATTGTAGTCCATATTGCTACACAAAAAAAGCTGATCTATGATAATTATGGAAAAAATCAAGCATATAATGAAAAGAAAACTATTTAAGGACAACTTCATTCATACCTCTTGTCATTTTCCACATTTTGTCATGTTACAACCAAAAATGTAAATGTATTTTATTGGGATTTTATGTAATAGACCAACACAAAGTGGTACATAATTGTGAAGTGGAAGGAAAATGATAAATGGTTTTCAACATTTTTTCAAATAAACATGTGAAAAGTGTGGCGTGCATTTGTATTGAGTCATTACTTTGTAGAACCACCTTTCGATTTTGAGATGATGAGCCCTAATAAATATCTATAGTATGAATTGGAATGTCATTTGTGAGCCAGGTCTTGCCCAATATCAGTACCTCCAGTCTGGGGGGCTCTCTGTGTTGGTGTCGCCGCCGGGACATGCCCCCTCAGCTTCGGACCCTGGCATACTGGCTGGTTGGGCGTGTGGGGCTACGCTACCTCTGCGCATACATGCTGTAAGTCCATGTTTTTAGTGAGAGAATGAGAAAGTCATGTTCCACCATTACCCACTTGCTTTTCAAATCATTCAATACTGCTATCTCCCCTATTAATAAGTGGTCACTACGGTTATGATCCTGATGAGTGGCTATAAGGTCCCGAAACGACGTAGAGCTTACAACTACCATTATGTGTACACATTGATCAATCATATGCGTATGAACATTCCTAATTTATTGTATGTTTATGTTTGCAATTGAAATTCTTGTCGGAATGTATCTTCTTGATGACTACAGATAATCATTATAGAGCTATGTGCCAACATATATAGAGCTATGTGCCTAAATATGTAAATATATGAATTTTTGTATCATTTTAATAATAAATCAGATTCTTATTCAATTCATACTTCTGCTCCCTTGTGCCTTATTCAAAGTCCCGCACCTGTTCTCTCCTAATTCTATCAGTACCTCATGTCACAGATGCTCTTTTTGGATGAATGGGCACAAAGCCACTCTAAAATCGTGTGGAAAACCTTTAAAGAGGAGTAGAGGCTTTTATTGCCACAAAGGGGCAACAACTACATAAAGCCCATGGTTTTGGAATGAGATGTCTAACAAGATCATATAGAATGGTCAGGTGTCCACAAACATTTGGCTATATGGTGTATAAAAGCGCATTACCATGTTATTAGGGGTCTAGTTATAAAAAAAATTGCTTTGTGAACAGAGAACACCCATAATGTGTCTAAAATGTTTATTTTGTATAATCATCAGCTCAATCTATTGGTCATAATGCAGTATTTTCCTAAATTACCTTAATCAGGAAAATTCTGCATTATGGCCACTGGATGGAGCTGACAATCATTGGAAATAAACATATTACACATTACAGGTATTATTTGGGATGGTTGTGTGAATTCAGTGGGATTTGCATAGTGGATTTTTTAGACAGACTCCATTGTTTTGTTATAATGATTCTCAATGTGCCCAATATTAAAGTATACGCTTTTAAAGAGGAAGTAAACTTTCTCTGCAGACTTTTACCTATAGGTAAGCCTATAATAAGGCTTACCTATAGGTAGTGAAAAAATCTCCTAAACCCGTACAGTTTAGGAGATATTTCCAGTGCATGTAGCCAGTGACATCACTGGTGCACAATCACAGCACCGGAGCCCGCAAACCTATAAGAAGCCCTAGGAAAGATGTTGGCCGTGACAGCGGTGTGCCAGGACCTCTGCAACAGCTTTGTTCTAAGGTAAGTATTTCATAATGAGCTAGTATGTGATGCATTCTAGTTTATTATGCCTTTGTCTTGCAGGGTCTTTTTTTGGGGGGATTTTTTTGCGGAGGTTTACAACCTCTTAAAGTTTTGGACAGAGTAGAGATGGATTAGAATACCTGTTAGGTTTTATTGCTATCTCAGCCCCTGTTAGTGAGATTCATCCTCTTTATTTGCCCTTTTTACCATTATAATTGAAAGTGAAAGAACATCCCAAATTTTGGTTTGTCCCCAGAATAGTAATAGAGGGGAAATCTTTCAAAGTGGCCACTAGTTCTGGTGATCTGCGGGCCCCAAGAGATTCCCTTAATTTTCAGGGATTTCCTCTTACTTCCTGTTTTGGCTATGGGACAGGAAGTGAATGGAAATCTCCCCAATAGGACACAGATGGCAAAAAAAAGTAAAAAAAAGAAAAAGGTTTTGTCTATAGTTCTATTTTACCAATAGTTGTTTATTCCTATTAAACAGTGTTCTACATACATATATCATATCATATACATATAGTATATTGTTTTTTTTTTCTTTTGTTATATTTGGATATATTTGTGTGTATTATTATAGATTGCTCTCATTTGTATTGTGTATCTAACTAGACATGGCAAACTAGTGTTTTGGGCCTTATACCTTTTTTACTTTTTTCTTACATTTCTTGCCCTTTTAGGAAAATAAATGAAGCTCGAAATTATTCTTCAGCAAATTACTGCTTTCTAAATTTACAGGCAGGTCCTTCAAAAAAATATTGAGGAAAATATTATGGCATCACCATGTACTTTGCAGTTCTAAAACAAACATCTGCATCAGATTACATCCTGAAAAATGATGTCATCATCACCAAACAACCTTTCAATTGATGGAATAAGAAAAGTGTCCAAAATCTCAATATAAACTTGTGCATTTATTGAAGATTTAATGACTGTCATCTCCCCTGTACCGTTACTTAACATGCAGCCCCATATCATCAATGATTGTGGAAATGTGCATGTTTTCTTCAGGCAGTCGTCTTCATACATTTCATTGGAATGGCACTAAACAAAAGTTCCAGCATCATCACTCTGCCCAATGCAGATTCGTAATTCATCGCTGAATATCACTTTTATCCAGTCATTCACAGTCCATGATTGCTTTTCTTTAGCCCACTGTAACCTTTTTATTTTCATTTTTTCCTGAGAATTGAGTGATTCCATATATTTTTTTCCTCTGCCTAATCTGCAAAAACAGTTGCAACTGACTACAGATTACCGTATATACTCATTTACCGTATATACTCATGTATAAGTTGAATTTTTCAGCCCCTTTTTTGGGGCTGAAAATGCCCCCCTCGACTTATACATGAGTCACCGCCGTCTGCCTACATGATCAGCGTGTCATGCAGGCAGACGGCGGCCAGCATGTGCTGCATACCACTCGGCAGTGGCTCTCGGCTCTCACAGTTCAAAAGCTGCGTCTCCTCGTCTGTGATAGGTCAGTCAGTGTACAGCCTATCACGGACATTCTCTCATCCTCGTCCGTGGTATGAGGATGAGAGAATGTCCATGATAGGCTGACCGCTGACTGCTGGGAAATGGAGTTTTCTGCCTATCATGGACGACGAGGAGGCGCGGCTTTTGAACAGTGAATGGCCGCCGAATAGGAATAGCACACGCTGATCGGTGCAGAGCGGCACAGGGAGGCATGCACAGGACACAGGTAGGATGCACACAGACACATGCACACAGACACATACACAGGACCATATACACATGACACATGCACACATACACAGGACACTGGTACATATACACATGACACATGCACATATACACATGACACAGGTACAGGACACACGCACATATACACAGGACACAGGTAGAGGACACATGACACATGCACATATACACAGGACACAGGTACATGACACATGCAGGAAAAAAGGAAATGCAGCTCACAAACACTCTTGCTCTGGAATGACACCGCCCTAGTAAGAACTGGTTCCAGGTGCTGGCTTTGCTGGTTTGGAGTAAGGTAGAAAGAAATCCTGGATAGCCGCACTCTGGGATAAGGACATCTTTATTTCAATAAAATCCAACAATACAGTCAATTGCAGAGACGTACAGGGTGGTAGACTGCTAACGCGTTTCACATCATTTGGATGCTTATTCTTAGCTAGAGAGGGATAGTAGTAGTGTGGTATAAATAGAAAAGTGAAAAAGTAAAAGGGGGGGGGCGGGGTATGCATGCCAATAAAACAACCAATCACCGTGCTGCATAGCAAACCCACCCTCTCAGTGTGATTAAAACAATACTGATCCCATTAAAAAACTACACCTGCTAAAAGAGGAGAGAAAACATCCATTGTTAACCTAACCAAAATGCATAATGAAAAATATAAGTAGACAAAACTGTCATGCCAATAAAAATCAGCTCGAACTCATAAAAATAACTGAAAAAAAGAGAAAAGAAAAGGTAGGTATTGGATGCTAAAAACCCTCCATAGCAGGTGAAGCCGCAACAATGGAACAAACTTGGGTAGCTGGGAGTGCTAAAAAGGTGTCAAAGTACTCTCACAACCCTAAAACAGCAAATGTGCATAAGCAGTTTAAATGAAATATACACACATTTTCATGAAATCAAAGTACAAGCATATTATATGCTATATGCTATAAAATACAAGTGGTTAAGAATGATTGGAGGAGTTGGAGGAGCAATGTGCATAAATCTCTAATTTCATGTTTAATGTATATACACGCTGATCTCATGTCTAATATGCTTGTACTTTGATCTCATGAAAATGTGTGTATATTTCATTTAAACTGCTTATGCACATTTGCTGTTTTAGGGTTGTGAGAGTACTTTGACACCTTTTTAGCACTCCCAACTACCCAAGTTTGTTCCATTGTTGCGGCTTCACCTGCTATGGAGGATTTTTAGCATCCAATACCTACCTTTTCTTTTCTCTTTTTTTTCAGTTATTTTTATGAGTTTGTGCTGATTTTTATTGGCATGACAGTTTTGTCTACTTATATTTTTCATTATGCATTTTGGTTAGGTTAACAATGGATGTTTTCTCTCCTCTTTTAGCAGGTGTAGTTTTTAATGGGATCAGTATTGTTTTAATCACACTGAGAGGGTGGGTTTGCTATGCAGCGCGGTGATTGGTTGTTTTACCGGCATGCATACCCCGCCCCCCCTCTTTTACTTTTTCACTTTTCTATTTATACCACACTACTACTATCCCTCTCTAGCTACGAATAAGCATCCAAATGATGTGAAACGCGTTAGCAGTCTACCACCCTGTATGTCTCTGCAATTGACTGTATTGTTGGATTTTATTGAAATAAAGATGTCCTTATCCCAGATTGCGGCTATCCAGGATTTCTTTCTACCTCACTACATGACACATGCACATATACACAGGACACAGGTACATATACACATGCCACAGGTAC
The DNA here is from genome assembly GCA_037952835.1 of Lithobates septentrionalis. Taxonomy (NCBI): domain Eukaryota; kingdom Metazoa; phylum Chordata; class Amphibia; order Anura; family Ranidae; genus Lithobates; species Lithobates septentrionalis. The sequence continues at coordinate 1,390,538 of JBBDGP010000987.1, forward strand.
ATGACACATGCACATATACACAGGACACAGGTACAGGACACATGACACATGCACATATACACAGGACACAGGTACATGACACATGCACATATACACAGGACACAGGTATGGGACACATGACACATGCACATATACACAGGACACAGGTACATGATCCATGCACATATACACAGGACACATGACACATGCACATATACACAGGACACAGGTAAATGACAGATGCATATATACACAGGACACATGACACATGCACAGGACACATGCACAGGACACAGGGAGGTATACAGCTGCAGATGGGCATTGTTGACCCTCTTTTTCCACTTACAGTAGCTGCTGCATTTCTCACCCTCGTCTTATACTCGGGTCAATGTGTCTGTGATTACTTTTTTTTTTTACACAATTAAAGCGTAACCCCACTTTTTTTGAGAAAAAAACAATCCCCCCGGGTGATCTATGTACATTGCAAGGATTATAACAAACTTTATTGCAGATTCCTACCTTTTATGATTCCGAAGAAATCCCTGTGTGTTTCTCTGTGCCTCTGTACTGAGTAGCTCTAATGGGAGTGGTTTCATAATTTACTGTCAGGTGTGCAGCTGTAGGGCACTAATGATGAGATCTGATGGGCCTGCATCCCTTTGGACATGTTCCTATTGAAAGTATCTCTCAAAAAAATGACATTTTTGTTGCAGGGGATGCCTGAAATCTGACTTGTATCTTAGGCAGACTTCTGGGAAAATTGGTGAGCCAATCACACAAGCAGGAAATGATGTTTCTGGGGAGTGGTCAGTACACACTCTGGGTACAGAAAACTCCAGGTAGCCATATTGCAATGTATTCTGAGAAAATTACAGCAGCTGCAGATTGAAAAGGAAAGGTAATTTTTAATAACATTCAATTACAAAATGATTAGTGTCGCAATCATATGCGCTATATTATTCTTTCTTTATTTGCTATTTTTTTTCCCCACGAAAGTGGAGTTACCCTTTAAACAACTGAATGAGCATTTTCCAAGAGGGGCGATTCCATACTTTTTGCCAGGGGTTGTATTATATACCCTCTAGGAGTCTTAACATTTTCAGGGAAATCTCCCATTAACCTCTTCCCTCGTGAGAATCAGGAAACTGTAACTACTTTAATGATCTTGGTTTAGAGACATGTGTTATGAATTACTAAGACCCATAAAAGTCTGTGCACAGTCAATTCACACAGCAGATTTATAGATGTATATGTTAGCGGTACAGAATATGAAGGAATTAGGGCAGCAATGTTCTTGTGTGAGATTGATTTATTAATTTGCATTTTGTCGTTAACTGTTTGATTGTGTTTATTTTAGAGGAAAATTGTTAAATAAAACTGATAAATACATTGCTAATAAATGATTTATAGGTGATTAAAATAAATTTAAACCCTACCTGTCAAAGCACTGGGTATCATAAACAATTGTCATTTACTTTTTTTTTTTTGCTTTTCATTCTCTGTCACAGCTCAGGTCTGCTGATCTCCTGCAGACTCCTGTAAGCCACTTCCTTTCTACACGCACTCCAGCTATGGCTGTATGGAATTTCTCAGAATGGGTTTCCTGAAGGTGACAACAGTGGATCATGTCTGGGTAATGTGTGTTGAAAAGGCCAGTTGTAGTTTCAATCAGAAAGCTATGTGACAGGGTGACAACGCAGAAGCACAATTAAGAGGCGATGACAGAGCAATGTCACTCTATAACAGGAGACGCCTGAGCAAAGATCAAGGACATGTCAGGATCAATAGGTGTTACTTTAATGGCAATTATAAAAAATGTTACAAATTATTTTTTTACAAAAACACAGTAAAGCCTATATTAGCTTTTAGGGATTGAATTTACATCTAAGTTAACCAACAGAGTTATATTAATATCATTAGTTATGGCAACAGTAGTAGTTGTGGAAGCAGTGGTGCTATAAATATGTAATCTTAAAGGGGTTGTAAACCCTAGTTTTTTTTTTTTTTATAAATAACAAACATGTCATACTTACCTCCACTGTGCAGTTTTTTTGCACAGAGTGGCCCAGATTCACCCGTTCTGGGGTCCCCCGGCAGCGCTATCAGTTCCTCCCCGCATTGGTAAACCCCCTAGAAGCGCTCTCCCTGAGGGTTACCGTGCGGGCGCTCCCGAGTCCAGTGTTTGCGTCCATGGACACAGAATGCCGGACTCGGCCCCACCCCCCCGACACCCGCGTCATTGGATTTGATTGACAGCAGTGGGAGCCAATGACTGCGCTGCTATCAATCTATCCAATCAAGAGCCAAGACAACGGGCAGAGAGGTAGAGCGCATCTCCGCCGAGGAAACAAATGGGCTCAGGTGAGTAAAACAGGGGGGCTGGTTAGTGTCAGAAGGTTTTTTCACATTAATGCATCCTATGCATTAAGGTGAGAAAAAAACGAGGGTTTACAACCCCTTTAAGGTTAAATAATATTTATGTATTAGGTAAATGATTATGTTTTTGTTTATTTTTTAAGTTTTCAAACTGAAGTTTAATATATGTTTAATATATATATACATTCTTTGTTTTACAAATAAACATTTAATCAATGACAGATGATTCTCAAAGCACCACAGGATTGCTAAAGTGACAGCATAGAAGCAACTGACTGCTTGAAAGCCTACTTTGTTTAATTGCAGCCTCAGACTGGCTGTCTGAATCACATGATTCAGTCACTCGAGTGTGTAAATCTGTGCTTGAGCTTTTAAGCTCTGTAAAACCTAAGGCTTTTAATAACAAAGTAGCTAAGGAAATTAAAGAGATTGTGCTGGTTGGATAGAAGACTATATAACTATCAAATACAATATTTAAAAATAATTGCCTTTTAGCCTTTGCCATAATAAAGAAAGGAAATGAGGAAAATGTTTCACATATTAAATGGAACATATTATGAATGTATGGATGTATTTTATTGTCATATTTTTGAAAGAGACACAATATTAAAATAACTAAATATTACAATGTGACATAATTACATTGTAGTTCTTAAATCTGCAAAACTCTGTTCTGCATCATTCTTATATTTTCTTTATTTAAATTTTTCTTTGATGGCAGTGCATGGTGTAAAAAACTTGACCTGCCACATCCATGACCACTCACAATTGCAGATGATCAGAGAAGTGTGTTAAGGTCTTTGATGGGCAGAGGACGTAGGTCTGTTTGCTTAGGCAGATTCCTGCTAAGATTTTTAAGATTGACATTAAAATAGTATTAAACTAAAAAAAAAAAATAATATAATGCAGCTTGCAAATCATTAGATCTTTCCTTTTGGGATAAAGGTTTTACATAAATAAATAAAAGCTGACCATTGTAAGCACCCCTGCTAGTGTTCATTTGTAACTGATACATTTGCTGAAGAGCTTATTATCTTGAGAAACAAAAGACTTACTGGCTGGATGACCAGATGAAAATAAAAGAAAAAAAGCATAAAAAAACAAAAATAATGTAGCCATCACAATATTATTAAGAATTGGTAAGCTGCAATATAATAAATATTTGCTTTTGCGTTTAATACTGCTTTAAGGCCTCATGCAATTGAGCAGTTTGAGGTTCTAGTGTAAATTGCGGGCATTTTTCCACACCCAGGAGAGACAGATGCAGCATACAGCCGCCCATTGTAATGAATGGCTGTACACTAGCTGTATGCTAGTATACACTGTTCTTGCATAAGCTTGCAGTGCATGAGGCCTGAAAGCTGGACTTTGGGCAGATATAAAAGACAGAAAAAAACTGCAGCTGTACATTCATTAAAGTATAACTGAAGACGGTTTTGGATAGAGTGGAGAGGGATTAGAACGCCTGTCAGGTTTTTATTGCTGTTTGTTCCCCTATTAGGGAGATTCACATCTCAATTATCCATTATCAATTATCAATTATCCGTTACCCATTATCCATTATCACAGAGAGTGAAAGTAAAAGCAAATGTCAAATTTTGGGTTGTTACCATAACAGAAAGATGCTTGAGAGGGGAAATGATTTAAATTTACAAATACCGAACTGTTGACCCCACAATAGGAATAAAACTTTTCCGCGGAAGAGGGTTTAATAAGACACATGGCTGCTCATTAAAATTACAAGTAAAGAGGTTTAACCTTAAACTGCGTAGAGGACTCTTTACTGTAAGAGCGGCAAGGATGTAGAATTCCACAGGTGGTGGTCTCAGCGGGGAGCATCGATGGTTTTAAAAAACTATTAGATAAGCACCTGAACGACCACAACATACAGAGTTATACAATGTAATACTGACTTAAAATCACACACATAGGTTGGACTTGATGGACTTGTGTCTTTTTTCAACCTCACCTACTAGGTAACTATGTGACTATGTAACTATGACACTAGTTCTGGTGACCCTGGTGTCACCTCAGGATTCCCTCACTTTGAAGCGGTTTGCTCTGATTTCCTATTTTAGCAATGGGACATGAAGTGAGGGAAATCTCCTCAATGGGACACAGATGGCATAAAAAAATAACAGGAATTATAACCCTTCCTTACTCCATCCAAAATGAAAAAAATGCCTTTAGTTTTACTTTAAAACATCATTGTCATCATCAAAAGCAGATTTTTAAATGTAACAAGTGTAAGTACTTGAATCTGACTTGATATCAGCATTAGGGATGGGCAAACGGTTCGGGCAGAGCATAGGTTCAGGCACCGCACATTCGGGTGTTCGCCGAGCACCCACATTTTCTGTGCACTTGGCGGGATGTTCACCTACCGAGCGCACAGTCAATAGGTTGTTAAGGAGCAGGGCCAGGAAGCCGGCCGCCGCATCCTTAACAACTGTCAGGGAAGGTTTCACCTGCTGGTGGCACGGTCTCTCCCAGATATATGGGCCGCAGTTCCGGTGTCCGCCAGCGGGTGTCTCCCGGCAGTCTGGAGTCAACATCTCCTACAATCAGGCATCACCTGAGAATGATTGCAGGAGGTGTATATATACCCGGCAGATGCTTGCACACATCGCCTTGGTATTGTTTCCTTGTGCCCTGACCTGTGTTTGCTACCGTGTATCCGGAATCCTGTGTCTTTTGTCCTGTGTCCTGTGATCCTGAACCCTTTTAATGAATCATATTATTACTTTACATTACTAAACCATTTTGGCTCTGCTGTAGTTTATGGCAAGATGCATCCTAAGGAGCTTATATACTTTTCTTTGCTGGTGACAGAGGAAAAGGACTGTTGTCGCCAGATACTGAAGGAGTGGACCAGAGATCAACTGTAATGCCGCGTACACACGATCGGACTTTCCAACGGGAAATGTTCTATGTGAGCTTGTTGTCGGAAAGTCCGACTGTGTAGGAGGTTATAACAGGGGTCATAATACCTGTGTAGTGTGAGTATCTGAGTGTTGTCTGAGTAGTGTGTGTGGATCGTTAGTACTTGTGTATTGTGTACTGTATACTTGTGTATTGCGAGTGCACGTAGGTCTGTGAGTACCTGTGTATTGTCTTGTTGTGTACCTGTGTATTGTCTTGTTGTGTACCTGTGTATTGTCTTGAGTATTAGTGCCAGGAAGCTAGCTGTTAGGTAATTTGGACAGGGTAAAATCCCCAAATCCTCACTAAATTTAATAGGTACGATGCCCGGCGGGTGTGGAGAGGCGACTCTTTGTACATCTTGCCGCATGTATGCGTTCCTTGATCATCCGATCGAGGGTGAATACTGCTGTGCAAAATGTAAGCACATTGTTTCCCTGGAAGCCCAGGTTCTGAATCTAGGGAAGCAACTGTCAGCACTGAGAAGTCCCTCCATACTAAAGGTGTGCCAGGAATGTACACGGCAGGTGCCGGCAGGGGCCAGCACAGAGGCGGGTGGAGACAAAGAGGTGCAGGCACTAGCAAAGAGTAGATGGGTGACAGTCAGGAGGGGTAGAGGGGGAAGTGCCAGAGACGCCGATCCAGGACTGGAGCATCCCAATAAGTACGCTCCATTGAGTGTCATTGGTGAAACCAGTCAGGGACCAGCACTGCTGGAGCTGAGGGACTCTCCTAGCTGCCGGGGGAAGAACTCCTCCAGTGAGAGTGGGGGGGCAGCAAAGGGAAAGGAAAGACAGATTCTGGTGGTAGGGGACTCAATTCTTAGAAGGACAGAGAGGGCAATCTGTAACCAAGACCTGAAGCGCCGAACAGTATGTTGTCTACCGGGCGCTCGGGTTCGGCACATCACGGATCTTGTGGACAGATTACTGGGAGGGTCTGGGGAAGACCCGGCTGTCATGGTGCACGTTGGCACCAATGACAAAGTCAGAGGCAGATGGAGTGTCCTAAAGAACGATTTTAGGGACTTAGGTGCTAAATTGAGGAAAAGGACCTCCAAGGTAGTATTCTCAGGAATACTACCGGTACATCGAGCCACACCAGAAAGGCAGAGGGAGATTAGGGAAGTAAACAAGTGGCTGAAGAGCTGGTGTATTAAGGAGGGGTTTGGGTTCCTGGAGGACTGGGCCGACTTCACAGTCGGTAACCGGTACTATAGAAGGGACGGACTGCACCTAAATGAGGAGGGTGCAGATCTGCTGGGAATGAAGATGGCCAAAAAGTTAGAGGGGTTTTTAAACTAGGCGATGGGGAGGAGGGTCCAGAGACAGTGAAAGCCAGCGCGGATGATATTCCAGAGGGTAGTGTTGGGGGCATTAGTGGTAGGTTAACCAAAGCACAAAAACACAAGGTGAGTATAGTAGCAAGTCCTAGTTGCAATTTTGAAACACCCAATACGAGGACAATATGCGACCGGTCTAAACTATGTGGCATGTTCACCAATGCCAGGAGCATGGCAGACAAGATGGGTGAACTAGAGATACTGTTGTACAAGGAGGATTTGGATTTTGTGGGAATTTCAGAGACCTGGTTCAACAGCTCTCATGATTGGCTGGCAAACATTCAAGGGTATACCCTATACCGCAAGGATAGAGAGGGTAAAAAAGGGGGAGGGGTATGCCTATATATCAAGAATAATGTACAAGCAAATGTGAGAGATGACATCACTGAGGGAGCTAGAGAGGAGGTGGAGTCCTTATGGGTAGAGCTCCAAAGGGATGAAGCTAAGGGGAAAATAATACTGGGAGTATGCTATAGGCCCCCTAACCTGAAGGAGGAAGTGGAGACGGATCTCCTATCACAAATTGGATTAGCAGCAAGGATGGGAAGTGTTATCATAATGGGGGATTTTAATTATCCAGACATAGACTGGGCGGAGGGAACCGCGCATTCATTTAAGGCTCGCCAGTTCCTTAATGTCTTGCAGGACAATTTTATGGGTCAGATGGTAGACGCACCAACTAGAAATAAAACAATACTGGATCTACTGATTATCAACAATACAGACCTGATCACAGATGTGGAAATACGGGGCAATTTAGGTAACAGCGATCACAGGTCAATTAGTTTCAGTATAAATCACACAAATAGGAAACATAAAGGGAATACAAAGACACTGAATTTCAAAAGAGCCAACTTCCCTAAACTACAAACCTTGCTAAAAGGCATAAATTGGGATAAAATATTAGGAACAAAGAATATGGAGGAGAGATGGGTTTGCTTTAAGAGCATAATAAATAAGGGCATTAGCCAATGTATCCCATTGGGTAATAAATTTAAAAGAGCGAACAAAAATCCTGGATGGCTTAACTCCAATGTAAAAATGCATATAAAAGCAAAGGAGAAGGCCTTCAAAAAATACAAGGTTGAGGGATCATCCTCAGCATTCAGACTTTATAAAGAATGCAATAAGAAATGTAAGGGTGCAATTAGGACGGCTAAGATAGAACATGAAAGACACATAGCGGAGGAGAGCAAAAAAAATCCCAAGAAATTCTTTAAGTATGTAAACAGTAAAAAAGGGAGGACAGACCATATTGGCCCCATAAAGAATGAGGAAGGACATCTGGTTACAAAGGATGGGGAGATGGCAAAGGTATTGAATTTATTCTTCTCCTCAGTCTTCACGAGTGAATCGGGGGGCTTCAGTAACCAAAACTGCAGTGTTTATCCTCATGACACAACACAGGAAGCACCTCCATGGTTAACAGAGGACGGAATTAAAATTATACTTGAGAAACTTAACATTAATAAATCACCGGGACCAGATGGCTTGCATCCGAGGGTACTTAGGGAACTCAGTCAGGTGATTGCCAGACCGTTGTTCCTAATTTTTACAGACAGTCTATTGACTGGAATGGTACCAGCTGATTGGAGAAAAGCCAATGTAGCACCAATATTTAAAAAGGGCCCAAAAAACATCCCTGGGAATTACAGACCAGTTAGCCTAACATCAATAGTATGTAAAATCTTGGAGGGGATGATAAGGGACTATATACAAGATTTTAGTAATAAGAACGATATCATTAGCAGTAATCAGCATGGATTCATGAAGAATCGTTCTTGCCAAACCAATCTATTAACCTTCTATGAGGAGGTGAGTTGCCATCTAGATAAATGAAGGCCCGAAGACGTGGTGTATCTGGATTTTGCAAAAGCATTTGACACAGTTCCCCATAAACGTTTACTGTACAAAATAAGGTGCGTTGGCATGGACCATAGGGTGAGTACCTGGATTGAAAACTGGCTACAAGGGCGTGTTCAGAGGGTGGTGATAAATGGGGAGTACTCAGAATGGTCAGGGGTGGGTAGTGGGGTTCCCCAGGGTTCTGTGCTGGGACCAATCCTATTTAATTTGTTTATAAACGATCTGGAGGATGGGATAAACAGTTCAATCTCTGTATTTGCAGACGATACTAAGCTAAGCAGGGCAATAACTTCCCCGCAGGATGTGGAAACCTTGCAAAAAGACCTGAACAAATTAATGGGGTGGGCGACTACATGGCAAATGAGGTTCAATGTAGAAAAATGTAAAATAATGCATTTGGGTGGCAAAAATATGAATGCAATCTATACACTGGGGGGAGAACCTCTGGGGGAATCTAGGATGGAAAAGGACCTGGGGGTCCTAGTAGATGATAGGCTCAGCAATGGCTCTCTCTGGAGAAGAGACGCTTGAGAGGGGATATGATTTCAATTTACAAATACTGTACTGGTGACCCCACAATAGGGATAAAACTTTTTCGCAGAAGAGAGTTTAATAAGACTCGGGGCCACTCATTACAATTAGAAGAAAAGAGGTTTAACCTTAAACTACGTAGAGGGTTCTTTACTGTAAGAGCGGTAAGGATGTGGAATTCCCTTCCACAGGCGGTGGTCTCAGCGGGGAGCATTGATAGCTTCCAGAAACTATTAGATAAGCACCTGAACGACCGCATCATACAGGGATATTAAGGTAATACTGACACATAATCACACACATAGGTTGGACTTGATGGACTTGTGTCTTTTTTCAACCTCACCTACTATGTAACTATGTAACTATGTGTGTATGCTCCATCGAACATTTGCTGTCAGAATTTACGCACACAAATGTTTGAGAGCAGGTTCTCAAATTTTACGACAACAAAACTTGTTGTTGGAATGTACACAAGGCTGTCGCACAAAAGTTCACGCATGCTCTGAAACAAGCAGAAGGAGCCGCACTGGCTATTGAACTTCCTTTTTCTCGGCTCGTCGTACGTTCTCACGTTTGGAATTTTTGGCCAACATTTGTGTGACCGTGTGTATGCAAGACAAGTTTGAGCCAACATCCTTCGGAAAAAATCCACGGTTTTGTTGTCGGAAAATCTGATCATGTGTACGGGGCATTAGAATGTATTTGTCTGGCTCATTCCCTGTTGATCAGGGCAGCATATTGTTTGGAGATGTTCAGCCTTTGATTCAAGTCTGTGCAGAGTTAGCTTTGTCCAGTACTCCTAAAGGTAGTCATGACATTTCTCCCCCCTCTGCATGGCTCAGGTAGAATCTCTAGTGTGGCTGTTGGAGGATGACTCTGCTTATTTCTATGAGCACTATTCAGCATGTTCCCAACAGGTGCTAGTGGAGTGCATTAAAGCAGTGCAGTCTCTTGTCAAACAGGCAGCATGTGAACTGAATTTTGTTTAGCCATTATTACAAACATGGTCAGATAAAATGTACTCAACCCCAGTAAACACCAGTTTACTAGACACCCACCTGCTCAAGTATATCCCTCTCCATCACCTTTAACAACGACTGTCACAGCCAAGTATACCCTGCTACCAATTATGTGTCAGTACCCTGGTTCCACTTGCTGTACCTATCCTGCCTTTAACCCATTGAAAATGACCTCTTCTCCGTTGCCTGCGGCACCCTCACAGAAAGCCTCCTTAGCTACTGCTCCCTCTTTTTCACCATTCCTCAGTTCTTCTTTTCCATCAGCTGCACCCCCCTACTTACAGCCCTCAGTGGCTAAATCAAAGAAGAAACTGAAATTTTTCCCAACCCATACATTCCTGCCATTATACCAGCCTGCTTCTACACCAGCCGATCTGCTTCAGTCTGCTTCTATACCAGTCGGTCTGCTCCAGCCTGCTTCCACACCAGCCGATCTGCTTCAGCCTGCTTCTACACCAGCTGATCTGCTCCAGTCTGCTTCCACACCAGCCGATCTGCTTCAGCCTGCTTCCACTCCAGCTGATCTGCTCCAGCCTGCTTCCTGCCTCTGATGGTCCTGAATCTGATGACCCACCTAACCCTCTCTTCCTGCTGTCCAGCCTGATGCACCAGTGTTTGCTGTCAAGCCTGATGTTCCAGTGCCCACGGTCCAGCCTGATGTTCCGGTGCCCGCTGTCCAGCCTGATGTTCCGGTGCCCAAAGTCCCGCCTGATGTTCCAGTGCCCGCTGTCTGGCCTGATGTTCCGGTGCCCGCTGTCTGGCCTCATGTTCCAGTGCCTGCTGTCCAGTCTGATGATCTGATACCCGATGTCCAGCTTGATGATCCAGTTCCTCATACCCAGCCTGGTGTCCTAGTCCCCGTTGTCCGGCCTGATGTTTCAGTGCATGTTGTCCAGCCTGATGTTCCAGTGCCCGCTGCCCGGCTTGATGTTCCAGTGCCTGCTGTCCAGTCTGATGATCCGAAGCCTGATGTCCAGCTTGATGATCCAGTTCCTTATGCCCAGCCTAATGTTCCATTGCCCGTTGCCTGGTCTGATGTTCCAGTACCCTCTTTCCGGCCTGATATTCCAGTGCCCGCTGTCCGGCCTGATGTTCCAGTGCCTCTGTTTGCTGTCCAGCCTGATGATCCAGTTCCTGATGACCTGGTTCCTGATGCCCAACCTGCTCATTCTGTGCCTGTTGCCCAGCCTGCTGTGCCTCTGCCCAGCTTGATGTGCTTCTGCCCACTGCCCAGCTTAATGTGCCTCTGCCCGCTGCCCAGCTTGATTTGCCTCTGCCCACTGCCCAGCTTGATGTGCCTCTGCCCGCTGCCCAGCTTGATGTGCCTCTGCCCGCTGCCCAGCTTGATGTGCCTCTGCCCGCTGCCCAGCTTGATGTGTCTCTGCCCGTCACCCAGCCTGATAATCCAATGCCTGCGTTCCAGCCCACCTCTGAAGACCCTTTAACCAAGGATTGGCTTGATGCCATGGACTTTTTGCAGCTACGACTATTTGGAGCATCCGGAGATTGCTCCTTCAAGGGGGGTACTGTCAAGAAAGGTTTCACCTGCTGGTGGCATGGTCTCTCCCAGACCTATGAGCAGCAGTTCCGGTGTCCACCAGCAGGTCTCTCCCGGCAGTCTGGAGCTGACATCATCTCCTGCAAAAAGGCATCACCTGAGACTGATTGCAGGAGGTGTATATATACCCGGCAGATTCTTGCACACATCGCCTTGGTATTGTTTCCTTGTGCCCGGACCTGTGTTTGCTACCTTGTATCTGGAATCCTGTTTCCTGTGATCCTGAACCCTGTATCCATTCCTGGACCCCTGCCCTGCAGCCTGATCCCTTCCGCCTTCTCTCCCTGTCTCCTGTTATGCCCCGTACACACGGTCGGATTTTCCGACAGAAAATGTGTGATAGGACCTTGTTGTCGGAAATTCCGACCATGTGTAGGCTCCATCACACATTTTCCATCGGATTTTCTGACACACAAAGTTTGAGAGCAGGCTATAAAATTTTTCGACAACAAAATCCGTTGTCGGAATTTCCGATCGTGTGTACACAAATCCGAAGCACAAAGTGCCACACATGCTCAGAATAAATAAAGAGATGAAAGCTATTGGCTACTGCCCCGTTTATAGTCCCGACGTATGTGTTTTACGTCACCGCGTTCAGAATGATCGGATTTTCCGACAACTTTGTGTGACCGTGTGTATGCAAGACAAGTTTGAGCCAACATCCGTTGTAAAAAATTCTAGGATTTTGTTGTCGGAATGTCCGATCAATGTCCGACCGTGTGTATGGGGCATAACACCTCTCCCTCTCCTGTCTTGCTCCCAGCCCCATCTGCTTGATCTCCTGTGTATGACCCTGACTTGTTTACTATTATGATTGTATCTTACACCTGTATATACGTTTGTTTTGGGCAGTCATTTGTTGTGTGTCACTGTATTTGGTTGCTGGTTTATTTTATTGTTTGCTATATTAGATGTGTGTTTACTTTTGCTTATTACTTATTCTTTTAATAAATCATATTATTACTTTACATGTGTTTAGTTTTCTCTATTGCAGTCCACACATTTCTGGTCGCAATGGTTACTGACAGCAACAAATGAGTTATCAGCTGTCAGTGGCTTCTCCACTGACAACTGAATGTAAAAAAATGATTGCCCTACAAAAAAAAATCGGCGAAAAAACAGCGTGGGGTTCCCCCCAATCCATACCAGGCCCTTTGGGTCTGTAATGGATTTTAAGGGGAACCCCACGTCAAAATTTAGGAAAAAAATGCTGTGGTCCCCCCCCCCCCCCCCCAAATCCATACTAGACCCTTATCTGAGCATGCAGCCTGTAAGCCAAACAAGTATGCTACATGCAAATGTTCTGACAAGGAACATGTTGATTGGAGGAGAGAGCTTAGGAATTACCTCACCAGTCTTCTTCTGCTCTTTCATTGCCCAATCAGTTTGTTGGGGTTTATGGTGACACCACTGTAATTCTGTTACAGAAAAAGTGTTCTCATCAGCTTGTGTTCAGCTTTCATAACCACCACCCACTGAAGAAAGCTAAAGGAGTGATGTTGCAATCTGGGTCTCTGTTCTTTGCATCATCTGCATGTAAATGTATAGGAAAATCCCTGGCAGCAGTCTGCAGGTAGTCATAGTAGGTGCCATTTGCAGAGGTGGAGTCTCAGCTCAAATCAATCCTAGGAGGCCTCATCTGGAGCAAAATTCTTGTCTTGCTTCATAGAAAGGAATGAATTGGCTTATAGCAGAACTGACTACAACATACTGGGCTATAAATGCTCACACTATTGAAAGCATTCGCTATCTGATTGGCTTTGCAGACATTTACCCAATTCTGCGGGGCATCGTTTAGCTGCAGAATTAACATTTCTGTCATGTTTTTTTGCTTTTATCATTCTTGATTAATTTTATTCATCTTGAAAGTTACTAACAACACTCAGACTTTGTATGAAACCACCGTGTAATATTTAGCATGCAATCAATGACTTTACATTAAACTGAATTTGATATACATGATAAGCAGCATTCTCCCTGAAAAGAACATTAATCAAACTAGCAGGTCCCCAGTGACTGGTTTTCCCAAGTTGTATTTCCTTGACTTTACCAAGCAAAGCCTGTTGTTTATTTGCCCATGAAGACAAAGCCATCAGTTATCTCATTAGCTGCCAGTCTTCCTATAAATCTTTATTTAGTTTGAAGAACTTTCACTAGGGAACAGCTGGATTCTAACAAACAGAGAAAATCGCAAACTGCTATCAATTATTTTGATCTGTTTCTGTTAGGTAAATTAATGGTACACTACTATTGAAGAAACAGAAATCATACAAGTGAAAAAAAGGGGCTTGCTTTGTAGTGCCTAGCGGTAGTCCATGACACTTGCGTCTTAGCCTACAGTACACTGAGTTTATGTAATAGTCCTGATTTAGGGGGGGGGGGGGCAACAGAGAGGATGGGTAAGGAGAGAGAGGGCAAGGGCACAAATTTTAATTCTTCAATGCAATTGCACAACACAATGGATTCCTATGTGCTATTGGCAGGCTTTTTTTTTAATTTTGTTACCCCCTCCCCCCGCTTTTTTTTTTTTACACATTCACTGTTGGTAAAAGATTTCATTTCTATTCTTTATTAGTTTTTTGCCTTCTACCTTATATGTCCAAACGTTGGTGGACAACCTATCAGTTCATTCCTCACAGTTATTCTCATTATTAATTATGTGGCTCTCCCTTGAAAACTGAATGAGATTACTATATGATAAAAGTCTATCAATAACTACTACCTCATGCGTTAAATATACCTATATCCAAACTACAAGGTCAAATTATAAAGTGAGCATTTCAAATGTAAATAGGCAATCCGCATCCGAATTTGAGTAACTAAATCTTCCATATTATGATGCAAGTCCATAAAGAAAATACTATAACAACCATACCTCCCAACTTTTTGAGAAGGGAACGAGGGACACCTATTAGCAAATGTATGTAGGCATAGGACACACCCCCTGCCACGCCCCCTTAAAGGAGAATTATATCTAAAAAAGAAAGATTAGTTAACCCACAGGTGCTTTTTTTTTACAACTAGTATTCATTTATACTAGTTTTGGAATTTACAAATGTGGCAATTAAGAAATTGGATGAAAGGCTTAGTAATGGGAAACACTTTTTAAAGGAAAAAAGTGCATTTTATATACAACTATATAGAGCAGACCAAAATGAGGGACAAATAAGGAGGCAAGAGGGACAGAGGAACTTTGTTGCAAATCAGGGACAGACCCTCGAAATCAGGGACAGTTGGGAGCTATGTAACAAAAATACAAAATAATCGAGTCCCAAAGTGATGCATTTATGTGTCCAAATCAACTCTTCCTCCACTGTGAGCTTAAACAATAGTATTTTCTTTATGAACTTGCATCGTAATATGGAAGATTTGGTTATTTATATTTGGATTGCCTATTCACATTTGGAATGCTCACTTTATAATTTGACCTTGTAGTTTGGATATATGTTTATTTAATGTATGAGGTAGAAGTTATTGATAGATTTTTATCACAGTGATCTCACTCAGTTTTCAAGGGAGCACCACATAATTATTAATGAGAATTTATCTTACTTGCGGCAACGCATATGTATGTGAGCTGCACCCTTTATTTATCTAGGATATCACAATATATGTTTATAGTGCTTTTGATGTAGCGTGGAAGCTTTCACGATTGTCGCCCTCACAGTTATTACCTTTTGTTCCACCAGCCCTTCCCTATTAGAATGTAAGCTCGCAGGAGCAAAGCCCTCCTAACCCTAAGATTGTATTGTTGCTGTATTGTCTCTCTTTATATTGTAAACTGCAGCAAAAACTGTTTGCGCTATATAAATCCTTTATAATACTAATATAATAATTATTGAGTTCAATTGAATTCACTGAGTATTGTCAATGTTACAGCATGCAAAGACATATTGGACTATTGTGCGCTTCCAATTTTGTAGATACGGTTCGGCGAAGTCCCTATTCTGTTCCAGCATGACTGCACCCTGTCTACAAAGGCAGGCCATAAAGACATTGTTTGATGAGTTTGGTTTTCAGGACCTTGAGTAGCCTGCACAGAGTCCTGAGCTCACCCTACTGAATGCTGAATCAAGAGACAAGTTTTCTTGTTAAATATCAGCACTTGACCTCAGATATCTCTATTGGATGAATGAGGATTTGACAAAGCAACTTTTTGCAGTGTGAAGCCTCCCCTGTTTGCTTCTGCATTCCTTTTATTTAATTATACTTCAATAAAGTCTATTTCAAGTTATCCATGTTGGATGTGCAGCCATCTCGAGTTTTGATTTATGAATTGGCTACAGTCATGACTGGGCTAGCATGCCATATGATTGAGGATTGAACCGACCCACCTTGGAGCAGCGAGAGTGTTTTGGTGAATGAGCAGTTGGGCACAAATATCTACAGACAAACTTAAAAATCCTGTAAAAAGCCTGACTAGAATGGTGGAGGTGGTTATAGCTGCAAAAGGGGGACAACTCAATATTAATGTCCATGGTTTTGGAATGGGATGTCCTACAAGTTGATGGGATAAAATGTCAGGGGGACAGAGGATGCGAGGTCAGCAGGGGAGCGTATAGGAGTTGTGGTGGACAAGGGCAGTGTACAGGGGAATAGGAGGATCGCCCTTTCATCGGGCTGTACACACACAGTTTGATTATCGGCCCCTTATGTCCTCCAATGGTTCTTTATCTCCCGGCAGCAGGAAATGTGGATAGGTGGCAGGTAATCAAACTATGTACAGTAAGAGTGATCCTGTGTCATCTGTTGCAAAGAGGAGCGCTGTTCTGACAGAAGGGGGAGAGCACAGCACTGCCTGCACCTCCTCTTGGCTCTCTCCTGTCTGCCGCTGTCACTTCTGTCTGGCATTTTTCACTTTACTTCACTACACCTGCCTTGTCCTGGCCCTGAGTGCGAGGATGGGGGAAGGAGCTCAATGGCCAGGCACACTATCCTTGGGTGTGGGTGGCCTGGGAAACACAACTGAAATCTGGGGAGGGCTCAGCCCACCCTAGCACCCCCCTCGATCCAGTCATGATAGATAGATAGATAGATAGATAGATAGATAGATAGATAGATAGATAGATAGATAGATAGATAGATAGATAGATAGATAGATAGATAGATAGATAGATATTGTGGAAAACCTTCCTAGAGGAGTGAAGGTTGTCAAAACTGAAACTGTGAGTCCACCACCTATGGTAAGGGCATTGTTTTTTCATTTTGCTTGAAGTTATGTTTGGAGAAGACAATATCCCGCTGGTATGCCTCTAACACTGCTGTAAGAAGCATTTACGAAAGTTTGGTGCACCAACAACGTTACACCTGCATTTTCATTAAATCTCCACTTTGTATATGGACTATTAGCAAGCAACGTTATACTCATATGTCATGTACTATCAATTTTTGTTTTCCTATAGTTAGATATGATAGACATGCCGTATTGTCTATCTCATCCATTCACTTATGTTTGTATTAGTATAACAATGTGATTTTTAGGACAATTCACTTTGTTCTGGTTGATCCGATTCTTTTCATTTTTTTGTTATATACTTTTTTTGCTTTTTAATCTTGATGTCACATTTGGTGTCATTTTTTCAAATCTTTTTGGTCACTAACATAGTTCTTGACTTGCAGACATATGAACCACATTATCTTTGTGGCTACACATTACATATAGGTTTGATTACACATTCTTGCCCCATTGGGCGTTATTATCACTTACTGTAATCCTACATTCATAAATGTAGATTCCCAGCAAGTTTCATTAGCGCCACACATTATTGTTTAACATACAATATTTAGACAATCCAAGGCGAAGAGTGGGCAATGATATGCATATAAAAAGGAGGCTGTGCTAAGGAATTGATTAGTCAAATTTCAAGCAAATTTAAAGGCACACGGCAAGTAAATAAAAAATGCTTGTTTCTTTGTCCATGTAAAGTCCTTTTACCTGCAATTTTTCAAGTTTGTGGCAGGGTCTCCTAAAGTTTTTAATTTGCTGATTCCCCCAATATAATGATCTCTATATGAAGCCTTTTGCACCTTCCAAATTCGTATCATTGTATTTTAAACAGGCCCTGATTTTAAACATGTATTTCCCCAATTATGAACACAGTAATTAGATCAGTTGCTTTGTACAGGGTTTGACTGGTCAGATGGCAGGTAGTAATTATTCAATTTTACAAAAAAATAGCTGTGTCAAGCTTAGACTAATTACACGTAGGAAATAGCACCCCCATCTAGTGTGTACAGCACGTACAGGCACACAAATTACGCCTGTAGGCTGTTTATGGATGTTGTGTACAATTGTGCACTGAACTTCACAGTCATTTAGACTGATTTTTCTGGTCAAGACCTGACAGATGACACCCCCCAATGCCGTTTCAATAATGATAGTGTTCTCATTACCAGACAAAACACATGCTGTACTCACTCCTCTGTTACAAAATATTAAATGTAACCATAGTTATAATTGGCCAAAGCAGGGCAGTTATGTAACTTTTATGTATTGTAAAGTGTACATAGCTACATACACCCATTCTTACAGAGCACAGGAGGCCTAAGACCCAGTGGGAAATAATCCTTCAGATTAATAACTGTGATATTGAGAGCCATCCACGACAACAGGACAGTTTAAGGGGTGCAAAAGCCCATAACAGGTAATCAGATGATTCTCCATTGTTCGCCAGTGTTGTTGCAGGAATAGGCAGGTGCCACTATCCAATGCAGAGGCCCTTCATCATTCAGAGGCCTTCATCATATAATAGTTGCAGGCCTGTGCTTACCCGCCTGCACCATGACAATTAATGATGCTAATTCAGTGCAAACTGGGTCCCGTGTCGGCGACATGTGTCTTTTACATACAGTACTATTTATTAAAGGCACAAAGGAGATGTCTGCCTCCTTCCTACTAAATGGCTTACTAAGGCACAAGTAAGTAATAAATTATAGGGTCATATAGGCACTCACAGCTCAACCCCCAAGATGTCCCAGAAAGTCAAAGTATTCCTTGTATCAAAGAGGTGTGGAACAATGAAATGAAAAGGAAAACCAACAAAAAAATTTGGTTTATTTGTTCTTGTGGGTTTTGGTAGGTTTCCTCCCGATGCTCCAGTTTCCTTCCACAATCTAAAAACATACTAGTGTGGTGGTGACTTTAGACTGTAAAGCTGCTGCCAAAGACTAGATGGTGGTCAGGTCAACCTGCTCCTGGACAGGCTCTTACCAAAATTCTGCAGAATGCTTATTTAACCTTTTGCCACCAATGTAATGCATGGCTTTATTGGTCACATGCCGCACATACCATATGTGTCCATGGATGGCTGAGGTCTTTGTGCTAATAGAGCGCTCAAGTCTCTCTTCATGATTGGGAGCCAGAAGAATGGGTTCCTAATCATGTGACCACTGTGACAATCAATTACAGTAGTTACATGATAGGGAAGTCCATCCACCCCTTGGGAGTTTAAACCCAGTTAAAGGGATGCTGAGGATGGATGGGAAGGGTCAAGCTTAAACTTATTTTCAGAAGCGATGGGATTGATTAGGAGGAAGGTGGAACCACCCTATCAAAGAGACAGTAACAACAACAGAAACTGTCATGCCATGTCTATGAGTACACTTACTTCAAGGCGGAAGGGTTGATGTGAATAGTTCTATGTACTATGCGTTTCATAAAAAATAAACACATTGGGGTTGATTTACTACAACTGGAGAGTGCAAAATCTGGTGCAGCTCTGCATAGAAACCAATCAACTTTCAGTTTTTTGTCAAAGCTTAATTGAACAAGCTGAAGTTAATAAATGATTGGCTGCCATGCACAGCTACACCAAATTTTGCACTCTCCAGTTTTAGTAAATCAACCTGAAAACAAAGGAGAGGTTCCCCCAGGGTGGGGTTTTTAGGCAGCAAAATAAAAAGGGAGTCAGATTCAATATCAAAAAATGTAACAAATTTATTGAAGTGTACCATAAAAGTTAAAACAATGAGCTCCAGTGGGGGGTACTTGAGATAAAACTACATATTATATAGGCTGAACATATATTGGCAGACACATATTCACAACAACACTGGGTAGCATGAATATTTAAACCTGACGCGTTTCAACCCCTGTACTTGGGGTCTTCTTCAGAGGATTAGTCTGCTGAAAAATATACATAAGTAAAATTGATACACGTAAATAGATTGCATTGGTATAATATTAGTTACATTCACCATATGGTGCATAGATACAATATAATTACCCAATAATGTATGTTCAGCAGAGAAAGGAGCAAGGCCTCCCACATGGAGATCCCCTAAAAAGACTATCCTCCCATCTTCCCCAAAGGGAGAACACCGGGCGCCCCTACCGCCAACACGGTTCGGACCAGGGCAGTGAGAACAGCGACGTAGCTTGCGAGAGGTCACACTCTTGGGCACCGCCCGCCGGACTGGCAGCCAACCAGGGAGCACAGAAAAGTACACCTGTGATAATAACCAAAGAATATCTCATAGTAGATCTAGTCATTTAAATCATGTTAGTCATGTGTCCAAGAGGGGACGCCGGGGGACAACTGTCTCCAGCACACGCCCAGGGCACAGACATAAAAGTATATAAATTATGTAAATATACATGGTATTCTTCATAGGCAGTATAAGGTATAGGCAGCCCCTCAGTTTGTGCTCAATGTGAAGGTGATCCAAGTGAGAATGTAATGGGCTAGAGTGGAGTGGAGAGGTGAAAGAAATGGGTGATGAATAACAATAACTGAGTGTAAGAATGTGATGAAATAAAAGTGAATAGACCAGAAGTGCCAAGAATAGGACAAGTGGGGAAGGGGAAAAGGGAGTGGGGAAAAGGGGGGGGGGAGAAAGGGAGGGGGGGAGGGAGGGATGGGAGGGAAGAGGGGAGGGGAAGGGGGGGGAGGAAAAGGGGACAGATGGAAGGGAATCAGGGGGAGGGATACATAGGAAAATGGGGAGGGGGGGAAGGAATGGGGGGGGAAGAGGGAGGGAGGGAAATTGCGCAATGGTGAAAAATTGGATTGAATTAATTACCTCAAAGGGGTGCTAAATGGCATGTGTTTTGGCACTACGTTGCCCCATACATACAAGACTTGCTTGTCAGCCAACTATAGCGGGCTCGGTGGATTCGTATCCCACTCTGAGTCCACCAGTCTAAAAGTAAATAAACACAAGAGTATCAAATGTAGAAAACGGATAATAACCAGGCCGTTATAAAACAGGACCGTTATAAATGAATGGGGGTCAATGCGAAGTCAGATAATATTCGCACGAGCCCCCATTATATAGGGCAAGGAGTAGTGTCAAACAAAGAAAAACACAAATAAAAGAAAGAGTACTTACATGGTGAAAGATGGAAAGTGCCTGCTGTCCACCAAAGGGAAAGAGAGACTGAGGGTATGTTGCAGATACCGCTTTTATACTGCCTATTGGGGGTGTGTACTTGCTTGTAATTTGTCCAGGTGTGTGTGCTGACCCTGGTTGCTCCATGGTGGGCGGCATGGCCGCCATTGTGGCAGCCGAACGTGACTTCACTGGCGTTCAGGAAGATCTAGGCTCCGACTGATCGTCACTCTCACCAAAATCTTGCGATGTCAATGACGTCACGCCGCACGCGCGGGGCCCCGCGCATGCGTAGTGGCGAAGGACATCCGAGAGTGTTCCGGAATGCCGCCGGCAAGGAGGAAGAGATCCCCAATGTTGCGCCCGGTGGCCATCCGAGCATCCAATGGGGAAAACATGGGGGGGAGGAGCCACCTGGGACAGGCCGGCTCGTTCCCCCCCACCTTGCCGGGAAGCCAGATCGCGAATCACCCCGATTCCGAGGCGGGGGCAGAGACAGCACCACAAGACTCCCTCAGTCAAGAGGGGGGGGCAGTCCTAAGGGGAAAGATATATAAAACAAGATTTAAAATTATGCATGACATATATCTGTTGGTTCATAGTAATGCCATTCCTGCTACATATTGGCATATATATTTATCTATAGAGAGCATCAGTACAGAAAGAAAACTTCAAATGCATATGTTGGCATTTATACAGCATCCCGATGAAAGAATGATAGATAACAATGAATAAAATAAATATATATATTGATAATACATACTAGTATAATAGAATACCAGTACATTGGGAAAACCAGGGAACGAAGAGCATGGGAAGGGAAAGGGAAAAAGGGGGGAAACAAAGGGGGGAAGGGGAGGAGCTTATCGAGGATTTTGTGGATTGTATATAATTTCATTAGAACTAGCTATTGTGTTTTTCCGGAGACAAAACCCTTTAAAAAAGGGGCAAATGAAATAGCCTCATTGAGTCCTGGGAACGAGGTGGAGTTTAATATAAAAATCCACCTCTGCTCGTATTGCAACAGAATTTTGTTCCAATCGCCGCCTCGCATTGGTATGTGGATTCGATCGAGTGCGGCGAAGGATACTTTGGGCATTACAGAGTTGTGGATTTCCATTACATGTCGCCCGATGGGTAAATATGAATTGCTAATTTGCATGTGGTAAATATGTTTTGATATCCGCTGATGGAATTCTTGTTTGGTCTTACCCACATAATGTGCTCCACACTCGCAGGACATAAGGTATACCACCCCTCTTGTTTGGCAGTTGGTAAAATGCCTGGGTTTAAAGATTGACCCATTTGGAAAATGGAAGACCTTTTCACGTCTGATATATTGGCAATACGAGCAGTGCCCACAGGGAAAAGATCCCAGAACAGAACAGTGTTTCCGTCTTTTTTGTGCGCTTCTGAACTCACTCTGAACTAGTTTGTCCCTCAGTGATGTAGCTCGTCTGTAGGTAATAGAAGGGGTATTTGAAATAAACCTGCTGACTTTCGGATCATCTAAAAGTATAGGCCAATACTTGCGAATGATATTGCTAATCTCATTGTGCTGTTTCGAGAAGCGTAAAATCACCCTGGTGGGAGCCATGGCCGGGTCGCATCCCACTCTCTCTTTGAACAACAATGTATGCCTCGGCTGTGTAACCACTCTGTTATATGCCCTACGGAGGCATGAGCGGCTATAGCCTCGCGCTAGAAGCCTAGTTTGTAATTTCTGTGCTTCTTGTTTAAAGGATACCTCATCGGAGCAATTCCTAAGCACACGCAGGTACTGTCCATAAGGGATAGAATTTTTTAGGCGTGTAGGGTGAAAGCTATCCGCGTGAAGGATGGTATTTCCTGCGGTGCTTTTTCGAAAGAGTGTACTAGAGATTGTATCCTCAGAGGTACGTCTCAGCTGTACGTCCAAGAATGTAATCTGGTCGCGATCATAGGACATAGTGAATTTTAGGTTGAATTCGTTTAGGTTAATTTGATCAAAGAACTTTAGTAATAGCTCTTCCGGGCCATCCCAGATGAGGAGGACATCATCAATGTATCGTCGCCACATGTGTATGTGGCTCCTATACCTGGCAAGGTCCTAGTCATCTTCAAGCACTCTCTCCCACTCCCCCAGGTACAGATTGGCGTAGACCGGGGCACAACAAGTGCCCATGGCCACGCCCTGCACCTGGAGGTAGTGGGAGTTGTCAAAGACGAAGAAATTATGATTGAGAATGTACTCGAGTCCATTTGTCAAGACATCTGAGATATGATGGGGCAGTAAACGAGTTCATTATCAGAGTGCCCGTATGGTCTCGATCCCCTTGTTGTGGGGTATCGAGCTATACAGGGCCTCGACGTCAATAGCCACAAGGATGGAATTAGGTGGGAGTGATATTCCCTGAATCAGTTGAAGTAAGTGCATTGTGTCCTTTACAAACGAGGGCATGCAGGTGACAAACGGTTGCAAAAGCGAATCAATCACTTTGCTGAGGTTTTCTGATATTCCCCCATTGCCGGAGACAATTGGTCGTCCAGGAGGTTTTGTTTGGTTTTTATGGATTTTGGGCAAACTATAAAACGTGGCCATGCGTGGATGTTTGACTCGGATGAATTCGTATTGGTCTCTGGTGATAACTCCTTTGTCGAGAGCGGACTGAATTAAATCATAGAATTGGGTATAGGATTTTTGTATGGTTTTAATTGGGATGGTTTTATACCATTCACCATTGTCTAAGATGTCTAGACACATGGGTACGTAGTCCTGATTGTCCATCAGGACCACGTTACCTCCCTTATCGGATGGTTTTATTGTGATTTCAACATTATTGCACAGGCAGTCGATAGCCATCGACTCCTCGGCTGTTAAATTTTGAGGTCGTGTTTTTTTGTTTTTGTGTGAAAGTTTGGCAATAGTGTTTGACAAAAATCTCTATACTGGGATTCAAGTTGAGTGACGGAAATTTTCCAGAAGGTTTTTTGAAATTTGTTAGAGGGTTCTGAATGGGTTCATTGACACTTTCAAGAAGGGTTTCCAGGTCAATTTGGTCTATGAGGTCTATGGTGTTGTTCTCTTGAAACAAAAGGGTCAAATCGCGCAAAGCTTTCAATTCCTTCATACTGAAGGTGTCCCCTTGGGTCATATCCGTGTTGATGTCAGTTTTTGCATGGAGGCTCTTCAGGAGTAGCCGACGTGCAAATAATTGTAAGTCAGTTACAACTTCGAATAGATCAAAGTTTCCTTGTGGACAGAAAGTAAGCCCGCGTGACAGTACATTAATTTCAGCTGAGGACAAAGGATGCGATGATAAATTGATCACGCTAAAGGATTCTGCTGAATCCGCGTGACGTACGCATCCAGATTCCCCACTCCCCTGTTTAGTTGGGATGGAGAGGATCTCCATGCTTGGTTTAAAGCGGTCTGTGATCCAAGTTTTTGACATCCTGATGGTGGATTTACATGCATTTTATTTCCTACTGAGTTGGGTGGGATCACGGTTTCATTTGTGGCT
The DNA here is from genome assembly GCA_037952835.1 of Lithobates septentrionalis. Lineage (NCBI taxonomy): Eukaryota > Metazoa > Chordata > Amphibia > Anura > Ranidae > Lithobates > Lithobates septentrionalis. The sequence goes on from JBBDGP010000987.1 coordinate 1,414,964, forward strand.
AGATTTCCTGTTTTATAACGGCCTGGTTATTATCCGTTTTCTACATTTGATACTCTTGTGTTTATTTACTTTTAGACTGGTGGACTCAGAGTGGGATACCAATCCACTGAGCCCGCTATAGTTTGTGACCAATCCCGGGTTGGCTGACAAGCAACAGTCTTGTATGTATGGGGCAACGTAGTGCCAAAACACATGCCATTTAGCACCCCTTTGAGGTAATTAATTCAATCCAATTTTTCACCATTGCGCAATTTCCCTCCCTCCCTCTTCCCCCCCCATTCCTTCCCCCCCCCTCCCCATTTTCCTATGTATCCCTCCCCCTGATTCCCTTCCCTCTGTCCCCTTTTCCTCCCCCCCCTTCCCCTCCCCTCTTCCCTCCCATCCCTCCCCCCCCCCTTTTCCCCACTCCCTTTTCCCCTTCCCCACTTGTCCTATTCTTGGCACTTCTGGTCTATTCACTTTTATTTCATCACATTCTTACACTCAGTTATTGTTATTCATCACCCATTTCTTTCACCTCTCCACTCCACTCTAGCCCATTACATTCTCACTTGGATCACCTTCACATTGAGCACAAACTGAGGGGCTGCCTATACCTTATACTGCCTATGAAGAATACCATGTATATTTACATAATTTATATACTTTTATGTCTGTGCCCTGGGCGTGTGCTGGAGACAGTTGTCCCCCGGCGTCCCCTCTTGGACACATGACTAACATGATTTAAATGACTAGATCTACTATGAGATATTCTTTGGTTATTATCACAGGTGTACTTTTCTGTGCTCCCTGGTTGGCTGCCAGTCCGGCGGGCGGTGCCCAAGAGTGTGACCTCTCGCAAGCTACGTCGCTGTTCTCACTGCCCTGGTCCGAACCGTGTTGGCGGTAGGGGCGCCCGGTGTTCTCCCTTTGGGGAAGACGGGAGGACAGTCTTTTTAGGGGATCTCCATGTGGGAGGCCTTGCTCCTTTCTCTGCTGAACATACATTATTGGGTAATTATATTGTATCTATGCACCATATGGTGAATGTAACTAATATTATACCAATGCAATCTATTTACGTGTATCAATTTTACTTATGTATATTTTTCAGCAGACTAATCCTCTGAAGAAGACCCCAAGTACAGGGGTTGAAACGCGTCAGGTTTAAATATTCATGCTACCCAGTGTTGTTGTGAATATGTGTCTGCCAATATATGTTCAGCCTATATAATATGTAGTTTTATCTCAAGTACCCCCCACTGGAGCTCATTGTTTTAACTTTTATGGTACACTTCAATAAATTTGTTACATTTTTTGATATTGAATCTGACTCCCTTTTTATTGTGCTGCCTAAAAACCCCACCCTGGGGGAACCTCTCCTTTGTTTTCAGTTTCCAAGGGGTGAGCAGCGAATCCCCTTTCTCCTCTCCAGTGTCTTTCCATTTAGTAAATCAACCTAAACATATATTTTTTTTTTAATTTAAAGTTTTTCTTTACCACCATAACAATGTCTACATATAACATATTTGCTGTGTGTTCTTTATCTTCTCAGCTGTATTTAAAGTGTATTTCCACCTTTGCAGCCCAATTAGGATAATACCTAAATTATTTGTGTTACCTGCTTCTAGGCAGGCTGCTCTTTACCATACACGTGACCAGCACATGCAACTGAGCATTCCTCCTACAGACAGAGATTCAGGCATTTAGTTGGTTCCTTTACCAAGCTCACACTTTAACCACCTGCATGGATAAAGGCCTGAGGCCACTTTCTCTCTCTCATCCTCCTATTAACCCTTTAGTGCCCAAAGCACACTCCTGCATAGCTCTATGTCTTACCTGTGGTCTAGGTCAGTGGTTCCAAAGTCAAACTGGATACTCGGGGCCCATGTTACATAGGGGCCAGAGTAACCTGAGGCGCATTACCTGAAGGAGTTATCTCTCACTGTCAAGAGGGTGACTTTGTTCCTCCAATCACCATCTGCTCTGTGTTAATTCAGGCTTGCACAACACTTGACACTACTCTTAAAGTGGTTGTAAACCTTTGATTTAAAAAAAATAACAAACATGACTATAATTACCCGCTCTGTGCAATTGTTTTGCACAGAGCAACTCTGAGTCTCTTCTTCTGGGGTCCCCCACTGGGGCTCCATGCCCCTCCTCTTCGTTGTGTAACCCCATGGAAAGCTGCTTTCCTTGGGGGCACCCGTGCAGGCTCACTTTCCATTGACACAGCAGCTGGATCGGATCAGGCTCAGGTAAGAAAAGGGGGAGGGTCTGGGGGGGGGGGGGCTGCAGCACAGAAGGTTTTTCACCTTAAAGCATAGAATGCTTTAGGGTGAAAAACCTTGAGGCTTTGGAAACACTTTAAAGTATAACCAAAGGCACAACTTTGTCTTTAGTTTTGGATAGATTGGAGAGGGATTATAACACCTGTCAGTTTTTATTGCTGTCTGAGGCCCTCTTAAGGAGATATACCCTCTCTATTTGTCCTGTTCACCATTAGCAATAAAAAGTTAAAGTAAAGAGTATTACAAATTTTGGGTTTTCCCCAGAAAAGTAATAGAGTGGAAATCTTCCAATGGGGACACTAGTTGTGGTGGCCTGGGTTTCCCCAAGGGATCCCTCTAATTTGCAAGGATTTCCTCTCACTTCCTGTCTTGACAGGAAGTGAAGGTAAATCTCCCCAACGGGGCACAGATGGCAAAAAAAATAAACCAACAGGGCTTATAATCCTCCCTTATGCTATCCAAAAAAATAAAATAAATAGTTTTGCCCAAAGTTCTGCTGTAATTGAATTTGACTCCACCTCAAGTGTGAATTCCCACACAACGGAGAGCTGCTGCAGTGCTTTACCGCTGCGACAGTCCTCCTTTGACGGCTCCCTTTTTTTGCACAAATGTTATTTGAAATGTACATAACGTATGACATGGAGTGCTGCAATACAATGCAGCATTTATGAATTTTATCACAGCCTGCTGCAACGCATAGGAAACATTTGCTTTTTGTGTGTCCCTGGGGTGACAGACATTTTAACATGTGGTAAAACGTCTCCACATATAGTGTGAACTTACCCTTAGTATTGCAGTCCTTTACTCTACTGAGATGGTAATGAGACCAGGATTTGCTTGCATAAACTTTACTTAAGTTTTTGTAATAAATGGGTTACAAGGATCCACAATTTGGCATATCTTCATCCTTAACTTGGTTGCTGAGTGGTAAATTAAGATTTCAGATTTATCACATACAATTCCAGGAGGGGTACTGTGGTGTTATTTACTGTTTAGGGCACACTTTTCCAATAGGCAAGAAACCTCTATGGGTGCTATCACGTAGTGAGGAAAAACACTCCTCTCTCCTCACGCTGCCGACATTCCCAAAAAGATCCTGAGGTCCTCCTTCCAAACCTTAAATAGACAGCAGGCAGGGCCAACCCAGAAGAAGTGACAGGGCATGTCTAAAAACTTAAAGGGGAACTGTAAAATACCACCTGCCTACATACAGGCATACCCCACTTTTAAGTACACACTGGGGTTTATTTACTAAAGCTGGAAAGTGCAAAATCAGGCTCACTTCTGCATAGAAACCAATGAGTTTCCAGGTTTTTTTTACCAAAGTTTAATTGAACAAGCTGGGGTTAGAAGTTCATTGGTTTCTATGCAGAAGTGAGCCTGATTTTGCACTTTCCAGCTTTAGTAAATAAACCCCATTGTGTACTTAAACGTGGGGTATGCCTGTACACCGAGCAAAATTATAAATGCAACACTTTTGTGTTTGGCCCTATTTATCATGAGCTGAACGCAAAGATCTACGACTTTTTCTATGTACACAAAAGGCCTATTTCTCTCAAATATTGTTCACAAATCTGTCTAAATCTGTGTTAGTGTGCACTTCTCCTTTGCTGAGATAATCCATCCACCTCACAGGTGTGGCATATCAAGATGCTGATTAGATAGCATGAATATTGCACAGGTGTGCCTTAGGCTGGCCACAAAAAAAAGGCCACTCTAAAATGTGCAGTTTTATCACACAGCACAATGCCACAGATGTCGCACGTTTTGAGGGAGCGTGCAATTGGCATGCTGACTGCAGGAATGTCCAGCTCTGTTGCCCTTACATTGAATGTTCATTTCTCTACCATAAGCCTTCACAACCACAGACCAGATGTAACCACACCAGCCCAGGACCTCCACATCCAGCATCTTTTCCTCCAAGATCGTCTGAGACCAGACACCCGGACAACTGCTGCAACAATCGGTTTGCATAACCAAAGAATTTCTGCATAAACTGTCAGAAACCGTCTCAGAGAAGCTCTTCTGCATGCTCGTCATCCTCATCGGGGTCTCGACCTGGCTGCGGTTCGTTGTCGTAACTGACTTGAGTGGACAAATGCTCACATTCGATGGAGTCTGGCACTTTGGAGAGGTGTTCTTTTCACAGATGAATCCCAGTTTTCACTGTACAGGGCAGATGGCGTTGTGTGGGTGAGTGATTTGCTGATGTCAACATTTTGGATCGAGTGGCCCATGGTGGCGGTGGGGTTATGGTATGGGCAGGCATATGCTATGGACAACAAACACAGGTGCATTTTATTGATGGCATTTTGAATGCACAGAGATACCGTGATGAGATCCTGAGGCCCATTGTTGTGCCATTCATCCCCCATGTTGCAAGGATCTGTACACAATTCCTGGAAGCTGAAAACATCCCAGTTCTTGCGTGGCCAGCATACTCACCGGACATGTCACCCATTGAGCGTGTTTGGGATGCTCTGGATCAGCGTATATGACAGCGTGTTCCAGTTCCTGCCAATATCCAGCAACTTCGCACAGCTATTGAAGAGAAATGGACCAACATTCCACAGGCCACAATCAACAACCTGATCAACTCTATGCGAAGGAGATGTGCTGCACTGTGTGAGGCAAATGGTGGTCACACCAGATACTGACTGGTTTTCGGACCCCCCCGACCCCCCAATACAGTAAAACTGCACATTTTAGCGTGGCCTTTTATTGTGGCCAGCCTAAGGCACACCTGTGCAATAATCATGCTGTCTATTCAGCATCTTGATATGCCACACCTGTGAGGTGGATGGATTATCTCGGCAAAGGAGAAATGCTCACTAACACGGATTTAGACAGATTTGTGAACAATATTTGAGAGAATTAGGCCTTTTGTGTACATAGAAAAAGTCGTAGATCTTTGCGTTCAGCTCATGATAAATGGGGCAAACACAAAAGTGTCGCGTTTATAATTTTGCTCAGTGTATATTCAATTCACATAGCATAACTCCAAAAAACATTTTAAAATTGCTGCTAAAGTTTTTACTCGTTGAAAATTCCTAGCTAGCTTTCCTCTTCTATGTAATGTTAAGGAGGGGTCTGGGGAGTTGTGTTCACCATAATTAACTTTGTCTGTACTGTGCTGACAGATCTTTATTATCAGTAATTCAGATGTGCATATTGACAGTCTTAACAAAGATAACAAGGCTTAGCAGTTACATTGTCCTTAAAGTGGTTGTCAAAGGTTTAAATACCTCCAAGAAAAGACTTAACATCTTTAATGAGCTAAAATTATTGGGGCCAGACGTGGTGTTCCTGCAAGAAACACATATCTCACTTCAATCAAGACTTCGATTGTTCTCAAACGAATACCAGGTCTGGTACCAAGGAGATACTATCTCTAGTAGGGCAGGGGGAGTAGCTATTGGCTTCGCAAAGAAAACAAGGTATGTGCTGGAGGAAAGATTGGTGGATCCAGAAGGTAGATACCTATTTCTCAGAGGTAGATTGAATGAAGGTGAATACACATTAGTTAATATCTACGCCCCTAATAAGAATCCGATGAAATTCCTGGCAAACATATTGGGGAAAATAATGGAGTTCACGAGAGGGCATTTGATATTAATGGGGGATTTTAATTTCTGTCTCGACCAGGGGTTTGGACAGTACGGCCCAAACGCAGGGGAAGAACTGCGTACATTTGAAAGCGATAAAGCAAAAACTCTCCACCCACCAATTGGTGGATATATTGAGAGTCCAACATCCAACTAAAAGGGATTATACGTTTTATTCCCCTGTGCACGGGTCATACTCCCGGATCGACTGGGGACCAGTCGAGCATAGGGAGATCGATAAGGTAGTGGAGTCCAAGATAGGAAACATAACCTACTCAGACCATGCACCTATGACCATTGAAATGACAACAGGCAGAGGTCAGGCCGTTGCAGGGCAGTGGAGGCTAAACGAGGAGTTGATAAGGGAGGAGGAGGGGGTCAATAGAATCAGAAAGGAACTGGAGAACTACTTTGAGGTAAATGACACCGGGGATATATCAGGGGCCACACTTTGGGAGGCTCATAAAGCCTACATTAGAGGGGTCTTAATCGAAATGGGGGCGAGGAAGAAAAAAGATAGAAGGGAGAAAATCCAAAAATTAATGGTAGACCTCGCGGGATTAGAACAAAAACACAAAAAACAAATGGGCCAGCTACCTCAAGAGATACACCAGCAGATGGTAATTAAAAGATCTGGTGAAAACTGCAATGGAGCAGGAGTCCAGAGCATCATTTAATAAGATAGTCTGGGAGAGATATAGATGGGGCAATAAACCTAGCAAACAGTTAGCAAAAATGGTACAAAAGAAGAAAGTTAGGAACTTCATAGAGTAAATCCAGACTAAAGAGGGCCATATGGAGTATTCAACCAGGAAAGTGGCGGATATTTTTAAGAACTACTACCAGGACCTATATTCAGTCCCTAAAAAAGACACGTCTTTAAAAAACAGGAGAAAGAGATATAATAATTATTTAAAAAAGGCGGCGCTCCCCAAGATTTCTGAGGAGGGTAGAGAATTACTGGAAAGACCAATCTCTGAAGAAGAAATAAGGAAAGCATTAGCAGGAATGGCCCTTGGGAAAAGCCCCGGCCCGGACGGCCTTGCAACACTCTATTACAAAACATTCAAAGAAATATTAGTACCTAGGCTGTGTCGTTATATGAACGGTTTGGGAGACAGCTTCGAGATGAGTAGGGAGGCATTAAAAGCCTCCATTACAATCATATTGAAAGAAGAAAACACTATGCTCAAGCTATCGCCCAATCTCCCTGCTTAATAACGACACAAAACTATATGCAAAAGTGCTGGCAGAGAGATTGAAGGAATTTATGAACTCACTAGTTAACCCAGACCAGGTGGGGTTTGTTCCTAACAGAGAGGGGAGGGACAATGGGGTCAGGACTCTTCTCCTACTGGGAAAAATGAAGGAGAGTGGGCCCCCAGGACTACTTCTGTCAATCGATGCCGAAAAGGCTTTTGACAGAGTAGACTGGGGGTTCATGATACAGACCTTGGAGACCATGGGACTAGGTCCTAAAATGATTCGGAGGATTAAAACTCTGTACCACCATCCAACCGCTGTAATAAAAGTTAATGGGTTAATATCTCAACCATTCGAGATGGAAAACGGTACGAGACAGGGGTGTCCCCTATCCCCGTTGCTCTTCGTCTTGGCTATGGAACCCCTCTTGGCAACAATACGAAGGGATCCCGATATAAGAGGTGTTAAGGTAGGAGAGGAGGGACACAAAGTCGCAGCATTTGCGGATGACGTGTTGTTTTATGTAACGGACCCAGTCTCCACCATGCCCAACCTTGTAAAAGCAGTGAGGAAATATGGAGAGGTATCTAACTTTCAAATAAATATGAATAAATCAGAAATATTAAATATAAATCTAAGCAAGAGAGAGGCAGAGACCTTGAAAAAAGAATTTAGTTTTAAATGGACTAAGGAATTAAAGTATCTGGGTATTAAATTAACTAAATCAATTAAGAAGATGTTTACTATTAACTATATGCCCTTACTTGACTCAGTTAGATTGGACTGTAATAGATTCTCCTGTAAGGCCCTTTCATGGATAGGACCCATTAACGTCATTAAAATGGTCTTATTACCTAAAATTATGTATCACTTCCAGATGATGCCAGTCCCTCTCCCCCAGTACTACTTTAGGAAGTTAAGAAAAATAATAATGGCCTTTATTTGGAAAAATAAAAGACCGAGAGTCTCCTTCCAGACGTTAAAACAAAGGAAAATAGATGGCGGCCTGGCAGTGCCTGATGTGCAGATTTATTATAAAGCCGTAGTACTATCAAGAATGGTAGAATGGGCGAGGAAAGTAAAGGTAAAAAAGTGGGTGAAAATAGAGGAAAACTTTAGTAAAGCACAATTTGGCACTATTATTTGGAATCCCCCACACTTTAGAATAATGGATAACAGCACGCATGTAATAACACGAAATGTCTTTAAAATATGGGATGGGGTATATAAGAAAGTTAATGGGAAATACAATCCACCGTTGATTACATTAATAGATAATAATTTTTTTACACCAGGAATAGAGAATATAGTAGGAAAAGAAGCACTTTGGGGGAAAACACAATTAAGAGAAATCATGAAAGAAGGTAAAATCATGTCACTTCAACAACTTACACACGGGAGGGAATCACGGGGATTGGAAAAATGGCGATATCTCCAACTGAGTCACTTTGTTAATAAACTACCACACCCGATCAGGTCTGGGGAACAATTGACAGACTTCGAAAGGTTTTGTGATAAGGAAGACCCAAGAAATATAATCTCTCAAATATACAAAATTTTGATGACGTCAGAAAAACTGGAGATACCGCCATTTTTGGCTAAATGGGAAAGAGATTTAGGCACTAAGAAGGATGAACACACAATTAGAAGAATTCTGAAAATGATTGCCAACTCAGCAATTGACACCCGAACGGCAGAAATGAATTATAAATGTATTAGTAGAAGTTACCTAACCCCAGAGATAACAAGTAAATACCAGAAAGGGTCAGCCAATTGTGAGGCTGCCAAGAATTAGGTACAATGGGGCACCTATGGTGGAGTTGCCCCAAAATTAAAAACTTCTGGAGGAAAATACTCGCTCTAATTAAGAAGATCACGGAAATAGAAGTAGTAGAAGACCCCTGGGAGGTCCTGTTCCGTGGGGGGGGGGGGGGGGCGGGAGATTTAAATAACTACAAGCAGTCACTGGTCCCGCAGCTTTTAAATGCGGCAAAAAGAACGATACCGAGGAGTTGGCAGAGGAGAGAGAGCCCAGAGATATGGGAGTGGTTAGATGCAGTAGAGGAGATTTGCAATATGGAGACTCTGGGGAGCATGTTAGAGGAAACAAGAAGCGTGAATACAGGAAGGTGGGACCGCTGGAAAAAATTCAAAAAAACATGGAGCTACGCTAAAGAATTGAAAGCCTTAGACTAAAGAAGGAGAGTAGAAGAAGAATAGGCCTTGGAGAGGTGGAGTGGGGAGGACATGGGGAAGGGGGGGGGGGGGAATAGAAGCAAAAGGAAAGGGGAGTAAAAACATAGACATTTGGGCGTGATTAAGTTTATTAGTGGACGTGGTACGAAATAGCGCTTTTATATTATGTCTATACTACTTTTTTGATATGGCAAAAGGCCACGATGATGAGACACTGGAGGGTCTTTTAAGCAAAAATGAACTGTAAAGTTGATTTAAGCCCCTCGAAAAGGTCGTCTGAAGTGGCAAAAAAAAATAATAAATAAATAAAGTGGTTGTATACCCAAATTTGAAAATTTTACCTACAGATAAGCCTATAATAAGGCTTACCTGTAGGTAAAATTATTATCTCCTAAACCGTACAGGTTTTGCATGCAGCCACTGACGTCAGCGGCGCATGCACTCTGAATGCCTGGCTGAAGGTCCGGCAGATGCTGCCAGACCTTGCCGGGAAGAAAACTCTTGCACGCATGTGTGGAAGTGACGTCATCGCGGCTCCGGCCATTCACAGCGCCGGAGCCGCGAACCCGGAAGACACGCCGAGAGCAAGATGTCATCTTCCTCTGCGTGGACCGGGCTCTGATACGGGGGCGCTGCATACTAGCTCATTATGCCTTTGCCTTGCAGGGTTTTTTTTTAATGTGCACGTCCATAGATGCCAAATGTAGGACTCGGCCCTGCCCCCCAGCAACCGCATCATTGGATTTGATTGACAGCGGCATGAGCCAATGACTTTGCTGCTATCAATCTATCCAATCAAGAGCTGAGAACCCCGGACAGAGGAAGAGCGTGTCTCTGCCGTGAGAAATTCCAGGGCTCAGGTAAGTAAAACGGGGGGGGGGGGGGGCTGGGGGGACAGGTCACTGCCAGGTGTTTTTCCACCTTAATACATAGGATGTCTCCTTAAGGTGAAAATACATGAGGGTTTACAACCCCTTTAAAGTGTTCCCCAATGAGCACATTGCAAATTATTCTGAACACTACAGGCTGCCTACAATCCAATGTACAGTATATTCCTCTTCCAAAGAAACAACTAGAAAGGTAAGAAGTTGTAGACATTCTGTGTGAATGAGAATACATAAAAACATAGTAGGTGGGGAAAGTTCTCAAATTTGGCTTCATTGGTGAAAATAGACTTTAAAGTCTTTTCCCTCTGGTGATGTGTTCTTCCTCCAGTCTTCCCCTCAGCTTGCTGTCTTCTCCTCCGATTGCTGTCTTCTCCACTGCCTGCTGTCTTCTATGCCGCTGACCCAGGAATTCTTCACCGCCAACCCTGTCCTTCTTTGCCCCTGGCTCCTGCAGTTGTGTCATCTCTGATGTCTGCGATGGCCATTGAGAAGACAGCAGGCGGAGGAGGAGACAGCAAGCAGAGGAGAAGCCCGGAGGAGGGGGAACATTCTTCGCTTTTAATAAAGGACTTGTTTTTATTTACACTGCTTTTTTTGGGGGGGGGGGGGTGAATGGGTAGGGTACTATGTACCTCATACTTATTCACATGGGCGGGCAGGATCTGTGGGCTTCCAGATTCCAAAATGCCCCCCTTGCCCGCAGACCCCCACAACCACCACCCAGGGTGTCGGGAAGAGGCCCTTGTCCCCATCAACATGAGGGCAAGGTACTTTTGGGAATGGGGTAGGGGGGACACCACACCATTTTTTTTCTAAATTTTGGCGTGGGGTTACCCTTCAGGATCTCCTTCAAGATTCCCACAAGTCGGGTCAGTTAAGATGAGGATCCGAATTTGATCCGACTTCCATGATATTGAATGGGCCTCAAAACGGACCAAAGTTGGACCAAAGTACTTTAGTGCAGGAACCTTTTTCAAAGTCGGACCCACTTGTGTTAGACCGGTTAAGACGGCTCTCATAGGCAACCATTGATTTATGTACGTCATCCGACATGTGCTCTCAAAGTCAGAGTGTATGTCGCACCAGTGGGAACCGGGCCTATAAGACACACAGAGCGCGGCTCTGCCCGACCCCCCACTTCCTCCTCACTGGCTGTGATTGACAGAGTTTAACTTTGAAGAAAATTATAATGGTTTGGGTCCATTTTTTTATTTTCAAGGTTTTAAACTAACGTTTTTTTATCAGTTTTGTTGCTACATATGCAATTGTCGATTTACAAATAGACATTTAACAAAGATGGCACCTTTAAAGCAGGATTTACAGAGTACTGCAGGTTTTCTAAAGAAATAGCACAGCAACCGTGTCTCTGTATGCAGGAAGGGTCAGTGAAAGGGAGGAGTCACTGCTCTGGCTCATTTACTTGTGTGTAAATTTAAGTTTGAGCTAAGTATGTCGGTTAACAAGTAGAACAAATAAGGAGCGCCAGAAAAACAGCAAAATATTTTTTTCTAATATTTCTAAAATTTTAACTTTTAGTCCTGGCAACAATAAAAAAAAGAACTATATACAAAACCAGTTTACATTTCCTTTAAAGTGTTACTATACCCACAACAGTAAAATCAGTCTGTATACGCAGTAAAGCATGCTTGTTATACTCACTGTGGAAGCTAAGGAGTTAATCTTCTGCACTGTGTAAAAAGGCTGTTTGATCCTGTCTTCTCTGATCATCCCCTTCTTCCACTGTCCCCAATCCATCTCCTGATAAGACAGAGCCTTTGGAGTCACTCTGCTCATGCTCAGTTTGGTGTGTATTGCTAGAGAGTTTTTTTTTTCTCTTGGTGGGATGCATGTGATCAGCACAGGGCCAATTGACACTGTTCAGACAGAGGGTCAGGGGTCCTGAAGCCTCATAGGACAGTTAGAGTAAAACAAAAACTCCTTCTACAATCTCAACCAGACACTTATAGAAGTCACAAGACTGCTATTTACAGTACTGCTGATGAGAAAAGGTATTTAGCAGTTTATATTTACTAAAATAATTGCATTTCCATGTTCTGTGTACTGTGGGAGACCAGATATAGTGAATGCAGGTTCCTGGGTTTAGTAACGCTTGAATGTTAAACTCCAGACAAATCTACCCTCATACCTTGGGGCCAATGCGAGGCTTAAATGGTTGTTTAGTCACGGAGTGCAGGAATAACATGTATTACTTACCATATGTCTTGGTCTAGCAGGCTCCAGCGCTGTTCTCTGTGGGCAGCCCTTTGGTGTCATCATGTACAATGCGTAAAAACTCTGTATTGCACATAGAGGATGCAAACCTGTGAATGCGGTTGAGAGTGCCTTAAAATGGTTGCAAAGGCAGAAGTTTTTTTTATCTTAATGCATTCTATGCATTAAGATAAAAAGCCTGTGTGCAGCAGCCCCCCTCAGCCCCCCTAATACTTACCTGAGCCCCATCTCGATCCGGCGATGTTGCACGAGGAACTCGACTGTTCAGGACTCTCCCTCCTCATTGGCTGAGACGGCAACGAAGTGCCATTGGCTCTCACTGCTGTCAATCAAAGTCAGTTAGCCAATGAGGAGAGAGAGGGCACGGGGGCCGGGCAGCGGCTCTATGTCTAAATGGACACAGGGAGCTGTGGCTCGGTTCTGGTGCCCCCATAGCAAGCTGCTTGCTGTGGGGCACTTAACAGGAGAGAGGCACCAGGAGCACAGAAGAGGGACCCAGAAGAAGAGGATCTGGGCTGCTCTGTGCAAAACCATTGCACAGACCAGGTAAGTATAACATGTTTGTTTATATTTTTATTTTTAAACAAGACTTTAGTATCACTTTAACCTCTTGCTGACCAGCACGCTACCGCAAATCCCTGTAGGTGTACGTTGGCTCCTTTAAGGAGCCATAGCAGACGCTCGCGCACGCCCGATGTACAGCGGAAATGAGAGCCAGAACTGGGATTTGTCAATGTAACCAGACAGATCCCTGTTCTGAAAGGAGGAGTTAGAGAGAGATCTGCTGTTCCTAGTGATTAGGAACAGCGTTCTCTCTCCTCCTCCAGTCAGCCTAGCCCCCATACAGTTAGAAACACCTCCCTAGGGAATACTTAACCCCTTGATTACCCCCTGGTGGTAGCCCCTTCCCTGCCAGTGACATTTATTCAGTAATCAGTGGCTATTTTTTAGCTCTGATCGCTGTATAAATGTCAGTGGTCCCAAAAAAGTATTCAATCTGTCCGCCGTAATGTTGCAGTCCCGCTAAAAGTCCCAGATCACTGCCATTACTAGTAAAAAATTTAAAAAAATAATAAAAATGCCATAAATATATCCCCTATTTTGTAAACGCTATAACTTTTGCTCAAACCAATCAATATACGATTATTATGATTTTTTTAACCAAAAATATGTAGAAGAATACATATTGGCCTAAACTGATGAAGAAATGTGTTTTGTTTTTTTCCTGGGGATATTTATTATAGCAAAAAGTAAAAAATATATATTTTTTTTTTTCAAAATTGGCGCCTTTTATCGCGCAAAAAATAAAAAACGCGGAGGTGATCAAATACCACCAAAAGAAAGCTCTATTTGTGGGGAAAAAGGGATGTCAATTTTGTTTGGTTACAGCATCGCACAACAGCGCAATTGTCAGTTAAAGTGACGCAGTGCCATATCGCAAAAAATGACCCGGTCAATAAGGGGGAAAAACCTTCCGGTCTGTAAGTGGTTAAAGAAACAGCAGCACTGGTTGCATGGATGGAGGGAACCTGCTGGAGCCAGGCCTCCTGCACGCCTAGATTAAACAAGCATTACACCTTATTCGTAGACCCCTAGAATAAATGAGTATTTAGCCATTGCAGTGCAAGTGGTGCACTGTGCAGAAGCAGATTATTTTCTAATTCCTGGAGTTCTGGTTGAAATGAAAAGTATACTTTAATTTGGGAAATCAGCATTCCCACGTCACACTCTTCCTACACCCAGAAACCATTCTATTCATTACCCTCTAAGAAATATAAAACAGTATTTTGGTCACATCCTGAAACATAATAAAAAATGAGAACACACTGATATCAGAATGTACTCACTTGCAAAAGATAACAGGAAATTTAACTCAAGTGTTCATAATCGTTTTTGGAGTCATCTAATATTCATCTGAACCTTTAAAATCTGGGAATTCCCTTTAGCCACAAGGGAAATGCTTGATGTTTTATTTTCCAAGTCAGTTAGCTACATTAATCAAAGGTAACGTCTAAGTGTTATTTACATGAGTGTACAGCCAATTATTTTTACAAGGAAGATTGTTTGAAAAGGAGGTTGACCCAGGCTCTGATTATGGAAAGGACATTTTCTTGAACAAGTGACGATTTTGCAGCTAGTTCTCTGGATTTTTGGCATACGTACTGATTGCATGACTGGCCTTCACCTTCCACCGCAAGCACAGGTATCTCTATATATTGCCAGGATGTTTTCAAGGATTAAAAAAAATAAAAAGATTTCAGAATTGAATGTTCTATTGATTCCTAATTAGAGTCTCAGGACCAGTTTAAAGTGTGCGATTGTTTATCTGTTAGTCACTCTAGTAGATTTGTATAATACCCCATAAATAAAATGTTACAGATCTACTTTCCCCAGGGACTATCCACCCCAGCACAAAGATCCATATTTTTATATTGCCTGTTACAAACAAGTGAACGTGCTCTGTTAACCACTTCAGCCCTGGAAGAATTTACCCCCTTCCTGACCAGAGCACTTTTTGCGATTCGGCACTGCGTTGCTTTAACCGACAATTGCGCGGTTGTGCGACGTGGCTCCCAAACAAAATTGACGTCCTTTTTTTCCCACAAATAGAGCTTTCTTTTGGTGGTATTTGATCACCTCTGTGGTTTTTATTTTTTGCGCTATAAACAAAAATTGCGCCAATTTTTAAAAAAACACATTATTTTTTAAATATCCCCAAAAAACAATTAAAAAAAATTTTTTTCCCTCAGTTTAGGCCGATACATATTCTTCTACATATTTTTGGTAAAAAAAATTCGCAATAAGCGATTATTGATTGGTTTGCGCAAAAGTTATAGCGTTTACAAAATAGGGGATAGTTTTATGTCATTTTTATTAATATTTTTTTTTACTAGTAATGGCGGCGATCAGAGATTTTTATTGTGACTGCGACATTATGGCACACACATCGGACATTTTTGACACATTTTTGGGACCATTGTCATTTATACAGCAATCAGTGCTATAAAAATGCACTGATTCCTGTGTAAATGACACTGGCAGTGAAGGGGTTAACCACTAGGGGGCGGGGAGGGGTTATGTCAGTACTAGGGATGTGTTCTAACTGTAGGGGGGATGGGCTGTGTGTGACACATCACTGATCTCTGCTCCCGATGACAGGAAGCAGAGATCAGTGACACTGTCACTAGGCAGAACGTGGAGATGCTTGTTTACATCAGCATCTCCCCGTTCGTCCTCTCCATGAGGCGATCGCAGGTATCCCCGTGGCGATCGAGTCCGCGGGACCCGCGACCCGACTCACGGAGCTCCCGGGTGGCGCGCACACAATGGCATGGCGGGAAATTCAAATGGGACTTACAGGTACGCCTATTGGCCCAGCCATGCCATTTTGCCGACGTACATCGGCGTGCGCTGGTTGGGAAGTGGTCAAACCTCAATGTATTATTTTTTTTTTATTAACAAGGGGTAACATGTTTAACATATTATATGAAATTGCAGTGAATTCTTTCACTTTGAATACCACTCCCGTGTACTCCTGTACAGGCGGAATCTGTGTCTATCTATCTATCTATCTATCTATCTATCTATCTATCTATCTATCTATCTATCTATCTATCTATCTATCTATCTATCTATCTATCTATAAGATTTTAGAGCCCTGTCTTTGGGAATGTGTGTTTATTCAGCCAAATTATTATTTGTGAGATCGGGAATTGATGAGAAGACTTGGCCCACAATGGAAATTCCAATTCATTCTAAATGTGTTCCATAGGGTTAAGTTCAGGGTTCTGTGCAGGCTGCGCGAGTTCTTCCACAACAAACTCATCAAGCCATGTGTTTAAGGACCTTTCTATGTACACAAGGGTACAGTCATGGTGGAACAAAAAAAAATACAAAAAAATTTCAGCGCTCACAAAAAATTAATAAACGAAAGAAAATGAAGACAAAGAAATTAACTACATGATTAGAAAAGTCCAATAGTCCATAAACTCTCCATAAGTGTTTCCAAAATAGTTGAATAGTATAATTTCCTCATGTGTAAACACCAGGAGAAATTGCAACTCACCAGAAACAGGTGCTGTCTCAATCAAGAACACAGCAAACACACATTATGCAGTTGAGTATTGGTGTAGTCATCAACATCCGGGCCTGTCAGATGCATCTTCAGCATCCTTCTTTTCCTCTAGAAGGCAATCCAACTCCAAAATCTAGAAAATCCAAAAGAAATTCACAGGGCAGTGGCTCCCAAGAAAAATCCCATAAAAAACACATTACCGAACCAGCAATACCATATAGGATGTCAGGGAATCCTACCACCACTGCCAGTGCCCCTCCCACTCTCAATCTGACTCTAATACTTTACTTTCCAGAATTTTACTATCAGGCACTAAGGCATTACCGCTAAATGTCTCCCTGGATGATTGTACTACTAGATCAACTATGAACACTGAATCTTTATGAAATACGGATCAGGTAAGCTCCAAACATGTGGTAAATGTGGTTAATTTTTCCTCGCACACGTTATCAAACCTGGAAACCCAGGTTTTGGCCTGAGGGTTGAGCTTCTGCGCCAACCAAGATATTGACAAATTCAAGGAGATTAAAGACTTACAACTCTTTGCCAGAAAACTCATTCTGAAGCAAATGTATACCAAAGAAATACCGATAAAACCTGACTTCGAACCATATGAACTTGAGGCATTGGATACCCTAACTGACCTCTTGGAGGAAAATGATACACCTGACCTGATTGACCGCATAGACCTTGAGCATCTGCTCGGTCGATTCGACCAATTAGAACTTCCGGCTCCCCCCGCCAACTACCATAAAAAATAAATCAGAAAAATTTCCAACCTTAAGTACAAACTCGAATGTCCTGGCATCGTGAAGCTTACAACTAATGAGATTTGTAAGATCAAGTCACCTGAAACAAAACATGACAACCTATCCAAAGCTGAACGTGAATCCCTCAGATCACTTAAAGACCATCCAACGATAACCATCAAACCCTCTGACAAGGGGGGCAACATCGTGGTAATGGATAATCAGATGTACGTGGAAATGTGTAACAAAGTACTCAATAACCAAGAATGGTACTGTAAAATCCCAGCCATAAGAATTGAGAAATTCCAGAAGGAATTCTACAACCTGGTGGACCGAGCCTACACTGAGAACATTCTCAATAAAGCAGAATGGGACTTTGTAGGCACACAACTTCCACGCACCCCAGCGTTTTACGCCCTGCCCAAACTCCACAAAAGTATGACACACCCATCCGGGAGACCTATTATATCAGGGAATGGCTCCCAAACAGAGAAGCTAAGCAAATTCCTAGATGGATATCTACGCCCCCACATCCTCAACCTCCCAAACTACACTCAGGACACTATACACCTATTACAAAACATCAATGGGCTGTGCATCCCCTCCACATCTGTGCTTGTGGCAATAGATGTGGAGGCTTTATACAGCTCAATTCCCCACGATAAGGGCATTTCATGCATAAAACACATCCTTGCTCAAAGTAGCAGATACAAAAAGACCAATGATTTCCTTGTGGATACCTTGGAATTCATGCTTTTCCACAATTATTTTACCTTCAATGGGTCCCACTACCTCCAGGTGCAAGGTGTTGCGATGGGGACCTCCTGTGCCCCATCTTACGCCAACCTGTACCTGGGGAAGTGGGAACGCATGATCAATCAGAATCTCTTGCCCCCCACATGGAGAGCGTCGTCATTTGGTACCGTTACATTGGCAACGTCCTCCTTGTGTGGAACGGACCCACGGACCAGTTGCCAATTTTTCTTGAAGAACTTAATACCAATAATTTCAACCTGTCATTCACTATGACATGGGACCAGGAATCCATCATGTTTCTGGATGTAACAATACATAAAGACATCAATGGATGTCTAACCACCAGCTTGTATAGGAAACCCTCAGCTGGTAACTCAATCTTGCACGCCAGCAGTTTTCATCCCCAACCTTTGATCTCCTCAATCCCGTGCAGCCAGTACCTGCGGACCAGGAGGAACTGTATGGACGATGAGATTTTAAAAAAAGAGGCCAACATACTCAGAATACAACTACAAGCATAGGGGTACTCGAATACATGTCTCAAAAAGGCGTTCAAACGAGTGTGTACCAGAACCCGTGACGACCTTCTCTACAATTAAAAAAAAAAAGCAAAACCCCATTTCCATCATCACCATATTTTCGAACCAACATCAAACCATCAGGTGGGTGGTCAAAAAATACTGGCACATTCTAACCATGGACCCCCTAATTGGTCCATTTGTACCAGACACTCCAGCATTAACCTTCAGATAGGCTAGTTCTCTACGAGACCAGCTAGTATGTAGTGAGTTCAAGGGAGATGGTAAAAGGGACCCCTGCAAAAACAAAGGGACCTTCACATGTGGTGGCTGAAAATATTGCCAGTTCTTGAACACCTCTAAAAATATCACATTACCTAAACGCGAACTGTTTAAACCTGCAATCCCAATCTCCCACTTGGCAGACACATTACTTCGGTACATGAGGGTATTTGCCCCAAATTCTCCTTCCTTACCCTGGATCGCGTACATCCGGGAATACGAGGGGAAGACTGGAACAAAACCATTTTACAATTCGAACAGAAATGGATTTTTCACTTAAAAGCCACCCAACCACCCAGACAGAGTGGCTCTATGTCTTCCTCTATGTCTCTATGTCTTCTGACCCCCCCACCTCGGGTGGGGGGGTCAAAATGGGAGCCCAATGAACCATCCTGATATATATATATACCAGATCAACTATCCAACTGTTTCCCCCCCCCATTGTATATGCTTGGTTGCCTTCCCCCTCCCCTCCCCCCCCAAAAAAAAACACGCCCCCTTTTTTTCCCTTCACTCCCCCCCTCTACAAACCCTCACTAAAACATTATGCAGGCCAACATAATGAGATGTATCCCACCTATCCCTAGGATCTGCTGTACCATCCAATTGCCTCTTTGTATATATTGTCTATTGGTTTTTTATCAATCCTTAATTGCAACTTATCCAATTGTCCATATATTGAATGCATTTTAATCTGGTCAATCTGTTTTTCACACCATCCGGTCCTACCAATCATGCACAATACTTTGTGCATAGATAGCCAAGTGTCCTGCACTGTCCTGTGCGATCTGCAGTTCCTCTTATGGCCGGTAGGGTCTGTCTGACGTGGACCCATGAGTTTTCCCCACTCGACGCAGGGGGCCGTCCTGTGCCCTTTTTGACACAGGTGGCGCCCCTTATATGGGAGGTGCATGTTCAGGTTCACCTGTCGTGCTGATCCTCCCATTCTAACTGCTAACGCGGGCCCCTGTCACTACCATGTCATGTCCGGCATCACGGCGCCGGACGTATGATGTTATCGCGCCCAGCGTCTCCAATGCCGGTCGCGTCCATCTCTCACATGTATAGATGCACGTGGGCAGAGGCAGCCTTGCTCGGGGGCTCGGGGGGGGGCATCTACACACCCCGCAGCCTCACCCCCATATATACATAGGGACTGGTTCTTGGCCCCATCCCCTCACCATACTTAAAACCGGCTCCAACACCTGACGCCACTACACCTGACACCCACCAGAGCTGCCACCACCTCCTTGCTGGATCTTTCCCCACACCAGGACACACAGGTTAGTTTACCTCTCCTCACATCTGGGGCCCAGACCAGTTCTTAATACCGTGTATTGCCCCCTTTAACATCAATGACAGCTTGAAGTCTTTTGTGGTATTTGTGGAGGAGGCTCTTTATCTTCTCAGATGGTAAAGCTGCCCATTCCTCTTGGCAAAAAGCCTCCAGTTCCTGTAAATTCTTGGGCTGTCTTGCATGAACTGCACATTTGAAATCTCCCCAGAGTGGCTCAATGATATTGAGGTCAGGAGACTGAGATGGCCACTCCACAATCTTCACTTTATTCTGCTGTAGCCAATAACAGGTTGACTTGGCCTTGTGTTTTGCATCATTGTCACGTTGGAATGTCAAAGTGCGTCCCATGTGCAGCTTCCTGGCTGATGATTGCAAATGTTCCTCCAGTATTTTTTGATAACATACTGCATTCATCTTGCCATCAGTTTTGACCAAATTTCCTGTGCCTTTGTAGCTCACACATGCCCAAAACATCAGCGATCCACCTCCGTGTTTCACAGTAGGAATGGTGTACCTTTTATAATAGGCCTCCTCTCCAAATGTAGCATTTATGGTTGTGACTAGGGATGAGCTTCGTGTTCGAGCCGAACCCATGTTTGACTCGAACATTGGCTGTTCGGTCGTTCGCCCAATTCCGAACTTTATGGGTCGTTCGCGCCAAATTCGTGTGGCGCGTCACGGCCCATAATTCACTGCGGCATCGCAGTGCATTGCTGGCTGATGATTGGTCAAGCATGCACTATGACCCGCATGCTTGGCCAATCACAGTGCCGTTGGTAGAGAGAGCTGTAATTGGCCTAAGCCAGGGTGGCTTTGGCCAATTATGGCTCAGGGGGTTTAGAACACGCCCCACACTATATAAGGCCGCCTGCACGGCAGCCCTGTGTAGTGTGTGTTCCGGCGTTGAAAGAGAGATAGATAGACAGAGAGACAGTGTCATTTCATTTGAGTTAGATAGATTAGGCAGGACAATCAGTGAGTTAGCTGCACTTACAGTGTATTGTGTATATATATATATGCATCCCAGGTGTTGCATATATATATATATATATATATATATACACTGTATTCAGTTTAGCTAGATCCGTTCCTGTTATCTTCTTACTGACAGGCAGGCTTGTCTTGTTACAGTATTTACAGCTACCTGAAGAAAATTGCTGGTGTTCTTTTGATCCTATTAGTACCACAGTCAGGCAGCTAGACTATTTACAGTTAGTGCAGTCCGTCCTGCTCACAGTGTTCAGCTAAAACTACAAGTTAGTGCAGTGCGTCCTGCTCACAGTGTTCAGCTAAAACTACAAGTTAGTGGGGTGCGTCCTGCTCACAGTGTTCAGCTAAACCTACAAGTTAGTGTAGTGAGACCTCTGCACAGTGTTCATCTAAAGCTACAAGTTAGTGCAGTGCATCCTGCTCACAGTGTTCAGCTAAAACTACAAGTTAGTGCAGTGCGTCCTGCTCACAGTGTTCAGCTAAAACTACAAGTTAGTGGGGTGCGTCCTGCTCACAGTGTTCAGCTAAACCTACAAGATATTTTTTTGTGAGCTCTGCACAGTGTTCATCTAAAGCTACAAGTTAATGCAGTGCGTCCTGCTCACAGTGTTCAGCTAAACCTACAAGTTAGTGTAGTGAGACCTCTGCACAGTGTTCATCTAAAGCTACAAGTTAGTGCAGTGCGTCCTGCTCACAGTGTTCAGCTAAAACTACAAGTTAGTGTAGTGAGACCTCTGCACAGTGTTCATGTAAAGCTACAAGTTAGTGCAGTGCATCCTGCTCACAGTGTTCAGCTAAAACTACAAGTTAGTGTAGTGAAACCTCTGCACAGTGTTCAGCTAAACCTACAAGTTAGTGTAGTGAGACCTCTGCACAGTGTTCATCTAAAGCTACAAGTTAGTGCAGTGCGTCCTGCTCACAGTGTTCAGCTAAAACTACAAGTTAGTGTAGTGAGACCTCTGCACAGTGTTAATCTAAAGCTACAAGTTAGTGCAGTGCATCCTGCTCACAGTGTTCAGCTAAAACTACAAGTTAGTGTAGTGAGACCTCTGCACAGTGTTCATCTAAAGCTACAAGTTAGTGCAGTGCGTCCTGCTCACAGTGTTCAGCTAAAACTACAAGTTAGTGTAGTGAGACCTCTGCACAGTGGTCATCTAAAGCTGCAAGTTAGTGCAGTGCGTCCTGCTCACAGTGTTCAGCTAAAACTACAAGTTAGTGTGGTGCGTCCTCCTCACAGTGTTCAGCTAAACCTACAAGTTAGTGTAGTGAGACCTCTGCACAGTGTTCATCTAAAGCTACAAGTTAGTGCAGTGCGTCCTGCTCACAGTGTTCAGCTAAAACTACAAGTTAGTGTGGTGCGTCCTCCTCACAGTGTTCAGCTAAACCTACAAGTTAGTGCAGTGCGTCCTGCTCACAGTGTTCAGCTAAAACTACAAGTTAGTGTGGTGTGTCCTCACAGTGTTCAGCTAAACCTACAAGTTAGTGTAGTGAGACCTCTGCACAGTGTTCATCTAAAGCTACAAGTTAGTGCAGTGCGTCCTGCTCACAGTGTTCAGCTAAAACTACAAGTTAGTGTAGTGAGACCTCTGCACAGTGTTCAGCTAAACCTACAAGTTAGTGTAGTGAGACCTCTGCACAGTGTTCATCTAAAGCTACAAGTTAGTGCAGTGCGTCCTGCTCACAGTGTTCAGCTAAAACTACAAGTTAGTGTAGTGAGACCTCTGCACAGTGTTAATCTAAAGCTACAAGTTAGTGCAGTGCATCCTGCTCACAATGTTCAGCTAAAACTACAAGTTAGTGTAGTGAGACCTCTGCACAGTGTTCATCTAAAGCTACAAGTTAGTGCAGTGCGTCCTGCTCACAGTGTTCAGCTAAAACTACAAGTTAGTGTAGTGAGACCTCTGCACAGTGTTCATCTAAAGCTACAAGTTAGTGCAGTGCGTCCTGCTCACAGTGTTCAGCTAAAACTACAAGTTAGTGTGGTGCGTCCTCCTCACAGTGTTCAGCTAAATCTACAAATTAGTGTAGTGAGACCTCTGCACGGTGTTCATCTAAAGCTACAAGTTAGTGCAGTGCGTCCTGCTCACAGTGTTCAGCTAAAACTACAAGTTAGTGTGGTGCGTCCTCCTCACAGTGTTCAGCTAAACCTACAAGTTAGTGTAGTGAGACCTCTGCACAGTGTTCATCTAAAGCTACAAGTTAGTGCAGTGCGTCCTGCTCACAGTGTTCAGCTAAAACTACAAGTTAGTGTGGTGCGTCCTCCTCACAGTGTTCAGCTAAACCTACAAGTTAGTGTAGTGCGTCCTGCTCACAGTGTTCAGCTAAAACTACAAGTTAGTGTGGTGCGTCCTCACAGTATTCAGCTAAACCTACAAGTTAGTGTAGTGAGACCTCTGCACAGTGTTCATCTAAAGCTACAAGTTAGTGCAGTGCGTCCTGCTCACAGTGTTCAGCTAAAACTACAAGTTAGTGTAGTGAGACCTCTGCACAGTGTTCATCTAAAGCTACAAGTTAGTGCAGTGCGTCCTGCTCACAGTGTTCAGCTAAAACTACAATTTAGTGTGGTGCGTCCTCCTCACAGTGTTCAGCTAAACCTACAAGTTAGTGTAGTGAGACCTCTGCACAGTGTTCATCTAAAGCTACAAGTTAGTGGAGTGCGTCCTGCTCACAGTGTTCAGCTAAAACTACAAGTTAGTGTGGTGCGTCCTCCTCACAGTGTTCAGCTAAAACTACAAGTTAGTGTAGTGAGACCTCTGCACAGTGTTCATCTAAAGCTACAAGTTAGTGCAGTGCGTCCTGCTCACAGTGTTCAGCTAAAACTACAAGTTAGTGTGGTGCGTCCTCCTCACAGTGTTCAGCTGAACCTACAAGTTAGTGCAGTGCGTCCTGCTCACAGTGTTCAGCTAAAACTACAAGTTAGTGTGGTGCGCCCTCACAGTGTTCAGCTAAACCTACAAGTTAGTGTAGTGAGACCTCTGCACAGTGTTCATCTAAAGCTACAAGTTAGTGCAGTGCGTCCTGCTCACAGTGTTCAGCTAAAACTACAAGTTAGTGTAGTGAGACCTCTGCACAGTTTTCATCTAAAGCTACAAGTTAGTGCAGTGCGTCCTGCTCACAGTGTTCAGCTAAAACTACAAGTTAGTGTAGTGAGACCTCTGCACAGTGTTCATCTAAAGCTACAAGTTAGTGCAGTGCGTCCTGCTCACAGTGTTCAGCTAAAACTACAAGTTAGTGTGGTGCGTCCTCCTCACAGTGTTCAGCTAAACCTACAAGTTATTTTTTTGCGAGCTATGCACAGTGTTCAGCTAAAGCTACCTGTAGAAGGTTGGTGGTGTTTTCCTGATCCTATCACTACCGCAGGCAGCTAAAAAAGCTACAAGTTAGTTTTTTCGCGAGCTCTGCACAGTGTTCAGCTAAAGCTACCTGTAGAAGGTTGGTGGTATTCTCATACTACAGGCAGGCAGTTGATTTTGCTAGCTGCAGTATCAGTACATACATATATATATATATCCCAGCTTAGTGCAGCTACAGGCCATTAGTATGTCTGGAAGGCCAAGAAGGAGAGGCAGACAGTCACAAGCCAATAAGAGAGGGCAAGCAGGCTCTGTGTCTAATGCTGGTCGTGGAGACAGTGCATCCTCATCAGCACGTGGCCGTGGGACGCGCTTGGCCTTTTTTTCGGCAGCTGGCCGTGTTGAGCCTCAACATGTGGAAGACTTGGTCGAGTGGATGACCAAGCTGTCCTCATCCTCCTCATCCTCTCTCACCCATGCTCAGGGTACTTTGTCTGGCAAAGCAGCGGCCTCTTCCCTTCGGCTCAATGTCATCAGTGACTCCTTCCCTAGCCCCACCATGTCCTCCTGAGGAGTCCCTCGAACTGTTTGACCAAAGTGTTGGGTACATGCTCCAGGAGGATGCCCAGTGTTTGGAAGGCTCTGATGATGATACTGAGCTCGATGAAGGCAGTAACATGAGCATGGACAGAGGGGGTGCCCAAGAAGGACAGCAATCTGGCAGTCATGCTCCCCCTGCTGCAGCATACTGCCAGGTTTGTTCTAGTGATGAGGAGGGAGGGGATGATGAGGTCACTGACTCAACGTGGGTGCCTGATAGGAGAGAGGAGGAGGAGGAGGAGGTAGCACATCACCAACGAGGCAGGATGCCCTCTAGGGGCCAGCCTAAGGGCAGCACATTGACTGCATCACACCCCAAAGCTCCACATGTGCAGGGCGCTGCAGTTTCTGCGCGTTATTCAAAAAGTTCTTTGGTTTGGGCCTTTTTAGAGACGAGTGCATCAGATCGCACCGCTGCTATTTGCAACATATGTCTCAAGCGTATCTCGCGTGGCCAAAACATCTCCCGCTTGGGTACCACATGCTTGACCAGACATATGTTGACCTGCCATGCAGTTCGTTGGCAAGCGTATCTAAAAGACACACACCAAAGAACAAAGAGGACCTCTCCTTGCTCCTCATCAGCTGAGATCTCCAACCCCACTATACCTTCAGTCCTCTCTGAGACCTGCACTGAGAGGAATGAAGGTGTAGAATTAGGTGTGTCACAGCCAAGTACTTGTGGGCAATCTGCTTTTGGTACACCGACGTCAGATTGTACCAGGCAAACTTCCCTGCCCCAGCTGCTGCACCGCCGAAAGAAGTTTGCTCCCAGCCATCCACATGCCCAGCGGTTGAATGCTAGCTTGGCAAAATTGCTAGCACTTCAACTGCTGCCTTTTCAGTTGGTAGAATCTGCCCCCTTCTGTGAGTTTGTGGAATGTGCGGTTCCTCAGTGGCAGGTACCCAAACGCCACTTTTTCTCACGGAAGGCGATTCCAGCTCTCTACCGGCATGTGGAAGGCAATGTCCATGCCTCGCTGGACAGGGCGGTCAGCGGTAAGGTGCATATTACCGCTGACTCATGGTCCAGCAGGCATGGACAGGGACGTTACCTAAGTTTCACTTTCAGCCCCTGTTTAACAGGAGCGTGTAATTACAATTTTTGATGCAATACTTTGCAGCAGGGCTCGTTTCTGCGTTCCAACTAGAGTATCTGTGAGGGGTTGCAGTGTTGTGGCACCAGCACCAGTGCCTAAGGCCCAATTTTTCAGCCCCTGTTTTTAACAGGGGCGTGTAATTACAATTTTTGATGCAATACTTTGCAGCAGGGCTCGTTTCTGCGTTCCAACTAGAGTATCTGTGAGGGGTTGCAGTGTTGTGGCACCAGCACCAATGCCTAAGGCCCAATTTTTCAGCCCCTGTTTAACAGGGGCGTGTAATTACAATTTTTCATGCAATACTTTGCAGCAGGGCTCGTTCCTGCGTTCCAACTAGAGTGTCTGTGAGGACTTACAGTGTTGTGGCACCAGCACCACCACCACCACCACCACCAAAGGCCCAATTTTTCTGCCCTTGTTCAACAGGGGCATGTAATTACAATTCTTGATCTAATATTTCACAGCAGGACCCATTTCTGCACCCACCAAGAGTGAGTGAGGACTTACAGTGTTGTGGCACCAGCACCACCACCAAAAGCCCAATTTTCTGCCCTTGTTCAACAAGAGCATGTAATTACAATTCTTGATCTAATATTTCACAGCAGGGCCCATTTCTGCGCCCACCAAGAGCAAGTGAGGACTTACAGTGTTGTGGCACCAGCCCCACCACCAGCACCAAAGGCCCAATTTTTCTGTCCCTGGTCAACAGGTTCATGTAATTACAATTCTGTACTAATATTTCACAGCAGGGCCCTGTGAGGGCTTACAGTGTTGTGGCCACAACAACACCTAAGGCCCAAATTTCTGCTGAGTATATACTTTCAAACATCTAACTTACAAACGACTCCTACTTGCAAACGGAAGGAGACAACAGGAAGTGAGATGAAATCTACCCCTAGGAAGGGAAATTCTCTCCTGTAAGAGTTAATATGGGAAAAACATTTCTCCTTTCCACTAATGCTTTCCAATCCTTGTTCCACAAAAAAACCCAAATTTTCAAAAAACATTTGTCATTGGGACAAAAAGTGAGGTGAAATCTGAAGAGGAGGACAGACAGCAAAACAAATGTCACGGAGGTGATAAGCCTTCCCTATGTTTTCCAAAAAGCTGGAGCTAAACACTTTAAAAATGTACCTGTTCAAAATTACAAACAGATTCAACTTAACAACAAACCTACAGTCCTTGTCTTGTTTGCACCGCCTGTATACTGCTGTTCAGAGTATATAGGGCCTGGTGGCCCCACGCTTTTCCTTATTTTAATTTGGGTGCGGGGTTCCCCTTAATATCCATACAAGACCCAAAGGGCCTGGTAATGGACTGGGGGGTACCCATGCAGTTTGTCTCACTGATTTTCATCCATATTGCCAGGACCCGACATTACATTAAACCCGCAAGCAGTTTTAAATGAGATTTTTTTCCTTTAAAAATGACATTTTGTACAGGGACTGTTCTAAACACGGGAAACACACGCCTTTTTACAGGTATACTATAAACACCCCCCAGGTACGATATTTAAAGGAATATTTCACTTTTTTTTTTTAACTTTAAGCATCATCAAAATCACCGCTCCCCAAAAAACGGCCGTTTTTAAAAGTTTTTTTTGCATTGCTACATGTACCCTGGGGCAGGACCCGGGTCCCCAAACCCTTTTTCGGACAATACCTAGCCTTTAAAATGAGCACTTTTGATTTCGAACGTTCGAGTCCCATAGACGTCAATGGGGTTCTAACGTTCATGCGAATTTTCGGTCCGTTCGTAGGTTCTGGTGCGAACCGAACCGGGGGGTGTTCGGCTCATCCCTAGTTGTGACCAAAATGCTAAATTTTGGTCTCATCACTCCAAATGACTTTGTGCCAGAAGGTTTGAGGCTTGTCTCTGTGCTGCTTGGCGTATTGTAAGCGGGATACTTTGTGGCATTTGCGTAGTAAAGGCTTTCTTCTGGCGACTTGACCATGCAGCCTATCTTTCTTCAAGTGCCACCTAATTGTGCATCTTGAAACAGCCACACCACATGTTTTTAGAGAGTCCTGTATTTCACCTGAAGTTATTTGTGGATTTTTTTTGCATCCCGAACAATTTTCCTGGCAGTTGTGGCAGAAATATTAGTTGGTCTACCTGACCGTGGTTTGGTTTCAACAGAGCCCCTATTTTTCCACTTCTTGATTAGAGTTTGAACACTACTGATTGGCATTCTCAATTTCTTGGATATCTTTTTATATCCCTTTCCTGTTTTATACAGTTCAACTACCTTTTCCCGCAGATCCTTTGGCAATTCTTTTGCTTTCCTCATGACTCAGATTCCAGAAATGTCAGTGCAGCACTGGATGAAAGATGCAAGGGTCTATCAGGAGTCCAGAAACTCATTGACCTTTTATACACAAACACTAATTACAAACAAACAGATCGCAGGTGAGGATGGTTACCGTTAATAGCCATTTAAACCCCTTTGTGTCAACTTGTGTGCATGTTATCAGGCCAAAATCACCAGGGTATGTAAACTGTTTTTAGGGACATTTGGTTAGTTCCTGTTGTCATTATGACTTAAAAAGAGTAAACACAGTTGATTGATAATAAATGGCGTCAGCCAAACACTAACCATGAGTGAAAGAAATGTTTTTGTGTTATGTTTTTGTGTTATCATTCATATTCTCTGAAAAATGGCCAAGAAATCATAAATTCTGCCAGCGCTGATTTTATTTATTTAAATTTTCACGTGGAACAAAAAAGGACTTTCTCCAAACGGTTACCATAAAATTGGAACTGTGCAATTGTCTACAATGTCTTTGGATGCTGTAGCATTAACAATACCCTTTATTTATTTGCATTAGAATCAGGAAACAGAACATCAGAAGTTTGAATAGGTCATTGTTCCAAAAATCTTGACATCATTTTTAGTATACGAGGAACAGGGTAATAAAGCATTTTGCATAGTACAAAGGTACTCAAATTCCACATTTTAACAGTATATCAGAATAGATGGGTTTTAGGGGAAGAACAACCCCCCATAGGTACAAGTGCCATCTTAAAGTGTGTAACCTTTCAAATAGTAAGTGAGCTACATAGAACATTAAACTGGTGACCAGGAAGAACAGCAAGATAAGAAGGGAGAGAAAAAGGAGAGGGGAAGAAGTGAGGCTGTCGGCTCATCTAGGACGAGGGGGATATCTGTCTGCTAGGTGGCGGAAACTGAATGAATAATTAGGGTTCTGAGAGGGAGATATCAAATTTTGGTGGGAGAAAATGATCCACCAAGGTTGCCATTCAGGTGTTGTGGAACTCTATCTAGGATGGTCACCTCAATCTTACCTTAGATCATGGCTTGGGTAACCCTGTTCTTAGTTTCCAAGAGACATAATGAAGTGGATTTCCAAGCCTTGGCTATAGTTTGTTTAGCGGCTGTCAAGATTTGTATAACGAGTTTTGATTGCGATTTTGTGAGATCCGAGGGACAATGATTCAATAATGTGAAGGTAGGGTCAGGAGTGGGGGCTGTTTCAGCAGATTAGTCAGAATTTTGAAAATCTCGACACAGAATTGCTGCACGACCGGGCATGCCCACTACACTAGTAGCTATTTTAAAGGTATATTTTGATGAAATTCACTCATAGTGAAGTATCAGTGTTTAGCATTGGGGAACTATATGCTGTTTTTTTTTTTAACTACTGTTACGCATGTGGGTTCAGCGCCCCCCCTTATGACAGAGGCGAAACTACCTCACTACGCCCCACATAAATGGGCAATATAGGTTTAATTCTTCATCCCACATCAGGGTCCAACTACAGTATAACCACACACTGGCTACAGTGAACACATCTTACATGCATGGTCCTAATCCCATCTCCCAAGAAAGACCACAAGGCCCTACCTCTCCCTGCATATATCCCTTCTTAACAGGAAGTGATGCAGAGAGAAGGAACACCATTAACCCCCGAAGAACCAGACATGAACACATTAGTGCAAAATGCAATAACATTTAGACACCTGCCTTCATCTGTACTGTTTTACCTTCAGAGTAGAGCTACATGAATGATTTTTAGTAGCTTGGTCAAGCTCCTATATTACTAAGATAGTGATTGTTCACTAATCAGCAGGAACAAATGGCTTCCCATTGTGCAACCTACAGATCTAGAAAGAAGCTGTGATTAATAAAACATCCAGGGACCTACAGATCCTTATTTAGAAGGGCACTCCAATGTACAGGTACGGTAGGAGCCAACTGACCCATGTTGCAGTGCATTGCAATTCACATGTTGTGCATTCTGTTAAGATGCATTAAAAATAAACTTTGCGGATCCGGTGTTTTGCCTGATCTCCTGTGTTTTGTTCCTTTTGGGATAAAGGTTTTAAATAATAAATAATAAATAATAGATGAGCATTGTAAGCACCCCTGTCAGTACCAAATGGTTTGTCTCAACCAGATGAAAATGAAGGAAAGAAAGCCTAAAAAAGAAAATTAAGAATTTTTAAGCTGCAATATGGTAAATGTTTTGTTTGGGTTTAGTA
Source organism: Lithobates septentrionalis (assembly GCA_037952835.1). Taxonomy (NCBI): domain Eukaryota; kingdom Metazoa; phylum Chordata; class Amphibia; order Anura; family Ranidae; genus Lithobates; species Lithobates septentrionalis. The sequence continues at coordinate 1,445,520 of JBBDGP010000987.1, forward strand.
CTGATTTAGGCTGTAAAGGCAGTGGTTGTATACACATGTGGGGCAGCAAAAATCCCCCCTGTTGCATTCAGCCAACAGTAGCGCCCTCTGAATGCGACCTATTCAAATTAATGGGACCACAGCGGTTGCAGCATGGTGGTGTGGATTTTTAGGGGTTAAAACAGGTGACGAGGAGGCGACATAATGCTTGTCAAAAGCCCTCTGAAAAGCAATCCACCACGGGTTGATTTTCTAAGGGCACCACAAGTGTAAATGAGACCTTAAAAATCTTTTGTCAGGTCAAGCCTTTCATATGTATACATTTCAACCATGTATTTAGGCTTTTGTGGGTTTTTTACTTTATTTAAAAAGTTTGTTAAAACACAGTTTGCCTTTGTATAAGTATAAAACGTTCAAGATGTTTGGTGGTAAAAGTTCTTTGCAATGTGTATAGGGAACCAATGAGATATACCTATGTTACGAAAGAATTCGTACTATATTACATAAGTCATAGGATATCTTAACACTGTATGAAGGGTTCTACATCGAGTGTAAAGCCCATTAAATGGGCTCATTATACCATAGCTAGCCTCGTTTATTTAAACAACCTTCATTTACATAACTCTGCTGCATTTAGGAACAGGCACCACTGTTAGGAGGAACCGTAGTGAACGCGACTGCTTATTTTCCCAGTGTGAAATGCCGCATAACAAATTGAAAATGCAGAATGATTGGATTAAACACTCAGATATAGAAACAGATTTCTGGAAATACAAAGTGTCAGTTTGTGTTTAGTTGTCTGATTCTTCAATAGCTTTTTACACTGACACATGAATAGAAAGAATAATAGAACATAACTGCAAGACTATACACTTTCTTACAAAATGTACTTTGTAGAGTATTACAGTTAGATTACATGATATCTGAGATGGTACAACAATATACGGTTACAGTACAAATCCCATCACAAAGGTACCTATGATGTCATTGGAGTTGTATTGTTTGATGGTTTTGATATAAGATCATCAATGAATATCTCCTTTTGTAAGAGTGTTTAAAAAAGTTATTTTGATCTAATTGAAAGCTTAACTCCAGCATTACCTTCAATTTTGCACAGTTGTAGTCTCTCCTCCTATATTGAAATTGCTCACTTTGCATTCACTACACACTGTGAGCTTCTAATTTCCTGGGTGGATGGTGTACAGCATCATCTACCTAAGTTGCCCCATAAACAATGTCCATAAGGAAAAAACGTACGTCGGGCGGTAGGAGTAGCGGTGACGTCAGTACGTCCGCAGGGCCGCCAGACACTGATATTTTGAATGCCTGATTTTATCTTTATTCTTGGAAGTATATTACTTTATTAATAAAACATGGATTTTATGGATGTTGCGCAATGAGTTGTCCCTTCCTCTTTTTGTGTGCATGATGTCTCGCTTATGGGACTGAGGATTGATAGATACCAGTGAAGTACTATTTTATGCCTGAGGGTGGCTTGTTTGCTAATGGTGTGTTCTGACTTGCAAGGTTTAGACTCTCTGGTGAGAGGCTAATCCCCTTGGTTTGCAGTGGAGCATGGCGTGGTGACCATTCACAACATAATCCTATCTGGAATATATCTGGAGTACACTATTCACTGAAATAATTGGCTGTTGGGACTGTTCTTTATTACACTCTATTGTTGCATGGGACTTTGCACTGTTTCATTCCTACATATTAGCACGGAATAATGCACATGTTATACCTATACATTTTTATATTTATTGGAACATTTCTTGCACTTTATGGATTTATATGTCAAGTATGCATTTTTTTAAATTTAGAAATGGAATAGCACTGTTGCACTTTAAAGATTGCATGTACAATAAGCTATACATAAATATCACTTTATTATCTATGAATAGCACATCAGTTTCATATTAATTATCTTAATTTATTGGTATGTTCATTTTCTTTGATTGCAGCTGTCCTCATTTTGATTTATTCTAATTATTTTTTTCACCTATTTGATTATTTGATTCACCGAGCGCAGAAACTTTTACATTTAAATAAGGTATGTAATGAAAATGGAAAGGTTTTACTTAAAAATGTCATTAGCATGTTAATAAGGGGAGATGAGGAGCAAAGGAATGGTAAAATATAAGCAGATTAAACTTCAGCTTTAAAGACATGTCGAAATAGCAGGGTGGAAAATGCTTCTTGAACAAACAAATTTCTATATGGTTTTCCTTCGGGAAAGTCCATTCATTCCAAAATCAAATGTTACAATTAAACAAAGTACTTTCCTTGTCAAAAGAAGTTTATTGAGTATACAATATTATAAAGATACATAAAGTAAGTTTACAAGGATCTATAAAGTAAGCTCATTGTTTTACAGTAGGGTTTATATAGGTAAATATCATGAAATTTCAAATATTAAACCTTGGGTTCACGTAAACCTAAATTAAAGATATATATAATTTCCTTAGTTACTTTTGTAGGTATTAAAATGATTTATACCTACTATACATATTGTTTACAGGTAGAGTGTATATAGGTCAAATAAATTCTGATAATGAGCTTTAATCATAAGGTGGAGAAAAGGAAAGAGAAAGAAGAAAAAGGGTAGAAAGGCAGAGGTATGGTCCACAAGGTTGTCCCGCTCATCAGTTTATTATTCTTTTTAGTTCTCTTTGAAGCCTTAGAATGGGTGTCTCTGTAAGTCATTTAATCTGTTACCATGGCAACAGGACAGAGTCATTGAAATTTGACAGGAACTGTTGTTTTATCCAAGGATGCCAAAGTTTTTCAAATTTTGGAATTTGATTTTGATCGATGGCTACCATCTTAGCATGGGACATTGTATTATTCATTCTGTGAATTGTTTCTGCTAGTACCAATGTAGGAGATTTCCATGCCTTGGCCACTGTTTGTTTTGCAGCCGTTATTAGTTGGATCATAAGTTTGAATTGAGAGAGTGTTAACCATTCCGGTTTTAGATTAAGTAAAGTTATATATGGATCTGGTTGTATTATTTTTTTAAATATTTTAGATGCAATCACGAAGACTTCCTTCCAGAAGGTTTGGATTACTGGGCACGTCCACTATATGTGTAAATGTGTGCCTATTTCTGGGCATCCTCGAAAACAAAGAGCTGAGGTATTAGGTGAATATTTTGCCACTCTAGCAGGTACAAGGTACCAGCGAGTTAGGACTTTATAATTTGTCTCCAGTGCTAAGATGTTGGGTGAAGATGACTTAGATGTGAGCCATATGTTAGACCAGTCCGTGTCTTCTAAAGTTTGTCCCAGGTCCTCCTCCCACCTCTGAACGTAAGAGGGTCTATTAAGATTTACTACTCCATATAATTGATTATAAAGTGATGAAATTGTACCTTTAGCAAATGGATCTTTTGTACAGATTGATTCAAAAATGGATAATTGGGATAATGGTGTATCCCCCTTTAGGAATGGTGTATAGAAATGTTTGATTTGGAGATATCTAAATATCTCAGAGTTTGGTAGATCATATTTTTCTCTAAGCGATGGGAATGAAAGGAATGATTTAGATGCTATGAAGTCATTTAGTGTCTGAATGCCTGATGTTGTCCAAGCTTTAAAAGAATTTGGGTAGATCCATGCCGGATAAAAGGCCGGATTTCTGATAAAAGAAAGGAGACAATTGTGTGGAGATTGTAACTGATATTTGGTTTTTAGTTTATCCCAGAGAGATAAGAAGCGTTTAGTTATGGGATTATGAATTTTAAAGCGGTCTTTAGGATCAAGCCATAACAAGTTTGATATTAATAGAGGGTCATTTTCTGAAGCTTCTATAAATACCCATAATGGGATTTCCTGTTTTGCATGGTATTTGGACAGACTGGCCAAATGTGCTGCTCTGTAGTAGTTAGTAAAATTAGGGTATCCCAGGCCTCCTTTATTTTTGGGAAGATGTAGTGTGTGTATAGGTATACGTGGTTTAGAAGAGCCCCATATAAACGAAGTTGCTCTTTTTTGTACTATTCTCAAAAAATAGGAAGGAATTGGAATAGGGAGGACTCTGAATAGATAAAGCAATTTGGGTAGAATAGTCATTATGATTGCATTAATCTTCCCTATCCAGGATAAAGGAAGTTGCGACCATTGTTTTATTAGATTTGTGATCTGTCTTAATACAGGACGATAATTGGTTGAGAATAAGTCAGAATGAGATGCTGTTAAATGAATTCCAAGATATGGGATTGATTTTTCTGCCCATGTGAATGGGAGTGCAGCCCTAGCCGGGATCAATTCCATATTTGTGAGCGAAATATTAAGCACTAGGCATTTCTTAGGATTAATCATAAGGCCGGATAGGGCTGCAAATCCATCAAGAGCTGGTATTAAGTTAGGACCAGAGACCTGTGGTGATGATAGAAAAAGTAATATATCGTCTGCAAATATACATAATTTGTGTGTAATACCTCTTACTTCAATGCCAGTTATAGTTTGGTTTGTTCTGATGTATTGGGCCATGGGTTCGAGTATAAGGGCAAATAATAAGGGAGATAATGGGCAACCCTGTCGGGTACCTCTTTCGATATTAAAGGCATCAGATTTGTATCCAGCATATTTTATATAGGCTTTGGGTTTATTATATAATGCTTTGATCCATGTTAAAAAGTGGGGTCCAAAACCCCATTTTTGTAATGAATATTGCATATATTGCCAGGATACTGTGTCAAATGCCCTCTTAATATCGAGAGATAGAAAACATAAAGGGATTTTCAGTTTTTTAGCAATATGTGCCAATAACACTGCCCTGCGTATATTATCGCCTGCCTGTCTATTTGGCATGAAGCCTACTTGATCTCTATGTATTAATTTTCCTATAATGCTATTGAGGCGTTTTGCTATTCTTTTTGCTAATAATTTAATATCAAGGTTTGACAGAGAGATAGGCCGATAATTCACACAGGAAGTATCATCAGAAAGGGGTTTTGGGATCATACAAACAATTGCCATTAGTGTTTCTTGCCGAAAAGAATGTCCTTCTAGAAGTTTGTTAAAAGTTTCAGTGAGAATGGGAGAGAGTATTTCTGAGAATGTTTTATAGTATAAAGCCGAGTAGCCGTCTGGGCCTGGTCTTTTGTTAAGTTTTAGGTCTTTTATGGCGTTAGCAAATTCATCTATAGTTATAGGCTCATCCAAACTGCTTTTTTGATTCTGAGACAACTCAGGTAAGGTTATTTTTGAGAAGAAGGATTCAGCCTCTGTAGGATTAAATTCATTGTTTGTCTTGTAAAAAGTTGCGAGATGTGAGTGAAATTTATGGACTATTTTAACTGGATTACAAGTATAAACATTTTTTGATAATTTCAAACGTATTGGTTTGAAAGATTTGTTAGTTGAATTTAATGCCCGAGCCAAATATGTACCTGGTTTGTTTGTATTCATGTAGAAATTGTGTTTGGAGCGTTTGAGGGATTTATCAACTGACTCAGTGAGAAATAGATCGTATTCCAATCTAGATTTTTCCAGATGAGATTTTGTACTCTGAGATGGATTATCTTGGAATGATATGTAGGCTGCATTAAAATTGAGTTCTAGTTTTTTTGCTAGATTTTTGCGTTCCCGTTTAAATAGTGCCATTTGTCTTTGTATTGTACCACGCAAGACAGGCTTATGAGCTTCCCACAGTGTTATTGGGGAAATGTCTGTTGTATTATTAATTGATATGTATTCCTTTAAAGCTTGTTCAATGGCCATCTGATGTAGTGGGTGTTTGAGCATTATGTCCGGTAAGTACCACGTTGGGTCATGCGCTTTTGGTATGGCTGAGGCTATAGTAGTGTATACTGCATTATGGTCAGACCACGGAATCGGAATTATATCTGATGCAATAATTTCTGGTAGAATTCCTTTTGTTAGAAAAATATGATCTATTCTGGTGAAGGTTTGATGAGGGTGCGAGAAATAAGTGAATTTCTTTTTCATTGGGTTACTTTCTCTCCACGAATCTACCAGATTGTATTTGGAAAGAAGTTGAGAAAAAGGTAATCTAGAGGTTATTTTGGATGGTGTAAAAGGTGATTTATCTAGAAATGGGAGGAGGACCTGGTTCAAATCCCCGCACATTATCACTGTTCCTATTTTGTGTGTATTAATCACTTGTAATATATGTGAGAGGAATGGTGTAGGTTGTTTGTTAGGAGCGTAGTAGGAAATCACCGTGATTGCTGTATCCATTATATAACCCATGAGTATCAGGTATCTACCTTCTGGGTCTTTAATTTCTGATGATAAGGTGAATGGTGTGGATCGGTGAAATGCAATTAGAGTACCCCTTTGTTTGGTACAGGCAGAAGCCGTGTAAATTTGTTGATAAAAAGGAGAAATATATTTTGGAGTAGAATCTTTGGTGAAGTGTGTTTCTTGGAGGCATACTATGTGAGCCTTCTTGTTATGGAAAGTACGGAAGGCTTTGGTCCTTTTTTGAGGGACATTTATTCCCTAAACATTCAGGGAAAGTATATTCAGTGGTGCCATGGCAACAGATTAAATAGTTTTGACTTACTTTTTGTTATGCAGAGCTGACTGCGCAGATCAACCTGTGTGGACTGAAGAGATGAAAAGATAGAAAAGAAACCAGTGAATTCTGGAATAAAGAGTGAACAAAAAACATATGAGATTAGATGATACATTGTATAAATTATTTTTTGCAAGTAATCGCAATTTACCCGTGAAAGAGAATAAATATCTCTCTCAGGGGAATAAGTGCCTTCGTCACACTCCCACATAATATGGTTGGGAGAATGAGGAGGGCTAATGGGAGTACACGGATCTTCCGCTTACAGGAGAGAAGTGCTATGTCAAAAGACATCAAAATGATGATTCATTAATTGGAGTGCAGAATATAGTTTTTGTTGAAATTATTTATTCCAGGGTGGTTGTATATGGTTGTCTTGCCCTAGGCTAAATAATTCAGTTAGAAAGGTACTGTTAATAACTTTGGTATTGATGAAGATAGTTTGAATTATTTTGGGATTTTAACCCTTTTAGAGTAAACAATTACATATTTTATTCATATGTAACTGTTTAGATATGTTAACTCATAAAATTGAGGTTGTATTGCTTCAGATTAGAATAAACAAAAACATAGTTCTAGGAACTAGTTAGGTAATAATATATTTGTTTTAAGAAAAGAAAGAAAAAGCTTCCATTACTTCTGGATTATTGAACATATTTGTCCTAAAAAGTAATAAATCTATTGTTATTACCTGAAAATATATAACTGAACAAGAATTTCCTTACTTCACTTATATATTCTAAGGCTATATGAATCAGAAGTAATAAGAAATATAACTGGAATGTAACATGATCCCACACAGTGTGTGACTATCAGAATGCAGTTACATTCAGTTATAAATACAGGTTTTTTTTATAGAGAACCATCTCTTAGTATAATAAATGAAGAGATATCAGGAATTAGGATGTCAGTCCATTGAATCTTCTTGGTCCATGGATGATGTGGCATAACGGCCTCTTTTGTGAGAATGATGATTCCCATTTTGTTCTGAAATTTTCTGGGTGCTGCCTGAAGGTGAAGATGATGCCATTCTTCTGCGTGTGGGAGAGTTGCTGCTTGTGGGTTCTGTCAGATTTAATTTTAAAAGGGTTTGTTGTAGTTCATCTGCTGATCTGCTTCTGTAAATTGTACCTTGGTAGTTAAATCTGACTGAAAAGGGGAAGCCCCATTGATACATAATGTTGTGGCGTTGCAGTTCCATTAGTTGGGGTTTCATGGATCGTCTTTTAGTAATAGTAAGTTGGGATAGGTCAGCAAAAATTTGATAATTGTGTCCTTGAAAAATAAGTTCCTTTTTTTCTCTTGCAGCAATTAGTATTTGTTCTTTCGTTCTGTAATAATGAAATTTTGTGATTATATCACGTGGGGGGTCCATCTTTCTTTTTGGCTGTGAGGGCTCTGTGTACTCTGTCCAGTTTTAAACGTTCAATAGGGATATCTGGCTTTAGTTCTTGTAATAGAGCAGTAATAGTAGATTGCAGGTCTGTCACAATTTCAGGTATTCCCCTTATGCGCAAGTTTGAACGTCTGGCTCTATTTTCGTAATCTTCGAGCTTAGTTTGAAGTATTAAATTCTCTTCTTTTAATTGTTCCAATTCTGTTATATTTTCTTGGGTTGTAATTTCAATTTCATCCATTTTTATTTCTAAGGCTGCGGTGCGGTTTCCCAGCTCTCTTATTTCTTTGGTTAGGCTGTTTGTTATTTGGTCTGAGGTTTGTTTTAAAGCCTTATGAAGCATCTTTTCAAATTGTAATAATATTACTGGGGATGCTGAGGAGGCTTGTGGAGAAGTTTGTGAGAGGATTTGTTCTGTATCTGACTCAAATGGAGAGTCTTGCTGTGACATTTTCTGTCTGTGAGAGCGCCCTGATGCTGTATATTGTGAGGTGACTGGAGCTGCTTTAGTTGCAGTGAGTGCCTGTGAGCTCTTTGTGAGGTGATTTTTATTTCTGCCACGGCTTCCTCCCAGTACCATATTTCCTGCCCAAACTTTCACAGTTTGTTCCCTGGGGCAAAAAGGTTCAAATGGATACCTTTTGAGCCTGCAAGCTCCGCTTTGTCCTTCTCTTCTCTCCTCAGCGGTGCGGAGCTCTAACAATGCAGGTCTGCTCCGTTAGGCTCCGCCCATGCACCTCAAACAAAGTACTTTCAAACGACATTCATCGACTCATCAAATTTTCATAAGAATGTTCATATGATTGTTCATTCCAAAATATACTAGTATATGGCAAGACTCTTTCGTTCATTATTTACCCCTCCCCCAATTTAACCCTTTTACTGCCACCGTATACATTGATGGCTTTGGGGGATTGTACACACAGGCTCCCAGCAAACTGCAACCACCAGAAGTGTGTGTAAATCTGGTTTGCCAACTGTCGCTATCAGATGGACGCAATTCAATGGTTTTGCAGCTGTCGAATCACTTCCACACATCCCCATTACTACGCCCCCCCCCCCCCCCCTAGAGGAGGAGGGAGATTAGAAAACATCCATTCACTGATCTCTTCTTCCTGTTACTAACCTGGAAGTTTATTATTTTATTATTGTGTTGAAATTAGAATCGCACTACCCATAAGATTCTGACCAAGAATCAAAACAGTATCATGAATATAGCAAATAATTGTGAAGAATAATGTGTATGACGTGAATATGAAAAAATTTGATAAAAATCTAAAATTGCAATATAAAAATATATAGTGCACATGCAACTAAATCAAATAAAAACCAAAATTAATAAGTCCATAAGTGATCAGTTGATAAAAAAATATAAACATCATTGTTGGTAAAATATAAGTCCATGAATATGTGAAATATTTGTAGCGGGACACATTTTTGAGCTTTTGTAGCTTAATATTATGTTATATCTTATCATCTGGCGCCATCTAGCGGCCAAAATATAAAAGGACTGCATCTTTATTTCTTTTATTATTCAAGTTGACATGGAAGTGTTCTGTTTGTTTAAATTTAGACATTAACTTGACCTTCCCACAATGCTCAGTAACTCCCACAATCAGGGAATAGAACTGCATTGTGGGAAGACTATAAAAGGGCTGGGAGCGGCCATCTTGGCTCTCTTGTTCCTGGGATGCATGGCCTGCCAGCAGGACTCTGTGGGTGTGTGTGTCCCACAGAGTTGCGGCCTACCCTGTGTGGAGCGGAACAGCAGCCAGCGATCCTGCCTTAGATCACAGCGTGTTGGAGCAGCAGAGTGATCGTTCCAGAGACCCTTGAAGGAGGTAACCGAGGACTCCTGGTCGTCTGTGAGCAGTCTTTGATTCGGCCTTACATCACAGCTTGCTGGAGTAGCAGTGTGATCGTTCCAGAGACCCTTGAAGGAGGTAACCGAGGACTCCTGGTCATCTGTGAGGTGGTCACAGTGAACAGACTGAGAACTTGTGAGCCGGAGACAGAACCCTGTACATCAGAACGGAGTCTTCTTACAACATTGTCTTGGTAGGGTGAGAGGGCTGTTGCCCAAAAGTTTCTTGATGTACTTTTACACATCCCTCTGCACAAGACAGGGCTGCTGGGACCTATAGTTCCACAAGCTAAATCAGGAGGATTAGACTGAGTAAATATTAGGCTTCGGGCCTGCAGCTTTTTGACAGTTTATTACTGAGTCACTGACACTAAAGATAGTTATAGTGCTATTGCGCCAGGACTTTGCTTCTACATTTCAGTCTACTTTGATCAGGAGTCATTAACCCTTTGGATTACAAACCTACTCTGTTTTGCTAGCAGAAGAAAAGAAGGACTGTTTAGTAAAACACAAGGCCTTGTGTCCCTTTACTATATTGGGGTAGAGTGATACTAAATAAGGGAGCTCTTTAATTGTTGTATTACACTTTATCAAGTTAGTCTTTGATTTAGTATAGTAATAAAGCGAGCAGGAAATAGGATAGTGTTCATAGTGAGATAAATTCACTCTGACAGTTATCCTATTTACTTTGCTATTTCACTCATATATTATTTCCAACATTTATTACCTGTATTGTATCTTTGTAATATAAAGTACAGTTGACTGTCAGACTATGTTGGTCTGACAGTAAAAGCATTGTAGTTTAAACCTTTTAAAACAATTACAGTAAACAAGGTTACTTTTCAAGTACAACTGTGTGAGTGTCGTTTTCCTCTTCACTACCAGCCAAGAGGAGGGTAAGGTAACTACAGACAGGTATATTATATTGAGTATTGTGAACTTGCCTTTATGATTTTGTTTTGTCTGCACACTATACAGCTGTGTCAGAGGGACTGAGATATACAAAGGGGAAACAAAGCAGAGTACAGGCCCAAATAAATCAGCAGCTCCTTTGGGGGTTAGTGTTACATATTGAAAAGTATTTTGAATTTGAAGATCAAGATCTGGTGAACAAACAAATAAAAATCACCAGTGTATTGTGAAATAAAGGTCCACGAATTTGTGGACAAGCCGTCCTCAAAATGCTGAGTAGGAAGCTGTGTTAAATCCACCACCAGATCAGCAGAAATAAACTCTTACCATAGTTCCATGATCCCCCATAAGAGAGGATCAGGGAATGCGTGCCAGAAATCACAGCTTGGCTCCAAGGAACAGCAAACTTGGTCACAAGTACTGGGCAGCCCCTTCCCGGACAATCAGACCATCACATGGATACCGTGGTGCATAAAAGATATAAACACTCCATAGTATAAAACCTGGTGGTTGTTTATTGCTTAAAAGAAAGTAACACACTTATGCCGCGTACACACGGTTGGACTTTTCACCTGCAAAAGTCCGACGGACGCCGCCGGACAAAGTCCGGCGGAAAATCCGACCGTGTGTGGTCTCCATCGGACTTCCGACGGACCGTTTCGGGCGGAAATCCGACGTACTTTAGATTTGAAGCCTGCTTCAAATCTTTACGTCGTACCTCCGCCGGACTCAGTTCCTGACGGAAAGCCCGTTCGTCTGTATGCTGGTCCGAAGGACCAGATACGACGGAGGAGCAGGTTACTGCATCTCGCGCTCGCTGCAATAGGAAAAACAAATTTTCCCATTGCGGCGAGCGCGGGGGGCATCCCAGGCCCTTAGGTCTGGTATGGAACTTTAAGGAGAACCCCCCTACGCCGAAAAACCGGCGTGGGGGTCCCCCCAAAATCCATACCAGACCCCGATCCGAGCACGCAGCCCGGCCGGTCAGGAAAGGGGGTGGGGACGAGCGAGCGCCCCCCCCCTCCTGAACCGTACCAGGCCGCATGCCCTCAACATGGGGGGGTGCTTTGGGGGAGGGGGCGCCTTACGGTGCCCCCCCACCACAAAGCACCTTGTCCCCATGTTGATGAGGACAAGGGCCTCTTCCCGACAACCCTGGCCGTTGGTTGTCGGGGTCTGCGGGCGGGGGGCTTATCGGAATCCGGGAGCCCCCTATAATAAGAGGGCCCCCAGATCCCGGCCCCCCCACCCTATGTGAATGAATATGGGGTACATGGTACCCCTACCCATTCACCTAGGTAAAAAGTGTTAATAATAAAACACAACACAGGTTTTTAAAATAATTTATTAAACTGCTCCGGGGGGGGGCTTCTTCCGTCTTCGGGGGTCCCTCCGCTTCATCTTCTCCCGGGGTCCGGTTGGTTCTTCTCCGCTCTCTTCTCCCGGTGTTCCAGTTCTTCGGCCGGCTCCTCTGCTGTGTTCAGATAGCTCTCTTGCCAGCAGAGGTCCGGACTTCTGAGCTGCTGGGCTTCTTGTCTTCTCTTCTCTTCTCTTCCCCCAGATGTTGACACGACGCTCTCTCCGGCTGGACTGGTCTCTGAGGGCTGCGTTGTGACTTATATAGGCGGAGACCCCGCCCCCATATGATGTCACAGGCCCTGGGCATGCTGGGACTGTGACGTTTTAGGGGGCGTGGTCAACCACAGAAGTCCGGACCTCTGCTGGCAAGAGAGCTACCTGAACACAGCAGAGGAGCCGGCCGAAGAACTGGAACACTGGGTGAAGAGAGCGGAGAAGAACCAACCGGACACCGGGAGAAGATGAAGCGGAGGGACCCCCGAAGACGGAAGAAGACCCCCCCGGAGCAGTTTAATAAATTATTTCAAAAACCTGTGTTGTGTTTTATTATTAACACTTTTTACCTAGGTGAATGGGTAGGGGTACCATGTACCCCATATTCATTCACATAGGGTGGGGGGGCCGGGATCTGGGGGCCCTCTTATTATAGGGGGCTCCCGGATTCCGATAAGCCCCCCGCCCGCAGACCCCGACAACCAACGGCCAGGGTTGTCGGGAAGAGGCCCTTGTCCTCATCAACATGGGGACAAGGTGCTTTGTGGTGGGGGGGCACCGTAAGGCGCCCCCTCCCCCAAAGCACCCCCCCATGTTGAGGGCATGCGGCCTGGTACGGTTCAGGAGGGGGGGCGCTCGCTCGTCCCCACCCCCTTTCCTGACCGGCCGGGCTGCGTGCTCGGATCGGGGTCTGGTATGGATTTTGGGGGGGACCCCCACGCCGGTTTTTCGGCGTAGGGGGTTCCCCTTAAAGTTCCATGCCAGACCTAAGGGCCTGCGACGGGGCTCGCAAGGTTTCAATCTCGCCAAAAAAAGCGGCGAGATTGAATTCCTTTTCTAGTCCCGTCGTACCCGAGTCACGTTCAAAATGAACGGACTTGTCCGTGTGTGGGAAAGTCCGTTCATTCTGAAAGTCCGGCGGAAGTCCGTCGGGAAGACCGGATTCCGGAAAGTCCGGCCGTGTGTAGGCAAGTCCGGCCGTTCAGAAAGTCCGGCGGTAGTCCGCCGGAAGTCTGGCGGCAAGTACGTCGGACCTAGCTTTCTAGAAAGTCCGACCGTGTGTACGCGGCATTACAATGTTTTTATATACAACAAGAGTCCAAGTATCACTACCAAGACTCAAAAAAGTGGCTACCTTTGCAGCAGAAAATCTGGACCGCTTAGTTCAAAAAAATATACAAAATTTATTGATTAATAATGATAAATCAAACCAATTCATCATGAGTGAAAATGCAATACAACTCCATACATTATTATTCGCGGGTCTCATACTGGAGATGGATGACCTGGAAGATCTAAAAATATATACAGGCACAGACAAACACGACAACACACAAAACACTTACACTGCCCTAATATAACAATTTAACAAGGAAAAGACACCCCACTCCCACACATACACACAAGACAAGTCCGGACGCCGACTCATAAGCTTTACTCGCAGGAAAAGAGAACAGCAATATTGGATAAAAATTAGAAAATTCCATAGAAAAGGTGATGTGGCATTGACTAAAAATTTACCATGCTATGCTGATTTTCTGCGAGTAATCCCCGGGGGAAGGTGGTATAATTATTGGTATTCAAGCACATGTGTGCACACAAACGTGTGATTTGCCTAACTAAAAAGATTGGGATTGCTTAGATTACATACACATGTAAGGTGAAATCACTGACTGAAGGACACTGATCTTGAAAAGTCACTTGCGTGTTCCTGATACATGGAGATTAATACTGTAGTTGATAAATAGCGACTCATTCATTTAAATGGATTTCCCTCAAAGTAAACAGGAGGGGACTTCATGTACCGTATGATGACCTTTGGAAAGAGGCATCCGGCATGTAATACATCAGTGTGTGGTCAATTACACAGCTCAGAGAGGAGAGATGCTGGAAAAGGCCCCTAATGGGGGGTTAGTCCCAGGGATAGCTCTCACAAGGCTACTAGTAGAGGGCAGGATCAAATATCTATAAATTGATCATTTGTAGCTTCCACTTAGGCAGACTTGCTATTGTGCAGATACATCAGGCGTTTGTTTCACCTCTTGCATAGTCATCTCCTAGTTCAGTGGACAGGTACATGCACTGTGTAGTGTGTAAGCGTCTTACCGCTCCATAGGTTGCCCTGGATACTCGTCTCCTCCCTGGCTGTGTATCCTGTCTGGATCATTAATCACTGGTTGTCAGAGTGAGTTCAGTTGCCTCCAGCCTCGTAACCGCAGCCGCTCGTGAGTTGAAGCACGTTGGGCGTGTTTGTGCGGTGCGCGGTTGCGCTAGTCCAGTGTCTTTCTTGATGCTTCCCGTGCACGGGGGATACCGCGTGAGTCAACGTCACATGGCTGTTGTGACGTCAACGCGTTTCGCTTACTTCAGTGGGCGTAGCTTCGTCTGGACACTTACAATGTTGCAGTATTAAAAGAGCCTAAGTCTGATGTGCCGGCCGGAACACAAACAGACAACCGTCCTTCTGGGTAAGCGAATGGAGCAGGAGGTGACGTCAGCGTGTCCACTAACCTGGAAGTGACATATAAAACAGGTACTTGAAATTCCCCCCTTCCTCACAAATTTTTCCACCAGCATATACAGGCACATAAGAATGTAAAAGTATGCGTCGGGGGTGCCTACGCATGAAAATGTTGATTGCACTACACATGTTACATATCACCATACACACCAGGGTGAGAGCAATATTTCTAGGCCCATTACTCACGCTTAAAGTGTAACTAAACCCACAACAGTAAAATCAGTTTGTATATGCAGTAAAGCATGCTTGTTATACTCACTGTGGAACCTAAGGGGTTAATCCTGCTCATTGTGTATAAAGGCTGTTTGAGCCTATCTTCTTGCCTTCTCTGATCCTCCCCTACTTCCACTGCCCCCAATCCATCTCCTGATAGTACAGAGCCTTGGGGGCATTCTGCACATGCTCAATTTGGTGTGAATTGCTAGAAAGGTTTGTTTGTTTTTCTTGGGAGGGTGCATGACATCAGCACAGGGCCAATCAGCACTGTTCAGACCGAAGGTCAGGGGTCATGCAGCCTCAAAGAACAATCAGAGAAGAATGAAAACTCCTCCTACAAGCTTTAACCAGTGCTCAGCCGGACACTGGTAGAAGTCACAAGACTGTTGTATAATGCTGATGATAAAAGGTATTTAGCCATTTATATTTATTAAAATAATTGCATTTCCATGTTCTATGTCTGTGGGAGACCAGATATAGTGAATGCATGGTCCTGGGTTTAGTAACACTTTAACTCTAAACTTGTGACCTGTAGGAGCTCTTAAAGCGTCACCTATAAAGAAATATAGGGTGTTAAATTTGTTATTATTTCACGGGTGCACACAATTTTAAGGTTTCACGTGTTCAGTATCTATTTACTTGGTGGAACCTCCTCTTTTATATTTGTCAAAAAAATTGGGTACTTATGTGCCCTAAAATTTATTCTAGTGTATTTTTTTATTTTATTTTGTCTTTCGTAAACCATTGCACTAATTTTGCAGAACATAAATATTTGAAATTTACACCATTTTATTCTCTAGGATGTCTGCTTTCAGAAAAGACATAGGGGTTGATTTACTAAAACTGGAGAGTGCAAAATCTGGTGCAGTTGTGCATGGTAGCCAATAAGCTTCTAACTTCAGCTTGTTCAATCAAGCTTTGACAATAAAACCTGGAAGTTGATTGGTTTCTATGCAGAGCTGCACCAGATTTTGCACTCTCCAGTTTTAGTAAATCAACCCCACAATGTTTTTTTGGGTTTTACTTCATCTTCAGGCCTAATATGTTTTTTTTAACATGTGTGCAAAAAAAAAAAAAAATGGCAAAAGGGTTAAAGCCTCTAACCTTTTCAGTACCCACTCGTATCACAATTGCTTAATTTAATTTAACTGGGGCATTGATGTCCAGATTAGGGCATGGGGATCAGAAACATTTTTTTACTGTCATATATGTACAACTTTTTAGTGTCTGAACCTAACTTTAAAAGCATGCAGGATATTCAGATCAGACTCAAAATTGTTTTATGACTGCAGTTGGCATTCTGCAGATTCAGAGGACTTTGTTGGACAGAAAGTATGATCGACCGTGTCTGAAGAAAGTTCATGGCCCTGATCTTCAGTAATTGTCTGCCTGTAAGGTAGGTACACCTGTACTGAGTGCCTGCAGGAGCCTGACAATGCACCCATGATCCATTGATTGCGGGTGCAGTGCTTTGCAGCATTGCTGGGACAAGGTCATCCAGCGCACAGGGCAAAGATTCCAAACTGCCCCTCCCCGCTCATGATGTGCAAGGTTAGGGGATCCTACACCCAGCAGTAACTTGCTTATCAAAATTACTGCCGCTGTCATTACATTTGTTGTCAGCCTTGCAACAGAAGGGCAAAATATGTGCATTCATGTTGTTTATTTATTTATTTATTTTTAATAAGAGGTGAACTTAGCTTTTAAAAAAGTTTGATATAGCCGAAAGATTGGAAGTAGCAGGAGTGCAGAGAAGGATTCTGAGTCAGGAGCAATACTCTCAAAAGTATTGCTATGTCCTGACTGAGCTTGTTCCTGTAAGCAGTGAATGTTCTATTTAATCCAAAAGACGGCTCTCTAGAGAGATCCTAAGTGTGAGATAGTCATATAACATCAATCGTCAAGGTAGAACTGCTCTACAGGAAAAATTCTCAACAAGTAATACTCTATACAGTTTAATTCTTCAGGGAAAACCCTGCAAGTGTAATCACAGATCACAGCAAGGGAGCTACTAACACTCTGTAGAAATGAGCAAATTTTAATTTCATAATAGGGGCATTTAAAAAACAGAGCAAGAGAATGGAAAGTGCATAAAAGACACAAAAAGGTTGTGTTCACACTTTTCAGAAACAAGTCCAGTAGGAATGAGTAGATCTACCCTGGTTAGGTTTGCAGTAGGTTGGGTGAACCCATTGTGAAGTCCGCAAACCCAAAAATTAGCGTTGAACTCTACTGAAGTCTATAGGAGGCAAATTTTGTTATATTTTTTAATGCCCATTTTTAAGGCTAATAGGCAAACTATTTTTGAACAAAAGGGCATAGGGAGCTTGGCACTTTCATGGGGGACATGTACCAATGCAAAAAATGAAAATGAAAATACCGTATAGCGGGGAGAGGGTCTTTTGATGCAGCTTTAATCACTTTAATACAGGGCACTTATACATCCTTCCTGCCCAGACCAATTTTTAGCTTTCAGCACTCTCACATTTTGAATGACAATTACTCAGTCATGCAACACTGTACCCAAACAAAATTTTTATCATTTTTTTTCACACAAATATAGCTTTCTTTTGGTGGTATTTAATTACCATTGGGTTTTTTATTTTTTGTGATATAAGTAAAAAAGGGCGATAAATTTGAAAAAAAAACACTTTTTTTTAGTTTCTATTATAAAATTTGGTAATAAGTAATTTATGTTCATACATTTGGGCCAACATTTATACTGCTACATAGCTTTGTTAAAAAATAACCCAAATTAGTGTATATTATTTGGTCTGTGTGAAAGTTATAGCGTCTACAACATGGGTCTCAAACTGGCGGCCCTCCAGCTGTTGCAAAACTACAAGTCCCATGAGGCATTGCAAGGCTGACAGTTACAAGCATGACTCCATCAGGCAGAGGGATGATGGGACTTATAGTTTCGCAAAAGTTGGAGGGCCGCTAGTTTGAGACCCCTGGTCTACAAGCTATGGTGCAAATCATTAAAAATTGATCACACCTGGTATACTGACGGCCTATCTCATTTCTTGAGGCCCTAAAATTCCAGGACAGTACAAATACCCACTAAATGACCCCTTTTTGCAAAGTAGACAGTCCAATGTATTTAGTAAGAGGCATAGTGAGTTTTTTGAAGTTGTAATTTTTTCCCACAATTCTTGGGAAAATTAAGAAATATACATATATATATATATATATATATATATTTTTTTTTTTTACACAAGTTATTTCTCACACACACATTAAGCATACTTCCAAGTACATCAAAAATACTTTCTGCTACTTGTCCTGAGTATGGTGATATCACATGTGTGAGACTTTTACACAGCCTGTCCACAGGCAGAGGTCCAACATTCACGGAGCACCATCAGTCGTTCTAGGAGCATAAATTACACATCTAATTTCATTCCTACCTATCACACTTTTGAAGGTCCTGGAGCACCAGGACAGTGGAATTACCCACAGAATGGAAAGCAAACACCCCAATGTATATTCTACGAGGCATACTGAGTCTTTTGAACACATCATTTTTTTCCACAAGATTTTGGAAAATGTGGAAAGAAAATGAAAACCTATTTTTTCTTACACAAAGTTGTAAATTTATAAGATTTTTCTAACACATAGCATGTACATAGCAAAAATGACACCCAAAAATACATTCTGCTACTTGTCCAGAGTATGGTGATACCACATGTGTGAGACTTTTACATAGCCAGGCCACATAGAGAGGCCCAACATGCAGGGAGCACCATCAGGCGTTCTAGGAGCATAAATTACACATTTAGTATCCTGACAACCTATCACACTTTTGAAGGTCCCGCAGCACCAGGACAATGGAAACACCCCCAAAATCACCCCATTTTGAAAAGCAAACACCCCAACGTATATTCTATGAAGCATGGGCTGGTGACAGGTACTTGGGTACTCTGATGAGCTGATGACAGGTACTCGGGTATTCTGATGGGCTTGTGACAGGTACTCTGATGGGCTGTTACAGGTGCTCTTGGGCTGGTGACAGTTACTCTTGGGCTGGTGACAGGTACTCTGATGGGCAGTGACAGATACTCTTTATTTGTTGTTTAATGGGAGAGCAGATCAATGTACTCTATCACATCTTTCTTCCAGTTCTCCTCCTCACACACTGAGGAGGAGAACCCAGAAACGTCACTACAGACGTTTTTTTTTTACATTTGTGACCGGCTGTTATTGGACACAGACGGTCATGTGGTAAAGAGCCAATTTGATTGGCTCTTTACTCTGATCAGGGGTGGGCTGTATCCGAGGGACACGCCTCATCCCCGATTGCCGTGCTGTGGGCCCCTGGGGGCCCGCAAGAGTGGTGAGGACCAGAGGACGTCATATGATGTCCACCCGGAGGGAGGAGATGTTCCTGCTGGCGTTATTTTACAATGGCCTGATATGGAAGTGGTTAAGAGTAACATTGCAAATGCACATATCCTTTAAAAAAAATGCTTGGAGGATGCCTTAAAGTGGTATGTGATGTTACAGGACACTACGATTTTCACAGACAGTCTCAGCGATAGCACACAATGGCGACAGATATGTATTTGGATGTAGATTTGTTTTCTGTTACAATTTGTTTGACTTACAAGCAGCAGCACCTCAATCTGCTTTATTTATTTGGATGTTTTCATTTTAACAGCTGTGTTTTTTGTTAAATAAATGTTC
Source organism: Lithobates septentrionalis (assembly GCA_037952835.1). Taxonomy (NCBI): domain Eukaryota; kingdom Metazoa; phylum Chordata; class Amphibia; order Anura; family Ranidae; genus Lithobates; species Lithobates septentrionalis. The sequence continues at coordinate 1,465,212 of JBBDGP010000987.1, forward strand.
ACTGTCAAAAGCAAAAAATATGGTGTAGGTCTACCTCAAAGAAGAACTCCAGCATTTCCACCCCAGACCAACAGATGCATTGTGCATGTAAATGAATCACAACCCCACTGTCAGATTGTGTGTGACTTACCTACTTTAGCTGTATAAAGCAGGTTTGTGTGTCTGTAATGTCACTCCTGGCTGAATTTCAAAGTTCTCTGACTTCCTGTTTCCTTCCTTTACCAGTCCTGATACTACATGTCCCATCATGCTTTGAGCCTCTGTAGTTTCAGGGCAGGCTATGGGAGTCACTTGTAGCAGTTCTGGGAGTTGATGTGGGTGGGTTCTAGGGTTACTATGGGTGTTTCTGGGCCTTCATGTGGGTGGTGAAAGGAGCACCTGCTACAGTGTGTTTGGGCGGCGCAGGAAGGGGGGCAGGTCTGGTAGAGGTTGAGTGTGTTGTGTGATGTCATAGTGCAAGGGAGTCGAGCCGAGAAGAGCGGCTGGGGCCGAGTGTGCGTGTCTGCAGGACGGAAGCAAAGCAAGCCAGGAGCAGGACTGTCAGTGCTGTTTCAACTTGAGTGGACTGAAGAGACCACCTGGCGTGGACAGAGTCTGTTACAGTGACTCAAGAGGGGACGTGTTGTGTCAGTGAGGTGTCATCATCATCTGTGCTGCTTCACACTGCTGTCAGTGTCACTGTGAGAGTCAATTAGATGTGTGTGTGCCACCCATTCTAATTTCCTCCTGAGTCCTGTCCCTGAGCTACTTACTTACTATATCAAAAATAAAATAAGAAATATGTTTTTAGACCTGTACACATCAGCCGGTGTCAGGTTGTATAATTAATGATAGATTTACATTGTTAACACTGTAATTGATGATGGATTTATATCGTTGGACATCATGATTGGCAAGGATTTTCAGGGGACACAAATTAAATTTATTTTTCATATGTTTGTGTTTTATTTCTATAAAAACACCTTTTCCTGGTGTTTTTTTTTATGCTTTTAACTTTTCGTGGGAGTGCACATGTACCCATGTATTTATTGCTTAAGAAAGGAGTGGATATCTGAGCCCCCCTCATTATTATGGGTGCTTTCAGATTCCACAACAAGTTTGCCACATATTACTCCCACCTCCTTCTTGGGGCAGCAGAGGTGGGGAAGAAGCTGCTGTCCCAAAAAACTGTGACAAGGTGCTTTGAAAGGGAGAGGAGGCTGTTCTTTTCTGGACACTCAGACTGAATGCCTAGATGTGTGTATAATTGGAATATTAACCCTATGCAATTAAAAAAAATAAATAATATATATATATATATATATAGTCAATTACATCACTTGGGATTCCCTGTATTATATCGAGAGGTTTACAAACTACAGATGCTGGGTCAAAATCTCACACTAAAGTCCATATACTGTATATATATATATATATATATATATATATATATATATATATATATATATATACTGAATATATGTGTGTTTTTGGGTGAAATCTTTTCTTTACAAGATTTTAAGTCATACTTATGATCCAACTACAAGCACAGGCAAAGGGGCCAAAAGAAACAAAATGCTTATTTAAACAAGTGGACCTTACATGCATGGGCATCTTTCCAATGACTTTGCTATAGTTGTCACTATTTTAAAGTTGGAAAATGAGCACTAAAAAACTAAACTCTGTGCAAACTGCTAAATACACACACACATATATATATATATAAAAGAACTTTTACTCGCCAAAGGATTTAGAATTCTGTTTATCTAGTTTTATCATGTACGCTACTCTGCCTCATAGCGCAGACCTCTCTGGCAACCCTACTGCAGTTAAGTAACAGCAGATTGATTAGCTCATCTTTCTAAAGAAAAAAAACATGCACCAATGGAGGGAGCACCAGACCAAGTAATAAACTAGTTCAAATAAATTTATTGGTTTGCACATGTAGCGATTACCCCTGAAGGGGCCACCGGAAAAAGAAAGGATCTCCCGAATAGTACAGAGGCTGCCAATCACACAAGCTCATTTCCACACACACACTGACAATTCAGGCTCAGTCTAGGGGATGTCTTTTTAGTATTTATTGCTGAAGAGCTTTAACAGGAGAGGGGTTTATGGTCACAGGATGACCTCTGTAGGTGCCTATGGCTGTGATCTCCCAGGGTGCTGTGCCAAGTAGCTGCCCTTCTACATAGTAACCACGGGGGGGCGACAATAAGAGAGCACCTTGTGCTCTCTAAATGTAAGGGACTGAATGTAATTGACTCTCTGATTGGCAGCTACACCAAGCGCGTGACCCCAGTTTTACTATGCAGAAGGGCAACTATTCGGCACAGCACCTGGAAGATCGAGGCCACAGCTCGGGCTATTACAATGATTTACAGCTTCCACAGAGGCTGATCAGATATCATATAGTATGTGCCATGCTAGCCCAATGTAAGTATGCAAAATATATCATTGCTGGATTTCAGCTTTAATTGTCTGACTACTCAAATTTTAAAATGATAGACATTTTTCGAGAATAAAATGTCCTGGAGACATTTTCAGAATTTGCTCCTGTCTTTGTAAATCAAACAGTTGACACCTACAGTATTTATTGTTGTATTTTGCATTTTACAGAAGAAAGTTTTTAGCAGAACAGGCTGCTAATTGGAGCACTTGCTTCCTGTTTGTGGAAGAATGCAGTGAACAGAGGTGTTTTCTGTGCAGGGCATGAGGTCTCCTCACATGCTTACATCTCCATGGAAATCATGGTAACAAATCTGCAGGCTTCACTTTGACACTATCCAGTGACATTATTTATCCAGCAAAATAAATAGATTTTCCTTAACAGTCTGTCTGTTTTCCTTATTCCATGATTAAAATAAACCATATAAGGTAGAAAAAATAGTTTGTAAGCTCAGAGACTCATGGAAAGCTTGGCTGTTAACTAGGAAAGGTTTGCCATTGCTGAGAAATTTCCCCATCCTTTTAAAAGATGCAGTTTCTCACCTTGCTTGTTCTGATAATAGTGTTAAGCTGGGAGAACAGTTTATACGGTGTTAACGGGAGGTCATAGCTCTACTAGGTTGCTCTTAAAGCTACAGATTCTGTTATTAACTAATCAATTCTTGTTCTAAATAAGGGGCTTCTGAAATGAAAGACTTTATTACTGGCATAGATATAACCTAATATATAGAGCAATTTATTCCAAACAGCACACACTTGTTTCAAGCTTGTTGGCCATCATCATTATGCAAACCATGGCTTCTATAAAGTAGAACTTGGGGACTAAAGAAAAGTATAACTAGATGATAGAGAGCTTGGCTAAAAGGAACCAAGTGAAGCATTGAATGAAATCTGGTAAGTAAGAAAGATAACCATAAAAGAAGATGTAACAAGGCTTCTTGGGCTTGAAAAGACAGTGGTTATTTATTTAAGAGGGTACCCAATATAATACTAATAAAACACCAAATAAATTGTAACCGACAATAATAGACCTAGCTTTAGCAACTCAATTCAACTGTAATCTGAGTAACCATCCCCTCCTCAATTAAAGCCATGATAATAATAATTATTAAAAATTATTAGAACAGGAGGGAAGGAAGCTTGATGGCGTTTCAACTCCAATGGCTGATGGGGATCTGTTACCACACTGTTTAAAGTTGAATCTATTCACCATCTTCAGGCAAAGCTGAAGTTAATGAGTTGGAAATCTTGTCTCTTGAAGGGATGACAACAATCCAATGGGGTGGCTTTTGCTGTGCACAATTACAACTAAATAAACCAGCTGCTGTGAAATAAAGAACAAATGGTTATTTGTCCCCCAACTATATTAATTATAACCAGATGATTAATTTATTTAATTTTATTTAATTGGTTAATAATTAAACAATTATATTTTTGAATTATGAGAATGTAGTTAACAAGAACAATGGCCACAACATTTGGTCAACAAGTCAAATCGGAAAAGACAACATAAAGTATGCAAGTCGAAAGAGACCTGACAGAAACATTTAAGTGGTTGGTGGTCAGGCTAGTAAGTAGCAAGCAAAGAGAAGATTGGGAGAGCTAAATTTTTAGACTAATAAATGCAATTTAATTTAAGAGGGGTGTAGAGTGTCAATTGGAGGATTGTTGGCTAGGAGTCTGAGTAGATATCATAGAGTATATTGAAAACATTGTATTATAGATTGTTGAGTTTCTACGGGCAAGGTTTGAATAAAAGAGTCCCAAACGTTGAAGAAATTTTGAACACATAATGCCTTATGCAAGGAGACCTCTACCCATTTAAATGATTATTTTTTTAAACAATCTGTGTGTCATCTAATGCAATCATGCTACTCACTACAGTTCCTTTTCAGGGGGAAGCACAGTAGAGCCTTCCTACAACAGCACATGCCACACCAGCCTTTCTCAACCTTTTTAACATTGGTGAACCCTTATAACAACTATCTGAGTTTAGGGAACCACTGCTAATAATTACTATGTCTACAACTCACAGTTCATTATTGTGATGACCAGTAGAATGTATGCTCCTTGCATTTGTGATTAGCAGGAAGAATCCTTCCTTACAGATAGTTAAAACGATGATTGGTGTCAATGGTTACTCATCTGAGAGTCAGAAGCTGCTTATTATCCAAGGAACCTCTCCTGCTTGAGAAAAGCTGCTCTACACAGACGCCAGGATACCTATGACACCACTTATTTTCTCCCATGGCACCTTTGAGCAGCTACTTTGCTGTTACTAATACTGACTAGGGAAGGTGTCAGCTGCATTCTGATGGTTTTGACAATGTGTGAGCAGTGGAAGAATCACCGGGTGTAACATGGTCTTTTCCTGAATACAAAAAGTATATATTCTTAAAATGTATTTTTTAGTCTTGACCATAATAAATAAATGAAAAAAGTACAAAACTACTATTTTCTCCCTTCCATTCAGGTTATAAAAGGGCAAGAAACAAGAACAGGTAAGCACCATGCAGACAGGGTGGGAGCTCTGTAAAGAGCAGTTCTACTTTAAAAAGTATCTAAACGCCTTAATAGGAAATAGAGAAATATGCATAAAACACAACAGTACACTGCTTAGCACCAGAATTTGGGTTATATCTGATAGGAGGAATGTTGTAAACCTCGGGTCAGTGGCGGAAAAAAACAGCATCTACAGATAACTCAAGAAAACCCTACTTAGGGTGACTTGTAATGCTTGGAAAACATTGCCTAGAATAGTACTATTTAACCTTTCAACTGTTCCTTGTTATCCCAACATTACGTTTCTGGGGTAATTAGCTACAGCTACAGGCAACAACATAGCTTACATGCATCTAAATCTCGGAGGAGAAACAATTTTCTTTATCTGTACTGAATTCCCTTACATGAGGTTTACATTTGAATTAATGTATTATGCTGTTTTAACTGAAATCCTTTAGCGTTTAGGTGAAGAGATGCATTTTCATGTTTCTGTTTAACTGTAATTTCATTCAATGTGTTTTACATGTGCACATGAAGTCATTATTTTAAATGAAAATTCCAAAGTATTTTAGTATATGCATCATAAGTCATTAAAATCCAGCTACCCTTTTTTGAAGAGCTAAAAGCATGAAACTCAAAAAGCTTGCCAATCGTATGTGTTAGCTACAGTATATTTGAGAATGTAAAGCCCTCGCGCTACTATGATAAATATGTGCAAAATAAAGTGATAAATAGGTGATCAAACCATAAAGTGTCTATAATGCATAAAGTGTTATCATAAATAATAGTGCCTGCCTGCAGCAGAACCTAAAGTGTATCACAATCCACTCACAATAATGATATTGCTCACAAAAATGATATACTATCAGCTACAGTATATTGTTCATGTGTGCTTGTCTAAGTGTATTTAAAGGTGAAATATTATTTATTAAAAGTAATAATAATAATAATTATTATTATTAGCATTATTAATATTTATTGTATTTTTATTGTATATTATAACATTATTATTATAATTATTAATATTTATGAAGCTGAATTATTACCCAGTGAATCACAGCAGTGACTCATCACTCTCCTTTACAGCCAGCAGGTGACAAGCTATGATCTCACCCAGGGCTATAACTAAAGCATTTCGAACGAATTTTCTTTTCAAAATCAGAAAGTTCATTTTTTCTGTGATCCGATGATGTCACCATTGATTTTCCAAATTCGGCCGACCAAGACTTCAATTTCACCTCATGTTGCTACAGAAAAGAATTTTCGTGGCCGGGAATCTTCTTTTCTCTCTGTAAATTTTCTTTTTTTATTACATTTCTTGCACGATTCTCCCATCATTGATTAGAAATTTGTTTGTTTTTCTAAAAATGTGTCCGATTGCCGCACGAAAATCGTCCGTTGCTGCAGCCCACTAATGGTGCGAAATTCGTACGAAAATTCTTAGATACGATTTTCGAAAGAAAATTCTTTCAAAATTCGAATCGTGTATGGCCGGCAGTATTCATCAGTTTTTCATCAGTTTTTCATCCGTGCTCATCAGTTTTTCATTAGTTTTTTTTTACATCCACTACCAATGCAAAAATAGATGGAAAACTGACCATTTGTCAGTTTACATCCGTTTTCCATCCGATCCGTTTTTTTAACTGAAGAAAAATAGAGCTTTGATCAGTTTAAAAAAATGCTACAGGTGAGAGGCTGGGGGAAACAGGTGTCGCACCCCGGAGCCCGTTTTGGAAGCACTCATCCACCTTTGTCACTGTTTTTATACTTAATGTCCACTGCACTTGCACTTTTATGTATGACTAGACTAGACTCTGGCGGAGGCTCTTTACCACGTGATCCAATCACGGCTGATCAAGCTGTCAATGGGAAGAGCCGTTGATCGGCTTTTCCTCACTCGTGTCTGACAGACGCGAGTAGAGGAGAGCCGGTCGGCGGTTCTCCTGACAGGGGGGGTCTGCGCTGATTGTTTATCAGCCCAGCCCCCCCTCAGATCACCACACTGGACCACCAGGGATCGCCAGTAGGTCCACCAGGGAAGGGGCAACATGTGGATGGCCAGGTATGTACCCCATGGCCATCCACATGTGCCCAATGTGCCCAATCTGTGCCAATCAGTGCCCACAAATGGGCACTGATTGGCACCATTATGTTCCAGATTTGCCCAGCAATGCCCCAATATGTTTTATCAGTGCCACCTGTCATTGCCCATCGGTGCCACCTGTCAGTGCCCATCTGTGCCCATCAGTGCCCACCTATCAGTGCCCATCAGTGCCACACATCAGTGCCACCCATAAGTACACATCAGTGCCACCCATATGTACCAATCAATGCCACCTACGAGTGCCCATCAGTGCCGCCTATGAGTGCCCATCAGTGCCGCATACCAGTGCCACCTATCAGTGCCCATCAGTGCCACCTATCAGTGCCCATCATCAGTGCCCGTCAGTGCCACCTCAACAGTGCCACCTCATCGGTGCCCATCAGTGCCGCCGTATCAGTGCCCATCAGTGCAGCCATATCCATGCCCGTCATTGACGGAGAAAACGTACTTATTTACAAAAAATTTTAACAGAAACAAAGAAAAACTTGTTTTTTTTTTTAGATTTTCGGTCTTTTTTATTTGTTGCGCAAAACATAAAAACCGCAGAGGTGATCAAATAACACCAAAAGAAAGCTCTATTTGTGGGAACAAAATGATAAAAAATTAGTTTGATTACAGTGTAACATGACCGCGCAATTGTCATTCAAATTGCGACAGCGCTGAAAGCTGAAAATTGGCCTGGGCGGGAAGGTGTCTAAGTGCCTGGTATTGAAGTGGTTAGTGAATTGCACATCACTGTTTAGAAATTGATTTTGATTGTTATTCTTATGAATTTTATACACATTTATTTATTTTAGTGTATTGCACTTTATGATTCAAGAATTCATTTTTATTTTTATAATTCACATTTATTTATTTTAGTGTATTGCACTTCATTATTCAAGAATTCATTTTTATTTTTTAATTCTATTTATATGTTTGGTATTTATGCACTATTGAATTTACATTTTTCCATTCATTATTTTACATATATGTCACTCCCACTATTTTTATATGTGAGTTACGGGTTCGTATGTTCAGTCGCATTTTTTATGCGTTTCAGTGGAGTCGCATTGCACTTTCTAGTAGCCTTTTGGATTTTTATTGTGGTAATTTAAATTTTTATTTCTTGTGTATTTCCATTCACACAGTGTGGGCATAAGGAGCGCCGCATATGTTTTGTTATTTTAAAAAAATGGATGATGACATATGCGAATGTAAACTGATTTAAATGGATGTATTGATGTCCGTTTTTCATCTGTCAATGGATGGATGAAAAACGGACGAACGGTCCATATGTGTGAAAGAGGCCCATAGCTATTGTACTAAAAATAGCCCTGCATGACTCAGGAGATGGGCCTTTCCTGAAGAAACTATAACGGATCCCTACACTCAGAAACCCAGATATATTATTGTAGCTTAACAGTAAATGTATTTTTTTCCAGGTTAAGAACATTTTATTCACATTTCTGGTTCTGGTTTGATTCTTCCAGAAATTCAATATACCTTTAACTTCCTTTGCACTGATATGAAATCTAAAACAATGTTACCAGTCTTTTCAATCTTATTCTGTGAACTAGAACATGTTCTAGCCTCTCCTAGGTAGGTGCTAGAAGAGAGTGTTGTTTTTGGGTCTTTCTGCTTACCAGGAAGGCTACCAGGTAAATATAGATGCTCTCTGGCTACCAGGGAACAGGGATCCATTGATAGGGTCTGCTCATGGTGTTCAGATGCTGCTCATGTTTTCTGAATGTTTCACCCTGGTCCAATAGGATGGGGCATATTGGACAGTGAGAGGAAACCTAATAAGTAAGAGCATAGGCATAGTTACAGCCCTGGCCATTGGCAGAGGAATATGCCTCAATGCATGCTGGGTGACTGTATACATGCCAAGGGCACATGTGCTCGGGGTCTTAGGCTGGAGAGCAGGGTCCTGGAGGGGGGGGGGCATGTGCTCCCCTTTTGTACAGGCTGCCATGCGGCCTCAGGTGATCGACCTGAGGGCCTGAATCTGAGTAGAGCTGAAAACCAGATGTCTTGCAAAGCTGACTGGAAGGGAGACACACCAGGTAGGATCTGATTCTGCCTACAGGGAGTACAGATCTGTGTCATGGGGCCTGTCCTGTAAAGCCCATCCCTTCAGCTAGTAGAGTCAGTAGACAGGTGTCAGCCAAAGGGGATGCTAGCGAGTGTCCTGAAGATGACCATGTGGTGAACTTGAAAAAAAGGTACTTGTACTCGGTCTTAAAAAAGGGGTATTGGTTCAACCCTCGGCTGAATAAAAATGCACGTCACACTTTTCAGATATTTATTTGTAAAAAAAATTGAAAACCATTTATCATTTTCCTTCCACTTCACAATTATGTGCTACTTTGTGTTGGTCTATCGTATAAAATCCCAATGATATACATTTACGTTCGTGGTTGTAACATGACAAAATGTGGAAAATTTCAAGGGATATGAATACTTTTTCAAAGCATTGTAGGTGGTGGATCAATTCTTCAACTAACAGGCACCCCCAGATATGGCATGGAGTCTTAGTTTTGCTAAAAAGACATTATTAAACATGCTGGGGGTGTCTGTCTTTATTTTTTTTTCACTAAACCTTTGAAATAACTTTAATTTCTATGCAAACACTAAGTCCACCACATGGTCATCGCCACGTGGAGCCGTTTCATAGTCTCTGAAAAAAATGTCTTTATTATGAATCTTGGAAGAAATAGGAGGAAGCCTTTAATAGTATAGAGCAGGGGTGTCAAACTCAATTTTCATACTGCATAAGTATTATGGTTGCCCTCAAAGGGCCAGGTATACAGTATCTCACAAAAGTGAGTACACCTCTCACATTTTTGTAAATATTTTATTATATCTTTTCATGTGACAACACTGAAGAAATAGCACTTTGCCACAATGTAAAGTAGTGAGTGTACAGCTTGTACAACAGTGTAAATTTGCTTTCCCCTCAAAATAACTCAACACGCAGCCATTAATGTATAAACCACTGGCAACAACAGTGAGTACACCCCTAAGTGAAAATGCTCAAATTGGGCCCAATTAGACATTTCCCCTCTCCGGTGTCATGTGAGTCGTTAGTGTTACAAGGTCTCAGGTGTGAATAGGGAGCAGGTGTGTTAAATTTGGTGTTATCACTCTCACTCTCTCATACTGGTCACTGGATGTTTAACATGGCACCTCATGGCAAAGAACTCCCCGAGGATCTGTGAAAAAATAATTGTTGCTCTACATAAAACTGGCCTAGGCTATAAGAAGATTGCCAAGACCCTGAAACTGAGCTGCAACACGGTGGCTAAGACCAAACAGCGGTTTAACAGGCAGGTTCCACTCAGAACAGGCCTTGCCACGGTCGACCAAAAAAGTTGAGTGCACGTGCTTAGCGTCATATCCAGAGGTTGTCTTTGGGAAATAGAGGTATTAGTGCTGCCTGCATTGCTGCAGAGGTTGAAGGGGTGGGGGTTCAGCCTGTCAGTGCTCAGACCATACGGCGCACACTGCATCAAATTGGTCTACATGGCTGTCTTCCCAGAAGGAAGCCTCTTCTAAAGATGATGCACAAGAAAGCCCACAAACAGTTTGCTGAAGACAAGTAAACTAAGGGCATGGATTACTGGAACCTTGTCCTGTGGTCTTACGAGACCAAGATAAACTTATTTGGTTCAGATGGTGTCAAGCGTGTGTGGTGGCAACCAGGTGAGGAGTACAAAGACAAGTGTATCTTGCCTACAGTCAAGCATGGTGGTTGGAGTGTCATGGTCTGGGGCTGCATGAGTGCTGCCGGCACTGGGGACTGGGGAGCTACAGTTCATTGAGGGAACCATTAATGTCAACATGTACTATGACATACTAAAGCAGAGCATGATCCCCCTCCCTTCAGAGACTGGGCCGCAGGGCAGTATTTCAACATGATAACGACCCCAAACACACCTCCAAGACGACCACTGCCTTGCTAAAGAAGCTGAGGGTAAATGTGATGGACTGGCCAAGCATGTCTCCAGACCTAAACCCTATTGAGCATCTGTGGGGCATCCTCAAATAGAAGGTGAAGGAGCGCAAGGTCTCTAACATCCACCAACTTCGTGATGTTGTCATGGAGGAGTGTAAGAGGACTCCAGTGGCAACTTGTGAAGCTCTGGTGAACTCCATGCCCAAGAGGGTTAAGGCAGTGCTGGAAAATAATGGTGGCCACACAAAATATTGACACTGTGGGCCCAATTTGGACATTTTCACTTAGGGGTGTACTCACTTTTGTTGCCAGCAGTTTAGACATTAATGGCTGCGTGTTGAGTTATTTTGAGGGGACAGCAAATTTACACTATTATACAAGTTGTGCACTCACTACTTTACATTGTAGCAAAGTGTAATTTCTTCAGTGTTGTCACATGAAAAGATATAATAAAATATTTACAAAAACGCAAGGGGTGTACTCACTTTTGTGAGATACTGTATCTGTAAGACTATACAAATGTATCTACTCTTTATCATAATAAATATTTGCCTCTGCGTTAGATTATTACTGGTTTTAGTAATAACTTAAGACTTAAACTGTGAAGGGCAGGTGGAGCCCACTCACACTCCAGTAGCAGATGACGCAAGTCTGAAAAGAAGGGTCCACTGCTAGCATAATTCACAGGAAACTTTATTGGAGATTGCTCAAACACAAAATGGTTCTACCATGGTGTTCTGTCTGAGCAGTCTCCAATAAAGTTTCTTGTGGATGATCGCAGCAGTGTTCAACCTTTCTTTTCAACTGGCATAGAATTGTATTATTCTCACAATAATTATAAGCAGATGTCCAGAGCACCTCACCCCCCTTAATCAATTGACAAGAGCCCCCCCCACCATCAAAAGAGTTTCTCACCCTCCATTACATAACAGTGCATCACCTTATCTTGTGCTGCTGCTGGGAAGAAGCTGGAAAACAGAAAGTGCCAGGTCTGGAGGAGGACCAGAGGAGGGCATGAGTCAGCTGCTGGAGTCTGCTGAATGCTGAGACCAGGGGCTGCAGAGACGAGGGGGTACTGCACAGAGAGGCGCAGGTAGTGCTGTCATCCTCTCTGCTGCCAACTGCTGAGACAAGGTGGGGGGGAGACGAGGGGGTGCCACATCTACAGGGGAGGTGCGAGGGCCACATGAAATGGCCTGGAGGGCATGATTCGGTTCGCGAACCTTGTGTTTGACAAATGTGGCATTTAGAATAAGAAAGGTTGCTGTGTGAACATCTTCACTTTCACTTTTTTTGCTGTTTGTGTAAAATACCCTAGTAAAGATAGCCATATACTAGTAGATTTGCAAATGAACATTCGTAAGAAAATTCTCTAGTACAGATTTTTGTGAATTTTGTTTGAGACATTTTTTTTTTAAGTGAATAGACTATTCTGAATGAAACATAATTAATCACATACACTGTTAGAAATTCTTTTAAGAAAAACTTTCCATCCTGCTCCTTCGAATTTTACTGGCAAAATTACTAGAATATTTTTTTCTAAAGTTTGGATGTTCTTTCATTTATAAAAATAGCATAAATCTGGAAAATACCGCATTATGGCTACATTGGCTAGTAGTTGGAGTTGGCAATCATGGTAAATAGGTTTTTTATTTCCTATGACCTTTACCAAAAAGACAATGTGGGTGTAACTGGCTCCAACACCCTGCCTTTGCCACAATTTAATATTTTTTATTTAGGTGTCTTTTTTCATTTTTTTGCCGGTCAATACATCCTTTTTTCTTGCCTACATGAGAATGACGTTAGGCACATGTGCACAGATGTGCTGAAGGGTGCATCTGTGCATGCATGGGTTTCCATGTGCAAGCGGAGTGCATTGAAGGAGGTCTGGAATCTCTTCTCTTGTTCATGCATGAGCACAGCTTGCCACATGCCCAGATGTGCTGTAGGGCTCTGCAAGGTCCCAAAAGGCAGGCAGAGACCTTTGGCACATATACGCACTTGCCGGGCAACTGAAAATGGTGGCACTGACGGAGGAAAAGGTGGTGCCAGCATCAAAGGAACTGGAGATTCTCTTTAATGCTATCTAAAGGCCATAACACAGTATTTTGCTGATACACTCTATTTTTTATAAATGAGTAACGTTCAACCTGGAGAGAAATAGCCTAGCTCTGCAAATTTGTTACAAATACGCCCCTTTGTGTGCTTCAGGCCATAGGGAGCCATTTGTTCCAAATGTGTAGTGATCACTCCTACTACAGATTAATCACTTGTGATTTTAGAAGCGTGATCGTACTTCTAAAATTGTTTGTGTTCTCCTAGACTAAATGGGCTAAGGTCAAGTGTTATAACAGTTTTTTGTATCCTGTCGAAATACTGTTTCGTAAAGGCAGAATGAGCAATTGCAGACACTGAGCTACGTCCCTGTAGCGCTAAAAAGTCTTGTTTTCCACATTGGGACTCCTATCAGACATTCTGTTCTTTATTTCTGTTTAGATGTTTGCAGTCTTGGTGAGGTTTAAACATGCATTTCCCATGGGCAGGTCAAAGATGGTAACATTCCAGGAGAAGAGAACATAACCCAGTAGCATTCGGTTTGTGCGTCTTACTCTACACAGAAAATGCCCATCTCTCACTGCCAGCTCAACAAGTGCATGTTCCTGACCTTATAAGACTGCATGTTCCGCAATATTATAGTGAAATAGGTATCTAGAGTATGCAGGAAACTTCTGATTTGTATACCCCAGGGAGGCTTCAGCTGGTACATGATGAAAGTATTTCATATCACCTGACGGCTCCAGTCAAACATGTTATTACATTTTGAATAGCGTGGGGGAAAACTTAGAACTCCAGTCATGTATTTATTGTTGTCAGTATGCTTTTTTTTTAGATATGTCCCATCTTTGTCAGGGCAGGAAGTGATAGGAACCTTCATTAACCTCCCTGGCATTATGATTATTTCAGATTTTAGGTGCTGAAAGCGGTACCATTATTTTGCACAGAAATTAGGCGTTTTATATTATAGGCCTGTAATTCTTAGGAATAATTCACTTAAATCTGTCCAAAAAAGAGTCTAGTACAGTGTTTCTCAACTCCAGTCCTCAAGGCGCCCCAACAGGTCATGTTTTCAGGCTCGCCATTATTTTGCACAGGTGATTTGATCAGTTTCCCTGCCTTAGTAATTACCACAGCTGTTTTATCTGTAGGAAATCCTGAAAACATGACCTGTTGGGGCGCCTTGAGGACTGGAGTTGAGAAACACTGGTCTAGTAGACATCCTGGGTATGATAAAGTTTGAAAAACGAAATAAAAAAATTATAATATAATAAATAACTATAAATAATTATAACAAATAATAATATAATAATAATAAAAATTATTCAATAATGTAATCAAATCAAAAACACTGAAATTTGCTCAATTGCAGAATTGTCGCTTTGGTTACTTTTAGTGTTTGGTGACAGATTTCCCCACAAATCATTATCGCTCAATTCTGCGAGTGATTCTAATTTATTATCGCTGTTTTCTAGCTGGTCTAAAACCACTTTTGATGTAAAGGAACAGTTTTGGTTGCTATGGACAATCTCCAGTTTCCAGGCAGAAAGAACAGTTTTTATAATATAAAACTGCATGCAGGACACTGGGCAGACCACTAGGGACAAAGGGGACGTGTAATTATTTGATACAGTATACTGTAATCTTATAGATTACAGTACTGTATCTGTACTGTGTGTTTTACTTTTTGAATTTGCCGCCGAACGGAGCTCGGCACTGTGAATCGAGCGAGACACGACGGCTCGCCGATCACAGCGGGGAGACATCGCAGGATCCAGGGGACAAGGTAAGTAAATTCTTCCTGGATCCTGCGATGCAATCCCGAGTCTGGCTCGGGGATACCGCTTTTGGTATTGAAAATCCACCCCGAGCCAGACTCGGGAATACCGCCAGGGGGGTTAATGGGGAATTGAACACATTTACTCTAGACTTATGCTGCGTACACACGGTCGGACTTTTCGACCGGACTTGTCCGACGGACGCCGACGGACCAAATCCGGCGGACAATCCGATCGTGTGTGGGCTTCACAAGACCAAATCTGACGGACTTTAGATTTGGAACTTGCTTCAAATCTTTACGTCGTAACTCCACCGGACCCAGAGATCCGCTCGTCTGTATGCTAGTTTGGCGGACAAAAAAACGACGCATGGTCAGAAGCAAATATTAAATGGAAGCCCACGGTCTAGTAAAACTAGTGTTCGTATAGTAGGTAGCACATTCCTCACGCTGCAAATTCTGTGATCGTTGAATGCAGCGCATTAATTGACTTCTTTAATAATGCTATAAGAACAAAGTTGTTTTGCTGTTCCTATTCACACAGAGTTCTCCCAAACTAATTTCTGGATTATTTCTCTTGATCTCATGAATGATATTGTATTTCTTTTAAAAGCCATATCTCCATACTGATGTTTACACAATTTTTGTTTGGAGTCATCTTTTATTTTTTATTTCATCAAGATCTTTTTTATGATTATTGTCAAAATTATTTTATCTTTATCTCCATATATATATTTTTTTGTTTGTAAAGTTACCACAAAGAACCATTTTGTTGTTTTTTTTTTTTTTTTGTAGTTTCTAAATTTACCACAAATAAATATTTTTTTTTTGTGTTTTTTTTTGTAAAGTTACCTCACAGAAGCATTACTTTTGTAAATTTGTAATTTTTGTTTGTATATAAAGTTCCCACAAAGAACCTTTTTTGGTTATATTATTTATTTATTTATTTTTTTGGTAAAGTTACCACAAGAACATTATATATTTTTTTAGTGTTTTTGCAACCTCAAGGAGGTTGTTGTCCCTTGTTAATTTGACATTGTCTCTAAATAAATGATGTTAATTAAAACACATAAAGTCTTTTCATAAACTAAAATATCCATTTATTTATGGTAAAGAAAATAAAGAGGAAGTAAACGCTGGCAAAAGTCTGTGGAAAAGAAAATTAGGATCTTGAGGAGTCCGTATAAGAGGGAGCACAATCTGGTCCAGGAATCTCAGAGATCAAGAGCATCAGCAGATGGCATAGATGTCCCCAGGCTGTGGTACTACAACAGCCTGCGTCTTCTGTCAGACCAGACTGAACCCAGGTCATCACTTTCTTCTCTTCGTTGCAGCCTTCCCTCCACGCTGCCCTGCACGCTTCCCTGCAGCCTTCCTTGTAGGCTGTGGCTCGGGTGGTTGAGTTGTGGCAGGAGGAGAAAGAGGAGGAGGAGGGGCTGCCTCATTTATTTGGGTGTTGGCAGTTAACTCGCCCTTCAGCCCCTTGTGGATAGTATCAGAAAAAAGTTTTTCACACAGGAGGCGTGGGCCCCACTCCATTTGAAGCAGCCTGCTGGCTAAATAACAGCCATAGGCCTCTTCAGCTTCGGGGGGGCTCTTCAGAAAATTTGTTGCCTCTCTCATGAGGCGCAGTGATGCCTCCTGTGTCACTGTCCCCTTCCTGGCCCTTTTTGTAGGAAGGCGGAGGGGAGCCACTTGTGATTGTGTTAGGCTCCTACTGGGCCTGGCCTCCTCCTGGCTGACACTGGGCCCGGCCTCCTCCTGCCTGCCACTTTCCCCACTTTCCTCCTGGCTGACCTCATCCTGTGTATAAAAAAGGGACATAGTTTTAGTTTTTTGTTTTTGGTTCATCAATGACACACAATTTTCTTCTCATGACTTGCAAATTCAATGTTAATACATATATTAATAAGAGTATAGAAATTTGACACCATCATTTTTTAAAGCAGGTGACAAACATTTTTGGCCACTACTGTCAATTGATATGTATACATTATTTTTAGGATAAAATTCTTAATCAATTATAACATCTTGTTAACATCATTAATATTAGGACACTAAATATGTTTAAAATTAATTTACCTGACTCCAGATGGTCACATCCGGTTCTTCCAGGATGGAAGACCCAGCTTGGTCCTCATCAGCCTCTGCTGGGGTGGAGGGAAGGGTGCATGGAAGAGTGCATGGAAGGGTGGAAGGAAGGGTTGAAAGTGATGCCCTGGCTTCAGTCTGGTCATCAAGAAAACATAGTTTATTGTAGTACCACAGCCTGGGTACATATACATCATCTGCTGATGCTCCTGATCTCAGGGAATTCTGGATCTTGTTATGCTCCCTCTTATACATATTTCTCAAGATCCCAATTTTCTGTAACAAAATCTCCATGGTTGCTTCTGGGATGAACGTCTGCACAAATGTCAGAAGTCTCTCCAGCGTTGACTTCCTTACGTGTTTTAGGTAATATTGAGGGTGTTTGACCTCCCACAGATTCCTCATCTCCCTATACTTGTCAAATGCTGACAGAAATTCTGGCTCTTTAAATTTGGCATTCATGTTTTCTGCAAAAGATAAGACACAAGACAAAAACACTTATGTTTCAGCTAAACCCTCATCATCTTATCCTAACATAGGCCTCATCAATCTGTAAGCCGTATAGGCTGCTTGCTACAACGTTAAAAAAAAAAAAAAAAATGACCTTCGTTTATGGCGTTCCGGTCCTCTGTCATCTACGCACAAACGTACGTATGACGTAATAACGTTTTATACACTGCGCATGCGTGAAACTCTGCCTGCTTTGCCCGCCCTTGACGTTCTTTTTTTTTACGCATATTTTCAGTCCCCTTGTCTCTACGCACAGAATGTACGTACGACACATGCGTAATAATTCTTTTTATACACTGCGCATGTGTAAAACTCCGCCTGCGTCGCCCGCCCCTGATGTTCTATTTTAACGCATATTCTCCGCCCCTTGTCTCTACGCACAGAACGTACGTACGTACGACACATGCGTAATAACTCTTTTTATACACTGCGCATGCGTGAAACTCGGCCTGCGTCGCCCGCCACTGACGTTTTTTTACCGAATATTCTCCGCCCCTTCTCTCTATGGTGCGTAGTGGGAGAAACAATGGCAGAGACACATCAGGTGTGTACTACCTCAGGTAGCGACGAAAGCCTGGATCCTGGAACGTCCCGATCTGGGAAGCAGAGAGTTAAGGCCTCCAATATGGCCTTTAAAGAGATGGTGGAGATGGTGGCAATTTTGAAAAAAAATTACTATGATGGGAAGTATGGACAGTACGCCCGGCCTAATTTCAGAAAAGCCAAAATAATGGCGAAGGTGGTGAAGACATTGCATCTTACTTTTGGGGTACGGCGCTCGAAAGATCAGATTCAGAAAAGATGGTCCGACCTCAAACTCCGGGAGCCGGATCAGTACAGACGGATCCGTAAAGTGCTTAAAAAAAGTAAGTACTTGTCGTGTGTTCATATTCTGTTTATTACCTTGTATACTGCTCCATGTGCTTTTCTTTAACGTACGAGTTTAGATTGTTTTAAACGATCTTAGTAAACATCATTACATATATATACACACACCTATATCTCTATATATATCTATAGCTATATCTATATATATATCTATAGCTATATCTATATATATATCTATAGCTATATCTATATATATATATATATATATATATATATATATATATATCTATCTATCTATATATCTATCTATAGATATGTATATTATATGTGTATGTATCTATCTAGATTATCTATCTATCTATCTATCTATCTATCTATATATATATATATATATATATAGAGAGAGAGAGAGAGAGAGAGAGAGAGAGAGAGAGAGAGAGAGAGAGAGAGAGAGATACATATAGATATATATATATATATCTAGATATTTCAAAGTGAATTTTTATTATGTCTTCAACTAGAAACTCTGCCCAAACATACAATTTGTACACCACTTCATTACAATGTTTCAGATTACTATTCCTGGACTCAAATATCTGTGTGCTAAGTATATCTTTTGTTTCATTCACATAGGGGAGAAAAGACAAGATGAACCCAGTGACCCCCGACTGCAACACCCGAATTGCAAAATCAGCCGAAGCCCCACAGAGGATGTTGAGGAAGGAGAGGTGGGCGACATGGGCACCCCACTAGGTCAGTGTCTGACACACCATCTTACGGTAATCTATGTATGGCTGCATATTTTTAACCACTCCCGCCCGCCCTATAGCGGAAGTGGTTCTGTTATCCTGACTGGGCGTCATATGACGTCCTTCAGGATAACATGCCGCAGCGCGCCCCCGGGGGCGCGCATCGCGGCGATCGGTGGAGCGGTGTGTCAGTCTGACACACCGCTACACTGATCTTGGTAAAAAGCCTCCGGCAGAGGCTCTTTACCACGTGATCAGCCGTGTCCAATTACGGCTGATCACGCTGTCAACAGGAAGAGCCGTTGATCGGCTCTTCCTCACTCGCGTCTGACAGACGCAAGTAGAGGAGAGCCGATCAGCGGCTCTCCTGGCAGGGGGGGTCTGCGCTGATTGTTTATCAGTGCAGCCCCCCCCGCAGATCACCCCACTGGACTACCAGGGATGCCACTAGGACCACCAGGGAAGGGGCAACGTGGATGGCCAGGTATGTACCCCATGGCCATCCACATGTGCCCAATCTGTGCCAATCAGTGCCCACAAATGGGCACTGATTGGCACTATTATGCCAATGATATGCCTAGCAATGCCCAGCAATGCTATATCAGTGCCACCTGTCATTGCCCATCTGTGCCACCTGTCACTGCCCATCTGTGCCACCTGTCACTGCCCATCGGTGCCACCTGTCACTGCCCATCGGTGCCCATCTGTGCCCATCAGTGCCCACCTATCAGTGCCCATCAGTGCCGCCTATGTGTGCCCATCGGTGCCACCTATGAGTGCCCATCAGTGCCGCATACCAGTGCCACCTAGCAGTGCCCATCAATGCCACCTATCAGTGCCTATCAGTGCCGCCTATCAGTGCCCATCATCAATGCCCGTTAGTGCCACCTCATCAGTGCCACCTCATCGGTGCCCATCAGTGCCGCCGTATCAGTGCCCATCAGTGCAGCTATTTTAGTGCCCATTATTGAAGGAGAAAGCGTACTTATTTACAAAAAAATTTAACAGAAACAAAGAAAAACTTGTTTCTTTTCGAAATTTTCGATCTTTTTTTATTTGTTGCGCAAAAAATAAAAACCGCAGAGGTGATCAAATACCACCAAAAGAAAGCTCTATTTGTGGGAACGAAATGATAAAAAAATTGTTTGGGTACAGTGTAGCATGACCGCGCAATTATCATTCAAATTGCAACAGCGCTGAAAGGTTGAAAATTGGGCTGGGCGGGAAGGTGTCTAAGTGCCTGGTATTGAAGTGGTTAAATACATTTTTTATCATCTATTTTAGGTGATCTGGTTGTGCAAGAATCAAGCACCAGCGCCACCCCCGAGGATGTGTACAAAGTACGTGACATGTGCACCCCACCAGGTGAATGTCTGACACACCATCTTACGGTAATCTATGTATGGCTGCATATTTTTAAATACATCTTTTTTTCCTTCAATTTTAGGTCTGAGTGAACCTTTTAGCACAGACAGTGCACAACGCCTAATTGGACAGCTAATGGCCTGGAATGGGGATATTGATTTAATGCGTAATCGGCTGGATAGTATGCAGCAGGAAATGAAGAACATGATCGATGTTTTGGGGAGAATCTAAATTCCCTTTTTCACCAAAAAAAACATCGATCATGTTCTTCATTTCCTTGTTTTCTGACCCCATTCTGGGCCTTTTCTTTTATAGTATTAAAATTCTATGCCTGTTTCCCAAAATTAAAAAAAAAAGATGCCTGTTTTTTTTTTTTTTAAATTGAAAAAAAATTAGGCCTTTTTGTAAAAAAAAAAAATAATTAAAATAAAAAATAATATATAGGAGGCCCGTTTAAAAAAAAAAAAATAAATAATATTGATGTGTGGCTTCTTCTTTCAATGCTCAATATCAGTTTTGTAAGTTATTAGTTGTTTACAGTGGCAATGGGGCTTATTTACTAAAGGAAAATACACTTGGCACTACAAGTGCTCTAGGATAACCTAGGAGAAAGCCAAAAAGAAAGGCAAGCAATAAATATAATTCAAGATTTGATCTGATCAAGATTTTTTATTTTAAAAAAATGTAATATTCTGTGGCATTGCAATGGCCCCCCTACCCATAAAATAATCTGCATATTGATCCCAAACTTGACGGGCACAAGCCAGTACGGACAGTATCCAGGCCCGTCAGAGGATTGTCACTAATAAGTCCGGCCTCAGGCCCAACTGATAAAATATAATTGTTGGAATGTTTTTTTAAAAAGTTGTGCAGGATGCAGCACGCTAGAATAATGTAATCCAGTTTGTATTCCACCATGTTTATAGCTGTCTGAAACAGGCGGAACCGGCTGGCCAGAATCCCAAAGTCATTCTCCACAACTCTTCTCGCTCTGGCCAGCCGGAAATTAAAAACCCTCCTCTCTGGGGTGAGGGTCCTTTGGGGGAATGGCCTCATGAGGTGCTTGCTCAGACCGAAGGCTTCATCTGCTATAAAGACAAAGGGGAGTCCTTCCACGTTATCCGCATCAGGTGGCAATCCCAGGCCACCACTCTGGAGACGCTGGCAGAACTCCGTCTGGGCAAATACTCCTCCATCTGGCCATTCTTCCCCACGTCCACATACAGAAATTCATATTGTGCCGACACCACCATCATTAAGACAATACTATGGAACCCCTTTTAATTAAAATAGTATGACCCCGAATGGGGTGGTGGCACGATGTGGACGTGTTTCCCATCTCTAGCCCCTCCACAGTTGGGAAAGTCCCAACGGGTGGCAAAATGGGATGCCACAGTCTGCCATTCCTGTGGCGTTGAAGGAAACTGGTGAATCAGACAAGAAACAAAAAATCAGTAATTTTGAAAAGAACATTGCAAGAACATTACACTTAAAACATTATTGCCCAGCATCAGTATAACATTAATAATTGAAATATTATTTAATAAATAATATCTAAAGGCCCACTTATCAGATTGCTCACCCCCTCTGATGGCACATCAAATTAAATCAAGTTAAAGTTCAGGGGGGGGTGAAATTCTAAATCAAGTTTAAGGACACGCAGGGTTTGATTTACTAAAGGCTACAAGACTGTGCAGTTTGAAAAGTGCAGTTGTTGCATTCTGCAAGTGCAGTTGCTCCAGAGCAGTAGTAAATGAGGTAAGGTAAAGGCTTCATGTTGCAAGGAGTACCCAATCACATGCAAGGGCAATTAATCCAAAAACTTTGTTGCTTGCACATGATTGGATGATGGAAATCAGCAGAGCTTCTGCTCATTTACTAAAGCCCTGGAGCAAATGCACTTGCAGAGTGCAAATGCATTTTGCAAAGTGCAACATATATTTATTTGCTTTTTGTATATCAACCCCACACAACATTATACCAAATTATTAGGGGGGGGGGGTTGTAAATGGAGTTAATGACACACACACTATTTGGATGAATTGTAGGGGGGGGGGATTGTAAATCGAGTTAATGACACACACTATTTGGATGAATTGTAGGGGGGGAGGGGATTGTAAATGGAGTTAATTACACACACACTATTTGGATGAATTGTAGGGGGGGAGGGGATTGTAAATGGAGTTAATGACACGCACACTATTAGGATGCATTTTAGGGGAAAATAACTACAATGCAGCTGACAAAATACAATCAAAGTTAGTAGACTAGGTGGATATGGGCCCAGCATTGCATGCTGGGGAGGTTAGTGAAGGCAAATATGCATGCAGGACAAAAAAGAGCATTAAAAGATTACAGCATGCATGAGACAAACAGGGGACAATCACACTATATTGCAATGATGGTAAGTAGTGTTTGAGTAAAGAAATACATTACATTATCAAACATTAAATAAAATAACATGTGCTGCTAATAAAGGATAACAATTCTAACCTTAATATAGTCCTTCTGCAGGACCTGAATGATGGCAGAACAGGTCTCTGGGATAATGATCCCCAGAGCCTGGGGGGAGATGCCTGTCGAGAACTTAAGGTCCTGCAGGCTTCTCCCCGTCGCCAAGTAACGCAATGTGGCGACTAGCCTCTGCTCTGGAGTGATGGCTTGCCTCATGCAGGTATCCTGCCTGCTGATATAAGGGGTGAGCAAAGCCAACAAATGGTCAAAAACGGGGTCCGTTATCCGGAGAAAGTTCCTGAAATCCTCAGGATTATTTTTACGGATCTCACGGAGCAATGGCATGTGACAAAATTGGTCATGCTGGAGCAACCAATTCTTTGTCCATGAACTCCTCCTCGCCCTGTTCATGGACTGGTCTTGGGCTGAAGAATGAACTACAGCACCAAGCACATACAATGCACAAGCTCTTTGACGAGTACGTACAAATAACATGGCTTCAAAACGGTCGGCTGATCAGAACGCACTTAACAGAACGCACTGAAGAACAGCAAGGCCTGTGAAGAGCGACCTGAAAATCAGCAACGAGCGGACAATAAAACCCTGTTTGCTCAATGCAAACTGACCACACGCACTGAAAAGCAGATACAAACCTCACAAGCACAGACTAAACCACAGTTAAAACGAACTGAAAAATACGAGTCTCACAAGTGCGAATAGTCTCTCACCAAACTTCTACTAACACGAGATAAACACGAGATTAGCAGAAAGAGCCCAAAGGGTGTCGTATGGGCTATTGAACTTCTTTTATAGTCTCGTCAGACTTGGTGTACGTCACTGCGTACTAGGCTGTCGGACTTTTGTGTGATCGTATGTAGGCAAGTCCGTTCTTTACAAAGTCCGCCGCAAGTCCGCCAAAAGTCTGTCGAAAGTCTGTCGGACGGGCTGTCGGACTTTTGTAGTTGAAAAGTCCGACCGTGTGTACGCAGAATTTGGAAGGATTGGAACATGTTTTTGTTTTTTTTGCTTCATTTGCTTCCCTGTTTTGGTGGTGTAACTGGTGTTACTTTCTTGTTGTCACTCGAGTCACTACCCTGTTTCTTGTCTAAGTGTCACAGTGCCAGTAATCAAGGGAAATTCTCCAAAATAGGGTCATATTAACTTAACTTACCCACTCTACCTACTCTATGCAAAACTTAAAAAAATTGGTTAGGGAACCCATGGACATGTCAGTTTTCTAATTTGCCTGTTTTTTTTTTTGCAAATTATTTTATTTAAGAAATATGAGATATTACAAATCAAGAAAACATATAAGAGGTATTTGTGACAAACAATAGTAATATACCGTATGTGATATTATAATCAACACAACATAACTTGTGAGTACACAATGAAGTAATATAAAAACATAAATAAATAAAATAACTTTTAATGAAAAAAGGTAAGTGGGTTGGGGGGGGGGGGGTGTTAGAAATTGGAACTCCTGATCCAGCCAGGAAGAATATACTTAATCCTTATATATGAAGACATCATATATATATAGGATTTAAACCTATTTTTTCGTTAAAGGCTCCCTGAATAGGAGGGGGAAGAGTTGGTCAGGATTTGGATGTAATCATCTGAATGGGATAAGTCCTTCCAATTGGACCATATATCATGAAATTTAATAGATGTGCCTTTTATGAAACTAGTAAGATTTTCCATACGTTCTATATCATGAATTCGATATGAACATGAGTCCAAAAAATCTTAAAGGCATGTAATAAATCCGCCTGAAGATTGTCACCAGAAATCCGAAATAAGAGCATAAATTGAGTGTAATAATTTAGGGGTATGATACCAGCGAGAAAGTAATTTATATCCAGATTCTTATTAGTAATCGCTATTCTAACGATTACTTATAGAGGAACGAGTTGATAATAAATATCTCATTCTCATTTATTCATAAATCAATAATTTGCCTGTTTTTGGCGGATCAAGCAAAGATCATATGTCTATTGGATACTAGAGGTTAAGCATTGATTGACCAGGTTAAAACTCCATCTCTAAACCAAGATTACTATCATAAGGAAATGATTCCGGAGGGCTGCACTTCCAAAAATCCTTTTATCGAAGCTTCATATGACAAGTGGTTGACAAATGAAGCAAGGGACAAAGAGGTAGACGCGTTTCGTGCAAATGTTAGTGCTTAGTCATTACATATTGGAATTAGTCACCACAATCACTTACCGTATTTTTCGGACTATAAGGCGCACCGGATTATAAGGCGCACTAGCAATGATCGGCTGTTAATGTGGATATTTCCATATATAAGGCGCACCGGACTATAAGGCGCATTTAATGAAACAAAACTCTGATGCGGTACCGTAAGTCAAATTTTATTCAACTCTTTAGCAATAACCATAAAATGGTCTATAACAATAACTCTTAACACTGTTCAGTTAAAAACAAAACCAGACACTAACTTTTTCACTTTATTCTTCTCCCGCAAATCCATCAAATTCTTCATCTTCAGTGTCTGAGTTTAACAATTGGGCGATTTCAGCATCAAGCACGCCCGTATCCCTCTCATCATTCTCATCAGTATCCGTGCTGTCATCGGTACCGGTACTTAGCTGTTCAGTGATAATTCCGGACTTCTTGAAAGCTCGGATTACACTGGTGACTGATACCTTCGTCCAGGCATCCACGATCCACTGGCAGATAGTGGCGTAACTCGCCCGGCGTTGCCTCCCTGTGTTGGTGAATGTGTGTTCGCCTTCTGTCATCCAATGCTCCCACGCAGCTCGCAATTTAACTTTAAATGACCTGTTGACACCTATATCTAGTGGCTGCAGTTCTTTGGTTAATCCACCCGGAATGATGGCAAGCTCCGAATTAGTTTTCTTCACTTGGGCTTTGACAGTATCTGTCAGATGGGCGCGCATGGAGTCACAGACCAATAGGGATGGAGATTTGTGGAAAAAGCCACCCGGTCTCTTGACGTAAACCTCTCTCAGCCACTCACTCATCTTCTCCTCGTCCATCCAGCCCTTCGGGTTAGCCTTGATGATGATGCCAACCGGGAACCTTTCTTTTGGCAGAGTCTTCCTCTTGAAAATTACCATGGGTGGTAGTTTCTGGCCATTAGCCTGGCACCCGAGAACTACAGTGAAGGATGACTTCTCGTTTCCTGTAGTGCGTATAGATACCGTACTGGTCCCTGTTCTCTCGACAGTACGGTTTACAGGGATATCAAAGGTAAGGGGGACCTCGTCCATGTTGGTGATGTGCTCTGGCCGGATCTTCTGTTCATTGATCTTGTTCTTGCAGTAGGTACGAAAAATGGCCAGCTTTTCTTCGTAATCCTTTGGCAGTTGCTGTGACATAGTGGTTCTTGTGCGGATAGAGAGATTCCGCCTTTTCATGAAACGGAAGCACCAAGAGGGATCTCCTCGAAAGCCGTTGATCTCCATGTCGCGTGCGATCGCTGTTGCTTTGAGTCGAATAGAGACAGTAGAGACACTTCTACCTGCGGTTCTCTGTTCAATAACCCACTGTTCAATTTTGTCCTCCAACTGTGGCCATCTTGCTTTGTTTCCTCGGAAACTCAGTTTGGTCTTCTTTACCTGGCGCAGGGCATCTTCTTGCTTCCTCCACTTCCGTACCATTGATTCATTAATGTTGAATTCTCTCGCAGCTGCTCTATTTCCATGCTCTACTGCATGACTGATAGCCTTCAGTTTGAAATCCGCATCATAAGCATGTCTCTTAACAGGAGCCATTTTTGGGGCAGCTAGTACAGTATAGAAAATGAACGAATATATGTGCACACCTCCTGACTACGATGGCCGTAGTGCCCAATCCAAGAAGTGCAGCTTCGTAGGATTACCAAAGCTAGGAAGCTGCACTGCTTGGATTGGGCATTACGGCCATCGTAGTCAGGAGGTGTGCACATATATTCGTTCATTTTCTATACTGTACTAGCTGCCCCAAAAATGGCTCCTGTTAAGAGACATGCTTATGATGCGGATTTCAAACTCGCTATCAGTCACGCAGTAGAACAACCTGAGAGAGGTTTACGGTACGTCGGTTTACGGTAAGAGACCGGGTGGCTTTTTCCACAAATCTCCATCCCTATTGATCTGTGACTCCATGCGCGGCCATCTGACAGATACTGTCAAAACCCAAGTGAAAAAAAACGAATACGGTGCTTGCCATCATTCCGGGTGCATTAACCAAAGAACTCCAGCGATGTCAACAGGTCATATATAAGGCGCACCGCATTATAAGGCGCACGGTCGATTTGTGAGAAAATTTAGGGCTTTTAAGTGCGCCTTATAGTCCGAAAAATACGGTACATACTGCTCTAATGTGTCATCATTAGGTTACAGGTGAACTCACCAAATAAAAACAGGGCTCAGCTAGTATCATAAAGAAAACTCGGCTGGAGTACACGGTACATACACTCAAATCTGATGTGAAGAGTTAACCAGAGACTCACTCACCTGGAGCGACTTGTCTTGTTTCATTCAAGATTGCTATCATATGACAAAAGCAGTTCTGGAAGTTTTTATATGCCACTTATCTCCTTTCCCTCCCATCTCCACAAATATAAATGATGTTTGACTCACCCAAGAGGGCATGTATGTGGCCCTGCAGAACAGTGATGGTGACTGAGGATAGTCTGAACATGCATATATGGCTGATTGCTCTCAATTACAAATCTTCATTTATATCTTCTCCCTTACACAGTGAGCTTTAAATTGTGTCCCCCACCCATGCCTTTTGTTATAGTGCTTTGCTACGACCCTATTCATGTCCCATTAGGTATATATATATATATATATATATATATATATATATATATATATATATATATACACATGATGGGACTTTGGTGCCCTCCATCTTTGGATTGTTAATTGCATAGTTTACAATAAAATATATTATGATGTTTTAACCGTGTTGTTGATCTCTCCAAGCTCTCTTGGCATTATTCGGATGTGACATTGTACTTTGCAAATGACCTTTCTTTTTTTATGGACCTATTGACATGACTGTATTTACCATAATGGTACATGGAAACACCAGGCATCAGAAAATGTATAAGCTATGTAAGCTGTTTTTATTGTTTAGTGTCCCCTGCTCTGTACATATAGTTAAAGAGAAGGGGGTTGGGAGAATGTCAAGAGAAGTTAGAAGAATCTCAGTAGCTAAGAAAATGCAAATAAGGTAACATTGTGCTCCAAAGCGCAACATCACTTTGGTAACGGTGCTTCAAAGCATTCCCACTCCTCTCCTTTCCAGGTATCGGAGGGAGGGTGTAGCACATCGAATAGATTGAGTTTAAAGGTGTCCAATGGGCATCCAGTAAAACTTCTCAAAGCCTAGAGCTGCCTGTACCCACTCTAGCATCCAATTGGATACTGGACACATTTTTCTATCAGAGTACGTTGCTGGAATGCAGAAAGCACTCTATTAACTGGCACACTACTGCCACTCTGCAAATTGCACAGGGGAAACCTGTAAATGGTGGTTCCCAGTGCAGACTGCTTGCACCCCCTTAAGCATGCCACTGAGTATTAATGAAAATAACTACAATAAATGAGGGTCAGATCTTGTACAAATAATACGCATCATTTATGTGATCCTAGAGCAGCATGATGTCTACTCATAGCCTTGCCAACTGGAAGACACAGTGGTGAAGTAATGAAAGTTCACCGCTCCAAGATAATCACCCCTCCTGGTATCAGCTGTCTCCACAACTAAATGGGTGCCAGCTCTGTTTGCAACAGGAACATGGAAACAAAAATGCTGGATAGCCGCACTCCAAATATTCACCTTTTATTGTGTAGCAATGTACTGGGCGTCCAGAAGCCAAATGGTGACCTCCAGAGCCCGGGACAGCTGACATCCTTCTGTGTAGAGTGGTTTATGAGGCATGGTGGGTGTAATGCAAGGCAGAATCATGGGCGCCAGACACTTCTTGAATGCAAAGAGATTTATTGTCTCTTAAACAGAACTGTGAGAGAGAGGATTTAGGGCCAGGGCACCCTTTAGTAGTTGCAATGTTAATTGACGATGGACTCTGAGACTTCTATAGGTGGACAGCCATGCAGGGAAAGGCACCCAGCTGAACACCACATCTGCATGTGTAGACAAGCTGTCTCCTATGGCGCCAATCTTGATTAGTTTCTAACAAAGGTTGCAATGAACTCTTTACTTCCTCCACAATCTCCTATTGTAGATCTTCACTAAACTGACCTCCCAGTCTCTCTCACTAGACTTGCTGATCCACTGCCACTGGATCTCCTGAACTCTTCCAATCTTCTTCTCTTCTCTTTCTCAGTATCTTCCTCAAGTGTCACCCCCACTTCCCTGCTGAGATCCCTAGCTTGGCATCCAAGATACTCCTCAAGTGTCACCTCACTGGCCTGCTCGGTTTCTGGCTTGACACACAAGGCTGCTCTGCGAGCATCACCAACGCTGGCTGGGTCCCTGGCTGGACACCTGCTGAAATTTCCCAATTCTTCACTGTCCCCGGTTGGCGAGTATACTGCTCTGGTACTTGCTTCACCTACTCACTTTGGTCCCTGATAACAAGGTGGATGGTCCCTTAGTGGCGACAGCTTCTCTTCTACTTCTGACCACGACAGGTTCTCTGGCCGGCAGAACCGTCACTTTTGGTTGGACTGCAAGCCACAGTCCCAACCCTACGCTGCTCTCTTGCTTCTGAATAAGCCCTCAGACAGCCTAGCAGACAGATGTCCCCAGGATAGGCCTCAGGCTCTGGCCCAGCAGCCTGGGGCAGTACAAAACACGTCCACCCAGACAGCCATCCAGGTGGCATAGAACCCCGATCACCTGACCTCACCCAAATAAATAGGCTTTCCCAGCAGGCCAAGGGACCAAAAAAGATTCCTGCCCATTGGCTGAGATACCCCATATATTCCTAACCTGTCTTTGCAATGCCCTTGTCTTATCTAGTGCCACCAGATACCCGGCCATCTAGTGACAGAAGAGAGAAGTGCAGCAATTCCAGAGTTAGGGTAGAATCAATTGATCCCCTATCAATTGGCCAAGGCGACTATACCTGGCGGGTAAATTTACTAGCAGAGAATGTGAAAAGAAGTTCAGCACTGTAACTACATATAATCTCCAGAAATAAACTGGGTAATAAGTGAACACACACAATGATCACTTGTGCAAAATGTAAACTGCACTAATCAATAGATCCAGTGCTAGTATGAGGTACCATAAGGTCAATACCTTATGGATCAAGTGAGTAAGTACCAACCAAGTTAAAAAAACAAGGAATATATATATATATATATATATATATATATATATATATATATATATATATATATATATATATATAAACATTATATCAGTGAATTATTTGTGAATAATAAAATGCCACCTAAATGCACATTATCACAATACAAAGTCCATCAAATGATGAATGTCATAGTATACTCTTCCACATGAGTGTCGGATAAATCCCAAAGGCATGGATGGCGGTTACTGTCTTCTAGTGGCATCCTACCAAAATTTTGCCACACAGCATTGCAGAGCTCATAACAAGGAAATTTAAAGGAAAAAAAAGGAAAAGAAAGAAAGAAGAAAAAAAAAAGGTGGGGAGGGGGTTAAGGTTTAAAAATAGGGGGGGGGGGGAAGAACCAGGTTTCACTCTGGGTCTCCCCCCACAAACCTGTCACGCTCCACAACGAACCTCAGCAGTAGGATAGGCAAAACGAACCAAAGGCTGGAAGGCAACCACAATCTTCTGATCTTGTGTGGTATCCTTAAAGATTTTTCTCCAGCAGTGGGTAAGGGATTATCATAAAAAACAAAAAGGAAGGCTTCCACATGGCATAGGTCAAAACAATGTACGGATTTATTAAAAAAGTATAAACATCATTTAAGATGTGTGCTTTAAAAATGTGATCACAAAGAAATGTATAAAATTTGGCACAATGTGCATAGCTCAGCAGACAGAGATCCGACGCAATTTGTCCTATGGGACTTCTACTTCCACTATTATTTCTGGAAATTATATGTAGTTACAGCGCTGCACTTCCTTTCACATTCTCTGCTTACAATTAGTCTTATTGTTTGGTGGTGGCAGCTTTTACTACATCATTTATAATGATTTTTTCACTAGTAGCGCAGTAATTTTCTTTTAAAAAATGTACTAGCAGCCCTGCCTAAACATCAGGGTGCTACATCTGTGTAAAAACAAAATCCAAAAGCATTCACAGATAGGTACAGACCAACATGCACAGCTAACACGTTTCATACTGGTTATGGCGCTTACTCATAGCTGAAGTGCTACACCACACACACACACACACACATACAGGCATATATATATATATATATATATATATATATATATATATATATATATATATATATATATATATATATATATATATATATATATACACACACACATCTGAACAATTAAAAAATTAAACGATTTCACAAAAACATGTGAGACGATGATTGTCCATGGAAAACACCAGTGGATAGCGAAACATAAAAAGCCAATGTCCATTAACCAATTCATCAATGAATGAATCTTCACAATGAATTTCACGTTAGAAATATATATATATAAAAGAGAGCAAAAAAAAACAAAGAACAAAAAAAAGAACAAGAAACCGTCCACACACAATATAAAACTTTGTATGTAGTAAAATATATGTGCACAGACATACGCAATGAGGGAACAGAATATAATACACCTCACCTTCTTCATGTGTATGAGTGTGCACACACAAGCAGAACCTGTATTGAAATAAACAACATCATATACAGTGTATATCGTAACAAATCCCCCTTTCAAAACATCAAGGTATGCTACATTGCTAATCATAATCTAGGGAAATGTACATATATACTACTCTTTCCTTCCTCCTTATATCTATTCTATTCAAATCATATACATAAGTAAAGAATATATAAATCTAGAAAATACAATATAAAAATGGAAGAGAGGAAAAAAGGGGAGGGGAAGGGGAGGGAAAAGGGAGAAGAGGAAAAAAAGGGGGGGGGGGAGAAGAGAAAAAAAAAGGGTGAAGGAAGAGGGAAAAAAGGGGAGGGGGGACAAAGAGGAGAATGCCCAGCATCCAGTAGAGCAGTGGTTCTCAACTCCAGTCCTCAGGACCCACCAACAGGCCATGTTTGCAAGATAGCTGAAATACATCACAGGTGATATCACTTGCTGCTCAGTGATTGCAGTATTCTAGTCTGCAACTCCCCAAGGTAATACTTAAAATCTGGCCTGTTGGTGGGTCCCGAGGACTGGAGTTGAGAACCACTGCAGTAGAGGTAATACTATGGTTTACTCATAGAAATGTAAAATATCCCACTCGAAATTGAGGCCAATGAGCTTTCTAGTATTGAGATGGAATATCCAATACACCTTTCTTTTGCACAATAATCTAAACCTGTCACCTCCCCTCCTAGATAGCACCATCTTTTTAACTCCCTGGATACTCAGACTGCTAACATCTTTATCATGACATTGGTTCCAATGTCTTGCTATATTAGTTGAATGATTTTTGGCTATATCGTACAAGTGGTCACCCAACCCACGGGTTGTGCCACCCACATATTGAACTGAACACTGTTCACAGGTAACTACATATACCCAAAACTTGGTGTTCCAGTTAATGAATGTACTGTAGATACCTTGAAATCCTTTTTCAAAGAGGTAGAATGTATAACATCTCCCCTTTTTTTATATGATGACAACATGGACAACGATTACCTCCACATCGGTACGATCCTTTAAATTGCAACCAATGTGGACGATGAGGTCTACTAGTGTAGAGACTTGGGGACAAAGTGGTGAAGTATGGCAGCGGTGGGTTCAAAATTTGGAATTCAATTCCACTCCCTAGTGTTATCTCAAACTCTGTTCTGCTTACAAACATCCCTTGGAGGCAAAGGGGTTAAGTGGCATCCCAAAGTTTCTAATTCATATAAATGCCATCCTGTAAAGCTCAGAAGACCCCAGAGAATAGTTCTGCATTGTATAACATTCTGCACATATTTAGAAACTATAAGCTACTTATAGAATATAAATATATCCCATTCCCACATTACAGAGACCCACGGGAATCATTTCTCAGGCTGAAGTCCTTCTGTGAACTTCTGTTTGTTTTCAGTGTAAAGTTTTTCTTTAATGTTCAAAATGACATAACAAGGGAGGACATTCAAAGTGTGTTTATAATCTATAGGAAGCTAATCCTTTCCTGTCTTGGTACTCAGTACTTAAGCTCAGCTGGGTCTACAAAGTCTTAGAACAGACTAGAACTTGAGCTTGCCATAAAGGTCATCAGATTGTGCTAACAAGAGTGCCATTTGAAGTGTATGGCCAGGTTTAGTGAATCAGTATACATGTACTGTACTTTAATTAAAAATAGAACTTAGGTTGCTTATTTATATTAGATTGTTAATTAAAACATTGAATCAAATCTAATCTCTGCTTTTAAATGTACCTTTAATGAGACCTAAAGAGCAAGGAACTTGAAAGAACCTCTGACTCAACAACCCAATGGCACATCCAGCAACACTATGCAATGCTACCAGAATAAATATCGTATTTATCGGCGTATAACACGCACAGGCGTATAACACGCACATTCATTTTAAGAGGGAAGTTTCAGGGAAAAAATAAACTTACATTTTAAATAAGGAACTTTGAAGCAAAAAAAGGGTCAGTGTCCATCTGCAGCCTCACAAGTGCCATCAATGCAGCCTCATCAGTCCACATCAGTGCAGCCTCACTCATCAGTCCACATCAATGCAGCAGCCTTTACCATTGCCATCAATGCAGCAGCCTTTACCATTGCCATCAACGCAGCAGCCTCACCATTGCCATCAGTGCAGCCTGATTGATGCCCATCTGCAGCCTAGAGGGAACAGGGAGGGATGAGCGTCGACAGATTACATACAGTGAGAATCTCCTATGATAGACAGAACAGTGGTCCAATGGCGGCCCAGGAGACAGGACTTCCTATTACAGAGGCCGCCAAGTAAAAAAGGAGATTCTCACTGTATGTAATGTGATGGCGCTCATCCTGCTCCCCTCCCTGTCCCCTCCGAGGCAGCTAAAATTGAAGTATTGGCGTATAACACGCACATGGTATTTGCACCTGATTTTCATGGTGAAAAAGTGAGTGTTATACGCCAATAAATACAGTATAACATTCTTCTGCTGAGGTATAAACATTTTTACTGTCATGCTGATGCAACTAAAGCATTGAAGATCCAACTAAAGCATTTTACAGCCCTGCATACCCAATAAAAAAAGTGTCTGATGTTCAGTGTTAAAGTGGATGTAAACTTCAACCAGATGACATGTAATTTGCTTAAGTCCGCGTACCATTAACAATAGTTAGGTTTGATTTTTCTGTAATATATTTGTCTTCACCCTTTTTTCTTCCTTTCTTGAATCTCAGTACTGTTGATTTCTTCCAGTCTCATTCAACAGCTTGTGTCTACATGCACTCTCATAAGTGTCAGCTGCACATCATTGCTCTGGACTGGCTTCTCGATAGTGACCTTGCTGAATCATACCTGTTACAAAGTATGGTAACATTTTTAAAAACTGAAATAATTTCTTTTTTAATTAATTGTTTTTTTCAATATAAAAGCCATTCAGCAAAATGTACAAAACAAGGTTAATTAGATAAGTAAAAAAAAAAAAAATTAATATATACATGAAAAAGTCATACAGAGATATATAAAAAAACGAAAAACATTAAAAGAAAAGTTTTGAGCTCCCCCAAAAATGGAAAACAAAGCCTGTTAAAATGGCATTAAACCCAAAGCAAACATTTATTTTAGTGCAGCTTACCATTTCTTAGATGTGATGGTTGCATTAGTTTTCTTTTTTTTAGGCTTTCTTTCACCTGTTGATCCAGCCAGTAAGTCTGTTGTTTTTCAAAAGAACAAGCTCTCCTACGGAATGTATTAGTTACAGAGATGAAACATAACATTTAACAGGGGTGCTTACAATGATCAGCTTTTATTTATTTATGTAAAACCTTTATCCCAAAAGGAAAAAAACTGTTGCTGTAACTGCTTATAAAGTATTAGCTGGAATGTGACTTCAGTTTGTTAGTGTATCTAAATCTGCTAGTACATCTAACACGCTCTTCCCTTCAGACTGACAATGCTGCTTTCCAAAGGTGTATCTGTTGCTCATTCATCTTTAGTGGGGGCATACTACAGGAGGTGTGTTACTATCAGGATATCAGGTCAAAACAGAGCGGAAAAAAGCCTAAAAAGAAAACGAATGCAGCCACCTCATCTAGTGCTTTGTAGACCATCGGGAAGATCTCAGATTCTGGTATATTCTGGCGGATTCCAGTCTGCAGTTGGTCCAGTCAAGTTCGGTGTTCCTTAGCGCTCAATCTTGGGTCCCTTACTTTTTAGCAATCAGCCTAGGTTTACACAGGATGTTCACAATGAATTCGCTGTGGATTCGGCATCTAGATCGCAACCCTTCCATGCGAACCGATTTCAGAGTTTATGTTAAGTTAACGACACCCCGCAATCGGTTTGCAAAATGCAGCACGATTTGCGGAATCGGATTGCATGGGTGTGAACACCCATGCGATCTGATTCTGGTGCGGACAAAAAAAAGGTCCTACACCAGTTTGGTGCAAATGCGGTGCGAATTGAGCCATACAAATCCATGGCTCAAATCACACCAAAGAGATACCGCATGTAATTCGCACAGGAATGTACTGTGATTCCTGTGCGAATTACATGCGGTGTCTGCACCACAGCAGTGTGAACCCAGGCTTACATGTTTCCACTTGGATAACTGCTTAGATCCTATGGGCTCAATTATCACTTCTATGCTGTTCACACTTAAACATACATCCACACTGAACCGGATTCTACTTTGGCTATCTAACTGTATTTGTGATCTAAAAACTTGGATGTCCCATAATTTCTTTGAATTAAACTGTGACAAGTCATGCTTATTGGCACCTCCTATCACATATGTAAGGCCAGTCCTGATAGCCTATCTATAGATTGTGCTGTACTTGAGCTTCTGTCTAAACTAAAAAATCTAGGGGTGATATTTGATGCTAATTTAACCTTTGATCCACATGTACAAAATGATGTCAGAGCATCTTTTTTTCACATAAGAAAAAATTGCTCGGCTGCGTCCTATGCTATTATACACTATAGCTGAAAAGTTGATCCATACATTTGTGTTCTCCCAACTTGACAACTGCAATGTTCTACTCGCTGGTGTATCTAAATCCACTATTAATCAATTACAATATGTACACAATTCTGCAGCACAAAATTCTGACTAGGTCTGGTACCAGTGATCATATTACCCCAATTCTGGAGTCCTTGCACTGGCTACCAGTCAGGTTTCGCATAGAATTTAAGATCCTCTTACAAGAACCTACAAGGCTCTTCATGGCTTGACACCCCGTTATCTGTCTGAACTTTTATCAACTTACCCCCAACCTCCGCTTCTCAAATTCTAGTCTTCTGTGTGTCCCCCTACTAATTCTCTAAAGTTCTCTGAGTTTAGAGTCATCATCTCTAAACTCATTCAAATCAAATCTAAAAACTTTTTTCTTCAAACAAGCTTTCACGCAATTGTCCCTTTTTTCTTTTCTTTTAGCCCGTGTATTTCTTGTTTTTTTGTTTCTCTTGTCTTTGTAAAGCACTTTCACTAGCTACCTTCAAAGGCGCTATATAAGTTAATTTATATTATTATCAGATACTAGTCTAGTATATTTTGATTTTTGGGCATCCTCACTAGATGTGCATCAGAATGTCATCAGCCTTTAAATCAAGTGTGGGATGCTCCTGGGGTGAATTTAGCAAGTCTGTGCGGAATCACATTCCACTAGATTTTATTTAGGGGTATCAGAGTAAAGGGGGCTGAATACAAATGCACACCACACTTTTCACATATTTATTTGTAAAAAATTTGGAAAACCATTTATCATTGTACTTCCACTTCACAATTATGTGCCACTTTGTGTTGGTCTATCACATAAAATCCCAATAAAATACATTTATGTTTTTGGTTGTGACATGACAAAATGTGGAAAATTTCAAGGGGTATGAATACTTTTTCAAGGCACTGTATATATTTATATGTTTCTTCTAAATACCTCTGCTCCTCATTTTTACCTGCCCTGTTTTCCTTATTACAGGGCTTGGACAGGGTATGCATATACCTGTTGTAGAAAGTCATTCTGCCGTCTTGGTCACTTTTGTTTGCCTGGCTTAAGGCCCACATGCGCCACATACCTGAGGAAATTTTGTAATAAAGGATTGTCCATACTGGTTGTTTTCTGTGTTTTTTTTTTTATTTTTTTTTTATTTTGAACCACAGGTTGCTCCATAAAACAGCACATTGTCGAGATTCCTTTCCTCTTCTCCAGGATGTCTCCCAACTGCAGGAACCAGGGGGTTACACACAGTTTTTCCAAAGTACCATATTTCTTCATCTACAATCCTGAATATAGGTCCGGGTGCATGGATCTAAATGCAGACAGTGTGCATCTGAGGCTAGTCCTATAGGATGCCTGCACACAGCTTGGGATGGATGCAGTCACAAGAAAAAAAAGCTCATGCACACAGGACAGGGGTCAATACCCATCTGAATGAGCACTAAAAGGAGTCCCTCTTTCTCATTTAAGAAAGAGGAGAGTTATTGTATACTGTAATCATGAACAAATCTATTACCACTTGCTGACACAAGTGCATGTACTGTAAAGCACACACACACACCTTTTTGCAACCATACAATAGGAAACCTTATTTGAACACAAACGACTTGAAGACTGCAGAGGTGACTGAGCATGAAGGAACATGAAAAGTGATGTGAACACGTATTCCAAGATCCTGTGTTTAACTAACCACATATGGCAAAATCCACCCCGAAAAGTAAAAAATATTTGATGCAGTTCACAAGTGATGAGAATGTATTGTATTCCTGTAACTGTTAAGCAGAGAGCAGAACTGGATTAAGAACACAAAGGGCCCTAGGAAGGATTGTCATATGAAGTTCCTTTATTATTATTTATCATTATAACACAAACAATTAATTCTTTAAACTAAATTAGGTAAAATAAATCTGTCTGGTTTCCTGATAACGCTAATTGCCAGGCCGTGTATGGCTTCCAGACTGCTATGTTGTAGACATTGAGCAAGCAACATATGAAAATTAGAGAACAATTAACATTCCTTATCTCTATACTTGTTTAGGTTCATGATTAGGAGGTGCAGAAACCAGACATGGGCTATTAAGCATGATGTTCAAATGAGATTTGCGCAATGGCAGCCTACATATTTCTCTTAGTGTAGGTTCACACTTGTGCGGGTTGTGCGGCACACATTTATTTGAATGGGCTGCTGTAGTTACATAGTTACATAGTAGGTGAGGTTGAAAAAAGACACAAGTCCATCAAGTCCAAACTATGTGTGTGATTATATGTCAGTATTACATTGTATATCCCTGTATGTTGCGGTCGTTCAGGTGCTTATCTAATAGTTTTTTGAAACTATCAATGCCACCACCTGTGGAAGGGAATTCCACATCCTTGCTGCTCTGTAGCATTGGGAAACGTGGGGAAAAAGTCCACAATCCTTTTGTAGAAACCTGAGGTTTTTCCCAGTCATTGGGACTTACCTCCTGGTCTAATTGTCTGCCCCGGGCGTAGCCTACTGT
This sequence comes from Lithobates septentrionalis, assembly GCA_037952835.1. Lineage (NCBI taxonomy): Eukaryota > Metazoa > Chordata > Amphibia > Anura > Ranidae > Lithobates > Lithobates septentrionalis. The sequence continues at coordinate 1,503,732 of JBBDGP010000987.1, forward strand.
TTAGTTGCTGCAACCACAAACTATAGGTGTGAATAGTTTCTATGTAAACATTCTGGCAATTTTCATATATTATTATTATTATTATTTGAAATAAATGGCTTAATATTGTATAAAAAGCCTTCAATAATGATGATTCTCGTGAGACGAATTTTGGAATTATTTCTGCTTGAGTCAGCTTAAATCAAAACCGTGTGTTTTATTGTATACACATAAACTTGGAAAATACTTACAAAAATAGTACATTCATATTCAGAATTAGTGTTGTTTCATATATGCAAAAAATGTTCAAATATAGTTCATTTGTTTCAAAGATCTGAAAAAGTTCTTAAAGTCATTAGACCATGTGCTTTTCCTTTGTCTTGGTGTTTTAAAGATGGCCGTTTAACTTCTTGTGTCCTGGAAGGAATTCTGTGTGCATAGGAGAGCTGTGTGTCTTGGAGAGAGATGTGGCTTGGAAGCAGAAGATGTGTGTAAAAAGGCAGAAGGCTGTTTATCCTTTGAATATATGAACTGTCTTTCAAATTCGCGCCCAAACACAAATCCCTCCCATACACTCCTCTTTCTCCACCTTCCAAAAAGTGGGGGCTAACAGAGAGCAACATCTGTTTTTCACTTTAACCAAACCTTTTAAACATGAAACCAGATATATGTGAGAGGCTATCAGACTAAACATCAGACCTCTTAAAACATAAACGCATAAATCAAACAGAGTATCGGTTACATAGGAAAATTTTCAACTCATACATATATTATTTACAAAATCCATCAAATTCTGACAGGGTCTTGACCTGCATTTTCAGTCAATGAATGGCCATTTGGATATCACTAGCTCAAAGTCCTATCATTCAAACAAATATGGAAAATGCATATTCTTTTCAATAAAGCCAATTAAAATTTAGATATTAAGAATATAACATTATTATTATGATACAGGATTTAAATAGCACCAACAGTTTGTGCAGCACTTTACAACATGGGAGCAGACAGTACAGTTACAATACAGTTCAGTACAGGAGGAATCAGAGGGCCCTACTCGTTAGAGCTTACGATCTATGTGTATATATATATATATATATTTTTTTTTTTTAAATAAGGCAAAGGTTTTTTTGAGATGCCACAAATTTGTACAACCAGACATTAAAAGTACACGTAGTTCACATCAGATATCAATTCAGCATACCAGTATTGTAGTTCACGTCACAGGAATGCTTTAAGAGCCCTTTGGAGCTGTATCTAGGGTCGTGCACAACCGGGACACTAGGGCCACCATATCAGAGCAGGTAGACAAACATTAAACATTTGGTAAGCAAGGGCATGCAAATTCCAGCCATAACATTACCATCTAAATTAAACATATCCATTTTTGTGATAATTTTCACGACAATAACCTGTTCATTACTAAATCAGCTGGGGCCAAACCAGGAGAAGCCAACCAACTACCCCATACCTTCTTGAATGTGAAAAAGCTGCCCCTATGCTGATATATCAGCTTTTCCAACCTCAATGTTGTGCCAATCTGTGCAAGCCACATTTAAGGTGAAGTGGGAGTACTGGAAGTCCAATGAAGTAAAATGAGCCTGGGAGCCTGAAACAATGCTCTGGATGCGGCCTCTTTAACATACCTATCTGGTATTACAGCATAAATCAAACCTAGTATACAGTGTTTAGGATCCATGTCTATGGAGATCTGAAATTCGGAGTTCACTGTAGTAACTACAGCATTTCGGTAGCGATGAAGCTTCGGGCACCTCCATAGCAAGTGTATTAAGTCCCTTACATCCCTGTTACATCTAGCGCATATGTGGTCAGGGCATACGCCCATGGAATGTAGCCTGAGTGGGGTACGGTGGACTCTCAATAGAATGTATAATTGTAATAGTCTCTGTGAGATGTTAAGAGGGCACCCCCACACTGTCTCCAGAGCCTCCTCCCATTGGTCTCCCGGGATATCGCCTATGTCCCTATCCCACCTTTCACATGCAGAGCTAGGGAATTTCTCCAGATATACCCCCAGGAGCATAGCATAGCAGTTGGAGATAAAGCCTTTGGTAGAATGGGACTGCTGCATAATTCCAAAGATCGGGTCGGTGATATCTCAGAGGCCTCCAGAGACCGCTGAGCATTCACCGCATGTTTCAATTGCAAATAATAAAAGAACATATTAGAGGAAATGCCATATCTAGACTGCAATTGTACAAAGGAGATTAAATGGCCATTAGTCATGATATGTTTGATATGCGTTACCCCATACCCTCGCCACCTAGCCGCATGCTGTAACTTGGTCAATTCGGGGTAGGTTTGATTATCCCAAATAGGACTGTACCCTGTGTAACTATGTGTATATTTGATGGTGTTAAATACACTATGATCACAGTCATATTGGAATGCTGACACAATATGTATACAATCGTTTAATGAATATTTTTCTATATTTAGTAAGATTGCGACTAGATTGTGACTTTCTTTAAAGTGACTTTTTTCTTCAACTTTTTTCTGCAAAGTGTAAACTAAGTGCTTACCACTTTAACTACCCACTTGATTACAGCACACCACTATGTCTTTTAGTGATGTGGCTGTCGGCAGGAGGAAGAAGTGAGTACAGCTGGGGCCATAGGAGGCTGACACCCCTGGAAGAGTCAGATTATGCAGAAACTTCAGGCAGCAGTCCTCTATAATGGAGCAGCATTCCGTGGTAAGTAGCTAGCTTCTTCTTTGCAGGGAACTCCTTTTTTAGATGATTTCTTTGTTTTAATAAAAACTATAAAGGAGCAGAGAAGGATGATATTCTAAAACTCCTAGGTGTTCAACCATTAGTAAATTAACTCCAGTGACTCCTGACATATTTAGAGGGCACTTATGCCTGGTAACCTAAATTCATTAAAGCACTATATCGTTTTAGTGAATAGTAAATTATATCATTGTAAACATGAAGGGGATTGTTTAGAAAACCTTTATATGAAATCAGGAGGTATGAAAATATCCATGTCAAGGAGTATGTGAAATAAATTAATTCAACATTAGCAAGTACTTGCAAATACTTTTTTTTAAAGGGGTACATATTTTTACAAATTGGAGAATTACTGCTATTACTAAGATGTCAATGAGTGGTACAACAAAGATACAATGAACACCACAACAACAAATTCACATTGCAAGTTATATACAGTGGGGACGGAAAGTATTCAGACCCCCTTAAATTTTTCACTCTTTGTTATATTGTAGCCATTTGCTAAAATCATTTAAGTTCATTTTTTTTCCTCATTAATGTACACACAGCACCCCCATATTGACAGAAAAACACAGAATTGTTGACATTTTTGCAGATTTAAAAAAGATAAATTGAAATATCACATGGTCCTAAGTATTTAGACCCTTTGCTGTGATACTCATATATTTAACTCAGGTGTTGTCCATTTCTTCTGATCATCCTTAAGATAATTCTACACCTTCATTTGAGTCCAGCTGTGTTTGATTACACTGATTGGACTTGATTAGGAAAGCCAAATACCTGTCTATATAAGACCTTACAACTCACAGTGCATGTCAGAGCAAATGAGAATCATGAGGTCAAAGGAACTGCCTGAAGAGCTCAGACACAAAATTGTGGCAAGGCACAGATCTGGCCAAGGTTACAAAAAAATTCTGCTGCACTTAAGGTTCCTAAGAGCACAGTGGCCTCCATAATTCTTAAATGGAAGATGTTTGGGATGACCAGAACCCTTCCTAGAGCTGGCCATCCGGCCAAACTGAGCTATCGGGGGAGAAGAGCCTTGGTGAGAGAGGTAAAGAAGAACCCAAAGATCACTGTGGCTGAGCTCCAGAGATGCAGTCGGGAGATGGGAGAAAGTTGTAGAAAGTTAACCATCACTGCAGCCCTCGACCAGTCAGGGCTTTATGGCAGAGTGTCCTGACGGAAGCCTCTCCTCAGTGCAAGACACATGAAAGCCCACATGGAGTTTGCTAAAAAAACACCTGAAGCACTCCAAGATGGTGAGAAATAAGATTCTCTGGTCTGATGAGACCAAGATAGAACTTTTTGGCCTTAATTCTAAGTGGTATGTGTGGAGAAAACCAGGCACTGCTCATCACCTGTCCAATACAGTCCCAACAGTGAAGCATTGTGGTGGCAGCATCATGCTGTGGGGGTGTTTTTCAGCTGCAGGGACAGGACGACTGGTTGCAATCGAGGGAAAGATGACTGCGGCCATGTGCAGGGATATCCTGGACGAAAACCTTCTCTAGAGTGCTCAGGACCTCAGACTGGGCCGAAGGTTTACCTTCCAACAAGACAATGACCCTAAGCACACAGCTAAAATAACAAAGGAGTGGCTTCACAACAACTCCGTGACTATTCTTGAATGGCCCAGCCAGAGCCCTGACTTAAACCCAACTGAGAGTCTCTGGAGAGACCTAAAAATGGCTGTCCACCAACGTTTACCATCCAACCTGACAGAACTGGAGAGGATCTGCAAGGAGGAATGGCAGAGGATCCCCAAATCCAGGTGTGAAAAACTTGTTGCTCCTTTCCCAAAAAGACTTATGGCTGTATTAGATCAAAAAGGGTGCTTCTACTAAATACTGAGCAAAGGGTCTGAATACTTAGGACCATGTGATATTTCAGTTTTTCTTTTTAATAAATCTGCTAAAATGTCAACAATTCTGTGTTTTTCTGTCAATATGGGGTGCTGTGTGTACATTAATGAGGGAAAAAAATGAACTTAAATGATTTTATCAAATGGCTGCAATATAACAAAGAGTGAAAAATTGAAGGGGTTATTCCAAGCATTACCTATCGCTATACCTAAATATTATTTCAAACAAATACATTCCCTTCTTGTCAGATTTATCTGGGCAAAGACCCAAGGATTAGCAGAGCCCTGTTGACTATACCCAAACAAAAGGGTGAACTAGCTGTACCAGACATGTACAAATACTATCAGGCGGCTTTATTAAGCCACTTGATTGATTGGAATAGACATGGAGATGGGAAGTTATGGCCGGGCCTGGAGCAGGCTCAGAGCAGTGCTTTACTGCAACAAGCTGCTTGGTGTTATAAAGACCTTCCGACTATTACGAGGGCACACCCTGTGATAGGACCCACCCTAAAGATAGAAAAAAGCTCAAAGCCTAAGGGTAAACTTTCAGCAATAATCTCACCGTTGTTTCCAATACTGGGGAATCCCCAGTTTGAGCCAGGAAGGGAAATTTTACGGCATTGATGGAACAGGGGGTCTTCCAGGCTTCTCATTTTTTAACAGGGGAAGCATGGCCCACAATATTTTCATTGACAACAGGATCTTTACCATACTGTTTGGATTTTTGGCGTGCGGTACAGCTGAGACATTTTTTGAACACTTTAATCCTGCCAAGTAGTTATGGGCGCACTCTAACAATCTTTGAGGAATATTGTAACGGAAGTGCTGTATTCCACCAAACCCTTTCTAAAACGTACGCGCTGCTGGTAGCACCCTCGGAGGACTTTAGGTTGCCCTTTTTTAGGGGGTGGGAGAGAGATCTGGGTCGAACCTTTACGGAAGAGCAGTGTACTAATATGATACACAATATATTTGAGTCGTCAATCTGCATAAGAATGCAGGAGACAAATTTTAAGATTCTGTCCCGGTGGTACCGCACCCCAGCATTCCTAAACAGATGCTACCCGGAGGTATCAGATAATTGCTGGCGTTGCGGGGGGACGCTAATGCATATTTGTTAGTCCTGCCCCAGAATAGAGAACTTTTGGAAGGAAGTCCGGAGAATTGCTCAAAAATTTAGTGATCAGGAGATTCCGGAGGATCCATCTTTCTTCCTATTACAAGATACTAAAATCCCAGTTAAATCATATAAGAAATCTATTCTATGCCATCTGCTGAATGAACTTAGAGAGAACTTTTGGAAGGAAGTCCGGAGAATTGCTCAAAAATTTAGTGATCAGGAGATTCCGGAGGATCCATCTTTCTTCCTATTACAAGATACTAAAATCCCAGTTAAATCATATAAGAAATCTATTCTATGTTATCTGCTGAATGCAGCTAGAGCATGTATTTCACTCACTTGGAAGCAGGCACAACCACCAACGGTAGGATTGTGGCTTAAAAGGGTAGAACAATTGAACCTTATAGAAGATTTGGTTTGGACATCCCGGCAAACAAGAGGCAGGGGCGGATCCAGGGGGGGCAACGGGGCAATTGCCCCCCCCCCCCGAAAAAGGTACTGACTCCAAGGCTTTCTCCCTCCGCCACCTCACCAGATTTGCGTTACGAGGCTTCTAAATGCAGCCGCAGGGACTTTATTTCTGCTCCCCTTGGCTCTCCCAAAGTCCCAGGTGGCCTAAAATATATTCCCTGGGCCCCATCAGTTCATTAAGAGGGGGCCAGTGGCATCACTATGGGGGTCTGGAAGTGATGTGACACCGGGGCCGCTGCTACACACTGGCAGATTTGCAGCACAGCGGTGCGAGTGTCACTTCACTTCCCTGTCAGGCGGAGTGATCTCCACCCAACAGGTGCTTCCTCGTCTCGGCTGGTGTGACGTCACGCTTCAGAGGCGGCAGGATTGAAGACAAGATGGGCCTGTAGCCAGAGCTTAGTGCACTGCAAGTGAGTAAGCACTTAGCTAAGGAATTGTTATGTTAATTAGCTACGACGGGCATTGCTATGTTAATTAGCTACAGCGGGCATTGTTATGTTAATGAGTTAACACCTTGTGAAGGGGTTAACGCTTTGGGGGAGGGGAGGGGGGTTAAATAATTTACATTGGTAATTGTAATATGGCACATGGAGGGGGTTAATGTACTCACTGATGTATTACTAACCAGTGGCAATTAACCCCTTTGTGCTGCATTAATGACAGTGGCACTATCAATGTTAATTAACCCCTTTTATGCTACAGCATGAAGGGGTTTATAAACACTGCCACTAGTGCCACTAATGCAGCACAAAGGGGTTAATTAATTGCCACTGGTCAGTAATACATCAGTGAGTACATTAACCCCCTCCATGTGTCATATTACAATTACCAATCAACATCATTATCATCATGATAATCACACAGTACAGGTGCGTTGAGCCACAGCCCCTGTATTGTGTGACTATCATGATAATAATGATGATATAGAACAGGGATCCTCAAACTACGGCCCTCCAGCTGTTGCAGAACTACACATCCCATGAGGCATTGTAAAACTCTGACATTCACAGACATGACTAGGCATGATGGGAATTGTAGTTCCTGAACACCTGGAGGGCCGCAGTTTGAAGACCCCTGATATAGAATGACAGAAAAATTCATCTTTAGGCTTCATTTACACAGGGCGTTCAGCAGACGTGCGTCTAACATGCAGGGCTGTCTTTTACTGGCTTGGGGATGCATAAAGTGTTACATGCATCCCAATGCCAGCATCCCATTTATTTCTACTGTGACACACAGCCGCTATATCCCAATATGTCATGCGTGTGGATCCCAGAATGCAGGCAGGGTTTATTCAGGGACCCGCACCAGCATGTCATAATGGGATATAGCGGCTGTGTGTCTCAGTACAAATAAATGGGATAAAACCACCCCGCTAGCGGCCAAAGAGCGGCGCTAAAACGGCGCTAAAAATAGCGCCGCTTTACCGCCGACGCCCGCCCCAGTGTGAAAGTAGCCTTATTTTCTGGCAGTGCACCTCCCGAGACTAAACTCTGGATCCGCCCCTGACAAGAGGGATATATCTGAAAACATGGTCTCCATGGAATCTTTTCATTAATACAGAAGAGGGAAAAAACCTTATATATGTAAGTTCTAACGACTGAAAACAGAAGATGTGGCCATTGGACTCTTGGCAGGGGAAGGGGATGTGGGGGAGAGGGGGAGGAGGAGGGAATGGGGAGGCGGGAGATGGGCTCTGCCCCTCCCTCCCCTTAGGTTTTATTTATTTATTTTTACTTTTTTTTTTTTTTTTTAAATCTTTGTTGTTGTCTTTTTTTTTATGTCTTTGTTGTTTTTTGTAGTTATAAATATAGAGGTAAGAGAGTTAGACGCTTAAGGAAAATATAGATAGAACCCCCCAGGACAGAGTTGGAGATATATTTTGATTAGGATCTCTGCCTTAATGCGTTTGGGGGATTGACTTTGTTGTAATTAGAGAGCATGGTCTTGGCTTTAGAAGAAAATTAATTTATTTGTATATTAGATTAGCATATAGACATGCATAATATGCTATATTTGATGTTGGTAAAGTGTATGCCTTTCTTCCTCTTAAATCAGTAATAAAAATATTAAATATGAAAAAAAGAAAAATTGAAGGGGGTGTGAATACTTTCCATCCCCACTGTACATATACAGTATCTCACAAAAGTGAGTACACCCCTCACTTTTTTGTAAATATTTTATTATATCTTTTCATGTGACAACACTGAAGAAATTGCACTTTGCCACAATGTAAAGTAGTGAGTGTACAGCTTGTATAACAGTGTAAAGTTGCTGTCCCCTCAAAATAACTCAACACACAGCCATAAATGTTTAAAACCACTGGCAACAAAAGTGAGTACACCCCTAAGTGAAAATGCCCAAATTGGGCCCAATTAGCCGTTTCACCTCTCCGGTGTCATGTGAGTCGTTAGTGTTACAAGTTCTCAGGTATGAGCAGGTGTGCTAAATTTGGTGTTTTCACTCTCACTCTCTCATACTGGTCACTGGAAGTTCAACATGGCACCTCATGGCAAAGAACTCCCCGAGGATCTGTGAAAAAATAATTGTTGCTCTACATAAAAATGGCCTAGGCCAGTGGCGTTGCTAGGGGGTGGCTTTTGGGGCTATAGCCCCGAATCTGGTGCCCATAGCCCCGAGTCTCTGCAGGGGTCCCCAAGGGGAGGGGAGGCTCTCTGGGGACCCTGATGCAAGGAGGAGGCTCTCTGGGGACCCTGATGTAAGGGAGTGGGGCTCTCTGGGGATATATACACACACACACGTATATTACTGTATATACATCTGTATGCCCACCCAAGCGTATGACTTTCTTTACTACACTGCTATGGGCTCTAGCCCCAGATCTTTTGTAGATCTAGCAACGCCCCTGGCCTAGGCTATAAGAAGACTGCCAAGACCCTGAAACTGAGCTGCAACACGGTGGCTAAGACCAAACATTGGACAGGTTCCACTCAGAACAGGCCTTGCCATGGTCGACCAAAGAAGTTGAGTGCATGTGCTCAGCGTCATATTCAGAGGTTGTCTTTGGGAAATAGAGGTATGAGTGCTGCCAGCATTGCTGCAGAGGTTGAAGGGGTAGGGGACTTTTCTGTCAGTGCTCAGACCATATGCCGCACACTGCATTAAATTGGTCTACATGGCTGTCTTCCCAGAAGGAAGCCTCTTCTAAAGATGATGCCCAAGAAAGCCCACAAACAGTTTGCTGAAGACAAGCAAACTAAGGGCATGGATTAATGGAACCTTGTCCTGTGGTCTTACGAGACCAAGATAAACTTATTTGGTTCAGATGGTGTCAAGCGTGTGTGGTGGCAACCAGGTGAGGAGTGCAAAGACAAGTGTGTCTTGCCTATGGTCAAGAATGGTGGTGGGAGTGTCATGGTCTGGGGTTGCATGAGTGCTGCCGGCACTGGGGAGCTACAGTTCATTGAGGGAACCATTAATGTCAACATGTACTATGACATACTGAAGCAGAGCATGATCCCCTCCCTTCAGAGACTTGGCCGCAGGGCAGTATTCCAACATGATAACAACTCCAAACACACCTCCAAGACGACCACTGCCTTGCTAAAGAAGCTGAGGCTAAATGTGATGGACTGGCCAAGCATGTCTCCAGACCTAAACCCTATTGAGCATCTGTGGGGCATCCTCAAAAAGAAGATGAAGGAGCGCAAGGTCTCTAACATCCACCAGCTTCGTGATGTTGTCATGGAGGAGTGGAAGAGGGCTCCAGTGGCAACCTGTGAAGCTCTGGTAAACCTAATGCCAAAGAGGGTTAAGGCAGTGCTGGAAAATAATGGTGACCACACAAAATATTGACACTGTGGGCCCAATTTGGACATTTTCACTTAGGGGTGTACTCACTTTTGTTGCCAGCAGTTTAGACATTAATGGCTGTGTGCTGAGTTATTTTGAGGGGGCAGCAAATTTACACTGTTATACAAGCTGTGCACTCACTACTTTACATTGTAGCAAAGTGTAATTTCTTCAGTGTTGTCACTGAAAAGATGTAATAAAATATTTACAAAAATGTGAGGGGTGTACTCACTTTTGTGAGATACTGTATATATGAACTTTTTAAAATTATATTTCCTGAGGTAGGGTATCTGAGAGGTTTTTGTGGAGCACTAAGCATTACTGGCAACCTAAGCACCTAGGCCAGGTGCCTAGGTTGCCAGTAATGCAGCTATAGTAGAAAGGTGATCATGCCCAGATAGCAAGTAATTGATCTGCAGGTTTGAAAATGACTTTCTAAGCATTCTGCAAGTTCTGGTTCAGTTATGTTATGCAATAGTCATCCCACCACAGGGGTCACTCAGGCTGAATGTACATGCTGTAGACTTGCAGAGCTCTTGCTGTAGACTCACCACTGCAACTTTGCACTTGCTAGAGACTTGTCACGCAAATTTGCTACAAATTGGAAAAGCGTCAACTAGAACTTGGGCTTCACGTGCTCTGCAAGTGTACAACTTGCCAGTAAAAATGTGCAGCAAGTTAACAAGACTTACAATTCAACCCTGTCACAAATTTGTAGCATGTTATCCTTGCTTTCTGGGTGCGAACTGTACATTGTGTGAAGACACCCACATTTGTGGCAGTATTGAATTGTAAGTCTTGTTAACTTGCTGCACATCTTCCCTGGCCAACTGTACACTTGCAGAGCACTTGAAACACAAGTTCTAGTTGACGCTTTTCCAATTTGTAGGAAATTTGCATGGTAAGTCTGTAGCAAGAGCGAAGTTGCAGTGGTGAGTCTACAGCAAGAGCCCCGCAAGTCTACAGCAAGAGCCCACAGAGTTATGCAAGTCTCTGTTTTTGGCAAGGAAAGAGAAACAAGCAGCGCAAATCTATAATCCCACAATCTGGTGATAGTGAACCCACTGCTATTAACCTAATCCCTTACTGTACACGTGTGAAATACATTCAATCCAACAATCATATATAATGATAAACCCTGTGTCATTGCATAAAACAATTCATCTATCATACAAAAATTATTTGTTTCTATGAAACAACCCAGATAGCAAGTATTTCAGCTGCAAGTTTGAAAATGACTTGCTAAGCTGTTGCTAGACTTACCAGGCTTCACAAGTTTGTTGCACAATTGCAGCAAGTCTGCATTGCATGACTCCAGATCAACTTTCTTTGCAAACATTCTGCAAGTCTGCTGCAAGTTCTGGTTCAGTTATGTTGTGTAATAGTCATCCCACCACAGGGTCACTGTGGCTGAATTTTCATCATTGCTTCCTGCTGTGTGTAAGGTTTTTCTTTAATTGGTGCTGGGGCAGCCATAAAATCTCTTTGGGAGTGGTGTGCAGAGAGGTGAGTGGTAACTATGAGATCTGATATGGAGTTCAGGGAGGTAAAAATCAAGGAGTGACTAACCCTAATATCCCATTGGTGTAGCACAATTTGGAATGTTTTATTGTTCCTTATTTATATGCTGAGATGTAGCAGAAAATGTGTGTATTTAATGACAGGTGGAAATAGAAACTTCAAAGACCCGGTGCAAGAAACCTGGTAGTTCCACCACTGTATAGAGAACTTCAAATCGCAACAATACAGTAACAATGCAGGATACCACCAGCTATGGGGGAGTATATAGAGAGCCATGCATTGTATATAGAGAGATGACTGCACTGTACTGTGTTGTAAAGAGATCCATGTACTGTACTATATACAGGGAGGTCCATTCATTGTGCTGTATACAGAGAGATCCCTTTCATGGGAAATAGGAAAAGGTGGATACTTTTTTCACCATCTTTACCAGGCTCACCTCACTCTACAGAGGTCTCAGGTCACATGACCTTTCTGGTCTAGGCATGCCTTATATCCCTGACAGTAAAGCAGAGAGATGAGTGGAGGGTTCCCCCACTACTGGTTTCTTTATTTTGCTGTATTGGGTTTGGTCTATAAATGGCTAGATTTGCCTCCTACATTGTGTGCAATGTCTACCATTTCCCTCTTACATTCTGTTGACATCTTCTGTAGCTTTATTCCTGCCTGGCTATTCTCTACATCTCTTTATTTATGCATCTTGCCCCTCGATCGGAAAACACAACAATTCACATCATGGGATGCCCTGTGTATTTGTGTATATGTAATAATAATAATAATATTAATAATAATAATAATAATAATAATAAAAAAGAGTGCACTAATTCAAGAAGCCATGCAGCAAAAATAGACAAATATGCATCAATGACTATCCCAAATAAAAAACCATAAAAAAATCCAGTAATATGCGATAATATTGTGAAACAATGATAAAGTGCACCAATTCAAGAAGCTATGCAGCAAAAATAAACAAATATGCATGAATGACCATACCTTATTTAAAAAAACAAAACAAAAAATGCAGTAATATGCGATAATATATGAAACAGTGATAAGGTGCGCTAATTCAAGAAGCTAAACAGCAAAAGAAGACAAATATGCATAAATTACTATTCCTAATTAAAAAAAACAAAAAATACAATAATATGCGATAATAAGTGTAATGGGGCGTACACACGGTCGGACTTTTCAGCTACAAAAGTCCAACGGACGCTGACGGACTAAAGCTGGCTGGTAATCCGATCGTGTGTGGGCTTCTCCGGACTTTCAACTGACTTTTTCAGCCTCAAATCCGACGTACTTTAGATTTTAAACATGCTTCAAATCTTTCCGACGGACTCGAGTCCGGTCGAAAAATCCGCTCGTCTGTATGCTAGTCCGACGGACAAAAACCCACGCTAGGGCATCTATTGGCTACTGGCTATGAACTTCCTTATTTTAGTCCGGTGTACGTCATCACATAAGAATTCGACGGACTTTTGTGTGATCGTGTGTAGGCAAGTCTGTTCGTTAGAAAGTTCGCCGCAAGTCCGTCGAAAGTACACCAAAAGTCCGTCGAAAGTCTGTCAGACAGGCTGTCGGACTTTTGTAGCTGAAAAGTCCGACCGTGTGTACGCGGCATAAGAGTGCTTAAATAATAAAATATCTGCTTTTGATTCAAGCACTTTTATCACTTTTTAACATATAACCACATATTATTGTTTTTTTTTTTTTTTTTTTTTTAAATTAGGGATAGCCATTTATGCATATTTGTCTATTTTTGCTGCTTAGCTTCTTGAATTAGCGCACTTTACCACTGTTTCACTTATAATTGCATCTTACTGCATTTTTTTATTTTTTTGAATGAGGGATAGTTATTCATGCTAAATTTTTTATTTTTGCTGCATAGCTTTTTGAATTAGTGCACTTTATCATTGTTTCACAACATTATCGCATATTACTGCATGTTTTTATTTTTTGTTGAAATTAGGGATAGTCATTCCTGCATATTTGTCTATTTTTGCTGCATAGCTTCTTAGCGCACCATTTATTATTATTATTATTATTATTATTATTACATATACACAAATACACAGGGCACCCCATGATTGTGTTTTCAGATCAAGGGGCAACAGATGCATAAATAGATTGCAGAGAATAGTCAGCCAGGAATAAAGTTACAGAAGACGTCAACAGAATGTAAGAGGGAAATGGTAGACATTGCACACAATGTAGGAGGCAAATCTAGCTATTTATAAACCAAGCCCAATACAGCACAATAGAGAAACTAGTAGTGGGGGAACCCTCCGTTCATCTCTCTGTTTTACTGTCAGGGATACAAGGCATGCCTAGACCAGAAAGGTCATGTGACCTGGGATATCTGTAGATTGAGGTGAGCCTGGTTTATATGGTGACAAAAGTATCCACCTTTTCCTATTTCCCATGAAAGAGATCTCTCTGTATACAGCACAATGCATGGGTCTCTCTGTATACTGCACAATGAATTAATCTCCCTGTATTCAGTACAGTACATGGATCTCTTTACAACACAGACCAGTGTAGTCATCTCTCTATATACAATGCATGGCTCTCTATATACACCCCCATATCTGGTGGTATCCTGCATTGTTACTATATTGCTGGGATTTGTAGTCCTCTATACAGTGGTGGAACTACCAGGTTCTTGCACCGGGTCTTTGAGGTTTCTAGTTCCACCTCTTGTTAAATACACACATTTTCTGCTAAATCTCAGCATATAAACAAAGAAAAATAAAACATTCCAAATTGTGCTACACCAATGGAATATTAGGGTTAGTCATTCCTTGATTTCTACCTCCCTGAACTCCATATCAGATCTCATGGTTATCACTCACCTCTCTGCACACCATTCAATAAGAGTTTCTATGGCTGCCCCAGCACCAATTAAATAAAAACCTTACACACAGCAGGGAGCAATGATGACAATTCAGTCACAGTGACCCCTGTGGTGGGATAACTATTAGGCCCCTTTCACACGATCGGACCGTTCAGGTCCGCCTGTCAGTTTTGACGGCGGACCTGAACGGGCGCTCCATGTTAGTCTATGGAGCGTCGGATGTCAGCGGAGACATGTCCGCTGACATCCGACCTGGTCCTATCCGCTAAAAGCAGACGGATGGCTCTACGTCCAGGTCCATCGCTGGCGGATCGGATCGGGTGAGATCTGATGAAAACGGACATGCTGTCTGTTTTCATCCAATCCCTCCATAGGCGGCAGCGGCGCCTGACAAGCCCCTCCTGTCATCCGCTGGCTCAGCGGAGATCAACAGACAGATCTCCCGCTGAGCCGGCGGACCGAGGTGGACTCCGTAGAAACAGAGTCCACCTCATGCGAAAGGGGCCTTACACAACATAACTGAACCAGAACTTGCAGCAGACTTGCAGAATGTTGGCAAAGAAAGTTGATTTGGAGTCATGCAATGTAGATTTGCTGTAATTGTGCAACAAACTCGTAAAGCCTGGCAAGTCTAGTGATAGCTTAGCAAGTCATTTTCAAACTTGCAGCACAATTACTTGCTATCTGGGCCCATTTAAGGAAATGATTCTTTTCAGGAAATTTCATGTTAAAACAATTATGTTTCCAATAGAAATTTATTTTCTAAATTGTAAAGTGTATATCAAAGCAAAAAAAAGGAAAAATATATTCAGCACATCTCTGTAATACATGTGCATTTGATCATGTTTTATCAATTTAAAATGCTGCAAGTACAGAAAAATACCCATTAACAGTATTGGAAAATCCAGTGTGCACTTAAATTCATGTAGAGAGCTTTCAATGCTTTTTCTGTTGAACTGAAATGCTAAGCAGGAATAAGGTTTGGAATTGCTGCTACCATAGGTTGTTGGCGAATATTGTAAGTTCAGGAATCACAGTCCTGGCAAAGTAATGTGCAAATTTAACCACAAGATTTTTTTTATCCATAATGCTCTGTATTGCATTTCAACTATGGCCAGCAGGCTTAAAATGACCAATAAAAGCTTTTGGTTAAAGTGGAACTTCAACTTTGATTATAAAATTATGATTTCATCTGTAATTACCTCCTGAATTAAGTCCTTCCGTTGCTTTTCCTCACAGGTCACCAGCCTGTCAGTAATCACTTCCAGCTGCAGATGAATACCTTAGTATCGGCTGTGCTGCTACAGAGGTGATGTCATGATGTTAGGGACTACTGAGGTGACATCATCACATTACTGCTGCTAATGCTGTTTAGAATGAAATGGATTACAGTTTGCATAGAATCCCACCCAGTCATGCATACCACCCAGCCATGCCTGTAGTACACTTGCCGTGTTAGACAGCTATTGGGGGGGGGGGGGGGATAACATATCATATTACTCCCCTTCTACTGCTCACAGCTCTTCCCAGAGCTGCCAAAGAACCATAGGACATGTTGCTTCAGGAAATTACATGGGCAAAAAATAATTTAATAATTTAAGAATAAATATTATTTAATAATTTATTTCCTCCTGGTGCCCTGGCCTTGCAAATGGTGCTGAGATGGAATTTATGCTATATACTGCAATAGAGGCAAGAGTCGGCAGTAGGGATGAGCCGAACACCCCCCGGTTCGGTTCGCACCAGAACCCGCGAACGGACCGAAAGTTCGCACGAACGTTAGAACCCCATTGACGTCTATGGGACTCGAACGTTCGAAATCAAAAGTGCTCATTTTAAAGGCTAATTTGCATGGTATTGTCCTAAAAAGGGTTTGGGGACCCGGGTCCTACCCCAGGGGACATGTATCAATGCAAAAAAAACTTTTAAAAATGGCCGTTTTTTCGGGAGCAGTGATTTTAATGATGCTTAAAGTAAAAAAAAAAAGTGAAATATTCCTTTAAATATCGTACCTGGGGGGTGTCTATAGTATGCCTGTAAAGTGACGCGTGTTTCCCATGTTTAGAACAGTCCCTGCACCAAATGTCATTTTTAAAGGAAAAAATCTCATTTAAAACTGCTTGCGGGTTTAATGTCATGTCGGGTCATGGCAATATGGATGAAAATCAGTGAGACAAACGGCATGGGTACCCCCCCAGTCCATTACCAGGCCCTTTGGGTCTTGTATGGATATTAAGGGGAACCCCGCACCCAAATTAAAATAAGGAAAGGTGTGGGGCCACCAGGCCCTATATACTCTGAACAGCAGTATACAGGCGGTGCAAACAAGACAGGGACTGTAGGTTTGTTGTTAAGTAGAATCTGTTTGTAATTTTGAACATTTTTAACGTGTTTAGCTCCAGCCAAAAAATCTTTTCTAAGCTTTTTGGAAAACATAGGGAAGGGTTATCACCCCTGTGACATTTGTTTTGCTGTCTTTCTTCCTCTTCAGAAGATTTCACCTCACTTTTTTGTCCCAATGAAAAATGTTTTTTGAAAATTTGGGTTTTTTTGTGGAACAAGGATTGGAAAGCATCAGTGGAAAGGAGAAATTGTTTTCCCATATTAACTCTTACAGGAGAGAATTTCCCTTCCTAGGGGTAGATTTCATCTCACTTCCTGTTGTCTCCTTCCGTTTGCAAGTAGGAGTCGTTTGTAAGTTAGATGTTTGAAAGTAGGGTCCTGCCCTATATACTCAGCAGAAATTTGGGCCTTAGGTGTTGCTGTGGCCACAACACTGTAAGCCCTCACAGGGCCCTGCTGTGAAATATTAGATCAAGAATTGTAATTACATGCCCCTGTTGAACAGGAGCTGAAAAATTAGGCCTTAGGCACTGGTGCTGGTGCCACAACACTGCAACCCCTCACAGACACTCTAGTTGGAACGCAGGAACGAGCCCTGCTGCAAAGTATTGCTTCAAAAATTGTAATTACACGCCCCTGTTAGACAGGGGCAGAAAAATTGGGCCTTAGGCACTGGTGCTGGTGCCACAACACTGCAACCCCTCACAGACACTCTAGTTGGAACGCAGGAATGAGCCCTGCTGCAAAGTATTGCATCAAAAATTGTAATTACACGCCCCTGTTAGACAGGGGCAGAAAAATTGGGCCTTAGGCACTGGTGCTGGTGCCACAACACTGCAACCCCTCACAGACACTCTAGTTGGAATGCAGGAACGAGCCCTGCTGCAAAGTATTACATCAAAAATTGTAATTACACGCCCCTGTTAAACAGGGGCTGAAAAATTGTGCCTTAGGCACTGGTGGTGGCGCCCAGAACCAAAAATGTTCTTACAAGCTATCAGCGTGATGATTGAGGAGGAAGAGGATAATTACTCAGGGATAGTCACTCAGCATCAGCATAGGCAGTCTTTGAAGGGATCTGAGATTTCAAAAAAAATTATTCGGTTACATCAGCATCAGGTGCTTGGTAGCTGGTGGTGATCCAAGACTGATTCATTTTTATGAAGGTCAGCCGATCGACCGAGTCGGTGGACAGACGCACCCTGTGATCGGTTACCACGCCTCCAGCAGCACTGAATGTGCGTTCCGAAAGAACGCTGGATGCAGGACAGGCCAGTAGCTCAATTGCATACTGTGCAAGCTCTGGCCAGTGATCCATCCTCAAGACCCAGTAACCCAGAGGATTTTCGGTGGGAAAGGTGTCCAAGTCTGATCTTGCCCCTAGGTATTCCTGCACCATGTAAAACAGATGCTGGCGATGGTTGCTGGAACCGATCATACCTTGGGGCTGCGGACCAAAAAATTGTCTGAACGCATCGGTCAGACGGCCACCTTCTCCACCGCTCCTTCTTTGACTGACCGAAGCCTCAGCAACACGTTGTCCAGAAACAGGAGTTTGTAACCTCCCAGTCTCTGGGAACGCGTTGCACAGACCTTTCTGCAAGGCCTCCCGAAGATGTTTCATCCTCTGCTCCCTCTGCGATGGCAAGATAAGGTCCGCAACCTTACCCTTGTAACGTGGATCAAGGAGGGTTGCCAGCCAGTATTGGTCCTTCTCCTTGATACCACGAATACGAGGATCCTTACGCAGGCTTTGCAGGATCAGGGAGGCCATGCAGCGTAGGTTTGCTGAGGCATTCGGTCCGGAGTCCTCTGGGTCACTAAGGACAACAACGTCCGCAGCCACCTCCTCCCAGCCACGTACAAGTCCATGTGTTCCTTGGGACTGATCCCTTAAAGACTGCTGCTGATGCTGAGTGCCAGGCTCCACCTCCATACTGACACAATCTTCCTCCTCCTCCTCCTCCTCGTCCTCTTCCTGTGTGATCGGCGGGCACGCAGGAACACTGTCTGGATAAAGAGGGCCTTGAGAGCTAAGGAAGTCCTCCTCTTCCTGCCTCTGTTCTGCCTCAAGTGCCCTGTCCATTATTCCACGCAGCGTGTGCTCCAACAGGTGGACAAGGGGGACAGCGTCACTGATGCATGCACTGTCACTGCTCACCATCCTCGTGGCCTCCTCAAATGGTGACAGGACAGTGCATGCATCCCTGATCATGGCCCACTGGCATGGGGAAAAAAACCAAGCTCCCCTGACCCTGTCCTGGTGCCATAGTCGCACAGGTACTCATTGATGGCCCTCTGCTGCGTGTGCAGCCGCTGCAGCATGGCCAACGTTGAGTTCCACCTGGTGGGCATGTCACAGATTAGGCGGTTCTTGGGCAGGTTAAACTCCTTTTGGAGGTCCGTCAGCCGAGCACTGGCATTATATGACCGGCGGAAATGCACACAGACTTTCCTGGCCTGCCTCAGGACATCCTGTAAGCCCGGGTACCTGCCCAAGAACCGCTGCACCACCAAGTTAAGGACGTGAGCCAAACAGGGCACATGGGTCATTTGTCCCTGTCGGAGGGCAGAGAGGAGGTTGGTGCCATTGTCGCAAACCACCATTCCTGCCTTAAGTTGACGTGGCGTCAACCACCTCTGAACCTGCCCCTGCAGAGCTGACAGAACCTCTACCCCAGTGTGGCTCCTGTCCCCCAAGCACACCAGCTCAAGCACCGCATGGTATCTTTTGGCCTGCGTACTTGCGTAGCCCCTTGAACGCCTACGGAGCACCGCTGGTTCCGAGGAAGAGGCCATGGAGGAAGAAGAAGAGGAGGGGGTGGAGGAGAGAGGTGTGTCACAATCAGCATTTTGGAGGTGTGGTGGCGGAACAACCTCCAACACTACTGCACCTTGTCCTGCATCCTTCCCAGCTGCCAGCAGAGTCACCCAATGCGCCGTGAAACTTAGGTAACGTCCCTGTCCATGCCTGCTGGACCATGAGTCAGCGGTAATATGCACCTTACCGCTGACCGCCCTGTCCAGCGAGGCATGGACATTGCCTTCCACATGCCGGTAGAGAGCTGGAATCGCCTTCCGTGAGAAAAAGTGGCGTTTGGGTACCTGCCACTGAGGAACCGCACATTCCACAAACTCACGGAAGGGGGCAGAGTCTACCAACTGAAAAGGCAGCAGTTGAAGTGCTAGCAATTTTGCCAAGCTAGCATTCAACCGCTGGGCATGTGGATGGCTGGGAGCAAACTTCTTTCGGCGGTGCAGCAGCTGGGGCAGGGAAATTTGCCTGGTACAATCTGACGTCGGTGTACCAAAAGCAGATTGCCCACAAGTACTTGGCTGTGACACACCTAATTCTACACCTTCATTCCTCTCACTGCAGGTCTCAGAGAGGACTGAAGGTCTAGTGGGGTTGGAAATCTCAGCTGATGAGGAGCAAGGAGAGATCCTCTTTGTTCTTTGGTGTGGGTCTTTTAGATACGCTTGCCAACGAACTGCATGGCAGGTCAACATATGTCTGGTCAAGCATGTGGTACCCAAGCGGGAGATGTTTTGGCCACGCGAGATACGCTTGAGACATATGTTGCAAATAGCAGCGGTGCGATCTGATGCACTCGTCTCAAAAAAGGCCCACACCAAAGAACTTTTTGAATAACGCGCAGAGACTGCAGCGCCCTGCACATGTGGAGCTTTGGGGTGTGATGCAGTCAATGTGCTGCCCTTAGGCTGGCCCCTGGAGGGCATCCTGCCTCGTTGGTGATGTGCCGCCTCCTCCTCCTCCTCCTCCTCTCTCCTATCAGGCACCCACGTTGAGTCAGTGACCTCATCATCCCCTCCCTCCTCATCACTGGAGCAAACCTGGCAGTATGCTGCAACAGGGGGAGCATGACTGCCATATTGCTGTCCTTCTTGGGCACCCCCTCTGTCCGTGCTCATGTTACTGCCTTCATCGAGCTCAGTATCATCATCAGAGCCTTCCAAACGCTGGGCATCCTCCTGGAGCATGTACCCAACACTGTGGTCAAACAGTTCTAGGGAATCCTCAGGAGGACATGGTGGAGCTAGGGAAGGAGTCACTGATGACATTGAGCTGAGGGAAGAGGCCGCTGCTTTGCCAGACAAAGCACCCTGGGCATGGGTGAGAGAGGATGAGGAGGATGAGGACGGCTTGGTCATCCACTCGACCAAGTCTTCCGCATGTTGCGGCTCAACACGGCCAGCTGCCGAAAAAAAGGCCAAGCGTGTCCCATGGCCACGTGCTGATGAGGATGCACCGTCTCCACGACCAGCACTAGACACAGAGCCTGCTTGCCCTCTCTTATTGGCTTGTGACTGTCTGCCTCTCCTTCTTGGCCTTCCAGACATACTAATGGCCTGTAGCTGCACTAAGCTGGGATAGAACACCTGTAATTTTCTTCAGGTAGCTTTATATACTGTAACCAGACAAGCCTGCCTGTCAGTAGGAAGATAACAGGAACGGATCTAGCTGAACACTGTGAGCAGGACGCACTGCACTAAATGTAAATAGCAGGAACGGATCTAGCTGAACACTGTGAGCAAGACGCACTGCACTAAATGTAAATAGCAGGAACGGATCTAGCTGAACACTGTGAGCAGGACGCACTGCACTAAATGTAAATAGCAGGAACGGATCTAGCTGAACACTGTGAGCAGGACGCACTGCACTAAATGTAAATAGCAGGAACGGATCTAGCTGAACACTGTGAGCAGGACGCACTGCACTAAATGTAAATAGCAGGAACGGATCTAGCTGAACACTGTGAGCAGGACGCACTGCACTAAATGTAAATAGCAGGAACGGATCTAGCTGAACACTGTGAGCAGGACGCACTGCACTAAATGTAAATAGCAGGAACGGATCTAGCTGAACACTGTGAGCAGGACGCACTGCACTAAATGTAAATAGCAGGAACGGATCTAGCTGAACACTGTGAGCAGGACGCACTGCACTAAATGTAAATAGCAGGAACGGATCTAGCTGAACACTGTGAGCAGGACGCACTGCACTAAATGTAAATAGCAGGAACGGATCTAGCTGAACACTGTGAGCAGGACGCACTGCACTAAATGTAAATAGCAGGAACGGATCTAGCTGAACACTGTGAGCAGGACGCACTGCACTAAATGTAAATAGCAGGAACGGATCTAGCTGAACACTGTGAGCAGGACGCACTGCACTAAATGTAAATAGCAGGAACGGATCTAGCTGAACACTGTGAGCAGGACGCACTGCACTAAATGTAAATAGCAGGAACGGATCTAGCTGAACACTGTGAGCAGGACGCACTGCACTAAATGTAAATAACAGGAACGGATCTAGCTGAACACTGTGAGCAGGACGCACTGCACTAAATGTAAATAGCAGGAACGGATCTAGCTGAACACTGTGAGCAGGACGCACTGCACTAAATGTAAATAGCAGGAACGGATCTAGCTGAACACTGTGAGCAGGACGCACTGCACTAAATGTAAATAGCAGGAACGGATCTAGCTGAACACTGTGAGCAGGACGCACTGCACTAAATGTAAATAGCAGGAACGGATCTAGCTGAACACTGTGAGCAGGATGCACTGCACTAAATGTAAATAACAGGAACGGATCTAGCTGAACACTGTGAGCAGGACGCACTGCACTAAATGTAAATAGCAGGAACGGATCTAGCTGAACACTGTGAGCAGGACGCACTGCACTAAATGTAAATAGCAGGAACGGATCTAGCTGAACACTGTGAGCAGGACGCACTGCACTAAATGTAAATAGCAGGAACGGATCTAGCTGAACACTGTGAGCAGGACGCACTGCACTAAATGTAAATAGTCTAGATAGAAGATAACAGGAACGGATCTAGCTAAACTGAATACAGTGTATATATATATATGCAACACCTGGGATGCATATATATACACAATACACTGTAAGTGCAGCTAACTGACTGACTGTTCTGCCTAATCTATCTAACTCAAATCAAATGACACTGTCTCTCTCTCTCTCTATCTCTCAGCACACCGGAACACACACTACACAGGGCCGCCGTGCAGGCGGCCTTATATAGTGTGGGGCGTGTACTAAATCCCCTGAGCCATAATTGACCAAAGCCACCCTGGCTTTGGCCAATTACAGCTCTCTCTACTGACGGCGCTGTGATTGGCCAAGCATGCGGGTCATAGTGCATGCTTGGCCAATCATCAGCCAGCAATGCACTGCGATGCCGCAGTGAATTATGGGCCGTGACGCGCCACACGAATTTGGCGCGAACGGCCCATATCGTTCGCAATTCGACGGACGGTCGAACAGCCAATGTTCGAGTCGAACATGGGTTCGACTCGAACACGAAGCTCATCCCTAGTCGGCAGCTGTTTTAATCAAGATAAAGGAAAAGCTGGAAAACAGCATAGAGAAAGTATAGGGTCAGTTTGGAAAACTGCACTTTTATTTTGATTGCCAACTCTTTGGCCAATCAACTTGCTGCCTTTTTTTGTTCTTATTGTCTTTCATTTTATTTTTTTTGTCAGTCATCTTATTTTGTGGTTAATTTAACATCACCATTCGCTTTTAGCTGCTGTCTCATCCAAAACAAACTTTTTTTTGCTGCAAGGCTTTCCTTATTTATTTTGGAGGTGTATTTTTTATTGTATGTTAATAGGGTCTTTATGTTAGGCTTAACTGCTTTTTTATGCTGCAAGGCTTTTATTGTGGGCTTTTATTTTAGGGTGGTACTGTATTCTGTGTTTTTTCTTTCTGTAGCACCCCCTAGCTGTGTTGCTAGTGTGCTAGAAGTAGATTTTTGTTAGGGTAGGTAAATTAAGGCTTGGCTGGCAGCCAAGCCTGTGTGTTTTTCTGGGTCAGGGTTCAAGTGACTCAGGGAGGGTTGGATGACTCACAGGCAGAATCTCTGAGATCTCCCCCTACTTCTGGAAACTTGTAGAAGATTACAGAAGAATGGGAGTGGAGGTAAGGGCCCTGACCAATCCAACAGATGGGTTGGCAGGGGGCAGTTCCCCTAAATACTCAGGGTCAGCCCAGCTAGGGCAGTGGAGTTTGGGTGAAAGCTGGAGATGGCGTGTTAGGCTGTCAGTGGCCCTTGAGGGTAGCCCCCAGTCTGGGGGGGTGACCTCAGGCCTGAGCTCAGGTGCAGAAGGGACCTTCTTCAGGACACAAAGAGGTGTCCTGACCAGAGGCACGGGAGCCAAGTGGAGGACAGCAGGAGAACACTGCCAATCAAATCTCCAGGGAGGAAGGCAGCCAGGTGGGCTGGTGAGTGTTACAGTCAAGAAGGACTGAGAGGCATGCCTGAGAGGACTAAGGAGAACGGTCTGAGATGGATGCAGAGTCAGTCTGGGAGGACTGTGGAGTCTTAGCCAGGAGGGCTAGTGAAAGGGCTAGCTGCAGCCAGGTGGGCTGGCAGTGCCTGAAGAGGTGGTGCTGGGATCAGTAGCCACAGGAGGACAGCTGGGCACTAGGACTTTTTGCTACACTACCAAAGGGGTCCGCAGTCCCTGCCTGAAAAGGGCATTTGCTATTGGTCTGATTGCACTCTTGTCAGACCATCTATACAGTGCCAGCTGGTCCTGAGAGTTGTAGTTCTACAAGCTAGACTTCTGCTTGAGGTAGAAGGAAAGTGTATATAAGGACTGTATATAGTTGTGTTTTTGCAGAGTTCTGCTACTTTGATCAAGTGGGCATCCCATAATACCCTAATCTCTATCCAAGTTCAATACCCCTAATAAAATACAAAAACAAAGCTGCAAGGACTGCTTCATGACTCCAGAGTGCTGTGGAAAATTCTGTGTGCCTGGCTGTGCAGGGTGGGAGATACTTCATTCACCAGCAGCTCCTGCGGGGGGTAGTGCTACATTTGGGGGCTCGTCTGGGATATTTGCCCACGGATAACCTGTCAGCTGTTGCTTTTAGCAATCAGAGTTTCTCATTGATCCAAGGAACTGTGCCTTGTTCCAAGACCACCAGAGGTGTTGAATCAGGGATGTATTTATGTGCTATGCCTGCTTGTGACTGTTGCTCTAAAAACCAAGTGCCTTCGTCCATAGCAACCAGCTGGAGCTGCCATTGAAATTACTGCTGCCCTGCATTCCCAGTTTCCCCGACTGTGGCTGGGATGAACACTTGTATTCACCTGCTTTTTAGTGAACTGTATAATGTGCTGTCAACCACGGCAACCACGGCGGGCGATTGCGCCCTTGGATTACAACGTGTGCGCTGTTACCCATGGCATCTACGGCAAACGATCACGCCCATGGATTAAAAATATTTCCAGCAATTTGCTTAAAGCTGAAAAAGGTGACTTTATGTTCTAAAATCCTGCTAAACACAGTAAAGTAGGTACAGAAATGTCTTCTGTTGCCCATGGTGATCGAGGTAAGCCAGCGGTGCCTGCAAGGGGGTGTTTGCCAGTTTTCCAACCTCGGCTAATGGGAAGGACTGTCCTAAACCTGCTAACTACAGCGAAATATGTGCCATAGACTTTGCTGTTACCAAAGGCAATCACAAATGTCAGCTGCCACCTGCTCCCAGTTGCTCTGGCACAGTTGGTGCAGAACCGCATGTCTAGGCAAGTTCTGTAAGTATCAGTGTGCCTACAAACTTCAGAACAGGGAGCAAAGGGTTACAGCAGAGAGCGTGGGAAAAGGCCACTCCCAAGCCAGTCTGGAAGCTTGGGGGTGGAGTCACGCCCCGGAGGAGACCCAGTGGTCCCTGCTAGCAGCGTGAGAGGGGAGCAAGATGGTGAAGGGTTCACACATTTACCCAGCTTTGACTTGGTTGCCTGATCTGCAGGAGCAGGACTCCTCTGCGAAAGACAGTGACATTGGGGAGGAAGGTTGGATATCTGCCGTGGCCTGCAGCACAGTTCGGGACCTGTGTTTGTGAGTGCTGCCCAGCAGAAGCCAGATGACATCCCTGAAGTGCCGGTCATACCCAATAACCCTGCCAGCCCTGCCTGGAAAGAGCCTTTGCAGGAAGATGACAAGTCTTCAGGTGAGCCAGTGGAGAGTGGTAGTGGTGGGGACATAGACTGGGGATCACCCAGACTTCAGGCACACTCTGGGCCCATGGATGACGAGTTTGCAGACTGGTCATCCCACAGCAGCTCGGAGGAGTGGGAGTGGGGACCTACTCAGAGGCAGGAGGAGGCACCAGTAGAGGTGCTGAACATGCCAGATCCAGCTGATGGGACCAAGGAAGCCACTGAAGCCCAAGTCAGTGTTAAGTGGACCTTCCTTAACAGACCCCCAAGCACCCAGATAGAGCAGCTGAATTCAGGCAGTGGGTAGTGAGGTTGCCCAGCGCCTGTGTCCTTCCAGGGAAAATGAAAAAAAGCCCAGAGAACTGCCCAGGTTTCCCTGGCTCCAGTGGGAATTTCAGCAAAAGGCAGCTCTGGATTGGGGTGTGGACTACCCCAAAGTGCCTCCTGATACTATGGACGTCATGGACTACTCCCGGAGAAAATGGGATGATGACCTGGTACGGGAATATATGCATATCCCTAAGCCTCTGCAGGTGCCAGACTGTAAGGAGACCAGGCCTAGTTTCAGTACATTCGCCAGGAAAGGAGCCTGGGGAAAGCAATCTACAAGGACAGAGTGGTAATTGTGAAGGAGGGGCGTCCAGCTAGAAACCACTCTGTTGCAGTCAGAAAAGCTGATGGCAGCATGAGAAGGTTGCTTGATCCAGATCTCTATGTGTGAAGGACTGCTGGAGTGTGCAGCTCACAGGCGGAGATTGCCATATGGACAGCTGGGAGATTGCTGCCTGTGCCTTGCTTTTCTGTTTTTTTTGGACTAAGCCAGCCTGCTACCCTGAGCTAGGCCAGCTGGATGAACTCTTCCCACTGATGAGCTTAGATGAGGCCTAGATCCTGACACAAGCTTTTGAAAAGAGCCTGCTGACCAAGGGAGGGGCCCATCTCGCCAGGGACTCTAAAGAAAGAAAAATTATGTTTTAAAATGTTTATTTTTCTGCCAGCCAGATCATTACCCCCTGCTGAGAGAAAAAAAGTGTGCTTTGCTGTTTACCTTTCTGTCAGTATGATCATAACTCCCCGCTGACAGAATCTGTGAATAGTTAGTTGAAGTTAGTGGTAGAGATATATATTTTTGTGTTTTTATGTTTTGCAGGTGTCGTTGTGGGTGGCCACTCACATTTTTCCAGTGATCTGAAGGGGCTTTTCTCAAGGGGGAGGCGCTCCGGCCTTACTTGTATCTTTTTGAATACTGTGTAGTGTTAGCTGCAGGGACCTGTAGCTAGGATGTAAATATTGTGGTTATGTCTTGCATATACTGCTGCAAAGAGATTTTGTATATTTTTGATACCTTATTTATTTATAGCCCCGTCCAAGTTGTTTCCTTTTTCCCCTCCTAAAACTATTACTGTATTTTTATGGGATGCCCTTGCTCCTGGGCCCAGCAGCCACTATTTCAAATTCCCAGTTATAGGGAGCCCTCTTAAAGAGAGCCCCCCCCCTTTCAGTGGAGGAAGGACCCCAATGGCGACACATCCTCCCTCTAGACTTCTGGGTAGGTTCGAGGACCCACACTCTCCCTCCTAGTGGGAAAAGAAATACAGACAAAAGTGAAAAGTGACAAAATGTAAGAGAAAATTAAAATAAACAAATAGTGCCAATGCTGGTGCACTGGCTAGGCCCCGAGGCCTGGTAACAAAAACTGCCCCTGACTTAGCCTAAAGGCCTAGTCCATAGAAGCACAGTGCAGAAAAATCTTAGCAACTTGGCCATCTGCCTTTTCAAACAGTCGGGTTCGCAAACCCAAGTGCTACCCAGGAGCATTCATGGGGTAGGCAGCTCCCTGGGGCACAGATTCTCTGCCTTCCCAATCCATGGCCAGACAAGGTAGACCCATTCAAATCATAAGGCACTGGGCCCCTCCAGCCTCCCCTGGGGATTTACTCCCATGCTCCATATCTCTAGGGCATCCCGGTTTGGGTTCCAGCAAGTACTAGCCTTCAGGGCCCCCATCATACCAGCAGGGACACTATATAGCCAGCCATTCCTGCCAAAAGGCCAGAAAAGCAGCTTTGGTCAGAGTTTTTAATTGTTAAGCAGATACTAATACAAGTTTCTTAACACTTAGCATTCTAGGAAGGCAAAACCATTTGTATCTTCGATCTTTTACTACTATACACATAAAAATCAAATTCATCTGTTGTAGAGTTACACAACACTCCCAGAACCCCTCTCTAGGCTCAGTAGGACCCTGCTCATTAATTGAGAGTTCCACATGGCTGCTGTAGGTTGGTCTAGTCCAGGAGAAAAAGACAATTTTCTGTTGGGAACCTCTCTAGGTCAATAAACCCACTTCCTATGAGCCCAGGCTACGCACCTCATTGTCATGGACACCCCTATCGTAGGACTCTACAAAGAAAGTTGCTAATTTCACTACATGAGCATTATTTTTTTGCAGCACTGAGGATCCCCCACTGCTGATACCGGAGAAGAGGAAGTACTCCTCTTGTCACCAATAGTGTGTATATGGTGTACATTTTTTTAAATAAATTGGAAAGCAGTATGGGGTGGAAGGGAAGAGGAGGGATGGTTGTCCAACCTGGAAACTATCTTTAAAAGCTGCTTGTGAGTAGCAGACTGAACAATTACCTTTCAGCCTCCCTTCCCCAATTCCTTATTATGATTAAAATTCCAGTCTTACTATGGAGCACCATCGTCTATGAAAAGTCATCTGTGGAATCATTTTCCCAAACAACCTTCAAAATATTTGACCCTGTTATCAAATGTATAAAATAGATGTATTAGGTTTAATGTAAGTGTTTCCATATTGTGTGTGGGACACACAAAAGAGAATCTTTAGGAATAGTAACCGCTAAATCAATGCATATGCTTTAAAGGGTAACTACTGTATTCTGATAACAGTAAGTGTGTGATTAATGCACGTAATGATAATAATCAGTCTATGAGTTCTTTTTTTTAATTTCAAATTATTTTATATTTGTCTCCACATTTACATGTAGACTAAGCTGTCTAGCTGAGAGGAGGTTTAAAGTCTATGTTACCCTAACATTCCATATTCCTGATATGTGCCTGCTGTACCTTGTACTTGTATAAAAAGTATCCTCTTTTTGCATTGCTTCATTTGTTTAAAATACCTGGTGATCATTCTAGTTCCCCTGCTTTCCTATATCAAACTAACCACACCATGCATGGAAATACATCCATCCCAGTGTGGTCAGTTTTCTTCTCTGCATTCTACTTAAGAGCACAGCCTGCCTATAATTCAATAGTCAGACTTGTGCCAAAATGCCCCCCCCCCCCCTACACAGCTAATCACTGGGAAGATCAGAGTACTGCTGTTTCTCTGACTTCTACTGACATGTCCCCTGCAGAGTTCACTTATTTAAAAAAGGTGCTTATAATGATATTTTATATATACAGAAATGTTTTTGCCTTGCATTTCTATTTTAAACTGAATAGGTTGTTTTACAACAGGGGTCTCAAACTGGCGGCCCTCCAGCTGTTGCGAAACTACAAGTCCCATCATGCCTCTGGCTGTGGGAATCATGCTTGTAACTTTCAGCCTTGCAATGCCTCATGGGACTTGTAGTTTCGCAACAGCTGGAGGGCCGCCAGTTTGAGACCCCTGTTTTACAAGGTAAGGTTTTACATACACTCACCTGCCACTTTATTAGGTACACCTGTTCAGTTGCTTGGTAATACAAATTGCCAATCAGCCAATCACATGGCAGCAACTCAATGCATTTAGGCATCTAGACGTGATGAAGACGACTTGCTAAAATTCAAACCATGCATCAGGTGGGGAAGAAATTGGATTTAACCGCTTCAGATCCGCGCTATTGCCAAATGACGGCAACAGCGCGGACCTACATTGCCGGGACGACGTCTATTGACGTCGTCCCGTGCACGAGCGGCCTGCGTGCCCCCTGCAGTGCGCGCGTGGCGCGCTCGGTGATCAGCGAGTCTATGAGACTCACCTGATCACAGATCAGAGTAAGGGGTCGGTCCCGACCCCTTACCACATGATCAGCTGTCAGCCAATCATGTGATGTAAACAGAGCCTGTAATCGGCTATTTTTTCTCCTCACGCTGACAGCGTGAGGAGGATAAAAAAAGCCAATCACCGGCGGCCATGAGAGGGACATCAGTCCCGATCACGGCGATCATCTGGCCCCTGCCAATAACACCTAGCAAAAGGGAGCAGTGCCACCTACCCGTGCCCACCAGCGTCACCCATCAGTGCCCACAGTGTCATCCATCAGTGCCCACAGTGCCATCCATCAGTGCCCCCCATCAGTGGTACCTATCAGTGCCCATCAGTGCCACCTATCCGTGCCACCCATCTGTGCCACCCATCAGTGCCGCCTTATCTGTGCTCATCAGTACCGCCTTTTCTGTCCCCATCAGTGCTGCCTTAACTGTCCCCATCAGTGCTGCCTTAACTGTGCCTATCAGTGCCTATCAGTGCCGCCTTAACTGTGCCTATCAGTGCCGCCTTAACTGTGCCTATCTGTGCCCATCAGTGCAGCCTATCAGCGCCCACCAGTGCTGCCTCATCAGTGCATATCAATGAAGGAGAAAAATTACCTGTTTGAAAAATGTTATAACAAACTATGAAACATGATTTTTTTTTCCAAATTTTCCATCTTTTTTTGTTTGTTTAGCAAAAAATAAAAATCCCAGCTGTGATTAAATACCACCAAAAGAAAGCTCTATTTGTGGGAAAAAATTATAAAAATTTCATTTGGATACAATGTTGTATGACCGCGCTGAAAGCTGAAAATTGGTCGGGGCAGGGCATGGTTGTTGGTGCCAGACGGGTTGGTCTGAGTGTTTCAAAAACTGTTGATCTGCTGGGATTTTCACGCACAACCATCTCTAGGGTTTACAGAGAATGGTCCGAAAAAGAGAAAATATCCACTGAGCAGAAGTTGTGTGGTCCAAAATGCCTTGCTGACATGCTTTAGTTGTCTCACAAGCAGCATGATCATGACATTTTAGCATGCATTAAGCACTGTTAAGCACACCCCAAATGTAACTGCACTTTAAAGTGGTAGTAAACACTTACATATAGTCACCAAAGTGACTAGCCTCAGGTGATACAGAGATCAAACAAATCCTCCTACATAAGTTGTAACTGTTTATCTGCCACCCTCTCTTCTCTTCTTTCTAAAACACACAGATCAAGCTCTATTTCTCTGCTCCAAGAGGCAGGGGACAGGTACCTGATGTCACACACAGCACAGAATAGTAGAATAGCGAGGAGAGCTCAGTGTTGCCTGAGACCTGGGTTGGGCATGCCCCCAACCCATGCCCACATTAGGGTTGCCAAATCATCCCTTTAATCCAGGACACATATGAATTACACAGGTTCTGAGGCTGATTTAATGCAGATAAGGCACCAAGTGAGTTTAATTACCACCTTAATCACCCATAGAACCTGTGTAATTCATGTGTGTCCTGGATTAAAGGGATGATGTGGCAACCCTAGCCCACATACACACACTCTCTCATAGGGAAACATGGACACACTGTGTGCCAGGGGCAGGGCTGTCTTTTTAGATTGTTTGGTCTCAACGTAACCAGTACACACTTTTTCAATGATATACTGTTCATTTTTCATTTCAGAGATTTACAACTATTTTAGGTGCAGTTACATCTAGTTTAGTAAGCCCCCAGTCTTATTTTTACCTGTCCCAGATCTTTTGAGATCTTCCCTGTATGGTCTCATGTGTACCACACAGACACATGTCAGAACCTTCACCATTGGGACCGTGCACGTGGATCACAATCTCATGTTGAATCCTATTGAGAGTTTGAACTACATACTCCACTGGGCCATTGATATATTGCAAATTTTATTCATTGGATAATAGCATCCATTTAAGATATTGAAATGGAGACTGCATCAACATGCAAATATCAAAAGAATGAAGACACACAAAGGAACAAACATAGTCTGTGGTTTTCTGGTAGATAACAGAATGGACAGAGACTAGACAGGATGCTTATCTCCTGTCACAGTCTATGTTTCTACTGCTGATGAGCTGATGGGGCCTTGTCTTACCAGCTGTTATTTATAACTACTACCCAAGAGACTTCAGTCTTCTTTCCATTCCTATGAAACTCTGCACCAGTTATTTCAATGATATCAACAATTATGATAAAAATAAAATGGATTACAGGCACGGAGATTTGGATAAGCAGGGAAAAACTCCAGGAACCTCCAGCAATAGCATTCTAAGATCACAGATTTTTAGGAATTACACATAATGACATAACAGTTCATACTCAGAGCACTGATAGTTATTATTTTCATATGTAGCATTCTAATTGTACTAGTAAGAAAATAACCGTAAAAAAGATGATAATGGTGCCACTGTGTCCCAGATTGCTTTCTTATGGGAATGTCATGCCATTGCACACTGGGCTTACAAATGGGCAGACAAGACAAAAAGTCTTTTCTGAATTTGCACTTGTTATAAAGTATTGGTGAAAAATGATTAGAACTGAGCTAACCGTACACTGATTTTAGCGTGACCAATTCTCTCATATGTCTCTGCTGCGTGAGATCCAGGAGAATAACCCTGATGATTTCAGGAATTTTCTCCGGATGATGGACCCCATTTTTCACCGTTTGTTGGCTTCGCTCACCCCTTAAATTAGCAGGCAGGACACCTGCATGCGGCAAGCCATCAGTACCGCAAGGCTAGTCCCCACCTTGCGGTACTTCGCGACGGGGAGAAGTCTACAGGACCTCAAGTTCTCTACAGGCATCTCCCCCAGGCTCTGGGGATCATTATTCCGGAGACCTGTTCTGCCATCATTCAGGTTCTGCAGAAGGACTATATTAGGCAAGTTTTATCCTTTAACATCACATTATATGTATTTAATGAATGCTAATGTTTTGTATTTCTTTCATCATTCCATAATTACCCTGATTGTAATATGCTGTGAATGTCCCCTTTGTCCTCATGCATCCTTGAATCTTTGAATGCTCCTTTTTTGGCCTACATGCATATTTGCCTTTGCTAACCTCCCCAGCATGCTATCCGGGGCCCATACACACCTAGCCTAGTCACTTAAACAATGTATTTTGTCAGCTCCATTGTACTGCTTTACCCTAAACACCCCCTATAACTTGTACAAATGTTATTGTTGTCCTTAAATTCATGCAGAGTGTCAGAGGCTTTTTTTGGGCTCACAAATTCATTTAGAACCCTCCCCCCCTAAAATTTTGACAATGGGCCATCAATGGGGGGTGCGGAATCTGATAAGTGGACCTTATTTTTTTGTCTTTTATTACGCATTAAAATCAATGTTATACTGATGTTGGCCAAGAATGTTTGTGTCTAATCTGCTTGCAATGTTTATGTGCAAAATGACTAACTTTTTTTTTCTTTTCAATCTTAGTTTATTTCAATATAAAGATTTAACAGAAAAAGAAGGTACTGTAAAGTATAATAATGTATACATTGCAAATAGAACAATAAAGGTATCCCTTATTATATATGTATGGAGTAATATGTCTTGGTATATAGCTTCCAGTAGCATACTGTATTAACGCATTAGATATATAGACCTGTAATGTAAATAGTAGAATAACATGTGTGGGGGAATCAACCTATTACCACTTTTATAATTTTGCGTGTTGACGTTATCAGGAGATTCCTCTTTTTCCAGCTAACACTCTGAAGAGACCCTCCAATCGTTTATTATAGATATTCAAGTTATTGGGCATTTCTGGAAGTATAATTGTTTTTAATATATATTTGAGTGACTGGTTCAGTACATAAAGAAAGAAAACAGAGAAAAGGTATGAGAGAAAGCATGTGGAAAAATAGGGGACGACAATGAAAGTGGGAGGCACCCCAACATGGCTAATCAGCGGATAGGGACGGGGCATCTCTGATCCATATGAGGAAGTCATCAGAGTATCGAAACATTGACCATGAGGTCCAAGTAATGGAGAACTGTTCCTCTTTCCCTGCTTCCTGCGCCAGCAAACGCTCCAGATCTCTTATCCGGTCCACTTCGACACCCCAATCCCCCAAAGAAGGCACATCTATTGTTCTCCAATGTCTGGGGATCACTGTCCTAACCGCGGCCAAAAAGTGGCGCAGTATGTCTTTTTTAATCAGCTTGAGTGGGCCCGGAAGCATAGATAGTAGGGTTATCTCTGGTGTGGGCTCAATTGAGGTCGCCATCAGCCTGTTGTATAGATCAAAGACCTTCTGCCAAAATTTCCGAATTGGAGGGCATGCCCACCATATGTGGAGCATTGTCCCACTAGAGGACAGGCATCTCCAACAAGTACCTGAGATAGAGGGATTAAATCGTTGAATAGTCACCGGGCATCTGTACCATCTCGTTAATAGCTTAAACCCCTTTTCTTGATTCTTAGTTGCCAAAGAGATCCTATGTGTTAAAATAAAGCTTTTTTGCCAGTCAGTTGGGGAGATGGAGTGCTGTAGATCTGATTCCCATTTCTGTGTGTATATTGGAAGGTCAGGGGTAGATACTTTTAACAGAAGGGAGTATAACAGTGATACTACATGTGCTGGGGGATCTGGCTGTAAGAGCAACTCATCAAAGTCTGTCGGGTCGTCTAGGATTTCTGAGATGGGGGAGAAAGTACATATGTATGATATTAATTGACTCCTTTGTAACCACATGGTTGGGGGCCCCACACTCGTCCGGGGAGGTATGTCTGGTCTCAAAGATGGGTCAGCGCGTAGTACCTGTGCCAAACGTCTATGACTCTGCCTATTCCAGGGTTCAAATCTCTCTTCAACCTCCGCCGGGGGGAAAGCCGGAGTCCCAAAAAGAGGAGTCATCGGGCCTCGGGGTTGGGATAATTTACTTGCTAATAGCAATCGATCCCATATCTGGAGAGTCTGATGGGTGAGGGCAGCAGAGAGGGCACCATCTCTACGCCGAGCCGCAGGTGTCCACGGCAGGGCGCAAAGATTAGCCTCATTGAGATGTTTTTCCAATTGAACCCAAATCTTGGAGGAAGGGTGGTGAAACCAATCCACAATGCGTGTGAGTACCGCTGCTTTGTGGTAGAAAGAGGCATCTGGAACCCCCGCCCCCCTTCGGAAGAGTCAATGTGTCATATTTTATCCTAGGGCGGTTTCCTTGCCATATAAATTTAGAAAAAAATCTGGCGTAGCTTTTTGAAAAATGGGGTGGGGATGTGAATAGGTAAAGTTTGGAAAAGGTAAAGGAATCGAGGGAGGACATCCATCTTTAAAACATTCAATCTACCCAACCAAGAGAGCTGTTTAGATGCATATGTGGTCAGATCCGCTTGTGTTCTAAGAAGTAGAGGGGTGAAGTTGCTGGTGAATAATTGGGTAGCGTCTGTTGGGATATGAATTCCTAAATAGCGAATAAATGTGGAGTTTGTCTTAAAAGGGAAGGAAGACGCTAGTTGTTGAAGAGTTGCTTCTGGGAGTGAAATATTGAGTATTTCTGACTTACTATGGTTAACTTTAAAGTTACTAACATCTCCATATCTCTGGAACTCCTGCATAATGGAGGGTAATGAGACTTGTGGTTGGGTCACAAATATGAGCAAGTCATCTGCAAATAGGGCAAGTTTAGTATGTATGGGGCCTATACTAACCCCGTGGACAGCCGGGTTGTTTCTGAGGGCAATGGCTAGGTGTTCCATAACAAGAACATAGAGAATGGGGGATAAAGGGCACCCCTGTCGGGTTCCATTGCGAATAGTAAATTTTGGGGCTAGAGATCCATTTAGCCTAATCCTGGCCGATGGGGAAGTATAGAGGGACATTATTCTTGAAAGCATATTTTGGCCCAGACCCAGCTGTTGTAGTGATAGACGCAAAAATTGCCAATCGACACGGTCGAAGGCCTTTTCCGCGTCCACCGTGAGAAGGCATAATGGGACATTGTGAGCTCGAGCATAATCTGTAATGAGAAGTGTTTTCAGGGTGTTATCTCGTGCCTCTCGTCCACTCACGAAGCCTACTTGATCTAGGTGTATTAATCGGGGTAGTAACGGTTGTAATCTATCAGCCAGCACCTTTGCATACACTTTCAGATTGACCCCTATCAGCGAAATGGGTCGGTAATTAGCACATATGGTCAGGTCTTTGTCTGGTTTTGGGATGAGAGTGATATGTGCCTCTAGAGTTTGCGGTGGGAATACCGATCGCTCAGAGATTGAGTTAAATACTTTTGTTAAGAAGGGAGTGAGAAGGGGAGCAAATTGTTTATAAAATTTTGGGGTGAAGCCATCAGGGCCCGGACTTTTACCAGATGGGGTAGAAGCAATAGCGCGGGCAACCTCATCTTCTGATATCGGAGCTTCCAGGTCCTCTATCGTTTCATCATCTAGAGTAGGTAGTGCGTTTTGTGTGATATATGAGGCTTGCGCGTCTGCTCTAGTATAGAGGGGTTCAGTGGGGCTTGTTACAGGTATGTTATAGAGGGATTGGTAAAAGTCCCGGAAAGCCTATCCCATCTCAGAGGGTGATGAGACAATTACCCCAGAGCTGTCCCGTATGTGGGGTATAAAGGTGTTAGGTTGTTTGGTATGTAGGGTGCGAGCTAGTGATCTACCACATTTATCCCGGAATTTGTATTGGTGAAAGGCTAATTTGTTCGCAAATGTACGGGCTGAAGCCTCATATAATTCCCTAAGTTGAGAGCGGGCGGAAGATACCTCCGCAAGCACCTCTACAGTCGGAGAGCGCTTGTGGGTAGTCTCTAGTGTCCTGAGTTTGTTTACAGCCTTGGTTATCGCAGCCGAGCATTATTTCTTCATGCGGGCACCCATTTGGATAAAACTACCCCGTAAGACCGCCTTTAAAGCCTCCCATTTAACGGGTGGTGCAGTGTCATCAGAGGCGTGGTCTGAAAAAAAATTTGAAATAGTCTCCGTTATCCGAGTATCGAACCCTGGCTCAGTCAGAAGCGAGTCATTCAACCGCCATGTCCATTCTTTTATTGGAGTAGAGGGGACTGCGAGTGTCAGGAATACAGGGGAATGGTCGGACCAGACCATAGGGTATACTTCACAATTTGGGGACCAATCTAAACAGCTGTGGTCGACCAAAAAATAGTCTAAACGGCTGTACGATCGGTGTACGTTGGAAAAGTGCGTGTAGTTTCGTGATTCTGGGTACAAAATCCGCCATATGTCTACAAGATGCATATTGTAGATGGCATGTTTTAGGGCCCGTATTTTAGGGAAGGATATAGAGGAACGGGATGTCGATGAATCTAGAAGTGGGTCCATGGGAGTATTGAAGTCCCCCCCCGAGTATGAGCTTACCCTCTGCGAAACCCGATAAGATCTTGAAATATTGTAAGGCCGATGGGACTTGGTGTGTGTTAGGTAAGTATAGATTAGCTATTGTAAATTTGGTCCCCCATAGAGAGATTTTCACAAAAACGTACCTGCCCTGGGGGTCCGCCATATGATCAAGCAATTCAATAGGGAGTGTTTTATGAAACGCAATAGATACTCCCTTAGATTTTTGTGTTGGATTGGTACTGTGGATCCATCTATTAAAATATCTACTGGCGCAGGAAGGGGTGGATTCAGAATGGAAGTGGGTCTCTTGCAACAAAAGCACGTTAACTCGTCTTTTGTGCATCTGATAAAGTATTTGCCCACGTTTCGAAGCAATGTTCAGCCCGTTGACGTTGTAGGAACAGAATTTCAATTGGGGGCGTGAGGTTACCGTGTGAGCCATGTCAGGGTGCTAGAGACCGAGTAGGGGGGAGAACAATAAAATATATAAAATAAATACGCAAAACAATTCGGGGTAGAACGAGGAGAAGAGGTGGGGTACTTAAGTAGGAAGAAGAGAAGAGAAAAAAAAAGAAGAGGGAAGAAAGGAGAGAGAAGAGTTTGAAGACAATAGAAAAAATAAGGTGTAAATGAAAGGACACCTAAAAAATGTGTCTAGAAAACTAATGTGTTTGCTAACGCAAAACACTGCGTGATATATCACGCTTTAGGCACAAACAGTGCCTGTCCTACTGTGGGGGGGAAGGTCGAAATGGGTGAACCTGAGCCGTGATCCCGACAGCGAATCAGGCATGTATATAGTATATGTGGCACATTAATCATGTAAAACATATGTGAAGCATAAGGCAGCTTAACGAGAACAGGTGAGAACAATCAACTAAATATCAACAATGAGTATAAGTAGTTAACCTGGGATCCTATAAAGAATAAATTGCAATTACATTAGTATCCTCTTGTAGATGACTCAGTTAGTCACAACTGTAGTACGCGCACAGGGGTACAGGGAGGGGGAGAGGGGGGGAGGCGGGGGCCCCACCCGAGGAGGCACCCAACCGCATCAAGCGCGGCGCTTTTTAAGCTTACATTCTCCCGAAATGGGGACAATCAAGACCGATGGCGAGACCTCTCCCCGGAGCGCCCCACCCCACCCCCACCACACGCCACAGAGGGAGGGGCCGAGAGGAAACAATCTGACATAAAGCAAAACATTTTATATAAAACTTTTGTTGTATTGTAGCAGAACCTGACTCCCTTCATAGTGAGAGTCCTTAGGTGACCTTAGACTATGTTCTCTCCCGAACCCCAGCCATATAATAAATTGGCAAAGAGCAGGGAAAGAGCCAAAAGGTCCGATCCCCACTGTCACTTCATCATCTACCAAGTGTTCCAGGGAGCTCATGTAACTTCTGACTTAATCTTCTGGAGAGGTAGGTCGTCTCATCCCTGGGCCAGAGGAGACTGACCTAGACCTAGGTCGTCTGCGACGCTGTGGGAGTGGGCCAAGGCCCAATTGTCTCGATCCATCGACTGGAGGGTCTAGCCAGTTTAAGATGTCTACCGGCTCTTGCTCAAGAAAGAGGAAAAAGTCAGGCAGCTGATCTGGGTCGGAGAGCGTGAGCCTGCTATCTCCCCGCGTCACCTTGATGCTGAAGGGGTGGCCCCATGTATAGGAGGCACCGGCTTGTCGTATAAGATCTAGTAGAGGGCGCACCACTCGACGCATGTATAGCGTGTTGCGAGACAAGTCTGGGTACAGTTGGATAGAGGCTCCAAAGAAGTCTACTGGGCCCA
Organism: Lithobates septentrionalis; assembly: GCA_037952835.1. Lineage (NCBI taxonomy): Eukaryota > Metazoa > Chordata > Amphibia > Anura > Ranidae > Lithobates > Lithobates septentrionalis. The sequence goes on from JBBDGP010000987.1 coordinate 1,542,547, forward strand.
CGTTCCATGCTTTTCGCATGATCTCTTCCTTTAAGGTATAATAATGGACCCTACAGAGGACATCACGGGGGCGACCTTCTCGGGCTCTCCCCGGCCCCCCCACCCTGTGAACACGGTCCAATTCAATTGGTGAAGTTGCCTCTCTTCCCAGCACTTTATTAAGGATGGATATGACAGTGGGCTTCAGTTCTGCTCCTGATGTTGCCTCAGGAAGACCTTGCAGTCTAATAATGTTTCTGCGACTGCGATTTTCGCTGTCTTCTATGTGAAGCTGTTGGTGGCGTAGGCGACGGAGGTGTGTCGCGGAAGCAGATTCCAGGGCTGTTATACGTGCCTCATGGTCATCCTGAGCAGTATTTAAAACCGATACCGCTTCCTCATTAGCTGTAACTTTTTGTCTCAGCGCGTTCAGCTCTACTTGTAGGGAATCCTCCATCTTACTTGCCCATATTTCGAAATCAGATCTGAAAGCAGACAATAGGGCTGTAGTTTCCGTTCTAATAGGCACTCCTGTCAGGGGGTGAGGCGTTGTCTGTAGTTCCCCGGTGTCTGTGTCTTGCGATGTGACTGCTTTTGTAGAGGAGGCTGATGTCTCTCCTCTGGGTTCTTGGTGTTTCTCATTTGCGTCTAGAGTCATGCAAGCTGTTGCGGGAATGGCGGTGGGTGGCTTGGTCTTTCCTGGGTTGCGGCCATGCGCCATCTTGTCTTTAGGTGTTCGGGGATCAGTCGGCGCTGTTCTAAGTAGATACCTTTGTATGGTGCCTTGTTGAGGGTCAGCAGGTTCCGAGGAGTGTGAGCTAGCTGCCGCCATGTAGATTGCAGGTGTGCTGTATTGCGGGAATAGCCTGCGGCTGTCGGGATGGCACGGGTCTCAGGGGCGTGTGGCTTCAGCCATCCATGTTTGATTGCTCTCTATCAAAGCCCCCTCCTCCACAAAAATAAGGGGGGTCTGGGGGGGGGGGGCAGGCCGAGAAAGCAGTAATGTCCCCCTGCCAGCACGGATGGCGATTCTAAGTGCTGTGTGCTCAAATGCAATGGGAGGAGAGCACAATCTAGGTGCGATTCGTCACCTTACAGTGTGGGCCCGGCATCACTGTTAGGCCGCAAGATGGTGGCCGATGCTGGATGTTCTCAAAGTGAAAAAAAAATAAATTTAAAAATGGCCTGTACCTTAGTCTCTGGTGTAGTGGAGGGGTGTCCACCGTACAGGATGGTGTGTTGGGGGTCTCCTGTGCCTCCGATTTCGGCCCCAAGGCCCGGTATTCGTGTAGGCCTCACAGGCCTTGGATCCGCTGTAGGCCGCGGATGCCTGAGGCCCACATCCGCGGATGCTGTAGTGGGATCCTGGGTGCCCGGTCCGTGCGGTCAGCTCCGGAGGCAACGGTCCTGAATATGGGCCGATCAGTCGCCCCCCGCACCGCCGATCGCGGTACGCGAGTCCGGGGATTCCGGCTGTCTTGTAGGCCGCAAGATGGCAGCCGGTGTCTAATGCAGGGCCGGCGGCGGCCTTAGATGTAGCTAATCCGCCGGGTGGACGGAGTAATTTGCCCCCAGAGTGATGCAGCTAGCCCCTGGCAGTCGTGAGGTGCAGCTGGGGGAAGGTTTTAGGAATTTTAGGCTCCGGATGGCTCTGGATTGCAGAGGGCTCAGCGGAGCTCCTCTGCAGCACGTCCACCCACCTCGACGTCCGGACACGCCCCCCCTAACTTTTTTTTCTGTTTGGACTCCACAGTTTCCTTCAATGGCACAGGAATGGCAGACTGTGGCATCCCACTTTGCCCATCGTTGGGACTTTCTCAAATGCAAAGGGAAAATAGATGGGAAGCACATCCACATCGTCCCACCACCCCATTCGGGGTCATACTATTTTACCTATAAGGGGTTTCATAGTATCGTGTTGATGGCGGTGGTGTTGGCGACATACGAGTTTCTCTATGTGGACGTGGGGAAGAATGGCCGGATGTCGGATGGTGGAGTCTTTGCCCAGACCGAGTTCCACGGACGTCTCCAGAGTGGTGGCTTGGGATTGCCACCTGCGGAAGAGAACGTAGAAGGACTTCCGTTTGTTTTTATTGCTGGTGAAGCATTTGGTCTGGCCAATCACATGATGAGGTCATTCCCCCAGAAGACCCTCACCCCGGTGAAGATGGTTTTTAATTACTGGCTGGCCAGAGCCCAAAGAGATATGGAGAATACCTTTGGGATAATGGCCTTTCTAACGGCAATCAACCTGGTGGAGTACAAACTGAACCACATTGTTTTATGCTGCTGCATCCTGCACAACTTTTTAAAAAGAAATGCTCCAAATTATATAGCCTCAGTTGGGCCTGAGGACAGACTTCAGGAACCAACACTGATGACCCTGGAAGCTGTCTGTCCTGACTTGCCCCCCCAAAGCGCCCGTGAAGTGCGTGAAAAATATGTGGAATATATTATGGGTATGGGGGCCATTGCTATGCCAACTAATTTGTAAATATTTTTTAAATAAACAAAAAATTGATATGATAAAATCTTGATTTGGATTTACTGCTTGTGTTTGTTTTATCTGTCTCCTAGGTTCTCCTAGTGCACTTTTAGTGCCAAGTGATTTTCACATTATTTAAATAACACTCATTGTCACTGTAAACACCAACTTAATACAAAAAGTGTTATTGAGCATTGAAAGAAGAAGCCACACATTGTTGAGTAGAAAGCCTTTTACTCCGTGCACATTCACATGTGTGTTTTATAAAACATTTGGCGGTAAAAAAAAAACATCTTTTTTTTCAAAGTTTTACCATGAAATTTTGGAAAAAATACAGAAACAGGCATGTTTCCAAACATAACATACACAACTCTGGAACTTACAAAGTTCAACATTGCAAAAAAAAGGCAATATCAGACATTTTATAGTGTTAAAAAGGTCTTGATCTTGCCTTCATCAGATGGGGTGAAGTCACCCCTGTAAAAGCCAAATTTAGAAGATGCACACAAATTGTGGGTCAAAATGGGGATTTCCTTTCTGATCCCATACCTAATGTCAACATGTGCTATCTCCAATCATGGGGGATCAATGGACATGTTTTGGGGGTGCAACCACTTCCTCTCACCTACTAGAGTTGGGAGGAAGGGGTTGCACCCAAAAAACGCGTACATTTAAATCCCCTGATGGCAGATAGCACATGTTGACACACTGTGTGCATCTTCCAAATTTGGCTTTTAAACTGTATTCAAATTTTAGATAACATTTTTAGAAGAAAAAATAAAAAAAAGTCAGGAATCTTTTTAGGATTTAGATTCTCCCTAGTACATCAATCATGTTCTTCAGTCTTTGTTCAATCTCCTTGTTTTTTTCCTTGATAAGGTCCAAATCACAACTACAAAACATGATTTTGAAGCCGTTGTGCACTGTCACTGGTGAAATGACTCGATTTTGGTACCACAACCTGAACATCACCTAAAATAAAAATACACACCATGTATTAAAAATATGCAGGCATACATCTATTACCTGAATCTGTGGTGTCCGACACTGACCTGTTGTGGTGCCAAATTCGAGCACTTCTTCCACCTCTCCTTCCTCCACATCCTGAGGTACCTCAATATTCTGCTCCCCTTCTTCATAAGGTGTGGTGTTGCTGGTGTCCTGAGCGAGCCTTTTCTCCCCTATGAGAATGAAACAAAAGGTATACTTAGCAGACAGATATCTGTGGACAGAAATATGAATGTGAAACATTGCTTGGAAGTGGTGTACAATTGTCTGTTTGGGCAGAGTTACAAGTTGAAGACATGATTAATTCCCTTAACCAAGCTGGAATACTTACCTTTTTTGGACAAGTTTCACACATGGAGACACCCCAAGTATCCACTGGAGCTAAAAAGAGAGAGGGGCGCACCGGCCATGTGCATTATCTTTTGTAAAACATTTATTGAATAAAATAGTAAAAGAAATTACTCACAAGCAGTTGTACAGTCAGGTGCCATAAAACACGAGCAGCTACAAGCAGCAAGTAGTTATAGTGATGAGCGAAGCCTTACAAAGGTCTTAGAGGAACATACAGGCATCACTACTAGCTAACGCGTTTCGAAGGGCACGTCCCTTCTTCATCAGAGCTCAGCAGTGCTTGTAGCTGTGCAGATGCCTGTATGTTCCTCTAAGACCTTTGTAAGGCTTCGCTCATCACTATAACTACTTGCTGCTTGTAGCTGCTCGTGTTTTATGGCACCTGACTGTACAACTGCTTGTGAGTAATTTCTTTTACTATTTTATTCAATAAATGTTTTACAAAAGATAATGCACATGGCCGGTGCGCCCCTCTCTCTTTTTATGTCTTTGTTTGCTAGGATTCCCCATCCTTGAGGGCAGCAAAGCCTGTGTCATTTTTCCATATATCTGGTTGACCACTTGTGCGCAGGAGTCATTTTCTTTTTTCTATATCCACTGGAGCACCTGTGTGGGTCACCCTAAAAAATGTGCTCTGGTGTCCCACACTAGTGCTCCAGAGTCCAGATGTGTAAACAGCTGCTGAGTGTCCTCTTCTTACATTCCACTGAATCAAGTTTGCAATTAATTCTAGTTTCAAAGACATCTAGACAACAATGTCCTAAACTTCTTTTTATACAAATTATCATGACCAAATGTAGTTAACCCCGTATCTGTAAAAAACATTGTATTTAGTTGGCAAACGAAATATGTTTATTACGACCGATTACTGTGCCCACAAACATGAAAGTAGCCATTTTAAACTGCATGCAAGTAATAATAAGAATAGGAACACACGACAACTACTTACTACAAGCACTTTCTTGATCCTTCTATACTAATCTTGCTCCCTTAATTTGAGGTCCGACCAGCATTTCCTCAATTGCTCCTTGAATCGTCGTACCCCAAAATTCCGGTGCAGACTCTTCACAACTTTAGTCATGATCTTGGCCTTTCTCATATTTGGGTTTAGGTATGGTCCATACCTCCCGTCATAGTCGGCCCTCTTCAATATGTCCACAATCTCCACCATCTCTTTAAAGGACATATTTGAGGCCTCGGCTTTCCTCCTCGTTACTGCTATTACGCACCTGCTGTGTCTCCGCCATATTCCTCTCTCACTGCGACGAAAGAGACGGGGCGGGGAATATTCTAGGAAGAATGACAGGGGCGGGCGACGCGGGCGGAGTTTCACGCATGCGCAGCTTCACGCATGCGCAGTGTATATAAAGCGCAACACGCGTGCGTCGTATGTACGATCTGTGAACGGAGGAAGGTGTAGCGGAAGCGCCGATTGTTATAACGAAGGTACAATTTTAAGTTGGTGCATCATTAGCCTATACTGCTTATAGATTGAGGCCTATATTGGGTCAAGATTAGGAGAGTTTTGCCTAACATTAGGGTTTGTCTTGTGTTGTGTCTTGCAGAGAAAATGGATCTATTCAATGACGAGAACTTTATGCCCATATTCATTGATATGTACAGGGAGCTGCTTTGTCTGTGGCAGGTAATCCACCCCTTTTATAACAATAAACTAAAGAGGAAGGCAGCGCTGAATCAGTTGGTGGAATTTGTGAAGCCGGTGATCCCCACGGCAGACATCCCCTATTTGAAGGCCCTAATTGGGGGCATGAGGAGCACTTATAATAGGGAGCTCAAGAAGGTCCAGGATTCCCTGAGATCAGGTGCTGCAGCAGATGACATTTATGTACCCTGGCTGTGGTACTATGACAGACTGCATTTTCTGGCAGGCCAGGATGAACCCAGGCCAGCACTCTCCAGTTTTCCTTTCACACTTCCTTCCCCCCCAGCTGAGGCTTCCGATGTCCAATCTGGGCCTTCCAGGCAGCAACATATGGAGGAGCCCAGCTTGAGCAAGGTATAGCATTTTTCAAAATATTTCTGGTTGTCAAATTAATGATGTTAAATATATGCTAATTTTGATCACTAATTTCTGATTTCACAAAGTGTTATACAAATCAATAGACAGTAGTGGCCACAAATGATTGGGACAAGAATGAAAAATGCTGGGGTCAAAATGATAGTCTTTTCTATTTATTAACATTAAATTTGCAACAGTCATGAGATGAAAATTGTGTGTGATTGATGAACCAAAAACTAAAACGATGTCCCTTTTTCATACACAGGAAAGCTTCAGCCAGGCAGTGGAAAGTGGCAGCCAGGAGGTGGCCGGGCCCAGTAGCCTGCCAGAATTGCAGGTCCCTCCCCTGCACATTCCAACAAAAAGTGCCAGGAAGAGGAGTAACGTGAAGGAGGCAGCAATTGGCCTATTTCTGAAGGCTATTCAGAACCCCCCACAGTGTTTAAGAGGACTTTGCATACATTACAGCCTGCAAAATGCTGGAAATGGAGGAGGGCCAATGCCTCTTATGTGAGGAAGTAATGTGACAAGCCCTAAAAAAAGGGGTTGAGGGGCCAACTCAAAAGTCAAAGCCACATTTGTGAGTTGAACCATGGTCCTCCTCCTCCTCCTCCACCTCCTGCCACACCTCCAACACCACAGCCACAGCCTGGAAGGAAGCATCTAAGGAAGACCAGAGAGTGATGGCCTGGGTTCAGTCTGGTCTGGCAAAAGATGCAGGCTGCAGTATGACCACAGCCTGGGGACAGATATCCCATCTGCTGCTGTTCCTGATCTCTTGTAGTCCTGGACTGGATTGTGCTCACTTTTATTAGGACTCCTCAGACCACCAATTTTGACTGTAAATGATGTCTGCCCTGGGGTACAAAGGCTTCGCAAATTTCACCAGTTTCACCAGCGTTGCCTTCCTCTTTATTTTGTTATGACCCAGAATAAATGGGTATTTTGTTTTCAGAAATACTTGCCTATGTGTTTTACTTCAAAAAGATCAGTTTGTTTGTGAGTAGGCAGATACATTTAAAAAATACAATGTCAAATTAACAAGGGACACCAACCAACCTCCTTGAGATTCACAAATACAAGATAATAATGGTGTTGTGGAAACGTGACATACAAAAACAAAAAACAAAAATGGAGATCACTATAAAATAATTAAAAAGAACAACAGGAGATCTTGATAAAAAAAAATTACTATAACAATTATTTCTAAACATTATTAGGGAGATCTGGCTTGAAAAACAAAAAAGATTATTCAGGAGATCATGAGAAATATTAAAGAAATCAGTTTGTGAGAACTCTGTGTGAATATGAGCTGCAAAACAACGTCATTCTTCTAGCATTATAAAGAAGAAGAGAATGCGCTGCATTGAAAGATTTAAAAATTTGCAGTGTGACGAATGTGCTATCTCCATTACGAACGGTCGTTTTACCAGACTGAGCTGCTCCGTCTCGTACTTGATTATGAGCATGCGTGGTTTTTTGCGCATCGGAATTGCATACACACGAACTGAATTTCTGAATTTCCATCGGAAAAATTGAGAACATGCTCTCAATCTTCTGCTGGGCGGAAATTCGGCCAGCAAACGTCTGATGGAGCATACACACGGTCGCATTTTCCGACCAAAAGCTCTCATCGGTCTTTTGCTGGCCAACTTTCCGATCGTGTGTATGCGGCATTAGCCTATTTCTGACATTTGTTGCTTACAAGTTAAAATCTGTATTTTATGGTAGAAAATTACTTAGAACCCCAAACACTATATATATATATATATATATATATATATATATATATATATATATTTTAGCAGAGACCCTAGAGAATAAAATGGCGATCGTTGCAATATTTTATGTCACACGATAGTTGCTCTGCGATCTTTCAAACGCAATTTTTTGGGGAAAAAAAACACTTTCATGAATAAAAAAACCCCGAAACCGTAAAGTTAATGTGCGTACCGTTGGCGCTAAGGTTTAAAGCAAAACTCCAGCTTTACTTTCAAATTAAAAATTACACTGTTCAATACCTGTTAAATAGATTTAAAAAAAAAACAGCTTTTGTTGCACTACTCAACACCTCTGTGGCAATGTTTTCCACAGACTTGTTGGCAGGTGTAGTTCTTACTCCACCCAGTAAGTGGTGCCTTGCTGCTTCAGGGATGCAGTGGAATCCTAAGGGGAGTGTAGTTCCTTTGCAGCCTTCGTAGGTGCCAAAGGGGGAAACGTCTATCTGATTGGTCGTTGCTGCCCCACAGTGACTTCCTGAAGCCATCTTGGTTGGGGCAATGTATCTGGCTCTATTGCTGTATCTGGTGTGGATTTTGTGAGTGGATAGGGTAGAGAGAGGAACCCTATTCGATAGGAAGAGAGAAATAGCATCAGGAAAAGGGTCTAAGGCAAGAAGGAACAGAGTAGGGGACTCTGCATTTCGCTCCTACCTCCAGTACCTCTATTACCTCTTACTTCAGGTCTATTTGAGCTGCCTCTTGTGATGGTCACCTGCCAGCCAGCCACCCCTCTAGCCAATGCTGCCCCAGTAATGCTGATTCAGTCTGTGCTGTGACCTACTGTGCCTTAGAAAAAAAAAAAAACACTGCATATCAGCTCTAGACAACAATTTCCCTGTATCAGCCGGCATAGCTATACTGCTCCACCAGTCCTAAACCTTAAGAACCGCGTTAGCATTTGCCTGTACCTGTGTGGAGTAGGGATGAGCTTTGAGTTTGAGTCAAACTCATGTTCGACTCGAACATTGGCTGTTCGCAAGTTCGCCGAACACCGAACAATTTGGGGTGTTCGCGGCAAATTCGAATGCCGCGGAACACCCTTTAAAAGTCTATGGGAGAAATCAAAAGTGCTAATTTTAAAGGCTTATATGCAAGTTATTGTCATAAAAAGTGTTTGGGGACCTGGGTCCTGCCCCAGGGGACATGGATCAATGCAAAAAAAAGTCTTCTCTTCTTCTCTGTTTCTCTTCTTAATTTTCTTCTCCGGGCCGCTCCGCATCCATGCATGGAGGGAGGCTCCCGCTGTGTGACGGCGTCTCCTTATCTGACGGTTCTTAAATAACGGGGGGGGGGGGGCCACCCGGTGACCCCGCCCCCTCTGACGCATGGTGACTTGACGGGACTTCCCTGTGACGTCACGGGGAATGCCACAGGGAAGTCCCGTCATGTCCCGTGCATCAGAGGGGGCGGGGTCACTGGGTGGCCCCGCCCACCGTTATTTAAGAACCGTCAGATGAGGAGACGCCGTCACACAGCGGGAGCCTCCCTCCATGCATGGATGCGGAGCGGCCCGGAGAAGAAAATTAAGAAGAGAAACAGAGAAGAAGAGAAGAAGGAAGAAGAGAAGAGGATGAAGAAGAAGATGAAGAGAAGAGCGGGAGCCTCCCCCCCAATGCCATGGGTGCGGAGCGGCCCGAGGAGAAGAAGATAGAAGACGCCGCGGAGGAGATGCTGGACGAGAACGCCGGAGGAAGAACCAGAAGAGCCAGAAGAACCAGAAGAAGAAGAAGATGAAGGAAGAAAGAAGAAGCATTTAAATAAAGGAATTGTCAAAAACTGTCTCTTGTCATTTTTAACTATTTTGACACTTTTTTAGTGAAATGGTAGGGGTAAGTACCCCCTTACCATTTCACACAGGGGGGGGGGCGGGATCTGGGGGTCCCCTTGTTAAAGGGGGCTTCCAGATTCTGATAAGCCCCCCGCCCGCAGACCCCCACAACCACCGGCCACGGTTGTGGGGATGAGGCCCTTGTCCTCATCAACATGGGGACAAGGTGTTTTGGGGGGCTACCCCAAAGCACCCTCCCAATGTTGAGGGCATGTGGCCTGGTACGGTTCAGGAGGGGGGGGGGGCCGCACTCTCGCCCCCCCTCTTTTCCTGCGGCCTGCCAGGTTGCATGCTCGGATAAGGGTCTGGTATGGATTTTTGGGGGAACCCCACGCCGTTTTTTTGGGTTTTTTTGGCGCAGGGTTCCCCTTAATATCCATACCAGACCTGAAGGGCCTGGTATGGAATTTAGGGGGACTCCCTCTTCATTTTTTTTTTTTTTTATTTTGGTTCGGGGTTTCCCTGTGGGGAATTCCCATGCCATTTTTATCAATGAACTTCTATGTGTATTGACGGCAATGCAATAGCCGCGGGTAGTTTTAAATGAGTTTTTTCCTTCGAAATGTCATTTTGCTGTCAGGCTGTTCTAAACACGGGAAACATGCGCCCCTTTACAGGCATACTATAGACACCCCCCAGGTACGAAATTTAAAGGGATATTACACTTTTATTGTTTGACTTTAAGCATTATTAAAATCACTGCTCCTGAAAAAACGGCCGTTTTTAAAACTTTTTTTTGCATTGATCCATGTCCCCTGGGGCAGGACCCAGGTCCCCAAACAATTTTTATGACAATAACTTGCATATAAGCCTTTAAAATTAGCACTTTTGATTATTCATGTTCGTGTCCCATAGACTTTAACGGTGTTCGCGTGTTCGAGCGAACTTTTTTCCTGTTCGCATGTTCTGGTGCGAACCGAACAGGGGGGTGTTCGGCTCACCCCTAGTGTGGAGTGTGGTGACATGAACCTGTTACTAAAGTCTTATGGAACTGTTACTGCAACTTAGTACTAGCAAGCCTGTTACCACAAATGTTACTGGGTCTGTTGTTACCAGTAAAGGTGCAAAAAGTAGGTGTAGTAATGTTCCTAGCAGTCCAATCGTCAGGGAGACAAAATAGAACATCTTTCACCTTGACCACCCAAAATGGAACACTGTAAGCATCCTTCCTCTTGAACCACCAATGTAAGCGCTGGAGCATTGCTGCCTTCTTCAAATTGGGGAAAACCGGGGCTAGAAACAAACATAGGATGAAGGTGCACCAGCCTTGTGCATTACTGTATAGATACCATAATACTCACAAAGGGAGAATTAACACAGGTTTTAAGATAAACCAATGGCCACCAGACGCATCACCATCGGGTTTTGGCTGCAGCCGATGCATTTTGAGGGACAAGCCCTCTTCCTTAGATGTGGGGCACTATGGGCTCATGGTACTCCTGGACTGGGGACTTGGCTGAATGTTGTTCAGATTTCATTACATGAATGCCACACAGTACAAGAGGAAGGACAGCCCATAGCTGCCATGGAAGAGGATAAAGCACCTGTAAAGTCACTGGATCCGCCTAAAGATTACAAGATAGGGTTTAAAATGTATCTGAGGGAGGCTTAGGAGATGAAGAAGAAAGTGGGAGGACTATATTGGAGTGGAGCTGTAATTACCTATTAAAGCAGAACCTGCGTGAGGAGTGGTTGGGCTCTTGCCATAATGTGCATACTTGCCAATTATAGCAAAGTTACCCTATATTTTGCCCTCCTTGACAGATCCATGCTCTCCTCTATTGCCATTGTTTTCACTGCTTCTTCCAAAGCAGCATTCTTTCTTCACATATTGGGTAGCTACTAATGAGGTAACTTCTGTGCATAAATGCTGGAGTTACAATATACTGGCACCTTTCTTGACATGTAGTAGCGTACAGGTAGAAAATTTTCTGGCCAAACTGCTGTTCTTCTACACATATTACTATGCCAGTAGGCTGCACTTAATTTTAAACAGCTATAAACTTTGTGTGTATGAGGTGTGCCCTAAAAACTTCATGTAAATTCCCTGGCAGTACCTCCATTGCCCCGGTCCTTCTACCAAATCTGGGCTGTTCTGACAGTATAAAGACAGCTGAGTCTTGCTCTGTGTCTCTGAAATTGCTGCAGTGGCTGCTTTGTATTTAATGATACCTGCAAGTAATGTTTGCAGCCATCACTGACTAATTTTTTGCTACATTATTGTTACAACATTTTTACGCTAGGTATTTATAAGAGTGTCCTTTATTCAGCGCACAAAATCAGTAAAAGCAACCTAATAAAAGAAAAGTATTTTTTAATTGTTCCCATTCAATTTCTTGTTAACCTTTAATCAGTTCTAAATAACTTCCCCACACCCTTTAAAGAGATTGTAAACCTATCTGTGTAAGTTGTACCTATAGGTAAGCCTAGAATAAGGCTTACCTAAAAGTACTGTAACTATCTCCCAAACGTGCACTGTTTAGGAGATATTTACAGTTTACTGCTCCGATGTCATTGGCGCATGTGCTCTGAAGGAACGGCCGCCCGTGCCGTCTCTTAAGGCAAGTGTGCCATAACCAGCGGCTCCCGAGCGCAAGGGCAGGAGTGACATCACCCGACTCCGGGCCAGTCACAGAGCCGGAGTCCGAGGCCCCAGAAGGAAGATGGCCAAAGATGGATGCGGCCTGCAGCGGGGACGACGCGGGTTTCGTTTGCAGGTAAGTGTCACATAATGTGCTAGTATGCAATGCAAACCAGCACATTATGCCTTTACTTTGCACGGAAGAATAAAGAAAGAAAAACCCACCCGGGTTTACTTCCTCTTTAAGTGTAATTTTTTCCAGGTTACATTTTTTTGTGTCACATTAAAATAATATACAAACGTTTAAAAAAATTGTGCAAGAACTTAACTATGCTTAATGCCATTTTAGTGTAATTATAAATGGTACAAATTCTACAATAAAATTTTTATCTACACTTTTTATCTACAGAAACTAAAACGAATTGGTTAAACTACAGGTTTAATTTTGCTGTTATATTGCAAAGAAAATAAAACCACTTGTAAAAAACATTATTGCCAAAATAAAGTCTTGGCTGTTCAGCAAAAATGAATGTGTATATTATTTTGATAGCTTAAGTAATGACAAAAATTGATAGGTCGAAAGCTGAAATGTAAAAATTGCTCTGGTCCTGGTAGTGAGGTGTGGGAACTAAGGTGACAAAAAAATGTGCCCACGAAAGAAGTTTGACCTTGACTCTTACCTATTCATTTTTACTTGGAGAGTTTAGGTGATGCCTTAAGGACCCCTGGGCTTCACGAGGCTAGGGCTTTTCTGTTGAAAATAGCTCTCCTTAAGTTTGAGGATACGTAGCTAAGTTGGTTAGACCACTGGATAATAGAGATCAGCGAGGCAGGGAATCCAATGTTCCTATACTGGAACAAAATTATTGGATGCCCCTGGTGGGGGGGGGGGGGCTGTGATCGAGATTGGGGGTTCGGGAGGATGGGGAGGTCCTACGCCCGCAGTGTGTTCCCATTTGGGGTGGGCGACGGATACCTTGCCTGCTCCCTGAACCCTTGTGAATACAAGACAGAGCCTTCTTTTCCATACCAGCACTCCTCCCTCCCCAGCTTTGCTATAACCCTGCCTCCTCCTGTCTTCTGACCTTGCGGTATGCTCTTCTTATCTCGCTCTAGCAATTGAGACATGACAACCCAAGCTGATTCGTTCGACATGTTCTAAGGTTTTGCACTAACGTTACTTTATTTTATTTATCTCGCTTGTAAGCCCTGCATTAGGAGGCTAAGCCTCGGATTTATTTGTACTTCTAATTCCCTGCTACCTTTATCCCATGTAATGTTTGATGCAAATGTTGTGTCTGATATATTTTTATTATTAATAATAAAAATTTATTGAAAGGAAAAAAAAATGTGCCCACTTTCTCATTGGAAAGTCAAGAGTTTACCAAAACACAGGTTTCAGTACTGTTTACCTCTTAAAGTGGTTATAAACCCTTACATATGCAGTACCCATGGGCATCCGCATGGGGGGGGGGGAGCAAGTGCAACCACTGGAGCAAGGTGTTCGCAGACACAGCCCTCAAAATTTCCACTCGCCAAATATGAGCAAGTGAGTGGAAATTAGCGGAGGGCGAGTGTGAAGCAGGGACAGACTGGGCTGACAGTTTCCTGGCGGATCGCTTCTGGCAGAAGTGTTGCGGCCATCAGAATGGCCCGGAAGGGGGCTCCCTGCCCCCAGGCCACTCTGATGTCCTGTATAAAAGGCTGCACCACTTCTGCCAGAAGCGATTAGCCAGGAAACTGTCAGAAGGATCAAGGAACAGCTAGATGACACAGAGCGGGGATCTCCAGCCGAGAAGTGGCTTGTATATGAATAGCCGGTCGCTGTCAAACAAAGTTCCGCCTCCTGGACCAGCATTGGACTAGTGTGCTGTCTATTAGAGTAGCCAGTCTAATAGGGCATACACACGGTCGGACTTTGTTCGGACATTCCGACAACAAAATACTAGGATTTTTTACGACGGATGTTGGCTCAAACTTGTTTTGTCTACACACGGTCGCACAAAGTTGTCGGAAAATCCGATCGTTCTAAACGCGGTGACGTAAAACACGTACGTCGGGACTATAAACGGGGCAGTGGCCAATAGCTTTCATCTCTTTATTTATTCTGAGCATGCGTGGCACTTTGTCCGTCGGATTTGTGTACACACGATCGGAATTTCCGACAACGGATTTTGTTGTCGGAAAATTTTATCTCCTGCTCTCCAACTTTGTGTGTCGGAAAATCCGATGGAAAATGTCCGATGGAGCCCACACACGGTCGGAATTTCCGACAACACGCTCCGATCGGACATTTTCCATCGGAAAATCCGACCGTGTGTACGGGGCATAAGAGGTGGGACTTCCTTTGACAGCAGCAGCTATTCATATACAATCCATGTCTCAGCGGGCTCTGTGTCATCCGGCCGGGATAGCTCCCTGATTCCTCCCTGATGCATTGCTGGGAACTGATGAGGCTGCACATATGGGCAATGATAGGCTGCATTGATGGATACTGATATGCTGCACTGATGGCTAATGATACACTGCACGAATGGGCAATGATATGCTGCACGTATGGGCAATAATACGCTGCAGGTATGGGCAATAATACACTGCACTGATATGCTGCACTGATGGGCAATGCTATGCTGCACTGATGGGCAATGATAAGCTGAACTGATGGGCAATGCTTTGCTGCACTGATGGACAATGATATGCTGCACTGATGGGCAATGATACGCAACACTGATGGGCAATGATGGGCTGCATTGATGGGCAATAATATGGTGCACTGATGTACAATGATACGCTGCACTGATGGGCAATGATATGCTGCACAGATGGGCAATGATACACTGCACTTATGGGCAATGATACCCTACACTGGTGGGCACTGATAGGCTGCACTGATGGGCAATTATACGCTGCACTCATGGGCAATGATACGCTGCACTGATGGGCAATTATACACTGTACCTATGGGCACTGATATGCTGCACTGATGGGCAATGATTTGCTGCACTGATGGGCAATGGTAGGCTGCACTGATGGGCACTGATAGGCTGTACTGATGGGCAATGATATGCTGCACTGATGGGTAATGATACGCTACACTGATGGGCAATGATGGGCTGCATTGATGGGCAATAATATGCTGCACTGATGGGTAATGATATGCTACACTGATGGGCAATGATGGGCTGCATTGATGGGCAATGATATGCTGCACTGATGGGCAATGATACGCTGCACTGATGGGCAATGATTTGCTGCACTGATGGGCAATTATACACTGTACCTATGGGCACTGATATGCTGCACTGATGGGTAATGATACGCTACACTGATGGGCAATGATGGGCTGCATTGATGGGCAATAATATGCTGCACTGATGGGTAATGATATGCTACACTGATGGGCAATGATATGCTGCACTGATGGGTAATGATACGCTACACTGATGGGCAATGATGGGCTGCATTGATGGGCAATAATATGCTGCACTGATGGGTAATGATATGCTACACTGATGGGCAATGATGGGCTGCATTGATGGGCAATAATATGCTGCACTGATGGGCAATGGTAGGCTTCACTGATGGGCACTGATAGGCTGTACTGATGGGCAATGATATGCTGCACTGATGGGCAATGATATGCTGCACTGATGGGCAATATTATGGTGCATTGGTGGGCAATGATGGACTGCATTGATGGGCAAAAATATGCTGCTCTGATGGGCAATGATACCCTGCACTGATGGGCAATGATATGCTGCACTAGTGGGCACTGAAGGGATCAGGAGTGCACTATGTAGGGAGTGCAAGGTTCAGGAGTGCACTACATATGGATTGCAAGGTTCAGGAGTGCATTGCGTAGTGTGTGCAGGGTTCAGGAGAGCGCTGCATAGGGAGTGCATGGTTCAGGAGTGCACTGTGTAGGGAGTGCAGGGTTCAGGAGTGCACTGCGTAGGGAGTGCAGGGTTCAGGAGAGTGCTACGTAGAAAGTGGAAGGTTCAGGAGTGTGCTGCGGATGGAGTGCAGGGTTCAGGAGTGCACTGCGTAGGGAGTGCAGGGTTCAGGAGTGCGCTGCATAGGGAGTGCAGGGTTCAGGACTGTGCTGCGTAGGGAGTGCAGGGTTCAGGAGTGCGCTGCATAGGGAGTGCAGAGTTGAGGAGTGCGCTGCATAGGAAGTGCAGGGTTCAGGAGTGCACTGCATAGGGAGTGCAGGTTTTAGGAGTGTGCTGTGTATGGATTGCAGGGTTCAGGAGTGCACTGTGTAGGGAGTGCAGGGTTCAGGAGTGCACTGCTTAGGGAGTGCAGGGTTCAGGAGTTCGCTGCATAGGGCGTGCAGAGTTCAGGAGTGCGCTGCACAAGGAGTGCAGGGTTCAGTAGTGCGCTGTGTAGGGAGTGCAGGGTTCAGGAGTGCGCTGCATAGGTAGTGCAGGGTTCAGGAGTGTGCTGCGTAGGGAGTGCAGTGTTTAGGAGTGTGCTGCGTAGGGAGTGCAGGGTTCAGAAGTATGCTATGCACAGTGTGCAACATCTGATTTCCACCTCTCCTCCTGGGTTCTGACCTCACAGCATCTATGCTCTCTCATACCTTCCTACCTGGCCTAGCTCTGGTACCTCCCCTAGGCAGCTCCCTCCCTGTGTATTGGGCTATAGTTAGTACCACCCTGTGTAGGAGGATCTGTGTTCAGCATGTTCAGCACCAGTATCAGTGTTCAGTTCTGCTCTTTATGTCTTTATTTCACCATTACTTTATGCCGGGAGGACCGCACATGTGCTTAGCTCACAAAAAGCCGGCGCCGCTAGAGGGACTGAGGAGGAGAGAGAGCGAGAGATGTTCCCTTGCAGACTGGCCACGCATGCACTCACACAAAGCTGGCACTGTATGTGTGATGGAGGATGTTTACTCTTGTTGCCTGGGAGACCTGCCAGTGAGAAAAATAGACGGTGGTGACAAAAAGAGGCGGCAGCTGGCAGCCACTGCGCGGGACACATGACAAAGCCTGGCAGGCCAAATTCGGCCCAGGGACCTTGTGTTTGCCGCCTATGGTGTAGAGTATGCTGCTTGCTACAACAAAATCCAAGGCCACATGCTGTGGTATGCTACTAAAAGTCAGAATAGTTTAACCAATAGTAGTAGGCTGCTTGCAGTAGTAAGGAAGGTGATATATTTCAAACATTTCTTTCTTTTAATTTTAACGATTATGGCTTACAGCTAGGGATGGGCTGAACGGACCCCTGTTTGGTTCACACCAGAACTTTCAAACACCGCAAAAGTTCGGACCCGAATATCAAACCCCATTAAAGTCAATGGGACCCGAACGTCAAAAATCAAAAGTGCCCATTTTGAAGGCTTATATGCAAGTAATTGGGCATACAATGGTTATAGGGGTCTGGGTCCTGCCCTGGGGGACATGTATCAATAAATAAAAAATTTGTGAAAAATGTCATTTTTAAATGAGCATTTTTTATTTCCAAAGTGAAAGCATAAAAATGAAAAATTCCTTCCAATATAGTGCCTGGGGGGTCCCCTTATTCTACCTGTAAAGTGGCAGATTTGTACCATGTCTATAATCTGCTGCAGCAATAATTGCATTTATAAAGCCAAAAAAAATGACATTTTCCCTGCAAGCTGCCTTTATTTTGCTCAGCAACAGCTGGGGAGACAGTGTGTATGATGAGGCCACAATGTAGTCCTCCTCCCCTCTCTCCTCCTGTGTGTTCTGTGACACAGGAATGATGGTGTCTGGATAAAGTGAGCCTTGAGAGGAAAGGAAGTCTTCCTCTTGCTCCTGCTGTTGTGCCTGCAGTGCCCTGTCCATAATGCCATGCAGAGTCTGCTCCAGCAGGAACACAAAAGGGATTGTGTCACTGATGCATGCACTGTCACGGCTCACCATCCTTGTGGTCTCCTCAAATGGTGACAATACAGTGCATGCCTCCTTAATGATCAGCCATGCTGCATGTATAGCCTCTGCAGCATTGCCAAATTCGAGTTCCACCTGGTGGGTATGTCACAAATCAGGCGGTTAACGGGCAGGTGGAATTCCTGCTGAATTTCAGCCAACTGAGCACTGGCTGTGTATGACCGCCTGAAATGGCTACAGACTCTTCTGGCCAGCTTTAGTACATCTTGCAACCCTGGGTACGTATTTAGGAAACGCTGCACCACCAAATTGAGGACATGTGCCAGGAATGGCACATGTGTCAACTTTCCCTGACTAAGAGCGGACAGGAGGTTTGAGCCATTATCGCACACCACCATTCCCGGCTCCAGCTGGTGTGGTGTGAACCACCTCTGGGCCTGTTCCTGCAGAGCTGCAAGAATCTCTGCTCTAGTGTGGTTCCTGTGCACTAAACACACCGGCTGAAGCACTGCATGGCACCTTTTAGCCTGATTCATGGAATAGCCCTTTGAACGCTTAAGGGGTACCTGATGTTCATAGGACAATTCTGCAGAGGAGGGTATGGAGGTGGCGGAGGAGGAGGGGGTAGAGCTCACAGGTCTGGCATCATCACCACCAGCTGTATGGAGATGTGGGGGCACAACAAGCTGCAGCACCGAGCCCTGTGCATCCTATCGAGTTGCAAGCAGCGTTACCCAGTGTGCTGTGAACAAAATATATCGTCCCTGCCCATGCTTGCTGGACCACGTGTCAGGAGTAAGGTGGATTTTATGGCTGACTGCCTCACCCAATGATGCCAGAACATTCCCTTCCATGTGATGGTAGAGAGATGGAACGGCCTTGCGTGAAAAGTAGTACCAACTGGGAACCTGCCATTGTGGTACAGCACATTGTGTGAATTCACGGAAAGGGGCAGAATCCACCAGGCTAAAAGGCAGAAGATGGAGAGCCAACAGCTTTGACAAGCTTGCATTTAGACGCTGGGCACGTGGGTGTCAGGGACTGTATTTTTTTTCCCGCTGCAGCAGATGGGGCAGAGAAATTTGCCGGCTACAGTCTACAGCGGGTGGTGTGCTTCTGGCAGATGTGCTGCTAGGACCTGGGACACCCTGTGCTATAGCATCATCAGCGTCAGTGGAGGCTGCTGAGAGGTAATGACTCGGTATAGCAGGAGCAGACTGAAGTGGGTAAGGAGGAGGAGGGACAGGTTTGTGCCCCTTTTGTGTGACTTTTAGGTGCTCTTGCCAACGGGCTGAGTGGTTGGACGTTAAATGCCTTGTTAAGCATGTGGTACCCAAATGGTTGGTGCTTTTGTCACGTTTGATGTGCCTGAGACATAGTTTGCAGATCGCAACAGTGCGATCTGCTGCAGATGTGAGGAAAAATGCCCAGACAGCTGAGCTTTGGGGAGTGTGCCGGGAGATAACAGCTGCATAATGTGATTGAATAGGGTCACTGCTCTCTACTCCTTCCGGATGTCGGCCTCCTTGGGGTTGTGCCCCTCACCTTCAGTTTCCTCCTCTGCTTTATCTGGCACCTAAGTCACATCAGTGAGCTCATTATCATCATCTCCATCTCCTCCATCTTCTTCATTACCACTGGAGACAACTTGGCAATATGCTGCGGCTTGGAGAACATGAATGCCAATTTGTCTACCAGTGTTCCTCCCTCTCTCTAGGCTCATGTTCCTGTCACCCTCAACCTCAGAACCAACATCTGAATCCAGTAATGGCTGGGCATCATCAAGAAGCAAGTGGCTGATGCTGTGGTCATATAACTCAGTTGACTCCTCAATGGCTGATGTTGGGGCTATGGCAGGAATAGATGTGGACAAGGAGGCAGGTTTATCCACTCTGGCAACTGCAGGGGACTGAACACTTGTCTCTGCTTGCGTGACAGAGGATGAGGAAGGTTTAGTAAGCCAGTCCACCACCTCCTCTGGTGTATCACATGGGGGGTTGGGGAAGGGAAGAACCCAAAAGGGTGGGTTTAAGAAAAGGGGTTACTTAGTGCAACAATAGAATATGGAGTAGGTATAGTGATAAAATCAATTTTATTATCTTATACATAAAAAAGAAACACAATTAACTAATTAATTACTAGCAAAAATGGTAATATAATTAGGCCTAGAATAAACCAGACAAGACAGACTTGACAAAACACCACCTCCTCTGCATGCTGTGGCTGGATAGCATGGGCAAACTCACCAAACTGAGGAAATGGTGCCCTGCCTGAGAACTGACCACCACATCCACCTTTGCCTGTGCACACATTTGTTGCTGGCCCCCTTACAGTGCCAAGGGAACGTCTGCCTCTCCTTGTTGTCCTCCCAGACATTATTGGGAGGGAGGGGGCGGTGCTTATAAGCAAATGTAAAGAAGAAGTTGAAATCTGTGCGTAGATGCACTTTAATAAATGTAAAGAGGTCTTTGGTGCACTTTAATTTGAGTACTCACACTACACAGACACACTCCATGGATACACTATAATATAATGCAATATAATGCACCAAACGTACAGCAATGCACACAGATATAAATGTCTTTAAACTGGCAGTAACACACACAGAAGTAAATGGCATTAAACTGGCAGTAATGCACACAGAAGTAAATGGCATTAAACTGGCAGTAATGCACACAAAACTATATGGCATTAAACTGGCAGTAACGCACACAGAAGTAAATGGCGTTTAACTGGCAGTAACGCACAAAACTATATGGCGTTAAACTGGCAGTAACGCACACAGAACTATATGGCGTTAAACTGGCATTAATGTACACAGAACTATATGGTGTTAAACTGGTAGTAACGCACACAGAACTATATGGCGTTAAACTGGCAGTAACGCACACAGACCTATATGACGTTTAGCTGGCAGTAACGCAAACAGAACTGTATGGCATTAAACTGGCAGTAACATACACAGAACTATATGGCATCGAACTGGCAGTAACGCACACAGAAGTAAATGACAGTAAAATGGCAGTAACGCACACAGAAGTAAACGGCGTTAAACTGGTAGTAACGCACACAGTACTAAATGGCGTTAAACTGGCAGTAACGCACACAGAACTATATGACGTTAAACTGGCAGTAACGCAAACAGAACTGTATGGCATTAAACTGGCAGTAACGCACACAGAAGTAAATGACGGTAAAATGGCAGTAACGCACACAGAAGTAAACGGCGTTAAACTGGCAGTAACGCACACACAGAAGTAAATGGCGTTAAACTGGCAGTAACGCACACAAAACTATATGGCGTTAAACTGGCAGTAACGCACAAAGAAGTAAATGGCGTTAAACTGGCAGTAACGCACACAGAACTATATGGTGTTAAACTGGCAGTAATGCATACAAAACTATATGGCGTTAAACTGGTAGTAACGCACAATAAAGTAAATGGCTTTAAACTGGCAGTAACGCACACAGAGCTATATGACGTTAAACTGGCAGTAACGCACACATAACTATATGGCGTTAAACTGGCAGTAACGTACACAGAACTATATGGCGTTAAACTGGTAGTAATGCACACAGAACTATATGGCGTTAAACTGGCAGTAACGCATACAAAACTGTATGGCGTTAAACTGGCAGTAATGCACACAGAAGTAATTGGCTTTAAACTGACGGTAATGCACACAGAAGTAAATGGCGTGAAACTGGAAGTAATGCAATGAAATAGACGGTGTTCAACCGGCACTACACTGACGCTATCTGAACTGTCCCTACTCTAGCTATACACTAATGCAAAGATTACTGACACAGCCTTACTACACTACACTGAATCTATATGAGCTGTCCCTACTCTACACTAATGTATGTATGAATGACACAGTCTCACTACTCTACAGTGAAACTATATGAGCTGTCCCTACTCTATACTAATGTATGTATGAATGACACGGTCTCACTACACTACAGTAAAACTATCTGAGCTTTCCCTACTCTAACTGCACACTATGCAAAGCTGAATGATGGTCTTCCTCACTACACTCACACTATCCCTACACTGACACTAAACTAATATTCTACACTGACAATTGAAGCAAAGTAGCACAGTATAGCACATTAACTAACTCATAGCACTGAACAGAGCCCTGTTCTATCTCTCTCCACGCTCAAATCACACTGAAAATGGCTGCCATTAAAAGAATACTTTTATACTGTGGGGCGGGAATGAGCCATGATTGGATAAAGTCATGATGACAGTGTCCAATCATGACTCTGATAGTGCTCTGTGCCCTGATTGGCTGAAGCTTTCACTGCTTCAGCCAATCAGGGCTTGCAATGCACTGTTCAGTGCTGCAATGCATTGTGGTCGGTTCAGGGGGGCGAACAAACCGTCAAACAAGCAGTTTGCTCGGATGTTCGCTGAACAACCGAACAATGAAAGTTCGGCTCCAACTTATGCTCCGGCTGAACCATTCGCCCATCCCTACTTACAGCTAGTAAAAACTAAAAATTCAGTATCTCAGAATATGTTAATATTGTGAAAAAGTTCAATATTGTAGACTCTAAACAGCTAATTAACTCAAAACACCTGTAAAGGTTTCCTGAGCCTTTAAATAGTGTCTCTGTCTGGTTCAGTAGGTTATCTAATCATGGGAAAGACTGCTAACTTGATAGTTGTCCAGAAAACAGTCATAGACACCCTCCACAAGGAGGGTAAGTCACAAAAGGTAATTGCTAAAGAAGCTGGATGTTCACAGAGTGCTGTATTCAAGCATAATCATGGAAAGTTGAGTGGAAGGGAAAAGTGCACAAGCAACAGAGGATTGAGAAGCAAAGGTCATTCAAGAATTTGGGCGAGATTCACAAGGAGTGGACTACGACTGGTGTTAGAAGTAGACATGTGCAGTTCGTTTAGTTCCGAATATTGGAATTACAGTAGTACCAAATGTAAACAAATCCGAAATAACGAAAAAAAAATCCAATCAATTTCGAATAGTTTTCTAATTCGAATATTTTTCAAATTTGAATTTTAAACGTTTTAAAATTCGAAAAGTTTTCAAACACAAATTTCAAATTTCCAAAGAGAATAAAATAGCATAGAAAATAAAGGAATAGAATAGAAAAAAATTGAATACAATAGAAAAGAATAGTATAGAATTGAGTAGAATAAAAAAAAGAATAGAATAAAAAAGATAGAATATAACTGTCTTCTGAAATTCAAATTTCAAATAGAATAAATTCAAATACGGATACATAAGAAAAGAATGGAATAGAAAAAAAAAAGAATAGCATAGAATAAATTAAACTGGAATAGAAAAGAATAGAATTCCAAAAACAATAGAATAGAATAGAATAAAATAGAAAGAATATAACCATTTCCCAAAATTCAAGAAGAATCAATTTGTATTTGAATAGAATAGATTAGAATAGAATAGAAAATAACAGAATAGTATAGAAAAAAACAGAATAGAATATCATCTTCTGAAATTCGAACTTTGAATAGAAAATAATAGAATGGAAAAGAATAGAAAATAATAGAATAGGATAGAATAGAATAAACAGATAGAAAAAGAATAGAGTTAAAAAAACAATAGAATAGAATACAACGAATAGCACCATTTCCCAAAATTCAAATAGAATCAATTAAAATCTGAATAGAATAGAAAAGAATAGATTAGAATAGGAAGATGGTTATATTCTTTCTATTCTATTCTCTTGTTTTCTATACTATTCTGTTATTTTATATTATATTCTTTTCTTATCTATTCAAATTCAAATTGATTCTATTTGAATTTTGTGAAATGGTTATATTCTTTCTGTTCTATTCTATTGTTTTTTTTGATTCTATTCTTTTGTATTCTACTTTTTTTCTATTCAGATTTCAGAAGATGGTTATATTCTTTATATTTTATTCTATTATATTCTATTTGTTTCTATTCTATTCTGTTCTTTTATTTTCTATTCTATTTTGTTTTGTTTAACTATATTATATTCTATTATTTTATTTTCTGTTATATTCTTTTCTAGTCTATTATATGTTTTCTTTTCTATTCCTTTATCTTCTTTTCTATTTTATTCTCTTTGGAAATTGGAAAACAAATATCAAACTATTTGAATTTGAAAACATTTCTCTTTTGTTATATAGTGTATTTCAATGAATGCACAAGTTATTTTTTTATCTGAACCTCATGGACCCCCTGAAACCCATCCACGCACCACTTAGGGGTCCCTGGACCCTAGGTTAAGAAGTGCACTGTACTGTGCTCTGTACTATAGTTAAACCAGCCAAATCAAATAGGATTTTCTCTGCTTTCATCAAGCGCTAGAAAGCTTGCATGTAGTCCATATGGAAGAAATGAGTAAACCAATGGATTTTGTTTAAGCTGAAGCTGGAGCCACTATTATAACAGATTACAACTAAAACTGGATGAGGTAATATATTCATCTGGAAATGAGCTTTGAGTTAGAAATTAAGTAAAGAATTAAATACATTTTAAGCAGTCAACTCATCCATCTACTTTAATGTCACGCCATGCTTTACATAAAACTTATATTTTTTTCCTCTCTATAAATGAGTGAAATAGCAAAACTACCTATACTACTGCCACTACCACTGCTAGCAAGAGTTTCACACTACTGCTACAACTAGTGCAATTCTGTAGAAGTTATACTACTACAACCATTACCTACTGTATTGTTACAATAATACCTCACTACTATTATCCTTATTATTCTCAGCTACTGTTAATACAGCAGTACAACTACTACTTAACGTGTTTGTAAAGTCACTATGTGACTTTATATGTATCCCAGGCAGGTATGCTGCCAATACCAGAAGTGTGTTTGTTAGAAATAAAAAGACTAGCTTTTCTGACATTGCAGCTGTGCGCTCACGTGATCCCCCTGTGCTGGCCGGCCCCGATCTATGGAGAGAAGTGGGGGGGGGGCTGAGATTCCCCTGTGATATCACCCAGCCAGCAGAGGGAATCTCAGCACTAGGGTTGTCGAGATACCGATACTAGTAGCTGTCCCACATACGGGACACATACACCGTTCACCCCCCCCCCCCCCCCCCCCCGAAAAAAAGAAAAGCATTGTTAAAAAAATAAATAAATAAATCCACTGTCACGTGACATTAAAAAAAAAAGTATCGGTAATCAGTATCGGTGAGTACTTGAAAAAAAAGTATCGGTACTTGTACTCGGTCCTAAAAAAGTGGTATTGGGACAACCCTACTCAGCACCTCCCACATTGTCTCCATAGAGAAAAATGTTGAAAAATGCCCAACAAGCAGGGCTGGACTGGGACAAAAATGTGGCCCTGGACTTCATCCAGACCGGCCCAGGGCACAACACATCAGGGTACAGTGCACATCAGGGCACGGTACAGAGCCCAGCACATCAGGGTACAGCACATCAGGGTACAGAGCCCAACACATCAGGGTACAGAGCCCAGGACATCAGGGTACAGCACATCAGGGTACAGAGCCCAGCACATCAGGGCACAGCACATCAGGGCACAGAGCCCAGCACATCAGGGCACAAGGCACATCAGGGCACAAGGCACATCAGGGCACAACACATCAGGGTACAGGGCACAGCACATCAGGGTACAGCACATCAGGGCACAGCACATCAGGGTACAGAGCCCAGCACATCAGGGCACAAGGCACATCAGGGCATAACACATCAGGGTACAGGCACAGCACATCAGGGTACAGCACATCAGGGTACAGAGCCCAGCACATCAGGGCACAGCACATCAGAGTACAGAGCCCAGCATATCAGGGCACAAGGCACATCAGGGCACAACACATCAGGGTACAGGGCACAGCACATCAGGGTATAGCACATCAGGGTACAGGACACCAGGGTACAGAGCCCAGCACATCAGCGTACAGGTCACATCAGGGCACGACACATCAGGGTACAGTGCACAGCACATCAGGGTACAGCACATCAGGGCACGTCAGGGCACAGTACATCAGGGTACAAGGCACAGCACATCAGGGTACAGGACACAGCACATCAGGGTACAAGGCACAGCACATCAGGGTACAGCACATCAGGGCACGTCAGGGCACAGTACATCAGGGTACAGGACACAGCACATCAGGGTACAGGGCACAGCACATCAGGGTACAGAACACAGCACATCAGGGTACAGGGCACAGCACATCAGGGTACAGGGCACAGCACATCAGGGTACAGGGCACAGCACATCAGGGTATATCACATCAGGACATAGCACATCAGGGTACAGGACATCAGGGCACAGTACATCAGGGCACACGACATTGAGGCACAGCACACCGGGGCACAGCACACCGGGGCACAGGACATCAGGGCACAGCACATCAGGGCACAGGACATTGGGGCACAGGGCACATCAGGGCACGGGACACATCAGGGCATAGGACGTTGGGGCACAGCACATCAGTGCACGGGGCACATTGGGGCACATAGCACATCAGGGTACATAGCACATCAGGGCACGGGGTACATCAGGGCACATAGCACATCGGGGCACATCAGGGCACATAGCACATCGGGGGACATAGCACATCAGGGCACGGGGCACATGGCACATCAGGGCACATAGAACATCAGGGCATGGGGCACATCAGGGCACATAGCACATCAGGGCACATAGCACATCAGGGAACGGGGCACATCAGGGCATGGGGCACATCAGGGCACATAGCAGATCAGCGCACGGGGCACATCAGGGCACATAGCACATCAGGGCACATTGGGGCACATCAGGGCATGGGGCACATCAGGGCACGGGGCACATCGGGGCACATGGCACATCAGGGCACATCAGGGCACATCAGGGCACATAGCACATCAGGGCACATGGCACATCGGGGCACATCAGGGCACGGGGCACATGGCACATCAGGGCACATGGCACATCAGGGCACATCAGAGCACATGGCACAACAGGGCACATGGCACATCAGAGCACATCAGGGCACATGGCACATCAGGGCACATGGCACATCAGGGCACGGGGCACATCAGGGCACATGGCACATCAGGGCCAGGGGCACATCAAGGCACATGGCACATCAGGGCATGGGGCACATCAGAGCACGGGGCACATCAGGGCACAGGGCACATAGCACATCAGGGCATGGGGCACATCAGGGCATATGGCACATCAGGGCACATAGCACATCAGGGAACGGGGCACATCAGGGCACATAGCACATCAGGGCACGGGGCACATCAGGGCACATAGCAGATCAGCACACGGGGCACATCAGGGCACATAGCAAATCAGGGCGCGGGCACATCAGGGCACATTGGGGCACATTAGGGCACATGGCACATCAGGCACGGGGCACATCAGGGCACGGGGCACATCAGGGCATGGGGCACATCGGGGCACATGGCACATCGGGGCATATGGCACATCAGGGCACATCGGGGCACATCAGGGCACATAGCACATCAGGGCACATGGCACATCAGGGCACATCAGGGCACGGGGCACATCGGGGCACATGGCACATCAGGGCACATGGCACATCAGAGCACATCGGGGCACATCAGGGCACATAGCACATCAGGGCACATCAGGGCACATGGCACATCAGAGCACATCAGGGCACATGGCACATCAGGGCATATCAGGGCATGGGGCACATCAGGGCACATGGCACATCAGGGCACGGGGCACATCAGGGCACGGGGCACATCAAGGCACATGGCTTATCAGGGCACGGGGCACATCAGGGCACAGGGCACATCAGGACACAGGGCACATCAGGGCACAGGGTACATAGCACATCAGGGCATGGGGCACATCAGGGCACATGGCACATCAGGGCACATAGCACATCAGGGCACATAGCACATCGGGGCACATAGCACATCAGGGCACATTATTGGGCACATCAGGGGGCACATCATAAGGGCACATAACACATCAGGGCACATCAGGGCACAGGGCACATAGCACATCAGGGCACATAGCACATCAGGGCACATAGCACATCAGGGCATGGGGCACATCAGGGCACGGGGCACATCAGGGCACATAGCACAACAGGGCATGGGGCACATCAGGGCACATTATGGGGCACATCATGGGGCACATCATTAGGGCACATGGCACATTATGGGGCACATTATAGGGTCATTTACTAGCCTGGCCAGCATGCAGGAAGCATCTGTCTGTAAGTTCTCTCTCATGTCATGCAGCGCTGCTCGCTCCCCCACGGCCCCTCCTCTCTTCTCGTCTATCCCCATTGGCTTGTGACATCATCTGGGATAGACGAGAAGAGAGGAGGGGCCGCCGGGGAGCGAGCAGCGCTGCATGACATGAGAGAGAGACGCTTCCTGCGCTACTCTGCATACTGGGCTAAATCTCGATCTACCCGTCAGGCTCCAGCTGTCGGCGATTGACAGGTAGATCGCCCCGGTCCTCCGAGGCAATAGGAGGCTACTGAAACCAGCCGACTGAGCCATCGGCTCACCGGAAAACTCCCGGTAGTCTCGATGGCCAGTCCAAGCCTGCCAACAAGCAAAATCCCATTCATTTATGTTCACATCTGAGCGTTTTGTCACCTGAAGCTAAACACCTGAAAAACGCCTTAAGCTCAAAAAAGAACATGAAAAACAGGCGTTTTTCTGCTTTTTACATTGGTGACCTGTACAAAATCATGGCAAAAAACGTGCAACTTTGAAACGCTCAGGTGTGAATGCAGCCTGAATCTTCTTGATGTGCTTTGTGTATTTCTTCCAAATCTGTGCAGTAATCCAGTGTGAAACTTTACCTGCAGGAGATTGCTGTGATTAGGACTGGTCACTGCTGCTCTCTTTCCTCGTGCAGGGTGTCTGGTCATGTATCCGCCCCCTCCAGTAGTTATCTGCAGGCAGCCTGTAGAAGGTGGGACTGTTGGGTCCCCCCACAGCTATGTGCAGCACAGTGATGATGTCACTGATTATTCTGCAAGGTAAAAATATATGTTTGCAGAGGCACTAGGAGCACAAAAAGTGGATTTATATCCTCTGTGGTAGTTAAGGAATACTTTTGAATTAAACTTTTTGTGCCTAGGGTTTGAGCTTAACTGCAAACATAAAGAATTTTTTTGGGGGGCAAATGGACTTTCCTGGTACTGACACAAACATTACAACATCCTATTCCTCATATTTGGTTCATGGTGGCATATGTTCTATTTCCTTGTTCTTATATCTAAAGACACTACCCCCCCCAACCCCCCCCCCTCCCCCCATTTTGGCTTGTTCTTTTACTCTTAACCATCTCTGGGCCACTGGAATTGGCTTACTCATATACTAGTCATTTGTCATCACTGTCCACCTGTCTACCTTGAATCTAAAGATTTTCTCTTGGCTAGTATGTATGTACATCAAATATATATGTGCATTTTTTGCACACGTGCATATTTCTATAATTGAGTCATCAGGAACTTTTGCCTTGTCAAAATAGTTTTATTGAGTACAAAGATTTTGCACAAAATACATTGAATAATTAACATACATTCAATATAAGGAAGCTCATTTACATTTATAAAATAATTAATTCATTAATAATAACATAGAACAAGACAATATTTTCTAAAAGGAAATAAAGAAATGATAGCGAAAAAGAACTTTGGAATTCTTATCTATTTGGAAAGAATAAAATTAACAGAATTATGTAAGTTCTGCTACAACGTTTGTCTTGTTTTATATCTAGGCAATAATAGAGATTATTATTTAAATATCAATTAAAGCTTCAAAATCGTAGAATAAGATAGTATAAGAAAAAGAAAGGAAAGGAAGTATAGTAGGGAAAGTGGAAGAGAAGAAGAAGATTAAGAGAAAGAGTCTGCGAGGTCAGGCCGAAAGCCACTACAACAACCAGAGCTGAAATATAGCCCATGTCTTGTTATCACAACTACCATGGCAGAAGCACACTCTTGTCTAGGGTTGGCATGGCATATGTAATCCAAGGTTGCCATATTACCTCAAATTTGGGGATCGTGTCCAGTTCTATAGCTATCATCTTGGCATGAGTCATATAGTAATTCATTTTAGCTTTTGCTTCATTTATATCTAATGTTGATGATTTCCAAGATTTTGCTAAAGTTTGTTGAGCTGCTGTGAATAGATATACCAACAATTTGAATTGGGTATGCGTTATAGATTCAGGTTTTAGGTTGAGAAGGGCTATTGCTGGATCGAAAGGGATTGTTTTCCCAAACAGGTTAATTGCAATGTTAAATATTCCCTTCCAAAATGTTTGAGCTAATGTACACGACCACCATATATGAAGGCATGTGCCAGGGTCTATACATCCTCGAAAACATTGCGTCGAATAGTTCTGTACATATTTTGCTACTCTAGTAGGTACTAGATACCAACGTGTCAAAACTTTATAATTAGCCTCAATCGCCAATATATTAGGGGAGGCTGTTTTTGTTGTTGACCATATTTGTTTCCAATCTGAATTATCTAAAGTACGCTCGAGGTCCTCCTCCCATTTCTGAACATATGATATTTTGTCTTTACTGGAATGAACCAGCAAGTGAGAGTATATAGTAGATATTGTGCCTCTAGCATGCGGATCTTTTTTTACAAACTTCTTCGAAACTAGTCATGTCTGTTAATGTGGATGTGGTAGACACTAAGGGTGTGAAGAAATGTTTAATTTGGAAGTATCTAAATAGTTCAGTCTGCGGTAGACCATATCTCTCGCAAAGGGTTGAAAAAGGTATAAATGATGAAGAATGTACAAATTTATACATATACAGTATGTCTCTAGATACCCATTCTTTAAAGGAATTAGGGAATATCCGTGCTGGATAGAAAGCAGGATTTTTATAGAATGACAACAACGGGTTATGAGAAGATTGTAAATGGTTATTCTTTTTGAGTCTATCCCAAAGGGAAATGTAGTGTTTAGTAATGGGATTCTTTAATTCTATGCGATCTTTTGGTGAGATCCATAGTAAATTAGAAATTGGAAAAGGATCACATTCTGTGGCTTCAATATGTACCCATAACGGGGTCTCCTGGTAGGCATGATATTTAGCCAGACTTGCTACGTGCGCAGCCCTATAGTAATAAGCAAAATTAGGGCAACCTAGGCCTCCGCTTAGCTTTGGGAGATATAGTGTATGTAACTGTATACGTGGTTTGGAGGAACCCCATATGTATGACAATGTTTTTCTTTGTAATATTCTGAGGTGGTAAGCTGGAATAGGAGTTGGTAGTACTCTGAATAAATATAGTAGTTTCGGCAAAATCGTAATTTTAACTGAATTGATTCTTCCGAACCACGATAACGGAACCATGATTTCATTAATTTTGATAGTTGTTTTAAAATTGGAGGGTAATTAACTGAAAATAGATCTGCTAACAATGCTGTAAGATGTATGCCTAAGTATGGGATTGATTTGTTCGACCATGTGAAAGGAAGACTAATTTTAGCTGAAGTCAGTTCAATGTTAGAAAGAAATATGTTTAATGCTAAACATTTTTTAGGATTTATGTATAAACCAGAAATGTTAGCAAATTTATTAAGAATTGGGATTAGGTTTGGGCCTGATACTTGTGGAGATGAGAGAAATAGGAGGATATCGTCTGCAAACAAACAGAGCTTATGTTGAAAACCTCCTATTTCTATACCTGTTATAGTGGGGTCGGATCTAATTGCTAGCGCGAGTGGTTCTATTAAAAGGGTGAATATCAATGGAGATAGGGGACATCCTTGTCTTGTGCCTCTCTCAATGTTGAAGAAATCAGATTTGTAACCTGCGTATTTGACATACGCTTTAGGTTTGTTATATAGAGCCGTAATCCAATTTATAAAATTTGGACCGAATCCCCATTTCTGCAAGGTATATTTCAAGTAGGGCCATGCAATAGAATCGAAAGCTTTCTTTATGTCAAGTGAAGGAAAGCAAACAGGAATGTCACGTTTTTTAGCTATGTGTGCCAAAAGGGTTGCTCTACGTATATTGTCACCTGCCTGTCTGGAGGGCATGAAGCCTACTTGGTCATGATGTACAAGAGTACCTATGATCTTATTAAGGCGGGCTGCTAGAATTTTTGCCAACAATTTAATGTCCATATTCAATATGGATATGGGGCAATAATTTGTACATAGGGTATCATCTGATTGTGGTTTAGGAATCATGCAGATGATTGCCAATAATGATTCTTGTCTAAAGGATTTATTGTTTAATAGGTCATTAAACGCTTCAACAAGCATGGGTGAGATAATGTCTATAAAAGTTTGATAATAAAGGGCTGTGAATCCATCTGGTCCCGGCCTTTTATTTATTTTTAATCATCAGGAACTTTTCAAAGATTTACATGCGTTATCCATTTTTTATATACAGATACCTTCTACACTCTTTTTATATATACTGCTCCCATTCCCTCTGGGTGAGGATTGGTCCCAGTTGTCTGTGTGTGCTGATTCCCTTTCACCCACTTGGTTCCTTTGGGTAAGCCTCCCTTTCCCTTATCTCACTTATGTTGCATTGCACCTCAAAGCAAGATTGTTCTCTATATATAGCATCACTGTTTATTGTACATTTGTTATGTTATATTTATTTTCCCATAGGAAACTCACTCCCTCCAATACTCCTGATGAAGCGGATGTACCATGAAATACGCTGGGAAGAGCTGGCTATATATTCGTCTTCATGTTGCACTAATTAATTTATGGTGCTGGAAAGTATTGTCTTGGAAACCATAGCCTAGCTGTTCAGAAGTCATTTGTGATTTTTTTTGTAACAATGTTTTAATAATGAACTTTGTAATAAACCCTTCTTTTTTAACCTTAATCTATATGTTGTAATGTTTGCTATGTCGGTACCAGGAAAGTCCATTTGCCTCAAAACATGTTTTTCTTCATGTATAAATATTGGAGAGAGAGAGGTACCCAGCCCTCATTCACACGAGGCGGACTCCGTTTCCACGGAGCCCGCCTCGGTCCGCTGGCTCAGCGGGAGATCAGTCCGTTGATCTCCGCTCAGCCGGCGGATGACAGGTCCCTCTCTGCTCACTGAGCGGGGAGGGGCTTGTCAGGCGCCGCTGCCGCCTATGGAGGGATCGGATGAAAACGGACAGCATGTCCGTTTTCATCAGATCTCACCCGATCCGATAGCGACGGATCTGGACGTAGGGCCATCCGTCTGCTTTTTGCGGATCGGACCGGGTCGGATGTCAGCGGACATGTCTCTGCTGACATCCATCGCTCCATAGGCTAACATGGAGCGCCCGTTCAGGTCCGCCGTCAAAACTCACAGGCAGACCTGAACGGTCCGATCGTGTGAAAGGGGCCTTGGATTTTTGCAAAAATGATCCAGCACAATTTGTTTCAATTAAACTGCAAACAGTATATGTGTATACAAAAACACATAAATGTCTCTGCGCTGTAGTGAAATTGGCAGCTGTCACAAATAAGCAGTATACACAACTTAAAAATAATAAGGAGAAATAAGTGTAGCGCCAAAAAATATTGCTAAAAATATTATTATATAGTGAAAAGAAAACCTTAGTTGAATAAAGTCCTTTGTGATAAAAAAAGAAAACATTTTTTAAACAGTCCATTGAAACAATGAAACTTCATTTGGGACTCCAGTGAAATAATCAAAATAAAATCATTTCAACACCAGCTGAAGTGAAGAAGTGCTTTCAAAACAAGTGCTCAGAAGAGAGCCGCCACGTTCTAGTAAAGTAAACACTCACCAGAAAATGGCTGTCATTACAGTAGCATGCACGTATTGGCTTTATATCTGTCCTCCAGCAAGGAATGTACCCAGTAAGCCAATCCAGCGACATTGCTTATCAGGAAAAGCTGTGATAAAAAAAGCTTACGATGAGCAAGGATTAATCCTCATAGTGTAGTATTTATTAATCTAGATTAGGGATCTTCAAACTACGGCCCTCCAGCTGTTGCAGAACTACACATCCCATGAGACATTATAAAATGCTGACATTCACAGACATGGACTATTTATTAGTCATGTCTGTCAGGGGCCAGCACAGAGGCGGGTGCAGATAAAGAGGGGCAGGCACCAAAGCAGAGTAGTTGGGTGACAGTCAGGAAGGATAGGGGGGAAAGAGTCATGGAGGCTGGTCCTCGGCTGGAACATCCCAATAAGTATGCCACGTTGAGTGACATTGGTGAAACCAGTCAGGGACCAGCAATGCTGGGGCTGAGTGACTCCCCAAGCTGCCAGGGGAATACCTCCTCCAGTGAGGGCGGGAGTAAAGCCAAGGGAAAGAAAAGACAGATTCTGGTGGTAGGGGACTCAATTCTTAGAAGGACAGAGAGGGCAATCTGTCAAAAAGACCTGAAGGGCCGAACTATATGTTGTCTACTGGGCGCTCGGGTTTGGCACAACACGGATCTGGTGGACAGATTACTGGGAGGGGCTGGGGAAGAACTGGCTGTCATGGTGCACGTTGGCACCAATGACAAAGTCAGAAGAAGATGGAGTGTCCTAAAAAACTATTTTAGGGACTTAGGAGCCAAATTGAGGAAAAGGACCTCCAAGTAGTATTTTCAGAAATACTACCGGTACCTCGAGCCACACCAGAAAGGCAGAGGGAGATTAGGGAAGTAAACAAGTGGCTGATGAGCTGGTGTAGAAAGGAGGGGTTTGGGTTCCTGGAGAACTGGGGCGACTTCTCAGTCGGTTACCAGCTCTATAGAAGGGACGGACTGCACCTAAACAGGGAAGATGCTGATCTGCTGGGAGTGAAGATGGCCGATAAGTTAGAGGGGCTTTTAAACTACGCAACGGGGGGAGGGTCCAGAGGTAGAAATAGTGAGTACGGAACATATTCCAGAGGGTAGTATTGAAGGCATTAGTGGTAGGTTGACTAAAGCACCTAAACCCGAGGTTAGTATAGTAACAAGTCCTATTTACAACCCCAGTGCACCCAATAAGGAGATAGTATGAGACTGGTCTACATTACGTGGCATGTTCACCAATGCCAGGAGTCTGGTGGACAAGATGGGAGAACTAGAGCTACAGTTGTACGAGGAGGATTTCGATTTTGTAGGAATTACAGAGACTTGGTTCGACAGCTCTCAAGATTGTCTGGCAACCACTCAAGGGTATTCCTTATATTGCAGGGATAGAGAGGGGAAAAAAGGGTGAGTGGTATACCTGTATATCAAAAATGATGTACAAGTGAATGTGAAATATGACATCACTAAGGGAGCAAGAGAGGAGGTGGAATCCTTATAGGTAGAGATATAAAGGGAGGAAACTAAGTGGAAAGTAATACTGGGAGTATGGTATAGGCCCCCTAACCAGAGGGAGGAGGCAGAGGCGGACCTCCTATCACAATTTGGATTAGTGGCAAAAATGGGAAGTGTCATTATAATGGGGATTTTAATTATCCACACATAGACTGGGTGGAAGGAACCGCGCATTTATCTAAGTCTAGCCAATTCCTAAAGGTCTTGCAGGACAATTTCATGGGTCAGATGGTAAATGCACCAGCTAGAGACAAAGCGTTACTAGACCTACTGATTACCAACAATACACACCTGATCACAGATGTGTAAATACGGGGCAATTTAAGAAACAGTGATTACAGGTCAATTCGTTTTAGTATAAATCACACAAATAGGAAACATAAGGGGAATACAAAGACACTGAATTTCAAAAGAGCCAACTTCCCTAAACTACGATCCTTGCTAGAAGATAATAATTGGGATAAATCTTAGGAGCAAAGAACACAGAGTAAAAATGGGTATGCTTTATGAGCATATTAAATAAGGGCATTAGTCAGTGCATCCCAATGAGAAATACATTTAAAAGAGCTAATAAAAGTCCCAGGTAGCATAATTCCAATGTAAAAATGCATACAAAAGCAAAGGAGAAGGCCTTCAAAAAATACAAGGCCGAGGGATCATAATCAGCATTCCAACTTTAAAAAGAATGCAACAAGAAATGTAAGGGTGCAATCAGGGTGGCTAAGATTGAACATGAAAGGCACATAGCAGAGGAGAGTAAAAAAAATCCCAAGAAATTCTTTAGGTACATAAATAGTAAGGTAAGGGAGGTCAGATCATAATGGTCCCATAAAGAATGATGAAGGTAATGTGGTTACTAAGGATGGAGAGATGGCAAAGGTATTGAATTTATTCTTCTCCTCAGTCTTCACGAGGGAATCGGGGGGGCTTCAGTAACCAAAACGGCAATGTTTATCCTCATGACATGTCACAGGAAGCACCCTCATGGCTAACAGAGGACAGAAGTAGAAATAGACTTGAAAAACGTAACATTAATAAGTCACTGGGACCAGATGGCTTGCACACGAGGGTCCTTAAGGAACTCAGACAAGTAATTGCCAGACCATTGTTCCTAATTTTTACGAACAGTCTACTGACTGGAATCGTACCAGCTGATTGCAGAAAAGCCAATGTAGCACCAATATTTAAAAAGGGTCAAGGTGCATCCCTGGGAATTACAGAGCAGTTAGCCTAACATCAATTGTATGCAAGCTTTTGGAGGGGATAATAGGGACTATATACAAGATTTTAGTAATGACAACAGTATCATTAGCAGTAATCAGCATGGATTCATGAAGAATTGTTCTTGCCAAACCAATCTATTAACCTTCTATGAGGAGGTGAGGTGCCTTCTAGATAAAGGAAGGCCCGTAGATGGGGTGTATCTGGAATTTGCAAAAGCATTCGATACATTTCATCATAGATGTTTACTGTACAAAGTAAGGTCTGTTGGCATGGACCATAGCGTGAGTACGTGGATTGAAAACTGGCTACAAGAGCAAGTTCAGAGGGCAGTGATAAATAGGGAATACTCTGAATGGTCCGGGGTGGAAAGTGGGGTCCCCCAGGGTTCTGTCCTGGGACCAATCCTATTTAATTCATTCATAAACGACCTGGAGGATGAGATAAACAGTTCAATCTCTGTATTTGCGGACGATACTAAGCTATGCAGGGCAATAACTTCTCCGCAGGATGTGGAAACTTTGCAAGAAGATCTGAACAAATTAAAGGGATGGGCAACTACATTGCAAACGAGGTTTAATGTAGAAAAATGTAAAATAATGCATTTGGGTGGCAAAAATATAAATGCATTCTACTCACTAGGGGGAGAACCTCTGGGGAATCTAGGATGGAAAAGTACCTGGGAGTCCTAGTAGATGACAGGCTCAGCAATGGCATGCAAAGCCAGGCTGCTGCAAGCAAAGCAAACAGAATATTGGCATGCATTAAAAAGAGGATTAACTCCAGAGATAAAATGATGACTCTCCCGCTCTACAAGACTCTGGTCCGGCCGCACCTGGAGTATGCTGTCCAGTTCTGGGCATCAGTCCTCAGACCTAGACCTAGAAGGATTCCACAGCTGTGGCAGGTGTTACAGTTGTAGGAGGATCCCGGGCAACACTAGGAGGGTAAAGGAGTTCTTGAACCCTAGAAACAATTTTTCGTATAAGATTAAGGATTTTATATCCTGTGATACAGTAGGGGTGGTCTATGCCTTAAAGTGCCCATGTAACCTGTTGTATGTGGGGCGGACCACCAGGGCTCTTAAAGACCGCATGGAAGAACATGTGAGACACATATGCAATGGGTCCGATAAACATGGTTTGTATGTGCACTTTAAGAGGGTACATAACCA
Source organism: Lithobates septentrionalis (assembly GCA_037952835.1). NCBI lineage: Eukaryota > Metazoa > Chordata > Amphibia > Anura > Ranidae > Lithobates > Lithobates septentrionalis. Next base: position 1,580,071 of record JBBDGP010000987.1, read on the forward strand.
AAGTACCGCAGGCATGAAGTTTTGGGGGATTGAGGCGCCCAAACGCCACTGGAGGGGTTCTAATTTCGTTAGGGAGATAAGCAAAAGAGAATCCTGGTGGATACACCAGCTTGGGTCTTTGATTCCTGGAGGATTGAATAGAGATTTTGATTTGAGATGTTTCCTTAGTAATTACTGATACGATTTATTTTGGCGGTACATTTTCTATTTATTCTTGTTGTCTCTTGTTTTGAGTTATAAGGGATGCCCTATTTATTGGGCTCAGCAGGGGCATCCAATATAGATTGTACACATTGATGTTCTTTCCCCTTGATAGTTCTATTACCTCCCCACAGTGACTCTATGGATAATTTATTCATTTTTAATGATTTTTTAGAATAGATCTTTTTAGTCAATATTTTACAGGATGTTTATGATTTTTATGCGATCAATAATGTTTAGAATAAAGTATGTCATGTTTGTTTTTAGTAATATTTTAATTTTATCTTTGGTCAACCCTTGTATGGAATGCTGTAGGTTATTTACCAGTTAGGGCATTATGTGATATCGTTTGTGGCGATCTAAACGTGTGTGGTGTGTAGTGATACTCTCTTTGCCAGACCGCTCCGTCCTGTATTATATCAATATAGTATCTACATTGAATGTAATACTCAACATCCCATTGGATCATTTATTGTGAGATCCTGTTATTAATAGTACACTTCTGGCTAATTAACAGAAGTGTAGTCTTAGGGAAAATGGCCGCTGTGCTTACCTTTACTGCCCATTAGAGTTTTGTCTTGTAATCTTAGGCAAAATGGCTGCTATGATTGACACGGCGTACGGCCTAAGGGAAAATGGCCGCCATAGACATAAATAGGTCTGCGGTCTCAGGCAAAATGGCCGCCGGAGCTATATATATATTTACTCTGAAGCTCTCGTCCAATCAGATCCCCCTGAAGAAGGCACGTGGTCCCGGTGCCGAACACGCGTAGGGGAGGGGCCTGGACGGAGCTGTCAGCAGAGAGAGAGAAGGAGTCCTTTCGTTACACACGCTACACCGCACGCCACACCGGGAGATCATTCGTTTATGCTTGTTATGGTTGGTGCACTCACGCACCCACAATATGTGAGTACCCCAGACAGGGGAGCTAATTATTTTATTAAATGCTTTATACCTACATATTGCGCTATGGAGTTTTTTTCTCTTGCATAAACCATCTCCATTTGAGAACATTGGAAGTTTGTACAGCTGGTTCCTAATGAGCACAGGAGTGGCTCCAAGGCTTTGTTTGGCATAGTTTAATCGCTGTGTCACACACAGAAAGGTGAGCATATACACCTGTGGGGGCGGCTGGAAGACACTACAGCATGTTTCTTGGTGGCACATTTTGGAAGATAGAATATGTGAAAATCACTCAGTTTTGGGACTAATTTATTCGGGCACTTTTGTATTATAGGATATTCACGCTTTTGGATATTATTGGATATTCACGCTTTTTGGACTTTATTTATTCACTATTTGCTATACCCTCCAGTATTTATTTGTTATTTCAAATGATATGTCACTTTGGTTGATCATTCACATTCTCTGTTTATATAGTATTGTGCACTTTATATTTTATTTCAACACTCAGGTTGCTTATGTTTATTAATACTGCACTTTGAGTGTAGTGATTTTTTTCTAGCGCAGACACATAATTTTCAATTTTAATACTACACACGAATATGGAACGTGATTGAGTGTTTGCAGCTGGACTCCACTGTTCACTTATTACTCTATAGGCATTTGTCCGTAAGTGGCTCGCAAGGTTTTTAGCTATTATTCTGTTTCCTCAGGAAGGATGTGCTGGAATTGGGGAGAGTCCAGAGAAGGGCAACAAAACTAATAAAGGGACTGGAGGACCTTGGTTATAAGAAAAGGTTACGAGCACTGAACTTATTCTCTCTGGAGAAGAGACGCTTGAGAGGGGATATGATTTCAATGTACAAATACCGTACTGGTGACCCCATAATAGGGATAAAGCTTTTCGGTAAAAGGGAATTTGATAAGACACGCAGCCATTCACTAAAATTAGAAGAAAAGTGGTTTAACCCTAAACTGCATAAAGGATTCTTTACTGTAAGAGCGGTTAGGATGTGGAATTCTCTTCCACAGGCGGTGGTTTCCGTGGGGAGCATTGATAATTTCAAAAAACTATTAAATAGGCACCTGAATGACCACAACATACAGGGATATACAATGTAATACTGACTTAAAATCACACACATAGGTTGGACTTGATGGACTTGTGTCTTTTTTCAACCTCACCTACTATGTAACTATGTAACTATGACTAAGCATGATGGGAATTGTAGTTCCTGAACATCTGGGGGGCCACAATTTGAAGACACCTGATCTCGATGTATATACATGTATGAATCCATAAAAGACATAAAATCCTTAGATATAAAGATACTGCCGACACGGGATCAAGCAGCGGCAGGACGTCATCACTAGTGTTCTCCCCCAACATGTTTCGTCCAATGAGACATTGTCAATACCACGTCTGGTAAGTGTCCACTTCACTGGGATGTGGTGGCTATCTTCTGAGCTCTTAATTTGAAAGCACTTCTTCACCTCAGCTGGTGAGCTGGTGTTAAAATTATTTTATTTTGATTATTTCACTGGAGTCCCAAATGAACTTTTATTGTTTACTGGACTGTTTAACATTTTTTTTCTTTTTTTATCACGAAGGACTCTGTTCAACTAAGGTTTTTTTCTCACTATATTTATATTTTTTGCAATATTTTTTGGAGCTACACTTATTTCTCCTTAAAATCTGTATATACAATAAGCGGTAATGGCAATCATTATGCTGCAGCACATTTCATAAAAACTGTATAGTGCACAGTAGCTTTATAGCTGTGAAGCAACAGTGTATACCATATTTTCCAGTGTATAAGGAGACCGGAGGTATAAGACGACCCCCTAATTCTACTGTATTTCTACATTTTTTGCCTATAATCAATGTATAGGACGACCCCTCTTCTGAGGCTTCATATTGCTTATATTTCCTTCTTCTTAATGGAAGTTGGAGCCATACGGTGCTGAGCCAATCACGGCGAGCGATGTATTCTATTAATAAATACAAAGCCTGCTTGGATTGGCAGAGGCTGTAACATCAACAGCCCGCGCCTCTCTGACTCTCAAAGCCAATCTGAGCAGGCTACTGTATGTAGCCTGCTTGGATTGGCAGAGGTTATTACTCCAATCTGAGCAGGCTCTGTATTCATTAATAGAATATATCGCTCGCCGGGATTAGCTCAGCGGTGTATACTATATGTAGCCAAAGCTACATACAGTATTACTGCACATCTGGTGAGCTGACATACAGCCGGCTGCATTTGATACCCGGCGTATAAGACAACCCCCGCTTTTTGGCCGTTTTTTTAAGTGTAAAAGGTTGTCTTATACGCCGGAAAATACGGTAGATAACTTTTACAATTAAGTCAAAGGATAATTTGGCACAACTTGTACTAACATATTTGTCGCACAGCTTTTTATTAAATCAACTTTATAAATTTGCCGTTAAGACAAAGAAGTGTCCCTCATAGCAAGTTGACGCCACTCAGCCTTTCTACATGGGCCATTTGCTGTATGTAACTAGAGGTGTCCAGGAGCTCAGGAGATAATTCATATACTGAGGGTACAGTGGTATACTTAACACCGCAATTTTTCAACCACAGGCTATGTCAGCTAATGGTGCCTAAAATTTAAAGTAACAGCTCAGTATGGTACAAAATTAAAAGCTCATCAGACAGTTTTTATGACCATTACTGAATCATGATTATTATTCTCCTCTTTTATGCCCTTTTTTGTAAAGTAAATATAACAAGTTTCTCTACTCTTTCAGTATTTCATAGACTTGTTATTTTGCTATTACGTCCTGGTAGCCTGGTTGTAGATAATGGTGTTGTCAGTAAACCACAAGCTTTGTCAACTACAAAACTTGAAAAGCATCTCCAAAACCTGTGAGCATTTTGTGATATTTATGAATTATTAAAGTGAAAATCCAGTTTTTGCTGAGGAACAACAACAATCTGCAGGTCAATTACATAAAACTTTGGACACGTTTTAGTAAACTTTATTTTAGAGCTTGCTTATGTTCTGCAGATATGGGGATACAACATTTTTCTAAGAAAAAAACACCCCAGAAAATTTTTTTAGTCTGCTTGCAGCAGATCATGCACAATATCCAATATTATTTAAAAGTCGATATAAAACATTGTTCTAAATAGCATAGGGAAGAATTACAATTTCTGTTAGGGTTCTTGTTCATCATATATTCCTACAAGGCTTGAACTAAAGGACATAGGGGGTTATTTACTAAAGGCAAATCCAATTTGCACTGCAAGTGCACTTGCAAGTGCAGTCGCTGTACATCGGAGGGGGACATGCAAGGAAAATAAAAAAAAAGCATTTTAGCTTGCACATGATTGGATGATAAAATCAGCAGAGTTTCCCCTCATTTCAGATCTTCCCCTCAGATCTACAGCGACTGCACTTCCAAGTGCACTTGCAGTGCAAAGTGGATTTGCCTTTAGTAAATAACCCCCATAGTCTCTTATTGGTTTTACTTTCCATTATAAAGATACTGTAGTTATCCATTTAGGATCCACCTTATGCTGCCATTGTAAGGATTTTACATCAAGCCCCACTGTGTTTTACAATAAAATATGCTGCTCTTCTTGTATAAGCTCTTTGTGCAATTACTCATTATGCCTTATTCAAGCCTCTGTCTTAAACAACTGTTTGAAACTGTTTGTGCTTTACTAAAAATAACAAAACTATTGTAAAATAACGTTTCTGTCAGGTTTAATTTTTGTGAACCCATTGGGAAAATCCTAATTTGTACAAGACACCCATACAAAAATTGGGAAGTCACTGGGATAGGAAGGCACAAACAGCAATTTAAGAATGTCAGCCATTCTAACACTCTCTCGCTCTAAAAACAATCTTTTTTTCGTATTGTCTATGTGTTTCAAAGTCTTCCCAGTAGGGACAAAATTAGAAAAAAAATTGAAATCTTCTTAGACAGAGGCTCTAGCCCTCCACAACTCCATCCAAAACTAAATAAAAAGTTTTGAGTGCACATGGCCTTTAACCGCTTAAGCCCCAGAAGATTTGGCTGCTGAATGACCAGGCCATTTTTTGCTATTCGGCACTGCGTCGCTTTAACTAACAAAAAAGGAGAATTTGCCTCTGTTGTCTGTCTGAACTGTCTGTCGATCCCATCCCCATAAACATATAGTAAAGACAATTTCCTTAGAAAAGTGGGACTTTAAATGGATCACAGACAGGAAATATGTAGAAAAAATATACATTTTATTACATGAATAAACAAATTTAACTGACAAGTGCATGGTCGTGCGGCACTGCACCCAAACAAAATTGACGTCCTTTTTTCCCCACAAATAGAGCTTTCTTTTGGTGGTATTTGATCATCTCTACTTTTTTTATTTTTTGCACTATCAACAAAAAAAGCGTACATTTTGAAAAAAACACAATATTTTGTACTTTTTGCTATAATAAATATCCCCATTTTTTTATATATATTTTGATTGGTTTGCGCAAAAGTTATAGTAATAATGAAGCTGCAAAGCAGCTTCATTATTATCCCATTAAAGAAGAAGAGAATTGTGCGCTGCATTTGGAGATTTCCTAATTTGCCACGTCACAAATGTTAATTCTCCATTATGAATGCTAGTTTAGAAGACCGGCCGCTTCTGAGCATGTGTGAACTTTTGTGTGACGGACTTGTGTACATACGATCGGAAATTCCGACAACAAAGTTTTGTTGGCGGAAAACTTGAGAACCTGCTAGCCAACATTTGTTGGTGGAAAGTCCGACAACAAATGTTCGATGGAGCATACACACGGTCGGACTTTCAGCCAACAAGCTCACATCTAACATTTTCCGTCGGAAAATCCGACCATGTGTACGCGGCATTAGACTTTAGTTGTACTTTAAGGCAGCACAATCCATTTAATATTCTGTACATAAAATATGAGATCTCCATAAAGAAATCCTTATGAAATACTATTTTCAACTCCTTTTTTCTCGCCACTGCTGATCTCTTCTAGCTTCTTTCACAGGTTCCAGTGTTAACTAAAAATCATTGCTCTGAACCTATTTACTGACAGCGAGGATGCTGGATCATGCCTGCAACAGTGTGTCAGCACAGCGACCTGTAGTCTCAACCAAGGGTACATGTTACTGGGTGACAACGCAGGAGACAGTCACCACATTATAACTGAAAGTGTTTGAACAATGATATCTGTGGCAGAATTACAAGTTTTCATTTTATTAAAGCTGCAAATGAAAATACAAACAAACATACAAAAAACTTTAAAAATGTGATTAATAATTTAAGGGTGACCAAACTCTGCCTAGCAAGGTGATGTAATTTTTTTTTGCCACAAATTTTTGGAAATGAAGAAACATGCTAATATTGTTGAGGTTAAAACATGGAGCTTGGTAATGACGCACTAGATGCATTACTTGTACAGGTTATACACAGAAGGGAGAAGGCGGTGAATGGGTTAATGCACAGGCCACATACAGTGGGAGAATGGAGTTAAAGGGTTTAATGTACATATTCTGACTCAGATTGTTGTGAAGCGATTTATCCCTTGTGAGACCTCTATGCCTGGCCTGTATAAGCAAATATAATCACTGAGGACAATCCTCATCAGATAGCTTGAACTCACCAATACCGATTCCATCCACAGATGCTTTATTCCGAACATCAGATTACAGCAGATGACAGGATACAAACAGATGAACAGGTTGTGGTATTGTGCAGTCAAAAGATGATATTGTCTGTAGCTTACAATGGAGAATACATGTGCCCTGCTACATGTGGCTTGTTAACTGCATAGATGACACAGGAAGTACAAACACAGGAAGAAGGGTGGAGCATTACATTCAAAGGAAGTGTGTCATAACATAAGGGAAAAATAAACTTGAGAGACAAGTGCATTACCACAAAGGGTCACTAGATGGCAGCATGTAAACTAAACATAAAAGTCCATAGAAAAATGGTTAGGAAAACAATATATATAAATTCTATGCCCTGTTGGGGCAGCACACTCCCCATCTGGCATTGGTAAATGTCACTATATATATCAGAACAGTAGTGATACAACTGCAAATAACAACAGTGTAATTTGCTGGATGTCCTGAAGACCTGAAAGACATAAAGAACATGCATATAATGCAAAAACAACAACTATTAATTCAAGACTTCAAGATATGTCAACTTAAGTCCAAGACACTTTCTTCTTGAAGTCGCAGGTAAGATCCAGCAGCGTAGTCAAACAAGTTCATTCTCCAAAGGGTAAGAGCAGAATAAGTTCCGTGATAGGTCTGATGAAAGTCTTTACAGTCCCTTGTCTTGAAACCTTCACCTCCACCTTGCGTACCTTACCGTCATCACTAGGAACGTTCTTTACAATAAGTCCCATGGGCCATTCCATTCTTTCAGCTTGCTGGTCTTTAAGCAGAACAAGATCTCCAACTTGTATGTTAGGGTTCAGGCATTGCCATTTCCTGCGTCCTTGCAGAGTAGAAAGATACTCCATCTTCCAACGATTCCAGAAGCAGTTGGCGAGGTGTTGTACTTGCTTCTACTGGTCATAGCAAAGGTTTCCTGCTTTGAAGTTTCCAGGTGAAACAGGAACAGACCCAAGCTTCTGGGTAAGAAGAGTAGCTGGAGTAAGGATAGTTGTGGTCTCTGGATCTTTGGACACTGGAACAAGTGGTTTTGAATTGATTATGGCAGATGCCTCTGCCAGGAAGGTAGTTAGAATCTCGTGGGTAAGTCTTGTGGAATTAAAGTCCATAAGCATAGAATCCAATATTTTACGTGTGATACCTATCATTCTCTCCCATGAACCACCCATGTGGGAAGAATGAGTAGGATTGAAAATCCATGTACAGCCTTTTTCAGCTAACAGGTCTTGGATTAGCCTAGAGTTGAGCTGTAGCTCTCGACAGGCTCCAACGAAATTAGTTCCACAGTCAGATCTTAGTGTCTTGACTGGTCCTCTGATGGCTAGGAATCGTCTTAGAGCATTGATAAAACTTGAAGCATCCATAGATTCTATTACTTCAATGTGTACTGCACGCACACTCATGCAAGTGAACAGCACTGCCCATCGTTTGCTATTTGCTTGGCCACCTCGAGTTCTGCGGGCTGTTACAATCCATGTCCCAAAGACATCCAGACCAACATGAGTGAAAGGTGGGTCAGTACTTAACCTGTCAGCTGGCAAATCTGACATTTGCTGTTGCTGGTGTTTCCCTCCCAGTTTGCGGCACTGAACACAGTTGTGTAGTGAAGCTGTGATCTGTCTTTTTGCTCCTATAATCCAAAGACCTGCAGCTCTTATGGCACCCTCTGTGAAGTGTCTACCTTGGTGCTTAACCCCTTCATGGTGGTGCCGTATGAGCAAAGTTGCGATGTGATGGCGAGCAGGTATAATGAGAGGATTCTGTTCTTGCTCACTCAACTCAGCCTTGTTTAAACGTCCACCAACCCTTAACATACCATGATTGTCAATGAATGGATTCAGGTTGGCAATTATGCTGTTTTTTGCAATGTCCCTCTTGTCACGGATACATTTAATTTCTGAGCCAAAGACACTCTGTTGTACACTGTGTATTATGATCAGTTCACCTTCAGCAATGTCTTTTGCAGAAAGAAGCTTTTGGCACACGTGCCAACCTTGACAGTGAGCATTTGTGGGCTTTGTGTGGAAGCAATTTGCAATATGAATTAACCTTGCGATGGTGCATACAAGCCTTCTCCACTTGGAGAAACGTTCAAAGCGTTGACAGCCCAAGGCGAGTCTTTGTTCAGTTCTGGTGACGAGGGTTTTAACTTCAGGACGAATCTCTGGATCCTTGTCAGGTTCTAGAAGACTGAAGACATCAGCTGTGGTTTCTTCTGGATGATCCAGCAGGAATTCAGGCCCTGTTAACTAAGAAGAATTTGCAAAGACACTTGCAGACACTGGCCTGGTGGCATGATCATTGTCAAAAATCCTTTTCATAAAGGTGATGAAATGGTCCTTAATTTCAAGCCTGTTCTTTAGTGTTCGTTGAAGTGAGTTGAATCTGGATAGAGCCTGTTCACGATTGGTTGGGAGTTTAACCCTTGCAGCACGAAGAGGTAATGGTGCAACACAGCTGTTAGACTCATCCTGGAAGAACGCTTTGTCCATTATTTTGATGAACTCTCTGTCTTCGACTGACAAGGCTATTTTTGTTGTCATCGCTTGTAGTACAAAACACCGTGGTACCTAGGTTGTCATCACAAAGGTTAGGAGTGACATCAGGTACTTGGATGATGTCAAGAGAATTCTCTTTTACTTCATAATGGCGAGAGCACTGTTTGAAGTGGGATGCACGTCCATTTCCTAACATGTAAGTTTTGAAGGAGTTGATCTCGGATGACGTACGCATTCTATCCAAGCATACGTTGCCCATGATTATCCAGCCTAGGTCAAGTTTTTGTGCGTAAGGGGCATCATCGGGTCCATTGCACTGCTTGCGTACTTTATGTACTCTGAGAATGTCTCTTCCTAGCAAGATCAAGATTTCAGCATTCATGTCCATTGCAGGAATTTCATTAACAAGGTGCCTCAAGTAAGGATGGTGATATGCAGCCTCTGGAGTAGGAATTTCTTCCCTTTCGTCTGGTATCTGGTCACACTCGACTAATGTTGGTAGGGGTATGCCCTCTCCCTTATTGATATGAGAGGCCATGAATCCATCAGCCCTTCTGCCGAAGGTCTTTTCACGACCAGAACAGGTTCTGAGAGTAAACGGTGATGCGTGTCCCTCTATACCAAAGATCTCAAAGAATTTAGGCTTAACAAAGGATCTGTTGCTCTGTTCATCTATTATGGGATACATCCTAATAGCTTCCTCAGGTTGACCCTTTTTGGTATATCTTGCCTAGGCATATCTTTGCACAGCATTTGTTATCTAAGCCTTCTCCACAGACTTCTGTGCATGAAGAAGAAATGTTAGCTGTAGCTGGAGCATGACATTGTTGCTCCCCGCCATGACTTGAAACAGGGCTGGAGGTAGGAGGCTGCTGTGAATTGTCTATGGGTGGACCCGGATGCATAGCTTTAACATGTCTGTCGCTACTGCATTCTGTGCACTTGATGACAACTTTACAGTCTTTAGCAAAATGTCCATAACAAGCACAGCACCTGTAGCATATTCCAAGTTTCTGAAGAATCTCCCTGCGCTCTTGTAACGCCTTTGCCCTAAGCCCACGACACTTCTTTAGGGGATGCGGCTTCTTGTGAATAGGGCACTGACGGTTAGGGTCTTTATCTCTGTCACCCGAATCACTCTGGTGAGCAGAAGAGGATACGGGTGGTGAGATGTCTGTCCCTTTAAAAGATATTGCTCTTTTAAAGTCTCTACGTTTAGCTGCTATGTTATCACACCTTGATGAAGATGATGATGATGAAGCAGGCAAGTTGGGTTCACTGAAGCTGAGATCGTTTCTTGTCCAGGCTTGATCGCTGATGAACCTGCAAAAATATGCAAATGGAGGAAAAGATACGTTATAGTCTCTTTTGTACCCTGAGCCCTGTTGTGCCCATTTCTCTTGCAGGCCATATGGTAGTTTAGACACCACTGGATTTACACCATGAGCAGTGTCCAGGAAGCTTAGTCCAGGTAGACGTGGGTCTGTCTTTGCCAACTCTAGCTCCATTAGAAGATCACTCAGATCTTGGAGCTTGCGGTAGTCTTTGTTCCCTATTTTTGGGAAGTTTTGCAGTCTCTTGAATATAGCGCTTTCTATGGCTTCAGAGCTACCATAGGCTTGCTCAAGTCTTGCCCATGCAGCAACAAGACCTGCATCTGGGTGGTCAACGTGCACTGTTCTCAATATTTTATGAGACACTTTATGAGCAAATCAAGTTCCTCCTTGGTATTAAGGTTGAGATCAGCAATGGCAGCTTTGAAGGTTGATCTCCAGGCCCTGTAGCTCTCTGGACAATCGTCAAACCTTGAGAGGGTAGTGTTAATGAGCTCACGGCGTACCATATATCTGGCAAAGTTATTCAAGTCCGATCTCTCACTCTTCGGTGCCAAAGTAACTTGTGGAACCCCTTGGGTGTGAAAGTTCTCTGGTGAAGTAGGGTGAGGTTTACCAGGATGAAATGATGTTGCACGAGCATTTAACTGTGGTGTAGTCACTAAGGCTTGTGCTGGCTGTGGCTTGAGCTGCGGCTTGTCACTGGAAGTCACCTTGTTGTCAGCAAGAGGTAATGTAGTTTGCTGCATAGATGCACTTGTGTTGTAGACTTGAAGAGGCTCAGGCATTTGGAGCTGAGAGGTCTCTGTGTTGAGAGTCAGAACAGTGTTGTTGGTAGGAAGTACAGGAGATGACTCTGTATCATTGCAAACATTATGCTTTAGTACATATTCACTGGTGCGTTCAACTGGGTCTTGCAGTTCTATTGGGATGGAACAGACTGAGTTAGCACTTTCTCCCATCGCTTGTTCGAGGACTCTCAGCCTTGCTAGAGCAGCTGCTTCTTCCTTTTCCATTTGCAGAATCTTTAATTGGGAATTTGCCTCTGCTTGTTGGGCATCTGCCTCTGCTTGTTGAGCTGCTTGTTGAGCTATCATCTCTGCTTGGTGAGCTTTCATCTTTGCTTGGTGAGCTTCCATCTCTGCTTGTTGAGCTGCTTTTTGTGTCTCTATTTCTGCTTCCTTTCTGGTAAAGGATGTTTGCACTTTTTTTGCTTCCAGACTTGCACGGGCCTCTATTAGCTTGTCGCCTAATGTTGAACTTCTGGAGCGAGAGGATCTGGTAGAACGTGCAGTGTGCTTGGTTGATGTGGATCTGTGAGATCTGGTCTCCTGCAGTTGAGCAATGCAGAGTTCTGCCTTACACTGGGCTTTTTGCACTAAGAGATCCCTTTGTTGGTTTAGTGCATCAGCTCTGGTCAGTTCTGCTGAGGAGTCCTCTATATTACAGTCCTGCAAGAAAGCTATGTATTTTGCAAACAGCCGCTGGTAGCGTTCATACGCGGCAGATAAGCGATCTACAGAGTCTCTTAGTTCAGCTGGTTGATCATTGAAGTGTGACAAAACTGACATGCAGTGTGAAGTTCTATCCCATAAGTCTGACAGATTGCTGGAGAACTCATCTCTAGTGGCTTCATAGTTTTCTCTGAGTTTCTGTGTCGGTTTTATTGTACGTTTGGGTCTTACACTCTGATCGGCAATATCTGCAGAATCTGCTCCCTGTACATCTGCGGGTTCAGAAGCATGGTGAATCTGCGTTGGTTCAGCCACAAAAGGGTGCTCAGAGTCTTGTGTAGACATTTTTCACGTTTTTGCAGAAAATGGTACTGTCTCTTTAAGAAGACGAACAGCAGCTTAGACAGGTGGGTTAACGCAGTTCAATGTAGAGAAACAGTTTTTAACATTCATATGAGGTGCAGTAAACTCGTGCGACCATGTGCTTCACAAGATGGCGGATGGCACTGAGCTTGATTGCAGATCAGGCACACACATACACACAGCAGGCTGTAGGAATTCTATACATCTTTTGACTATTCTGACTCAGATTGTTGTGAAGCGATTTATCCCTTGTGAGACCTCTATGCCTGGCCTGTATAAGCAGATATAATCACTGAGGACAATCCTCATCAGACAGCTTGAACTCACCAATACCGATTTCCATCCACAGATGCTTTATTCCGAACATCAGATTACAGCAGATGACAGGATACAAACAGATGAACAGGTTGTGGTATTGTGCTGTCAAAAGATGATATTTTCTGTAGCTTACAATGGAGAATACATGTGCCCTGCTACATGTGGCTTGTTAACTGCATAGATGACACAGGAAGTACAAACACAGGAAGAAGGATGGAGCATTACATTCAAAAGAAGTGTGTCATAACATAAGGGAAAAATAAACTTGAGAGACAAGTGCATTACCACAAAGGGTCACTGGATGGCAGCATGTAAACTAAACATAAAAGTCCATAGAAAAATGGTTAGGAAAACAATATATATAAATTCTATGCCCTGTTGGGGCAGCACAGTACAGATACGTAGGATAAGGGAGGTGAGGGGGTTACTTTATAGGTTAGTGCAGAAACAGCATAGATACTAGATATACAGGAGAAAGAGGAGGCATTGGGATAAAAACAAACCCACAACTGCTGCTGTGGTCACTGAACAGGATTAATTTATTCATCATTTCCTCCATTGTAAAAGAAAGGGGTGGGTTTACCAATGTAAATGCTACATGGTACAGAGCCGCTCGAAATACCACCGTAACATAATTTTATTATCTATTAATCCTGCCAGTAGGTTCGTCTATTTTCCATATCTGTTACCAGGATAACAGCACTGTTCATTTTCCTCTAAAATTACATATGGTCAGATTTTCTGATGGAAAATGTGTGATAGGACCTTGTTTTCAAAAATTCCGACTGTGTGTGGGCTCCATCACACATTTTCCATCGGAATTTCCGACACACAAAGTTTGAGAGCTTGCTATAATATTTTCCAACAACAAAATACATTGTCGGAAATTCCGATCGTGTGTACACAAATCTGACACACAAAATGCCACGCATGCTCAGAATAAATTAAGAGATGAAAGCTATTGGCTACTGCCCCATTTATAGTCCCGACGTATGTGTTTTACGTCACTGCGTTCAGAACGATCGGATTTTCCGACAACTTTGTGTGACCGTGGGTATGCAAGACAAGTTTGAGCCAACATCCGTCGGAAAAAATCCATGGATTTTGTTGTCGGAATATCCGATCAATGTCCGACCGTGTGTACAGGGCATTAGATGCACACGTAGTTCCAAATTAACTTTAAAGGGCTAGGTCACCTTTAATGGCTATTTATCAAAAAATCTCTCATGATTTCTGGCATAGCTAGCACACTTTAGGTAGGGTGGTGGTTGTTTGTCACATCCTCCATGTTTTTCCATTTCCAAGTCTTCCAGTACTTGGGCACCAAGTACTGGTTCACATGGAAGGCATACCTCATGTGAGTTCTGGGCTACGCTAGGCACTTTGTGACAGAGTCTCTATAGTACACACACATGGGGTACCTTTACGTTATTATATCTTTGTCAATGCCTCGGGACCATGCTGAGGCTGCTGTGGGGAAATACTTGACCTCAAGGCGGACCTCTACTCTTAGAGATGAACATACACCATGTGCACTTGCACTGTTCTCCAGTTAACTCATGAAACTATACACCTTCTCTGTAAGCTACTTTAAGAGGGACATGCTAAGCCAATGTCCACATCCACCTGTCCAGAGTTTTCCACTACAATTCTCCCCAGTAGTGAAGTGGGCCCCGCTGTTCACTCTGCGCGATCTCCACAAGTGCACTTAACTTGAACCTCTGTACATACAGGATGGGGAACCTCTGCGGTGCAATCCCCTCCTCTTGCTATGGGAGACAGACCGCTGGCAGAAGAAGTGCCGACAACATCTCCCTCGCTGCTAGAGGCCGTGCCACCTATAACAGGTACACGCTATCGACAGGCTGCTTGTTTTACTTCCGTTACTCCTGGAAACTATTTATGTCTTTACATTACTCTATCCCACACAAATACCTTAATACACCAATGTGTTGAGACCCATTTGGTATAATTACTATATGTGTGCCAGTTACTTGCAATATATCTCTTTAGGAACTTCAGACCAACATACAGTGCATCCGGAAAGTATTCACAGCGCTTGACTTTTTCCACATTTTGTGATGTTACAGCCTTATTCCAAAATGGATTGAATTAATTATTTAACCCTAGAATTCTACAAACAATACCCATAATGACAACACGAAAGAAGTTTGTTTAAAATCTTTGCATATTTATAAAAAAAAAAAACGAAAAAAAAAAACACATGTACATAAGTATTCACACCCTTTGCCATGACACTCAAAATTGAGCTCAGGTACATCCTGTTTCCACTGATCATCCTTGATATGTTTCTACAACTTGATTGGAGTCCACCTGTGGTAAATTCAATTGACTGGACATGATTTAGAAAGGCACATATCTGTCTATATAAGGTCTCACAATTAACAGTGCATGTCTGAGCACAAACCAAGCTATGAAGGCCAAGGAATTGTCTGTAGACCTCTGAGATAGGATTGCATCAAGTCACAGATCCGAGGAAGGGTACAGAAAAATTTCTGAAGCAGATCCCACTGAGCACAGTGGCCTCCATCATCCGTAATTGGAAGAAGTTTGGAACCACCAGGACTCTTCCTAGAGCGGGCCACCTGGCCAAACTGAGCAATCGGGGGAGAAGGGCCTTAGTCAGGAAGGTGACCAAGAACCCAATGGTCACTCTGACAGAGCTCCAGCATTTCTCTGTGGAGAGAGGAGAACCTTCCTGAAAAACAACCATCTCTGCAGCACTCCACCAATCAGGCCTGTATGGTAGAGTGGCCAGACGGAAGCCACTCCTCAGTAAAAGGCACATGACAGCCCATCTGGAGTTTGCCAAAAGGCACCTCAGACCATGAGAAACAAAATTCTTTGGTCTGATGAAACAAAGATTGAATTCTTTGGCCTGAGTGACAAGCGTCATGTTTGGAGGAAACCAGGCACAACTCATCACCTGGCCAATACATCTCTACACTGAAGCATGGTGGTGGTAACATCATGCTGTGGGGATGTTTTTTAGTGGCAGGAACTGGGAGACTAGTCAGGATTGAAGGAAAGAGGAATGCAGCAATGTACAGGGACATCTTTGATGAAAACCTGCTCCAGAGCGCTCTGGACCTCAAACTGGGGCGAAGGCTCATCTTCCAACATAACAACGACCCTAAGCACACAGCAAAGATAACAAAGCAGTAGCTACGAGAAAACCCTGTGAATGTCCTTGAGTGGCCCAGCCAGAGCCTAGACTTGAACCTGATTGAAAATCTCTGGAGAGATCTGAAAATGGCAGTGCACCGACGATCCCTATCCAACCTGATGGAGCTTAAGAGGTCCTGCAAAGAAGAATGGGAGCAACTGCCCAAAAATAGGCATGCCAAGCTTGTAGTATCATACTCAAAAAGACTTCAGGCTGTAATTGGTGCCAAAGGTGCTTTAACAAAGTATTGAGCAAAGGCTGTGAATACTTATGTACATGTGATTTTTTTTTTTTCGTTTTTTATCCTTAATAAATTTGCAAAGATTTCAAACAAACTTCTTTCAAGTTGACATTATGAGGTATTGTTTGTAGAATTTTAAGTCAAATAATGAATTTATTCAATTTTGGAATAAGGCTGTAACATCGCAAAATGTGGAAAAAGTGAAGCTCTGTGAATACTTTCCAGGTGCACTGTATCGTTTTTTTACTAAAAGGAGAAGTCCAGCCTAAGCTTGTTTGGCTGTGCTTCTCCTATGGGTCACAGGAGTGCAATTTTTTTTGCACTCCTGTAACCCATTTTTAGCAGAGGGCAGACTGAAGTCCGCCCTCTGCTGACATTGCGGATATCAGTCTAGGCACCGCGTCATCACGACAATAAAGTCTGTATCCGCCAGGTGCCTGGACTAACACCCATCTCAGGCTCTCAGCGAGCCGCTGAGAGCCTGAGACGGCCGCTCCCCGTCCCCGCACAACTCAGTGCTCCAGTGAGCATGGGGAAGCAGAGCGGAGAGCTGCTAAATGACAGTCAGCAGCTCTCTGCTCAGAGAGCTGTGAAAACCGAGCCATCGACAATGTTCGATGGCTCAGTTCTCAGTGTAGAGGCGTTGGGAGACAGATGCAGCATCGGACCGATGCAGCATCCACCTAGGTAAGTATAATGGATTAAAAAAACCCAAACCCATACTTCTCTTTTAAGAAAGTGCAACTTATGCCGCGTACACATGGTCGGACTTTTCGTCTACAAACGTCCGACGGATGCCGATGGACCAAATCCGGTGGACAATTCGACCATGTGTGGGCTTCATTGGACCTGCAGCTGACTTTTTCGGTCGAAAATCTGACGGACTTTAGATTTGGAACATGCTTCAAATCTTTACGTCGTAACTCCGCCAGACCCAGAAATCCGCTCGTCTGTATGCTAGTCCGACGGACAAAAACCCACACTAGGGCAGCTATTGGCTACTGGCTATGAACTTCCTTATTTTAGTCCGGTGTACGTCATCACGTAAGAATTCGACGGACTTTTGTGTGATCGTGTGTAGGCAAGTCTGTTCGTTAGAAAGTCCGCCGCAAGTCCGCCGCAAGTCCGTCGAAAGTCTGTCGGACAGGCTGTCGGACTTTTGTAGCCAAAAAGTCCGACCGTGTGTACTCGGCATTAGATTTTCCAAAGTCCAACATTTAAGTGCAAGGTTACTCTTACATCCCTACGTCTAACTACAGGCTTGAGCTGTCCCAGCATATCTACTAAGGTGTAGTACAGCAATTACAGTCTTTCAGAGGCATTCTCATGCAAGTAAAAATCATTCAGATGCATTCCCATGCAGATGCAAATCCTTCAGAGGCATACTTCAGTATTTCCCCAAAAAAGTATCACTGTAACTGATTAAAAAGTGCTAGCTATCCTTTACAGGCTGGATGCTAGAAGTGCACCCCCAGTGGTCCCTCTGGCTCATTCAAAAGTAGTGGCTGAGAGAACAAACTGCGCATTTGCAATGCTTGCTTAAAACATAAATAAAGGCCTGTGTAAAAGAAAAACCATACATTATATTGTTATTACAGCCAGGTATTGACCTGATACAGCTACTAGAGTACAATATTTTTTCGCTATGGTGGACCTAAATGTCGCTCAGAGCTGTGTATAGTCTAATGGGTATATTTGGACAAATTGCACAACTCTCTGTATGTAAATAACAACACAGATCTAACCATCCTCTCATGCACGTCACTGAAGTTGTAGGAGCACCATTGAATAAACTGCATGTGACAGCTTGCAGAGTTATTTTTCCCTGCCTGCAGAGCTCAACATTTGATGGATACCTTTACTCCATGTCTGTTCACGAATCTATGAAAGACAAATATTTGTATTAGGCTCCGAGCATTGGCTGGATATTTTTCCCAGAAAGAAAAGTGATACAGGCTTGTTAGCGCGGAGATGAGAGCAATGATTGTTTCTAAAACACATGACAAATAGCAACTGAGCTAGCGCTACATTGTAAGGTACATGACAGCCACTGGAGGTTTGGGATGACGTCTCTTTTATCTCAGCTTCTTGAGTCCTCATTCTGCACATTGAGCTGTCAGTGATTTCCTAATCATTTTACTTTATGTATAATGCTTAAGCTTCAAGCGGGACCTAGCATTAGATATATTTTTCATGTTACATGCATGCATGCTAAGTAATGTGTAAGTGTAACACTTCAAGGTATTTATTACCTCTAATGAAGTTCACATTACTCCCCCTGTCAATGCTTTATCTCCTTTCTCTTTTCAGAAGGGCAGAGCCACATAGTTGCCAACATTCTCAAAAAATGTATAGGGACACTTTTTTGTCTGTAGGTGGGGGTCTTACTATAATTAGGGGGCAGAGTATTCATTCATAGGCGTGGTGTAGCGGGGGTGGAAAAATGTGGTGTGCACAGTGTGTCGCGACTAAAAAAGGGGAGTGTCTAAACTATATATTGGGCGTGGCTTAAAGGGTGTGTGGTTTGAGTTTGAGATGAAAGAGGGATGGAGGGAGAAGGAAGAGAGGGATGGCGGGAGAAAGAAAGAAAGAAAGAGATAGGGAGGGAAGAAAAAAGGTATATATTTCCAATGGGACACAGATGGCAAAAAGAATCTGGCTTCCACTTTAAAGAGGTATTCTGACAATCCCTGGCTGCACTATGTGTGAGCTACAGAATTCACATATGACATCTTCCGTGTCATATGTTACGAAACGCGTCCAGAGCTATGTGCTCCGCCGTGATTTTTTTTTTGTAAACTTTGTTTATTAGGATCAGTCACAGCTTAAGATACATTTGCAGCATATGCTTAATGGTGATATACATTTTGTTGTTTCATTGGAAACAAAAGAAAAGGCAACATATAGAAACAGAGGTAGATATAACATTAGGAGGGTAACTCTTGTATGGAGGGCGTATGTCCCTAGTGCTTCTATCAGCCTGTTAACTGTTGTAGGCTCAGGGTTTCAGTTGCCAACTGCATAGCGAATGACTGGGCATGCTGTCCCTTATCGGGCCAGCCTCTTGCCCTGTGTCGGCCGCAGCTGGAGGGGGGGATCTAGGCTGACCCGAACGCTGCCCAGCCCAGGCCCCGCACCAAGAAAGGGGGGTAACTAAGACCTCCAACTAACTTCCTCCAGTGCTCCGCCCAGGTCCAAACTGTGCCTGGGCCCACCCAGAATCCCAGTGGGAGGCATATCATTACTACCTGTGATTAGGTGACTCATATTTCAGCAGGGAGACTTTGCCATGCCTAATCGCCCTATCAATTGTAAGGAACCTGGTATCAGGCCGTCAAACGGTATAGCCCTTTAGCAATAAATAACTGAGGAGGGGGGAAAGGGGAAAACAAAAGAGGGGGGGTAGTAAGTGGTTATAGAGGGGAGATGGGGGAAACAGGGAGAGTAGGAAAGAGGGGAGAAATCAGGATCTCACCTTAAGCTTATGAGGGTCTTCAGGGCTCGCACCGAGTCTTCGGCCGCCAGGTAGTCCTGTCCTTCATCAAAACGGGAGCATGCAATGTTCGCTATCTGTGCTCCAGTCTACGGGGGATGTATTTAGCTACTATCGAGGACAGTTATGGTGGCCCAGGGCTGGCTCCGCTAGTTTTAACAATGCCACATCTAGGCTAGAAGGTACCTGGGTGAGATCAGAAAAATGATCTGTCCATAAGGACCACATGGTAGTAAGCTTATCCCTGTTGCCCTTGCATGTTGCAATCCATTCCTCCGCTTCACTGATCTCATTCACTCTGCGTATCCATTCCTCCCTGCTCGGTACCTGTGCCTTCTTCCAATAAATAGGAAGCAATCTCTTGGCTGCATTCAGCAGGTGGGGTAGTGCATTCTTATTGGCATGGGAGGAATGTGTAGGAGGAAATGGACCAGGGAGAGGAGGAGTCTATCCCTCCTTAACCTGTTCCTTAACATCTTTCCAGAAGGGTGCAATCTGTAGGCAATCCCACCACAGGTGTAGCAGGCCTCCACATCCCCGCCAACATGATTCAGAGTTGGTAGAGTACATCCATGCTAGGTCTACAGGGACCCTGTACCAGCGTGACAGTATTTTATCGTTTGTCTCTTGCATTTTAGAGTCTGCAGAGCTGGAGTGGGTAAGCTGATAAATGTGCGTCAGCTAAAGGCCCACTAAATTCTAGACCTAAGTCCCTCTCCCAGGCACGTATATAGATGGGCTTGGAGGTCGAAGCCGAGGACCCCAATAGTAGGTAAAGTTCTGAGACCATGTGTGGGATTGGCTCATCTGCCATGAATAGGTCTTCAAAGTGTGTAAGTG
The DNA here is from genome assembly GCA_037952835.1 of Lithobates septentrionalis. Lineage (NCBI taxonomy): Eukaryota > Metazoa > Chordata > Amphibia > Anura > Ranidae > Lithobates > Lithobates septentrionalis. Next base: position 1,600,557 of record JBBDGP010000987.1, read on the forward strand.
ATGTTATGTCTCTTATGGAACTGCCGTGTACCTCGAAAAAGTGGTGTAATTGTCTGTACCTCCAGAAATTCATCTGAGGTCCCCCAGGTCTAACTGTCAGGGATTCAAAGGGTATAATTTTGCCATCCCTCAACAGTTTCCCACAGCTGGCATTCCCATTGTCTACCCAGGTTCCGAAGAAATTTGTATACTCTCCAGGGGGAAACCAGAGGCACCCCCCCAGTGGTGCCAGTGGGGACACGTTCCAAGTGGATCATCAGGGGGGACGTGTCTTCCGACAACCCTCGGTGAATGCCATGGGGCATAGGATAAGTTTCTCCCTGCTATATATTTCTCCATAGTTACCCAAAGTTTAGGCTGGGTGTGAAAGCGCCAGTTCAGGATCCTCTGGAGGGCTATAGCTTGGTGATACCTTTGTATATCTGGAATGCCCAAACCCCCGGAGCGTTTCAGGCTTTTTAGTACTTTCAGGGCTATACGTGGTTTCCGTGAGTTCCATATGAAGCTAGTGAACATGCTGGACATTTGAGCAAAAATTTTTCTGGGTAGGGGAATAGGGAGCATTTGCATATAAAACAGTATCCTGGGGAGGACATTCATTTTTCTTATATTTACCCTCCCTAGCCATGTGAAGGCTGTTTTTGTCCAATGCAGTAAGTCTTGTCTGACTGCGGTCACCAACCGGGGGTAGTTTGTTGAGTACAGTGTGTAACTCTGTGGGACAGTGGGGTCTTTGCCTTCCTTCAGTATTACCAATATGTGTGCCAATAGCGCCACATGGGATTTACGAGTGTCGGGGAGAACATTGCATAGTACACTTTAGTGAACCCATCTGGGCCTGGGCTTTTCCCATTGGGCATCGATTTAATAGTGGATTTGATCTCTTCAGTGGTAATTGGGGATTCTAAGTCTGTCTGTTGGTCTTCAGTCAGGGGTGGTAACCCGTTCGTTGACCGATAGTCTCAGATCTTAGTCAACCTGTCTGTTCTAGCGTCTGAAGTCAGAGTGCCATCTAGATTGTATAGCTCTGCATAATAATCGAAGAACCCCGAGGCTATCTTAGAAGACTGAAACATCAGTTCCCCATAAGAGGAGCAAAGTTAATGTACTTGGGTCCAGGTGCGTTTCGCACGTAAGGCTCTTGCCAGCATACGTCCGCATTTGTTACCTTGTTCATAATACTTATGTGACAGGTATCTTAGTTGCCGTCGCGCTTGACGTTCAAATAAGCGTGAAAACAGTTCTTTAAGCTCCATCATTTCCCGCAAAGCCACAGGGTCTTCCCCAGTTTTATGTTTGAGTTCTGCCTGCTGGAGCACGGAAAATACTCTATGAAAGTCTGCCTGTCGCTCCTTTTTTAGTTTGGTACCCAGGGAGATTAGCTTGCCCCGTATCACCGCTTTGTGGCTTTCCCAAATCATTCAATCACTAAGGTCTTTTGTTGTGTTTTCCTGGAAGTAATATTTCAAGGCTTCTGAGATCTTTGACACTACTACTGGGTCGCCCAACAGGTTTTTGTTTAGTCACCAAGTCCAGGCTCTATGGGTGCCTGAGGGCAAGGCGAGGGTGACAGTGATCTGAGCATGGCTTGATATTGTAATGTTCTCGATGGACGAGCACTGTAGGAGTTCCAATGTGAGGCGGTCTATGTAGAGCCTTAGAATAGTAGCTATAGTCCCTATCCGAGGGGTGGAGAACTCTACAGCTATCGACTAGTCCTGAGGTCTGGAGGGATTTACAGAAGTGTTTAATAAAAGCATGGTGTTTGGAGTACCATTTCATGTGTTATTTCACGTATCACTACACCGGTATGGACTTTTTGGACTATCACTATTGTTTTTTGATATTGAGGTATGCATTTATGTAGTATGTAGCACAGCATAGTGTATTTACCAGTATTGTTTAGCTACAGAAAATATCCTATAGTGTGCCAGCTTCTTTCCATTTTATTTTGCACTATTCCACTAGCAAAGTTTCTTTTTAGGAAAAGAATGGAGAAAGGAGGCTGGAGGTGGACTTTAATGATACTGTAAGACAGAAAGGCAAAAGTCTCAAATAGAGATTTAAAATTTTTACTACAAAAATATATATATATAAAAAAGAGAAATGTACAAATAATTTTCTAAAAACCGCATATGACAATCAAGGAACATTTGCTTTATAGTCACAAATTGTGACATCCTGTTACAGTACTACCATCTTCGTATTGTTTGCTCTACATGTTTTGCGGATGTGGTCTACCGCTTCTTCAGGAGCTTTATAGTACATATATACATGTGCAATGCTTTATAGAGCGATTTTTATATGACTATGAATAAAGGGAAAACATACATTAATCAAGTAATACTTATTAAATTTCATATAATATAAGTGCTGCAGTACAGGGGGCCCAAATGGAGAATGGCTTGTCCCGGAGGACCTGGAAACCTTTCACACAGAAAAAAGCACCAGTAATGGTCTAATTGAAAAATAAGGAATCCAATCAGAAAAGTTGTCTTACCATAATGGTTAATCACAAGGTAATAGATAACAATAACAAATATTCATACCAAAATCTTGGCTGGATCACGGGGACTCAAAAACGGATCCCAATAAAATGAATTCTCTATAAGATACTGGAAAATCTGTAGAGAAGTATACATGAGTAAATGGATATCTAGCTAATCTCATAAGTACACAGTTAATAATTGGAAAAAATGGGGGAATGAACCCCTATATGCTATACCTTGTGCCGTAAGTAGATCACATTGATACATATACACATAAGCGTATAGTGTGTGCACAAGTTTTTGAAAGATATCTAGAACCAAGAAAGGGGGAAACAAATGTATGTATACTGGTGTATCTATCATATTGTAATATTGCATACTGCAATATTTAAGATTGGTTAATAAATATAGTATAGCAGGAAATGTCTTACCTTGCAAAAGGCTAATAATTGGTGCTGTATAAATGGGGTGTGAAGGAGATGTATAATCACATCAATCCATGGTGATGTAAGCAAAAGGTGACCCCCCTACAGCAAAAATAAAGGTGATACGTAAGGCCTTCCATAGGAGAGTTAGGATACATGAGTCGGGTATAGTTGCAAAAAGCACTGATAAGTAGAGCCTACTTTAGAGTCTCACTTCTGGGGATGCAGCCTTATTTACACCAGAGAGGCTGTGACATACAGCCCCTCAATTTATAGGTGTCTGTGTGTTAGCTCCTGTGGAACTCCGCAGCTCCTCCAGGGTTACCTTAGGTCTCTGTGCTGCCTCTCTGATTAATGCCCTCCTTGCCCGGTCCCTGAGTTTTGGTGTGCGGCCGTCTCTTGGCAGGTTTGCCGTTGAGCCCTGTTCTTTCCATTTGGTTATGATATATTTGATGGTGCTCCTAGGGATCATCAAAGATTTTGATATTTTTTTATAACCTAACCCTGACTTTTACTTCTCAACAACATTGTCCCTTACTTGTTTGGAGAGTTCCTTGGTCTTCATGGCAGTGTTTGGTTAGTGGTGCCTCTTGCTTAGGTGTTGCAGCCTCTGGGGCCTTTCAAAAAGGTGTGTATATGTAATGACAGATCATATGAAACTTAGATTGCACACAGGTGGACATAATTTCACTAATTATGTAACTTCTGAAGGTAATTGGTTGCACCAGAGCTTTTTTTGGGCTTCATAACAAAGGGAGTGAATACATACGCACATGCCAATTATCAGTTTTTTATTTCTGAAAAATAGTTTTATGTATATATTTTTTTAATTTTACTTCACCAATTTAGACTATTGTGTTCTGAACCATCACATATAATTCAGATTAAAAAACATTAATTTAAAGGCTGTAATTTAACAAAATAGGTAAAAAGCCAAGGGGGGTGAATACTTTTGCAAGGCACTGTACATCTCCTACACACCCTATTTATACAGCACCAATTTTTAACCTTTTGCAAGGTAAGACATTTCCTGCTATATTAGATTTATTAATCTGAAATATTCCAGTATGATAGATACACCAGTATACATACATTTGTTTCCCCCTTTCTTGGTTCTAGATATCTTTCAAAAACTTGTGCACACACTATACGCTTCTGTGTATACTTATCAATGTGATCTACGTACGGCACAAGGTATAGCATATAGGGGTTCATTCCCCCATTTTTTCCAACTATAAACTGTGTATTTATGGGATTAGCTAGATATCCATTTATCTATGTATACTTCTTTACAGATTTCCCAATATCTTATAGAGAATTCATTTTATTGGGATCCGTTTTTGAGTCCCCATGATCCAGCCAAGATTTTGGTATGAATATTTGTTTTGTTATCTATTACCTTGTAATTATTATGGGCCAACCTCCATTTGGGCCCCCTGTACTGCAGCACTTTGTGGTAAGATCTTCACCCATAGGGTCCCTACAGCATATATATGATGTATCTTTATCTTTATCTTAACCTATATGAAATTTAATAAGTATTACTTGATTAATATATGTTTTTCCCTTTATTCATAGTCATATGATAATCGCTCTATAAAGCATCGCACATGTATATATGTACTATTAGCTCCTGAAGAAGCGGTAGACCACTTCTGCAAAAAATATAGAGAAAGCAATACGCAGACGGTAGTACTCTAACAAGATGTCACAATTTGTAACTATAGAGCAAATGTTCCTTGATTGTCATATGCGGTTTTTAGAAAATTATTTGTACATTTCTTTTTTTTTATATATATATTTTTGTAATACAAATTTAATATCTCTATTTGAGACTATTGCCTTTCTGTCCACCTCCAGCCTCCTTTCTCCATTCTTTTCCATATTTGTGGGACGAAGGTACCAACTTTAATATATGAATTGAACCCGGCAGTCTCTTTAAAACAGTTTCTTTTTAGTTGAACAAAAAAACAAAACAAATGGGGCACATTCAATGGACCACAAAAACATATATATAAAAAAATATGGGCAGACTCGATGGACCACTTGGTCTTTTTTTCTGCCATTACTTATTTTCAGGGTGATAGTTGGTGACAGTTGTTTTCTTTTAAAAGTTGTATGGTGAGAAGAAAGTCTATATCACTGTGTAAATCATGCGCATTGTTCACATATCATACCAGGAATGGGAGGCCTAATTACTTTCCTAGCATGATAAAAATCTCCCATCACCTCTGATGTTTCTAGAGGGTTGCATGTCTTTAGCGATGGCAGCAATGGAAAACATGTTTCTTTGGGTCACTCTCACTGCTCTCTCTACCACTCATCACTAGTCCCAGAAAAGTCACAGAAGCAGGGCACTGAGCCTGCTCTATTAATATCATTCCTGCCATTGCATCACTCAGTAAGATGATTCCTTCACTGTGTGCAAGTGCCAGCCAGACACCTACAGCCGAGAAGTGCAGGGAAAAATTCCTCCGCGACATAAACGAGGGGTGAATAAATGAACAGGAATCCCTGTTGACAAAAGGCTGGTGCCCTGGTTCATACATGTGCTCTACAATTGTAGAGATAAATCACAGAGCAGATAGACCAAAATCTGACCTTTGCAGTGGATTCTGGTCTTGCATTGTATGTGACAACATCAGCCAAGCCACGACTGGTCAAGAGAAGCAGCTTTGGTAGTGGTTGTGTAGGGGGGGGAGAAATCCAGCAGAAGCAAAGAATGCAGTACATTTTTCTGCTCATGTCTCTGTTTCTAGAGAGTTAAGCACTTGTATTGCAGAGGTGGAACCATTGCAAGGGTTAACTTTTATTTTTCCTAGATTTCTGCTTTAAAAATTGTCTCTAGCCAAACATTTTTTATTTTATACAAGGTGGTATTGAAAAGTTTTGAGACTAGTTTTGTAACATGCCAACAGATGGCAGCACAAGGCTGCACGCACAGTTACAGGGAGCACCGACCTTCATAAGTTATAAGTCAGCCAAAAGATATCGTCCTGTGTACATTGGGAGCTGTGCAACTGGTGCTATTCTGACCATGTGCATTACCACATCTACTATTTAATCATGGACAGCAAGTTAGAACAAAGATACAACGTGAAAGTCTGCGTGAAACAGGGCAAATGTGCCACAGAGATGTTTGACATGATTCAGCAAGTTTACGGTGATGCCGCAAATAGTTTTTCGAGGTGTTTTTTTGTTTACAAACGTTTTTATTGCAGAATAGTATAATATCTGGGTGAACAAGTGTTGAAGGTACAAGAGGTACAGTGGTAATATAACCATTAATAGCTGAACAATATAATTCTTACAAAGCATATCTCGTTGTACAGTACAATCATGATGCACCCAATAAATCAGAGCAAAGAGAAACATAAAAAAAGAAACAAAACAAAAAAAAAAGGGAAAAGAAACGAAAACACATTATTGAGATAAATGTGCATCCCATGCATATTAATATAGCCATCAATCCATGAGGATGTTGTGTGACCTTATACCTGAAGTCAGGAGGCTATGCAGCTATTAGAGGTACATTTTCATACAGATTCCATCTTTTGGGAACATAATCAGACCTATTATGATTCAGCCATTTGGGCCGAAGGATCCCCCAGTTTATCACTTAGCATGTGGGCCGTCCAAACATTCCATTTACGGTCAAAAATGTGCATGGAGTCTAGGAGAGTATGGTGTATTCTTTCCATAGTCCTAATGGACCCCATACGCGAAATCACCTGCGACCAAGGCACGTGAGAATGTTTCCAGTTCAAGGCTATTGTCCATTGAATAGCACTAAAAAGAGTGTGAAATAATTTCTGTAGTGGGATGGGAACCTCTGGGAGCTCTGCAAAAAGCAGACACATTGGAGAGGTCAAAGTAATCGAGATACCTGAGAGAAGTGTTATGAGAGACATTGTCATATGCCATATGGCCTCCAGGGCCTTACAGCTCCAGAACGTGTGCAACAGCGCTCCCCCATCCTGGCATCCTCTAAAACATGTGCCAGGTACCAGGGGATATTTTCTGTGGAGACGATCGGGAGTGTAATACCACCTGGTGTGAAGTTTGAGAGTTGTCTCTTTAATGGATATAGATCGCGTACATTTGTGCATATTAGCTATCATATCCTGCCAGTCCTCCACAGGGAATTCTTGGGCCATCTCTGCCTCCCAGTCCTCCATTGCCTTAGATTTTTGAGGAGAGTTGAGGTCATTAAGATATCTATATAGAATGGATATGGTCCCCTTATCTCTTGAAGCCTCTCCACACAACGACTCAAACGGGGTCTTAGACAAATCAACTCCACCAGAGATAAGTGCTGAGTAAAAGTGTCGTATTTGCAAGTATTGGTGAAACTCGAATCGTCCCATATCGTGGGTTTGCTGCAGGTGAGCATAGGAACAAAAGGAGGCATCCCGCAGCAAGGATTCAAGGTTCACCAAACCCCTTGCGATCCAGCTAAGGAATGATGATTTGGATGAGAAGGCCGGTGGGAAGGATGGTTCACCTAAAAAGGAGGATAAAAGGGGCCTATCTGATTGTAACTTAAACTTCTTGGAGTAAAGGGACCATAGGTACAGTGATTGGCCTACTATAGTATTAAGTGGGGTGATATCTTTTGGAGTTATAGATCGGGACCATAATAAACCAGGAAGGTGGTAAGGTGCCACCGAGATCTGCTCAAACTGCAGCCATGGTATAGAGGCGGGGGGGGGGGGGGGGGGGGTATGCCACTGCGCCAATTGAATGAGGCAGGATGCCAAGAAGTACTTCCATAGGTCCGGGCAACCCAAGCCCCCCTCACCTGAGTTCTATACATCATCAAACGTCCTATGCTGGGTTTTTTGTTTTGCCATACAAATTTGAGCAGAGCCGACTGCATCGTCAACAGGGTAGAGCGAGAAAAATATAGAGGCAAGGACCTAAAAAGGAATAAAAGTTTAGGAAGGATATTCATTTTTATTGCTTGAATCCTACCTAGAAATGATATACGATAAGAAGACCATTGGTTTAAAAGGAGTTTAACATTAGAGAAAGCCGGGGGGTAATTTAAAGAGTATATTTGTTTGAGGGAGGGGGCCAGCTTAATGCCTAGATATTGTAAGGAGGTGTGGTTCCATGTGAATTTGAAGTTATCTTTAAGTGTAGTTAATAAAAGTTGTGGAAGGTGGATGGGCATCACCGTACACTTGCTAGGATTAATTCCAAGGCCTGTTAACTTTTGGAAGGAGTTTAGAGTGGACATGAGGTTGGGGAGGGAGATCAAAGGGTCCGAAATAAATAAAAGTACATCGTCCGCATAAAGGCTAAGTTTAAATTCTTGGTCTCCTTTTATATATCCTCTAATGTTCTGGTCTAGCAATACACATCAAACTGAGCATGTGCAGCCTGTCCCCTGGCTCTCTAAATATCAGGTTATTTATTGGAGACAGTGGAAGAAGAGGAAGATCAGAGAGACAGGATCAAAGAGCCTTTATACACAATTCAAAGGATTAACCCCTTAAGTTCCACAGTGAGTACATGCTTTACTGCATATACAGACTGATTTTATTGTTGTGGGTTTAGTAACACTTAAAGGCAGAGTCGGCTGAAGTACAATGAAAAAACTTCAGCACTTTTGCATCACACCCTGCAGCTCTTAAGTGGGTGGGGATTTGCTCAGCAACACCTTCTAGAGGGTCAACAAAAAAACGATTGCCATTGGCAGCTGTAGCTCTCATCTCCATTGAAACTATAAAGAAATGCTATCATTCATGAGAGTCAGTGACTCTGATATACCAGATTGGTCTACTCTGCAATCGAACTGCATGATCTCCAAGAACCAGGCAAAATTTGTACTTTTTATTTTTTATTATTATAATTTCTGTTTTGTAATTTTTTTTTTCTGTAAAAATTTTCTTGCACCATCTTTCTTTTCCTATGTAATAGTTAAAAATATGTTAAGTCAAATATCTGAATGCTCTAATACCAAAATAAACGAAACAATAGAAGGGGTCCCATAGTGGTGGACTTTTTAAAAGCATTAAAAAGTATATAAAGTACAAATATAATTGGACCCCTCACGATCGCCGCTATTTGATATTTGAGCTCTGTTTCGTTCTTCCAAATGTGAGTTTGTTTTTTATTATTTTAATAAACTAGTGTTTTAAAACATTATTACGCTATGTGAGTTTTGCTTGCTCCTTGCATGGCATATGAAACTACACCTTTGGCTTATGCTGGATTACCTATGGGAGAGGAAGCCGTGCGGACCCCCCCTTTTTCTTTCCACCATCTGTTGATGACATCTGACAAGACGCATTCCCCAGAACCAGTGGTTATCATGCTTTTTTGACTTGTCTGGCGTACGCCATTTCAGGTCAATTTTTTCCGGTAAGCCTCCTCTACTCCTGGTGTTGGCCCCGGCACTGATGTACAATCTATGCACACTTGTGGTTTCCCTTCTGCCCACTCGCCAGATTTGGTGCGACTTTGGTGCGACTTCTGCCCACTCGCCAGATTTGGTGCGACTAGAACATTGGCTGTTCGCCCTTTCTTCGAAAACCGAACATTATGGGCCGTTCATGCCGAATTCGAGCGGCACATAATGGCCCATAATGCACTGTGGGAGCGCAGTGCATTTCTGTATGATTATTGCCCAGAGCATGCACCATGACCTGCAGGCCATTGGAAAAAGAGTGCCTTTTGCCAATCATGGCTCAGGGGGACTAAGTCCACGCCCCACACTGTATAAGTCTGCCTGCACGTCGGCCTCATGTAGTGTGTTGTTGGCGTGGATGGAGAGAGAGTGTCATTTAGATTAAGCAGGCAGGCAGGCAGATTATTCAGTATTTAATATATATATATATATATACAGACAGTCTTGTATATATATATATATATATATATATATATATATATATATATATATATATATATATATATATATATATATCCCCTGTATCCAGTTTGGCTAGATCCTGGTGTACTGTTTCTAATATACTTCAGGCAGGTGATTCCGTTAGCTGCAGTGTATTTAATATACAGTGGCTTGCGAAAGTATTCGGCCCCCTTGAACTTTTCAACCTTTTGCCACATTTCAGGCTTCAAACATAAAGATATAAAATTTTTATTTTTTGTGAAGAATCACCAACAAGTGGGACACAATTGTGAAGTGGAACGAAATCTATTGGATATTTTAAACTTTTTTAGCAATTAAAAAACTGAAAAGTGGTGCGTGCAAAATTATTCGGCCCCTTTACTTTCAGTGCAGCAAACTCACTCCAGAAGTTCAGCGAGGATCTCTGAATGATCCAATGTTGTCCTAAATGACTGATGGTGATAAATAGAATCCACCTGTGTGTAATCAAGTCTCTGTATAAATGCACCTGCTCTGTGATAGTCTCAGGGTTCTGTTGAAAGCGCAGAGAGCATCATGAAGACCAAGGAACACACCAGGCAGGTCCGTAATACTGTTGTGGAGAAGTTTAAAGCCGGATTTGGATACAAAAAGATTTCCCAAGCTTTAAACATCCCAAGGAGCACTGTGCAAGCGATCATTATGAAATGGAAGGAGTATCAGACCACTTCAAATCTACCAAGACCTGGCTGTCCCTCTAAACTTTCAGCTCAGACAAGGAGAAGACTGATCAGAGATGCAGCCAAGAGGCCCATGATCACTCTGGATGAACTGCAGAGAACTACAGCTGAGGTCCGAGAGTCTGTCCATAGGACAACAATCAGTCGTACACTGCACAAATCTGGCCTTTATGGAAAAGTGGCAAGAAGAAAGCCATTTCTCAAAGATATCCATAAAAAGTCTCGTCTAAAGTTTGCCACAAGCCACCTGGGAGACACACCAAACATGTGGAAGAAGGTGCTCTGGTCCGATGAAACCAAAATCAAACTTTTTGGCCACAATGCAAAACGATATGTTTGGCGTAAAAGCAGCACAGCTCATCACATTCAACACACCATCCCCACTGTCAAACATGGTGGTGGCAGCATCATGGTTTGGGCCTGCTTTTCTTCAGCAGGGACAGGGAAGATGGTTAAAATTGAGCGGAAGATGGATGCAGCCAAATACAGGACCATTCTGGATGAAAACCTGATGGAGTCTGCAAAAGACCTGAAACTGGGACGGAGATTTATCTTCCAACAAGACAATGATCCCAAACATACAGCAAAATCTACAAAGGAATGGTTCACAAATAAACGTATCCAGGTGTTAGAATGGCCAAGTCAAAGTCCAGACCTGAATCCAATCGAGAATCTGTGGAAAGAGCTGAAAACTGCTGTTCACAAACGCTCTCCATCCAACCTCACTGAGCTCGAGCTGTTTTGCAAGGAAGAATGGGCAAGAATTTCAGTCTCTCGATGTGCAAAACTGATAGAGACATACCCCAAGCGACTTGCAGCTGTAATCGCAGCAAAAGGTGGCTCTACAAAGTATTAACGCAAGGGGGCCGAATAATTTTGCACGCCCCACTTTTCATTTGGGATTGTATGGTACAGTATAAATGACTGTGTATTACTGGCAAAGGTCACTGGCAGTATAAATGACTGTAAATACCTTCGTTAGGCAGGTGCAGGCACTCTCTCCTTCCATGTTTTTGTGTGTTCAGGCAGTGGTTTGGCTCACTGGGTCTTGTAGTGCACCTCCTCCACATGTACTCCTTTCAGGAAGCTCAGAGTTGTGCAGATGAGGTCAGAGGTAGCTTCCTCTTTGGGTTGTCTAGCAAACATCAGAATGCTCACTGCTGATTGCAGCAGCCTCTGTCCTCTAGGCCAGTGATGGCAAACCTTGGCACCCCAGATGTTTTGGAACTACATTACCCATGATGCTCAATTACACTGCAGAGTGCATGGGCATCATGGGAAATGTAGTTCCAAAACATCTGGGGTGCCAAGGTTCGCCATCACTGCTCTAGGCTGATTTCAATCTCCAGCTGGTCAATCTGCTTCTCTGCTCTGCACTGGTAAGCCTCCTTCCAGGTACTTTCTGCTGTGTTACTTGTCTGTCAGAGCTTTTTTATTATCCTGTACCTTCTAGGACTGAGGAATTATGCCTGCCTGCCTAGCTGCCTTAAGCACCGAAGATTTGGATGGAGAAGTTAATTTAATTGTAGTTATTTATTTTAAAAGAGAGCACATCCTCTGTGTTTTACAGAGAGAAGGGCCCACTGCGAGATAAACTCCCGCAAAGAGGTTCCAAATTAGCATTCCAGCCTCAAAAGAGTAAAGAAGGGACTAGACATGACAAATCGCAGAGTCGCATGCAGCTGGATAGATGCCTGTTGTCACAGCATTCCAGATCTCCCTCGCTCTTACCTCACTTTAGTCGCTTGCACCCAAGCCAAGAGAGGTCAAGACATCAGACGGCTCAGGACAATGCTGCGAAAGCACGCCAGGTTAAATCCTACATTAAGCACGCAGTCAAGAAAGGGTTAAAGAGCGTTTCAAGGAATCCTGCTCATCCTGCTGTATCTTCACCATCTGCAGATTCAGATCATGTGTTTTCAGTGCGTTTTAACTCTGAAGTCGATAGCGATTCAGATCCATCTGAGGCTGAGATGGTCTTAGAATCGCATACGTTTGATTTTTGCACTGGTTCCCCCCTTGGTGGAGGCTGTTGAGGAAAGTATCTTCGCCTCCAAATAAACAGCAAAGATACTACCCATATTTAAAGAGATCGTTATCCTCCTTCCCATTTCATTTCTGAAATTAAAAAAGTAATTGACGACGAGTGGGGGGGCCCGAGAAGAAGCTCAATGTGCATAATGGAGTATCGAAGCTGTACCCCTTGAGACACTACGCCTAAGGTGGATGCTTCATTACGTATATTCGCCCGCAACATTACGCTTCCGCTGGAATATTCGGTCTCTTTTAGGAATCCTATGGATCGCAAAGTAACCGCAGACCTAAAAAAGTTATATAGTTTGGACAGCAGCCTGCATACCGGCGGTAGCACTCACTCCTGTGGCAGCAGCACTTGGGCTGGGTGCGCACCTGTGTGTTTTTTGGTGCTCTTTGCGTTTTGCGGATTTGCACTACCGTCCGTTTATCATGGTCTCCTATGGAACACATTCTGCGGAATGCGCTGGGAGTGCGTGGGTGTGAATACAGCCTTATGCCCCGTACACACGGTCGGACTTTGTTCGGACATTCCGACAACAAAATCCATGGATTTTTTCCGACGGATGTTGGCTCAAACTTGTCTTGCATACACACGGTCACACAAAGTTGTCGGAAAATCCGATCGTTCTGAACGCGGTGACGTAAAACACGTCCGTCGGGACTATAAACGGGGCAGTGGCCAATAGCTTTCATCTCTTTATTTATTCTGAGCATGCGTGGCACTTTGTCCGTCGGATTTGTGTACACACGATCGGAATTTCCGACAACGGATTTTGTTGTCGGAAAATTTTATATCCTGCTCTCAAACTTTGTGTGTCGGAAAATCCGATGGAAAATGTGTGATGGAGCCTACACACGGTCGGAATTTCCGACAAGGTCCTATCACACATTTTCCGTCAGAAAATCCGACCGTGTGTACAGGGCATTAGAGTGTGGGTAGCGGTGCTGGAGTTCTTCTCCTTTGTAGACTGCTGTAGAGTTGTGGCTGAAGTGGCTGTCGACCAGGTCAAGATGACAGCAAAGATGATGGCTCTTTAAGACACAGTAGCCCTTTCGGTTTAACAAGAGATCCAAAAAAGGATTCAGAGAGGCCAGGGCTTACAGACAGGTTTTTCAGACAGTGGAGGGGAGCTGGTTCAACCTTCCAGAAACCTTCCAATCCCAGGGCCAACAAAGCTCCTGGGGCTGTTTCCACTGCTGCATCCCCAGAGTCGCGCGATTTACACTGCGACTTTGCTGTGCGATTTGTGATGCAATGTCATTCGACCTGTGAAAACCATGTGAGAACAAATCTCACAGATGTCGGAACAAAGTAGTGCAAAAACCTTTTTTGGAGTCGCTGCGAGTCGCACCAATTAGAACAGGGACCATTGAAATACATGGGTTTTGACTTGTCATGCGACTTTGCATGTGTCAGGTCGCACAACAACTCGCAGTAGGACAGAGCCTAAGGCTTCAAATAAGTCCTTCTGAAGCTGTCTCTGCTTAACCCTCTCAAGTAGGAGCAAGACTAACCCAATTCAGGGGGGGGGGGTTTGGGCGGACAAATGACATGATGCCTGGATTGTAGCCGTCATTCGATCACGTTATCCTCTCGAGTTCAGAACAAGGCCCCCTCAGACCTTGTTCATAGAAACTGGACTTCCTATGGATTTGGAAAGGAGGCAATGTTTGCAAGGATATATAGGGAAGCTGTTGGCAGCAAGGGCCATCCTTCTGGTTCCAAGGCACGAATTGAGTCAAAGAGTATGTTCCCCCTCTGTTTTTGGTCCCAGAGGCTTCAGTAGGTTTCGGTCCAGTTTTTGACCACAAAGTCCTGAATTCTTACATGAAGGTTCCACCATTCAAATTGGAGTCATTGGAAACAATCGTTTCGATTGTGGAGTCAGGAGACTGGATGGTTTCCATCGATCTGGCGGATGCGTATCTTCATTTCTCTATAGACACATCTCACCATCGCTTTCTCAGGCCTTCCTTTGGAAGGCTTTCATTTTCATTTTTAATCTCTCCTATTTGGTCTCTGCACGACTCCGAGAACGTTTTTTAAAGCTTCTGTCTGCTGTTGTTGCGACTCTCAGGGTCAAGGGAGTGGAAATATTTCATTATCTAGATGACATGCTACTTCTGGGTTCGTCAAATCAGCTCCTTCTAGTTCATGTGAATTCACCTGCAAAACACTAACTCGCTTCGGTTGGTTGATCAATTTTCGGAAGAGCCAGATGCATCTGACCCAAATGTTGGAGTGTTTAGGAGTACAATTCAACACGGATCGGGGTTGTGTTTCTCTTCCTCAGTGGAAGGTCCAGGGGATCCAGTCTCAGACAAAGCAGTGATGGCCAGGTCTTCTATGATGCTGAAGGAATCCATGCAGTATCTGGGGGTTTTATCAGCCACAGGTCCAGTAGTCAGGTGGCGCAGAAGGAGGTTTCAATGCAACTTTCTTCTTCAGTGGGATCATCTGCCAATTCCGATAATCTGGTCCCTGGTTGGGGGTCAGTAGCTCAAAAAAAAAAAAAAACCTAAAAACCATGCGCTTACTCCAAAAAAGTCATAGATGTAAGCAGCTAACACAACAAATAGAACATTTGTAATAAATCATATGTAACCAAGTGTAGCGCTAAAAAATGAGAAAGAGAATATTGCTATACCACATATAATAGCAAAATGAATTGTGAAAAGATAGTGTTTTGCATACTTTGTGAACATTCATACATATAGAACACTTATGTTATAAAGCCTTAGGGTCACCAAAAGTGATGACAGGATGTAAAAATGTCAATAAAGTCCAAAACTGAATGTGCAGGTACGATGAACATAAATGTTGCAATGGTGATAAATTCCAAAACATATACTCGTGAGAGATTTCTGTATGTAATCCAACATGTGCTGACAGACACTTGTGCGAAACTGCCACCTAGGATGACTGGAGGCTTACCAGAAAGTTGGGACCCACCTAGCATACGCTATATGGGTCAAACAGGCTTGGATTGCTCACTGGCAATGAAGGTAGGGAACCAAGGGCTGGTAGATGGTAAAGTTGTAACGTTGCTATCCCAAAGAGGTATTCTTCATATGGAAGCTCGGACACCAACGGACATTACCCACATGTAATGAAGAAGGGGCTCATAGCGTAATTCCGTAAACCATAAAAAATTTATTAAAAGGAAAAACACTTACATTTCAGAATAAAAAGCGCTTGCAAGTAAAATGGCGGCAGTGGAGTCCTCCCGACGCGTTTCGTCATACAAGACTTTGTCTGGGGTACTTGCCCACTGCAGCCAGACTCCTTTATATAGGGACAAGGACCCCTCTGATGAGAATCCAGCTCCCAGGCTTGTTTGCATTGGCACTTCCGGGGTCATCCAAAATGGCAGACCCAAGTGCTTTCCAAGCCTCTCTTTCATGTAATTCAATTCCCATAAGTCTAATGGTGTCATGTGTTTCAAGAGGAGACGTGGTGCTGAGTGCCTTCCAAGCCTCTCTTTCACATGATTCCATTCCCATAGGTCTAATGGTGTCATGTGCTTCAGGAGGAGACATGATGCTGAGTGCCTTCCAAGCCTCTCTTTCAAATTATTCCATTCCCATAGGTCTAATGGTGTCATGTACTCCAGGAGGAGACATGATGCAGAGTCCCGGCGTCCAGAACCTCCCACTTTCACTTGTTACTACCCCTTATGACCTCTTAGTGGGTGTATGGAGGGGGAGGCCGTGACTCTGCGTCACCACATCAGTGACATCCCCCCTAACGTATATTATGATAAAAAACCACGCTCGCGCATGCGCGCGGCGTAGTTCAGCGCGGTGACATCAATGAAGGGCGAGGGCGCAGCTGTGCGTCTCAACCTCAATCACATCCCCCACAGTCTAATAGAGACCGCGCTCGCGCATGCGCGCGGCGTGGTCCAGCGCGGTGACGTCATCAAAAAACGACGCATGCGTACATCACCTCCGGTCTCCGTTCTATCACACCAGGAAGTGACCAGCAAAGAGGGGAAAAAGGGCCGGAAATGATGTTGTAACCCCCAGACCGGCCTTCAAAGTGTACGCAATGAGTGTGCATTAATGGGTGACCTAAACACGATCAGGACTTCATTCAAAGATGATAGATGAGTCCATGGAAACGAAAAAAATGAAGAATATGGGTTCTCAGCAGGAGAGAGAAGAGATGGACAATTAATTATTCCATCTCCTAACTCAATCCACGTCCCCATATAGCTCATATTGTATTACTTCAAAAATGACAATACTTTAATAATAACTACCCAATTGTCAAAATAAAGTAAATATAATCATAATAAATGTGTAACAGATGGAAAGGCACATGCATGTAAAAAGTATCAGACATAATACACACCCTAGGTATTAGTACTCCTAAACGGAAGTTGATGTTTCTTATCTCATGATAAATCTGTCAAGACTCGTTTATAAAGGCATTAACATCTACTTCCACGTTCATGCCTTGAGGAAAAAAAGTCTGTAGTTCATACGCCCAGAACATTTCAAGGCGAGAGACCCCTCTGATTTTGCCCCCCCCCCTCCACGGCGGGACGTATTTGTCTATAATGACAAATTGTGAACCAGTGGGGTTACTATTATGATATTGCTTGTAATGTCTGGGTACTGTATGCTCAGAGTCCCTGCCTTTGATTAGAGCAATATGTTTCCCTACCCTTGTTGTAAACGTTCTGGTGGTACGACCAATGTATTGCTTACGACAAGGGCATGTGATAAGATATACTATGTATTTGGTACTACACGTGCAAAAAGATTTCACTGTATATCTTTTCCCCGTGACTGTGGATGTGAATTCTGTGTGTCAGTAGCTCGCAATCTTTCCAGCAGAGTTCCGTTGAAGGCCTCAGAACCAATAGTGATGTCGACCAATGCCAGTCTGGCAGGCTGCAGGGCACACTGCCTGGGACAGCAGGTTCAAGGCCAATGGTATCTTTGTGGGGTGAAGAGTTCAAATTTCCTGGGATTGGATGCTGTCAGACGTGCTCTTAGTGTTCCAACCTATGTTGCGAGGTTGAGCTGTCAAGATTCTTTTGAACAACAAAACTACGGTGGCTTATGTGTCTCATCAAGGGGGCACAAGAAGTCACCCTCTCCTTCAGGTGGCATGCCAATCTTCCTCTGCACAGAGAAGAATCTCAGCTCTCTTACAGCATCTTAACTCACAGGGCCTGGCAATGTTTTAGCAGATCGCTTGAGTCGAGGCTTTGGGGATCACAACAAATGGGGCCTCAACCCCAAGTACCTACGCAAGATCTGCAGGATCTGGGGGATGCCTTCGATAGATCTTATGGCATTGGAGAATTGTCAACTGCCTTGCTTCTTCACCCGGGCCTAGCATCCACAGGCATTGTGTCAGGGGCTCTGTCCAGGTCTTGGAACTTCCCCTTGGTGTATGTGTTCCCGCCGCTTAGATTGGCTCTCAAAATCCTGCTGAAGATTCAGCAGGAAAGGGTCACAGCAATAGTAGTCCTACCTTACTGGCTCAGGGAGCTGTGGTTCCCTCTGGCTTGGAGGACAAAGTTGGGCTCACCAATCCCTCTCCCTCTACACCCGAACCGCAGGAGGATAAAGTTGATGACATTATTACAGGATCGTCAGAAAGAATGTAACCTATCACCGGATCTGGAATACTACGGAAAGGGGTTGGGGCCTTGGATCTCCTTCAGTATCTAACATTTTGGAGTTTCTGCAGAGTAGTCTCCAAGGGTTAGCTTATAATTCCCTGAAGGGTCAAATCCCTGCCTTGTCGGCTATGTAGTATACAAGATATGCTCTACATCCGTCGGTGATCTGATTTTTAGGGGCAGCCATAGAAATCAGTCCTCCATTGAAATCGTTTTTTCCAAAAGAGGACTTAACACTAGTCTTGGGAACATTGCTGGTTCCTCCATTTGATCAAGTTTTCTCTTGTTCATTATTTCTTTTAACAGTTTTTCGTTTTTTACTAGCCGTGGCCTCGGCCAGAAGAGACTCCAAGTTGTGCGCCTTCTCATCTAAAGAACCATATTGTTTGGTGCTCCCAGACCAGATAGTCCTTAGGCCGATACCGAGCTTTTTACCTAAGGTGGCCACATAATTTCGTATGGACTGGGAGGTCATTCTCCCAGTCTTTCTGGCGGATACAGCTGATGAGTGGAGTAGGTTAGACCTGGTCTCTGCGGTTTCAACCTACCTAAAATGGACTAAAAGCTTTGGCAAACAAGATCAGCTGTAGGTTTTCCCAATGGGGCCTAAAGGGTATGCCAGCAACATCCATAGTTGGGTCTTCCTGGTTTGTCAAGACCATGCATATTGCATACAAAACCTCCTTCAGAGATCAAAGCACATTCGACGAGGGGTATGGCAGCATCCTGGGCATACGCGAAGGTCGCCCCTGAGGTAGTTTGCAGAGCAGCAAGCTTGAGCGTGCCCAACATCTTTTTTAGGCATTACAAGCTTAATATGGCTTGTCCGCCTGAGGAAACATTTGGCTCTACAGTATTACGGCGGCTGTTGCCCATTAAAATTTTTTTAGTAACATGGCATTGAGGGTTTGGCTTATTTTTTATTTTTTGTCTTCCCTCCCTTCTTAATATTGCTTGGTACATCCCATAGTAGGCTGACATGGGGAGGTCCAGGAATAAGGAAAATTGTTGTCCATACTTACCGTAATTTTCCTTTCCTGGATCCTCCTTATGTCAGCCGGAGGATTCCCACCCAGTTTATCCGTCGCGAGGCTGGGTTTTTTTGAACACTGGTATGGGCTAGAAAAGAGGTGGTTCTGGAGGGGTCAGAGGGGGCGGAGCTGACCCATAGTAGTAGGCTGACATGGGGAGGATCCAGGAAAGGAAAATTACGGTAAGTATGGACAACAATTTTCCTTAATACAGATAGTCTCATATATATATATATATATATATATATATATCCACTGCATACAGTTTAGCTATATCCCATTGCAGGCCGTCCTTTGTGTACTATTTCTAATATACTTCTGGCTGGCTGGTAGTTAGCTGCAGTGTATTATATATATATATATATATATATATATATATATATATATATATATACACACACAAGACTATCTGTATATATTATATCCACTGCATACAGTTTAGCTATATCTCACTGCAGGCCATTCCTCGTGTACTGTTTCTAATATACTTCAGGCGGTGTACACAGTACACAGTACCGTGCACCCCTAGTGCAGTTGCTACCACTTTTCTGGTGGTGTACACAGTACACAATACATACAGTGCACCCATAGTTGCTATTAGACTTCTGGTGGTATACACAATACTGTGCACTCATAGTGCAGTTGCTACTACTTTTCTGGTGGTGTACACAATACAGTACACCCATAGTTGTTGTTACACTTCTGTTGGTGTACATACTGTAGTACTCTGCACCCATAGTGTGGTGTACACAATACATACAGTGCACCCATAGTTGCTATTAGACTTCTGGTGGTGTACACAATACCATGCACCCATAGTGCAGTTGCTACTACTTTTATATTGGTGTACACAATACATACAGTGCACCCATAGTTGATATTAGACTTCTGGTGGTGTACACAATACCGTGCACCCATAGTGCAGTTGCTACTACTTTTCTGGTGGTGTACACAGGACACAATACAGTGTAGTGTGGTGTTGCAAAACAAAATCCCCATCATGTCTGGAAGGCCACCAAGGATAGGCAGACACTCACAGGCCACTAAAAAAGGGCAAGCAGGCTCTGTGTCTACAGTCCACAGTGCTGGTCATGGACATCGTGCATCTTCTGCTGTGGGACAGAGGCAGAAAAATTGGGCCTTTGGTGGTGGTGCCACAACACTCTAACCCCTCACAGATACTCTTGTTGGGCGCAGGAACGGGCCCTGATTTGAAATATTAGATCAGAAATTGTAATTACATGCCCCTGTTAAATAGGGACAGAAAAATTGAGCCTTAGGCAGTGGTGGTGGTGCCCTAAACCAAAAATATTGTTGGAAGCTAGCATCAAGATTGAGGAGGAATAGGATAGTCACTCAGCATAGGCAGTCTTCAAGGGATCCCACATCCATAGAAAAATCAATCAGTTACATCAGCATCAGATGCTTGATAGCTACTGCTGATCCAAGACTGACTCATTTTATGAATGTGAGCCTATCAAGGGAGTCTGTGGACAGGTGCACTCTATGATCCGTTACAAACCGTCCAGCAGCACTGAATGGGCATTCAGAAAGAACACTGGATGCAGGACAGGCCAGTAGATCAATTGCATATTGAACTAGTTCTGGCCAGTGGTCCATCCTCAAGACCCAGTAACCCAGTGGATGATCTGTTGGAAAAGTCTCCAAGTCTGCTCTTGCCCCTAGATATTCCAGGACCATGTAATGCAGACGCTGGTGATGGTTGCTTGAACTGATCAGACCTTGGCACCGCGGACTGAAAAATTGTCTAAAGCCATCGGTCAGCCGGCCACCTTCTTCACTGCTCTTCCTCTGAACGAAGCTGTCATGGTTATGCAGTAATCTTTGTCTGTCAGCTTACCTCTCCTCCATGTGCTCACTTTTAGAGGCCAGCCACTCTCACCTGGCTACATAAATAATTTCTCCTCAAAGCATGGCTCCACCCCAGCCCCTATCAGGGAACTCTATATTAACCTGTGTACTGCAAGTCTGCCTTGCTGATCAACCTTTCTATGTTTAGCTTCTGTGTGCATCTTGCTTTTCTACATCTGATTCCAGTTACCGATCTTGGCTTGTTCTTGACTATCCCTGCCTGCTTGTGACCCTGACCTTTGGCATGTTCTATGTTTATCCTTGTCTGCTAGTCGCCCCGACCTTTGGCTTATTCCCTTACTATCTCTGTCCTCCTGTAGCCTACTGTGGGCGTGAGCTGGGAGACCCTGGGGGTCGCCACCTGGAGCTAGTTGCAGCCCAGTCCATCCTCACCACTAGAGGCTCTGGTGAACACATGCTAGCTCTTAGACACCTCGCCCTGGGGAATCTTATGCTCTAGCCCCTGTGGGACCCATGTTGGTGTTTCAGCGGACCTGCCTTCCTTAACCACCTAGTGTCCCAACCGCAGCTGTCAACCGTAGGGTCCACTACCTTTGCAGTGCACTCCTGACCCCAACAGTGTGGATCTGTCACCTGGCCTCAGGTGACCTGACAGAAGCCTCAGCAACACGTTGTCCAGCACCAGGAAATTGTAACCTCACAGGGTCTGGAAATGCATTGCACAAAACTTTCTTCAAGGCCTCCTGAAGATGTTTCATCCTCTGCTCCCTCTGCGATGGCAGGATGAGTTCTGCAACCTTACCCTTGTAAGGTGGATCAAGAAGAGTTGCCAGCCAGTAATAATTTCTTCTCTTTGATACCATGAATCCTAGGGTCCTTACGCTGCATGGCCTCCCTGATTCTGCAAAGCCTGCAAAAGTTTGCAGAGGAATTTAATTCTGAGTCCTCTGGGTCACTAAGGATCACATGATCCGTAACAAACGCCTCCCAACCACGTACAACTCCTGGTTTCTGGGGACTGAAAACCATCCCTTGAAGACTGCTGCTCAGTGTTATCCTCCACGTCCATGCTGACACAATCCTCCTCCTCTTCTTCCAGTGTGTTTGGCAGGCCTGCAGGAATAATATCTGGATAAAGGGGGCCTTGAGAGGTAAGGAAGTCCTCCACTTCCTCACACTGTTCTGCCTCAAGTCCCCTGTCCATTATTCCATGAAGCGTGTGCTCCAACAGGAAGACAAGAGGGACAGTATCACTGATGAATGCATTGTTGCTGCTCACCATCCTCATGGCCTCATCAAATGGTGACAGGACAGTGCATGCATCCTTGATCAGTAGCCACTGGTGTGGCGAAAAGTAGCCAAGCTCTCCTGACCCTGTCCTGGTGCCATACTCACACAGGTACTCATTGATGGCCCTCTGCTGCATGTGCAGCCGCTGCAGCATTGCCAATGTTGACTGCCACCTGGTGGACATGTCACAAATGAGGCGGTTGGTGGGCAGGTTGCATTCCCTTTCAAAGTCAGCCAGCCCAGCACTGGCATTGTATGACCATTGGAAATGAGCACAGACTTTTATGGCCTGCCTCAGGAGATCTTGTAAGCCTGGGTACCTGCTCAAGAACCGCTGCACCCCCAAATTCAAGATGTGTGCCAAACATGGAACATGGGCCAAGTGTCCCTATCGGAGGGTGGAGAGAAAGTTGGTGCCATTGTCGCATACAACCATTCCTGGCTGAAGCTGGCATGGCGTCAACCACCTCTGAGCCTGCCCCTGCAGAGCTGACAGAATCTCTGTCCAGTATGGCTCCTGTCCCCTAAGCAGTGGTTTAACCTTAAACTACGTAGAGGGTTCTTTACTGTAAGAGCGGCAAGGATGTGGAATTCACTTCCACTGGCGGTGGTCTCAGCGGGGGGCATCAATAGTTTCAAGAAACTATTAGATAAGCACCTGAACGACTGCAACATATATACAATATAATACTGACATATAATCACACACCTAGGTTGGAGTTGATGGACTTGTGTCTTTTATCAACCTCACCTACTATGTAGCTATGTAACTTATGCACCGCATAGCATCTTTTTGCCTGAGTGCTTGCGTAGCCCCTTGAACGCTTACAGAGCACCGCTGGTTCAGAGAACAAATCTGCAGAAGAGGCCATAGAGGAAGAAGAAGAGGAGGGGGTGGAGGAAAGAGCTGTGGCAGAATAACCGCTAGCATTTTGGAGGTGTGGTGGCGGAACAAGCTCCAACAATACTGAACGCCCTGTCCAACAAGACAAAAACATTGCCTTCCACATGCCCGTAGAGAGCTGGAATGGCCTTCCATGAAAAGAAATGGTGTTTTGGAACCTGCAACTGAGGTGCAGCACATTCCACAAATTCACAAAAGGGGACAGAGTCTACCAGCTGAAAAGGCAGTAGTTGCAGTGCTAGCAATTTGGCCAAGCTGGCATTCAAGCTAGCGTTCAGACTGTGAGCATGTGGATGGCTGGGACCGAATTTCTTTCTACAGTTTAGCAACTGGGGTAGGGAAATTTGCCTGCTAAAATCAGATAGTGGTGTACTGCTAGCAGATTGGCTGCAAGTACTTGGGACACCTATTGCTATACCTTCATTCCTCTCAGTGCAGGTTTTCGAGAGGACTGGAGTAGGGTTGGAGATCCCAGATGAAGAGCAAGGAGAAGTCCTCTTTTTTCTTTGATGTGGGTCTTTCAAGTGCTTTTGCCAAAGGATATTGTAATTATGAATATATTTAATTTATATTTAATGAATATATTTAATTTAGCTTTTATCTATGTAGGGCGGAACATATTATCATCACAGAAATCTCTAGTAGACCAGACAAGTCGGTGCCTAGGCTTGTGTATACAAACAATGGGGTCCAAACCTCATTGTTTTACACATACTCACTTCAAAGGATCCCATGCTGGGATATGCAATGAAGGGAGGCCAACCCGTAATCAATACTTAAAATTCAAGTTAAGCTCCTGCTCAGAATAGTCACAAGGATTTGCAATAAAGGGGGCTGACTTATGCAAAGTATAGGGATTGGAGATGTAGCCAGTCCTTAACCAGGAATAGGGAAGCTCACCAATCAGAGCCACGCTATGCCAACCAATGAGGCATCAGCATGTAATGATATACACAGACTAGATGAGAGGGAAACACACACTTTTATGGGAGAGCAACCATCAAAATGGAACCTTGGTGCAAAGGGTAATTATGGGAAAGGTCTGCATTTTACTTGTAACTAAATATGTTTGCAGATTAATGTTTTCAGAAATATACTCCGTATTCCTTCATGTAATTCTCTTATTTTAACCTAATATTTTCTTCCTGGGTGTAGACAATAGATGGTTGTGTATTAGACTTTCAACTACTCACCAATAAATGTTGTTATTGTGTTAAAGCTTTCACTCATGGTCAAAGAACTCTCATTTAACCCAAATCATATCTGAGAGATATTAAATCTCAAAGATAGTATACGGGAAAAAGACTGCATGGGAGGTCGTCATATGTCTGGTCAAGCATGTGGTGCCCAAGCGGCTGCTGTTGTGGCCACGCTTGATCCACTTCAGACATAGGTTGCAAACAACAACGGTGCGATCTGCTGCACACGTGTCCAAAAAGGCCCACACCAAGGAACTTTTCAAAATCAGCAGGGAGTCAGCAGCACCCTGCACCTGCAGAGCTCTGCGGTGTGATGCAGTAGGGTGGCTGCCTTTAAGCTGCCCCCTAGAGGACATCCTGCCTCGTTGGAGTTGTGCCTCCTCCTCTATTCTATCAGGCACCCAAGTAGAGTCGGTGACCTCATCATCCCCTTCCTCCTTGTCACTGGAGCAAACTTGGCACTATGCTGCAGTTGGGGGAGCATGACTGCCAGTTTCTTGTCCTTCTTGGGCACCCCCCCTCTCTCTATGCTCACGTTACTCCCTTCCTCAACCTGGGAACCAACATCGGAGCCTTCAAATCTCTGCGCATCCTCAAGCAGCATGTACCTGACTCCGTGGTCGAATAATTCGGGGGACTCCTCCGTGCATGATGGTTGGGCTACGGAAGGAGTGACTGTGGACAAGGAGCCGGTGGAATAGGCCGCTTTGGCAGCTGCATAGGAAGGAAAACTACTCTGAGCCTGGGTGACAGAGGATGAGGAGGATGAGGACAGCTTTGTTATCCACTCCACCAACTCTTCTGCATGTTCTGGCTCAATAACTGTAGTTGACTGTAGACACAGAGCCTGCTTGCCCTCTTTTAGTGGCCTGTGAGTGTCTGCCTCTCCTTGGTGGCCTTCTGGACATGATGTATATTTTGTTTTGAAACACCGCACTACACTGTATTGTGTACACCACTAGAAAAGTAGTAGCAACTGCACTACAGCTGCACTGTATTGTAATTACAATTTTTGATCTAATATTTCACAGCAGGGCGCGTTCCTGTGGGGGTGTGCAGAGGTAGGCAGAGAAGGAATTACAGTTTGGGGTGCACAGGTGAGAAAGGAGGGGATGTATAGAGGTGATGAAGGTGGGTGCAAAGATGAGCAGAGGAGGCAGGTAGAGTTAAAGGGGAGGGGGAGTGGAGAGGATGGGGGAGGTTTGGGGTGCAGAGGTTAGCAGGGCTTTTAGGATGCAAAGGTGTACTGACAGGGTGGATAAAGATGTAGGTTGCGTGTAGGGCAGCCCAGTTATTTCAATGGGCTGCTCTATGCGCTAGAAATGTGGAAGAAAGTCCCTAATGCTTTTTCAAAATCACACGGTTGCACAGCACATGTCAGCAGATAAGTGAGAGTGTCATTAACAATTAATGGCACTGCTGTGTATTTGCTTAAAGGCGGCATGTTTCGGTGGTGTCAGGAAAGCGATTTTGCATGCGTTTCCAACACAAATGTGAACGCAGGCTAAATGTCTCAGTTACATTGGTGGGTAGTGCAAATTCTCTCATTACATTGGGGCTTGGCGTAGAATCCTTTCATTCACACTAGTGCTCAGTTTAAATACCTCCTTATATTGGTGGTTACTGTAAATGCTTCTATTACATTAGTGGTCAGTGTAAACCCCTATTACATTGATGGCCAATAATGAAACTCCTCTTTATATTGGTAGTCGGTAAAAAAAATCAGCATTGCCATTGATCACACACTCCCCTCCCCCCAGCACTGCCACTGATCACAGGAGTCCTAGGATCCCTAGGAGTTTTCTGTCTATTGATGGGTTCACTCACCTCCCCAGTCCATGGTGTGCAGGCAGGTGGAGAGCGAATTTGCATGGGGGGGGGGCAAGAAAACGTTTGCCCAGGGTCCAATCAGTATTAAAGATTGCCCTGATGAGGGTCCATGATATAATGCAACCCTATCAGAGTGCTTTGCTAAAATATTTGTGATTGTGCACCCCAATATCAGTATTCTTTGCAGACAGTTGATGCTATTATAAGGTGAATGTATAAAAACAAATTCTCTTGGGGGTTGATTTACTAAAGGTAAATAGACTGTGCAGTTGCACTCTGCAAGATCAGTTGCTCCAGAGCTTAATAAATGAGCAAAAGCTCTGCTGACTTCCATCATCCAATCATGTGCAAGCAAAAATACAGTTTTTCTTATCTTCCTTGCATATGATTGGGTATTCTTTGTAAAGTGAAACTTTATCTCATTTACTAAGCTTTGGAGCAACTGCACTTGCAGAGTGGAACTGCACTTTGCAAAGTGCACAGTCTATTTGCCTTTAGCAAATCAACCAATTGGTCTCATGCCTGCATATTCAAAGACTTCTTAGCAAGATATACTGTATGACCTGATGGATGAGTATATAGATGTGTGTAAAACACCTATAAATTCCTGCGCTAATGGATAGGTAATTTTTGAAAAATGCCTTATGCATAAGTATGTGAACACTATAAATAAGGGTTGAGGTGACCGCAGGTGGTGGCGTAATTTCGGGTCGGCGAGACGCAAGTTGATAGCCACTTCCGGTTTTGGGTTTTAATACTGTTTACATGTGATGACAGGCTGTTGGCAGAAAATCCGACCGTTTGTACGCTCTTTCAGACAATTGTTTGCCAACTTTCCGTGGACAAATGTTGGATGGCAGGTTTATAAATTTTCCGCGGCAAATTATGAAATCTCGAAATGCAGTGCACATTCTCTTCTTCTTTAATTGGATAATAATGAAACTGGTGATATTGATGGAGTTCTGCCAAACGTATTTTAAAAGGCTTTTATTTTCTAGTGATATCAAGAATAATATTATTATGCTTGTCTTTTTTGTTTTTTTTTTGGGCAAGTTACCACAACACCGTTATCCCGTAGTTTTTAAGATCAAAGATACAGCTATGTTTGGTGTCCCTTGTTAATTTTACATTGTATTTTTTTAAATGTAACTGCCAACTCCCAAACTGTCATTTGAAGTAAAACACATAGCCAAGTATTATTCTCCACAATATTTTTTTATTGTGCATTAAAAAAAGAAAACAAATAAAATTAGACATGCTATCTGCCAATAGAACTTAACCAAAAAGTGCATTCTATGCACCCAAAAATATGCCAAATCAAATTATTATTCAACCAAAAAATAAAATAAAAGCCTCATGCATGTGTCCTGCTTCCTAATATAGAGGGTCAACAATGCCAAGAGTTGGTGAAAGCAGGGGTCTGTCATCCGGAGATAATTCTAAAAATCATCCGGATTATTCTCCTGGAGCTCCCGCAGCAATGGCATATGACATAATTGGTCACAATTAATAAAGCAACCAATTTTTGGTCCAAGAAATCCTCCTCCTCCTGTTCCTGGACTGGACTTGGGTCAAAGCAATATCTCCAAGGCCAATAATAAATAACACGTTATCTCCTCCGATTCTCCAACATGGCTGGTTGACGAACGGACGTTCAGACACAAACCGAATAGCGCAAAATGAAAAGCGTGAAATGAAAAGTGGGAATCAACACTCACCAAACTTCTACTAACACGAAATTAGCAGGAGGAGCCCAAAGGGTGGCGCCTGACAATTGAACTTCCTCTTTATTGGTTCGTAGTATGTCTAGTACGTCACTATGTTCATGTTTGTTGGCCGACAATTGTGTGCCGTTTATATGCAAGACAAGTTTCAGGCCAATGCCCTTCGGACAAAAGTCTGATGCTTTGTCTGCGGAAAATCCGATTGTGTATACGAGGCTTCAGGCTGGCCAAACATTATACAATTTTCTTGTACAATTTTCCTTTAGCTTTACCAAAACTATATAATATGAGGTCAAACCTAAGCACTTTCAATTTGTATGCAATCAGGCAGTCTCTTGCACTACCTAGTTGAAGGTAAATCTAAAGGGAATTGAACAAGAAAACTGTATAATGTATGGCCACTTGGCCAGCTGTAAAGGGGTTGATTTACTAAAACTGGAGAATGCAAAATGTGGTGCAGCTGTTCATGGTAGCCAATCAACTTCTAACTTCATCTTGTTCGATTAAGATTTTACAGAAAAAACTGGAAGCTGATTTGTGTCTATGCAGAGCTGCACCAGACTTTGCACTCTCCAGTTTTAGTAAATCAACCCCTGTATGTACTAGAAGTTTGGTGAGTGTTTTCATTTCTCGCTTTTCAGTTCGTTTCTGAACGGCCGTTCGTCGACCAGCAATGTTGCGGAATCGGAGGAGATAACGTGTTATTTATTATTGGCCTTGGAGTTATTGCTTTGACCCAAGTCCAGTCCAGGAACAGGAGGAGGAGGATTTCTTGGACCAAAAATTGGTTGCTTTATTAATCGTGACCAATTATGTCGTATGCCATTGCTGCGAGAGCTCCAGGGGAATAATTCAGATGATTTTCAGAATTATGTCCAGATGACGGACCCCTGCTTTCACCAACTCTTGGCATTGTTGACCCCCTATATTAAGAAGCAGGACAAATGCATGAGGCTTTTATTTTATTTTTTGGTTGAATAATGATTTGATTTGGCATATGTTCTATATTTCTGGATGCATAGAATGCACTTTTTGGTTAAGTTCTATTGGCAGATAGCATGTCTTATTTTATTTGTTTTCTTTTTTTAATGCACAATAAAAAAAATTGTGGAGAATAATACTTGGCTATGTGTTTTACTTTAAATGACAGTTTTGGAGTAGGAAGTTACATTTAAAAAAATACCATTTAAAATTAACAAGGGACACCAACATAGTTGTATCTTTGATCTTAAAAACTACGGCATAATGGTGTTGTGTAGGCATGTGCAAAATGAAAAAATTTGTTTTGTTTCGTTTCGTTTTAATTCGTTATTTAATTAATTTAGTTTAGTTAGATTCGTTAAATTCATTAAATTCGTTTTTCAAATCAGTTTCGTTTTCGACCGAATTCGAAAATCGGTCGAATTCAAAAATATTTCAACCGGATTCGATATTATTTCAACCGCATTCGAAAATATTTCAACAGCATTCGAAATTATTTCAACTGTATTAGAAATTATTTCAATCGTATTCGATAATATTTCAATCGCATTCGAAAATATTTCTACCAAATTTGATAATATTTCAACCGCATTCGAAATTATTTCAACTTTATTCAAAATTATTTCAATCGGATTCGATAATATTTCAACCGCATTCGAAAATATTTCAACAGCATTCGAAATTATTTCAACTGTATTAGAAATTATTTCAATCGCATTCGAAAATATTTCTATTTTCGAATTTGATAATATTCAGATAATATTCAGATAATATTCCTCTTCAGCAAACCAGAAGAACGCTGCATGGTTTCGCGTCACCATGGCAGTAAAAGCTGTGAGAGGGATTGAGCGCACCCCAGACTGCATCCGTCATTGGTAAATAAAAATGATTACATTCTCTTTCTCTCTCTCTCTGTGTCTCCCAGAGGCATATCTAGTGAAAATGGCACCTATGGCAAGCACTGAAACTGCGCCCCTGTCAAAAAAAAAAAAACCAGCTAATAAAACTACAAGTCTTTAACCACTTCAGCCCCGGAAGAATTTACCCCCTTCCTGACCAGAGCACTTTTTGCGATTCGGCACTGCATCGCTTTAACTGAAAATTGCGCGGTTGTTCGACCTGGCTCCCAAACAAAATTGAAGTCCTTTTTTTCCCATAAATAGAGCTTTCTTTTGGTGGTATTTGATCACCCCTGCGGTTTTTATTTTTTGCGCTATAAACAAAATAAGAGCGACAATTTTGAAAAAAATGCATTATTTTTTAGATTTTGCTATAATAAATATCCCCCAAAAATATATAAAAAAACATTTTTTTTCCTCAGTTTAGGCCGATACGTATTCTTTTACATATTTTTGTTAAAAAAAAATAGCAATAAGCGTTTATTGATTGCTTTGCGCAAAAGTTATAGCGTTTACAAAAAAAAATAAATAATAAATATATATATATATATAAATTATTTTTTATTCTATTCTGTTCTATTGTTACTCTATTCTATTCTATTCTATTTTTTTCTATTCAAATTTGAATAGTAAAGAATAGTAAAGAATAGAATAGAATAACAATAGAACAGAATAGAATAATATATATATATATATATATATATATATATATATATATATATATATATATAATATTTTATTCTATTCTGTACTATTTTTTTATAATATATATATATATATATATATATATATATATATATATATATATATATATATATATTTATACATATATATTATTATTATATTTTATTCTATTCTGTACTATTTTTTTATTATATATATATATATATATATATATATTATATATTTTCTGATCTGATCTATTGTTTTTCTAAGATATTATTTTCTATTCTATTTCAATTCAATTTCATTCTATATGAAATTCGAATTTCGGAAATTTTATATATATATATATATATATATATATATATATATCATAGAAAAACAATAGAACATATCAGTGAAAAAAAATTATATACATCTTTTGAAATTCGAAATTCATATAAAATGAATTCAAATTTGAATAGAAAAGATTAGAATAGAAAAACAATAGAACAGAAAATAATCTAATATATATATATTATATTTTATTCTATTCTATTGTTTTTCTAGTCTATTTTCTTTTCTATTCGAATTTGAATTCATTCTATATGAATTTCTAATTTCAAAAGATGGTTATATATATAAATATTTTATATATATATATATATATATATATATATATATATATATATATATATATATATATATATATATAACCATTTTCCGAAATTCGAATTTCATATAGAATGAATTCGAATTCGAATTGAAAAGATTAGACTAGAAATAGAAAATAGACTAGAAAAACAATAGAACACAATTGAGTAAAATATTGTTTTTCTAGTCTATTTTCTTTTCTATTCGAATTCATTCTATATGAAATTTGAATTTCGGAAAATGGTTATATATATATATATATATATATATATATATATATATATAACCATTTTCCGAAATTCGAATTTCATATAGCATGAATTCGAATTCGAATAGAAAAGAAAATAGACTAGAAAAAAAATAGAACAGAATAGAATAAAATATAATATATATATTATTTTGTGTTCTATTGTATTCCTATTCTAATCTTTTCTATTCGAATTTGAATTCATTCTATATGAATTTCGAATTTCAAAAGATGGTTATAAAATCATTTTCCGAACCGATTTTGGGGCCCCGTATCTCAGGGCCACTTGGTGCTAGGAACCCCAAATTTGGTGTGCAAACCCAGTGGAACTGGTACCACAACATATCCAAAGCTGAAGTTCCTAGCACTAAGTGGCCCCGAGATACGCGGCCCCAAAATCGGTTCAGAAAATGTCATTCTCTGCTGCAGAAGTGCTTGACATTTTCTGAACCGAATTTGGGGCTCCGTATCTCAGGGCCACTTGGTGCTAGAAACCCCAAATTTGGTGTGCTAACCCAGTGGAACTGGTACCATAATATATCCAAGGCTGGGGTTCCTAGCACTAAGTGGCCCCGAGATATGGGGCCCCAAACCGGTTCGGAAAATGTCATTCTCTGCTGCAGAAAAGTGCTTGACATTTTCTAAACTGATATTTGGGGCCCTGTATCTCGGGGCCACTTGGTGCTAGAAACCTCAGCTTTGGAAATTTTATGGTGCTAGTTCTACTGGGTTTGCACACCAAATTTGGGGTTCTTAGCACTAAGTGGCCCCAAGATATGGGGCCCCAAATTCGGTCAACTGTGTCCATCTGCAGCAATGTCATTTTGGGACCCTTTGGGTTCAGAGACCCCAAATTTTGGCTGCAGCTTCTATTCTAATCTTTTCTATTCAAATTTGAATTCATTCTATATGAATTTCAAACCATCCAATAGATGGTTATATATCAATAAATAACTAATATATATATATATATATATACCGTATATACTCGAGTATAAGTCGTTCTGAGTATAAGTCGAGGCCCTAATTTACCACAAAAAATGGGAAAAACTTATTGACCCGAGTATAAGACGAGGGTGAGAAATGCACAGCTACTGTAGGTGGAAAAGAGGGTCAACAATGCCCATTTGCATGCCTCACTGTGAGACCCCAAATTTTGGCTGCAGCTTCTATTCTAATCTTTTCTATTCAAATTTGAATTCATTCTATATGAATTTCAAACCATCCAATAGATGGTTATATATCAATAAATAACTAATATATATATATATATATATATATGTATATATATATATACCGTATATACTCGAGTATAAGTCGTTCTGAGTATAAGTCGAGGCCCTAATTTACCACAAAAAAATGGGAAAAACTTATTGACCCGAGTATAAGACGAGGGTGAGAAATGCACAGCTACTGTAGGTGGAAAAGAGGGTCAACAATGCCCATTTGCATGCCTCACTGTGCCCATTTGCAGCCATAGGTCCCCTGAACTTCAAACTCGTTAGTTAAGGGTTCCTAGATGCCCCCTAGCTGCAGCCAAAATTTGGGGTCTCTGAACCCAAAGGGTCCCAAAATGACATTGCTGCAGATGGACACAGTTGACCGAATTTGGGGCCCCGTATCTTGGGGCCACTTAGTGCTAAGAACCCCAAATTTGGTGTGCAAACCCAGTGGAACTAGCACCATAAAAGTTCCAAAGCTGAGGTTTCTAGCACTAAGTGGCCCCGAGATACAGGGCCCCAAAAATCAGTTCAGAAAATGTCAAGCACTTTTCTGCAGCAGAGAATGACATTTTCTGAACCGATTTTGGGCCCTGTATCTCGGGGCCACTTAGTGCTAGGAACCCCAGCTTTGGATATGTTATGGTACCAGTTCCACTGGGTTAGCACACCAAATTTGAGGTTCTTAGCTCCAAGTAGCCCTGAGCTATGGGGCCCCAAACTCGGTTCAGAAAATGTCAAGCACTTTTCTGCAGCAGAGAATGACATTTTCTGAACCGGTTTTGGGGCCCCGTATCTCGGGGCCACTTAGTGCTAGGAACCCCAGCTTTGGATATGTTGTGGTACCAGTTCCACTGGGTTTGCACACCGAATGGCCCTGAGATACGGGGCCCCAAAATCGGTTCGGAAAATGAAATTTTTTTGCTGCAGAAAAAGTATTTATATATATATAACCATCTTTTGAAATTCGAAATTCATATAGAATGAATTCAAATTCGAATAGAAAAGATTAGAATAGGAATACAATAGAACAGAAAATAATCTAATATATATATTATATTTTATTCTATTCTGTTCTATTGTTTTTCTAGTCTATTTTCTTTTCTATTCGAATTCGAATTCATTCTATACGAAATTCGAATTTCGGAAAATGGTTATTATATATATATATATATATATATATATATATATATATAACCATTTTCCGAAATTCGAATTTCATATAGAATGAATTCGAATTCGAATAGAAAAGAAAATAGACTAGAAAAACAATAGAACAGAATAGAATAAAATATAATATATATATATTAGATTATTTTCTGTTCTATTGTATTCCTATTCTAATCTTTTCTATTCGAATTTGAATTCATTCTATATGAATTTCGAATTTCAAAAGATGGTTATATATATAAATACTTTTTCTGCAGCAAAAAATTTCATTTTCCGAACCGATTTTGGGCCCTGTATCTCGGGGCCACTTAGTACCCCAAATTTGGTGTGCAAACCCAGTGGAACTGGTACCACAACATATCCAAAGCTGAAGTTCCTAGCTCTAAGTGGCCCCGAGATACGGGGCCCCAAAATCGGTTCAGAAAATGTCATTCTCTGCTGCAGAAAAGTGCTTGACATTTTCTGAACCGAGTTTGGGGCCCCATAGCTCAGGGCTACTTGGAGCTAAGAACCTCAAATTTGGTGTGCTAACCCAGTGGACCTGGTACCATAACATATCCAAGGCTGGGGTTCCTAGCACTAAGTGGCCCCGAGATACGGGGCCCCAAAACTGGTTCAGAAAATGTCATTCTCTGCTGCAGAAAAGTGCTTGACATTTTCTGAACTGATTTTTGGGGCCCTGTATCTCGGGGCCACTTGGTGCTAGAAACCTCAGCTTTGGAACTTTTATGGTGCTAGTTCCACTGGGTTTGCACACCAAATTTGGGGTTCTTAGCACTAAGTGGCCCCAAGATATGGGGCCCCAAATTCGGTCAACTGTGTCCATCTGCAGCAATGTCATTTTGGGACCCTTTGGGTTCAGAGACCCCAAATTTTGGCTGCAGCTAGGGGGCATCTAGGAACCCTTAACTAACGAGTTTGAAGTTCAGGGGACCTATGGCTGCAAATGGGCACAGTGATGCTGCAAATGGGCATTGTTGACCCTCTTTTTCACCTACAGTAGCTGTGCATTTCTCACCCTCGTCTTATACTCGGGTCAATAAGTTTTTCCCATTTTTTGTGGTAAATTAGGGCCTCGACTTATACTCAGAACGACTTATACTCGAGTATATACGGTATATATATATATATATATATATATATTAGTTATTTATTGATATATAACCATCTATTGGATGGTTTGAAATTCATATAGAATGAATTCAAATTTGAATAGAAAAGATTAGAATAGAAGCTGCAGCCAAAATTTGGGGTCTCTGAACCCAAAGGGTCCCAAAATGACATTGCTGCAGATGGACACAGTTGACCGAATTTGGGGCCCCATATCTTGGGGCCACTTAGTGCTAAGAACCCCAAATTTGGTGTGCAAACCCAGTGGAACTAGCACCATAAAAGTTCCAAAGCTGAGGTTTCTAGCACCAAGTGGCCCCGAGATACAGGGCCCCAAAAATCAGTTCAGAAAATGTCAAGCACTTTTCTGCAGCAGAGAATGACATTTTCCGAACCGGTTTTGGGGCCCCGTATCTCAGGGCCACTTGGTGCTAGGAACCCCAGCCTTGGATATGTTATGGTACCAGTTCCACTGGATTAGCACACCAAATTTGGGGTACTAAGTGGCCCCGAGATACAGGGCCCAAAAAACGGTTCAGAAAATGTCATTCTCTGCTGCAGAAAAGTGATTGACATTTTCCGAACCGACTTTGGGGCCCCGTATCTCAGGGCCACTTGGTGCTAGGAACCCCAAATTTGGTGTGCTAACCCAGTGGAAATGGTACCATAACATATCCAAGGCTGGGGTTCCTAGCACTAAGTGGCCCCGAGATACGGGGCCCCAAAACCGGTTCGGAAAAGGTCATTCTCTGCTGCAGAAAAGTGCTTGACATTTTCTGAACCGAGTTTGGGGCCCCATAGCTCAGGGCTACTTGGAGCTAAGAACCTCAAATTTGGTGTGCTAACCCAGTGGAACTGGTACCATAACATATCCAAAGCTGGGGTTCCTAGCACTAAGTGGCCCCGAGATACAGGGCCCAAAATCGGTTCAGAAAATGTCATTCTCTGCTGCAGAAAAGTGCTTGACATTTTCCGAACCGACTTTGGGGCCCCGTATCTCAGGGCCACTTGGTGCTAGGAACCCCAAATTTGGTGTGCTAACCCAGTGGAAATGGTACCATAACATATCCAAGGCTGGGGTTCCTAGCACTAAGTGGCCCCGAGATACGGGGCCCCAAAACCGGTTCGGAAAAGGTCATTCTCTGCTGCAGAAAAGTGCTTGACATTTTCTGAACCGAGTTTGGGGCCCCATAGCTCAGGGCTACTTGGAGCTAAGAACCTCAAATTTGGTGTGCTAACCCAGTGGAACTGGTACCATAACATATCCAAAGCTGGGGTTCCTAGCACTAAGTGGCCCCGAGATACAGGGCCCAAAATCGGTTCAGAAAATGTCATTCTCTGCTGCAGAAGTGCTTGACATTTTCCGAACCGACTTTGGGGCCGCGTATCTCAGGGCCACTTGGTGCTAGGAACCCCAAATTTGGTGTGCTAACCCAGTGGAACTGGTACCATAATATATCCAAGGCTGGGGTTCCTAGCACTAAGTGGCCCCAAGATACGGGGCCCCAAAACCGGTTCGGAAAATGTCATTCTCTGCTGCAGAAAAGTGCTTGACATTTTCTGAACTGATTTTTGGGGCCCTGTATCTCGGGGCCACTTGGTGCTAGAAACCTCAGCTTTGGAACTTTTATTGTGCTAGTTCCACTGGGTTTGCACACCAAATTTGGGGTTCTTAGCACTAAGTGGCCCCAAGATATGGGGCCCCAAATTCGGTCAACTGTGTCCATCTGCAGCAATGTCATTTTGGGACCCTTTGGGTTCAGAGACCCCAAATTTTGGCTGCAGCTTCTATTCTAATCTTTTCTATTCAAATTTGAATTCATTCTATATGAATTTCAAACCATCCAATAGATGGTTATATATCAATAAATAACTAATATATATATATATATATACCGTATATACTCGAGTATAAGTCGTTCTGAGTATAAGTCGAGGCCCTAATTTACCACAAAAAATGGGAAAAACTTATTGACCCGAGTATAAGACGAGGGTGAGAAATGCACAGCTACTGTAGGTGGAAAAGAGGGTCAACAATGCCCATTTGCAGCATCACTGTGCCCATTTGCAGCCATAGGTCCCCTGAACTTCAAACTCGTTAGTTAAGGGTTCCTAGATGCCCCCTAGCTGCAGCCAAAATTTGGGGTCTCTGAACCCAAAGGGTCCCAAAATGACATTGCTGCAGATGGACACAGTTGACCGAATTTGGGGCCCCATATCTTGGGGCCACTTAGTGCTAAGAACCCCAAATTGGTGTGCAAACCCAGTGGAACTAGCACCATAAAAGTTCCAAAGCTGAGGTTTCTAGCACCAAGTGGCCCCGAGATACAGGGCCCCAAAGTCGGTTCGGAAAATGTCAAGCACTTTTCTGCAGCAGAGAATGACATTTTCTGAACCGATTTTGGGCCCTGTATCTCGGGGCCACTTAGTGCTAGGAACCCCAGCTTTGGATATGTTATGGTACCAGTTCCACTGGGTTAGCACACCAAATTTGAGGTTCTTAGCTCCAAGTAGCCCTGAGCTATGGGGCCCCAAACTCGGTTCAGAAAATGTCAAGCACTTTTCTGCAGCAGAGAATGACATTTTCTGAACCGATTTTGGGGCCCCGTATCTCGGGGCCACTTAGAGCTAGGAACTTCAGCTTTGGATATGTTGTGTTACCAGTTCCACTGGGTTTGCACACCAAATTTGGGGTTCCTAGCACCAAGTGGCCCTGAGATACGGGGCCCCAAAATCGGTTCGGAAAATGAAATTTTTTGCTGCAGAAAAAGTATTTATATATATATATATAACCATCTTTTGAAATTCGAAATTCATATAGAATGAATTCAAATTCGAATAGAAAAGATTAGAATAGGAATACAATAGAACAGAAAATAATCTAATATATATATTATATTTTATTCTATTCTGTTCTATTGTTTTTCTAGTCTATTTTCTTTTCTATTCGAATTCGAATTCATTCTATATGAAATTCGAATTTCGGAAAATGGTTATATATATATATATATATATATATATATATATATATATATATATATATATATATATATATATAACCATTTTCCGAAATTTGAATTTCATATAGAATGAATTCGAATTCGAATAGAAAAGAAAATAGACTAGAAAAACAATATTTTACTCAATTGTGTTCTATTGTTTTTCTAGTCTATTTCCTATTTCTAGTCTAATCTTTTCAATTCGAATTCGAATTCATTCTATATGAAATTCGAATTTCGAAAAATGGTTATATATATATATATATATATATATATATATATATATATATATATATATATATATATATATATATATATATATATATAACCATTTTCCGAAATTCGAATTTCATATAGAATGAATTCGAATTCGAATAGAAAAGAAAATAGACTAGAAAAACAATAAAAAAAAAAAAATTATATATATATATATATATATATATATATATATTATTTTATTTTTTTCTGATCTGATCTATTGTTTTTTTATGATATTATTTTCTATTCTATTTAAATTCAATTTCATTCTATATGAAATTCGAATTTTGGAAAATGGTTTTATATATATATATATATATATATTAGATATTTATTTATATATAACCATCTATTGAAATTCGAAATTCATTTAGAATGAATTCAAATTCGAATAGAAAAGATTAGAATAGAACAGAATAGAATAAAATACAATATATATACACATTATATTTTACTCAATTCTGTTCTATTGTTTTTCTAGTCTATTTCCTATTTCTAGTCTAATCTTTTCTATTCGAATTCAAATTCATTCTATATGAAATTCGAATTTCGGAAAATGGTTTTATATATATATAAATATATATTTATATTTATATATAAATATATATTTATATATATAACCATTTTCCGAAATTCGAATTTCATATAGAATGAATTCGAAATATATATATATATATATATATATATATATATATATATATATATATAAATTGTTATTTTCCAATCTATTTTCGAATTCGAATTTATACTATTCGAAATTCGAATTTCAGAAGATGGTCATATTCTGTTGTATTTTATTAAATTCTATTAAATTCTGTTCTATTCTTTACGATTCTTTTATGTTTATTCTATTGTTTTATTATTTTATATTCTATTATATTGTATTTTTTTTTAGAAATCAATTTATATTTTTTCTAATTCGATTCGAATTTGTTTTCGAATTCGAGTCGAATAGATTTCGAATTTGTTTTCGAATCGAATATATTTCGAATTTGGTTTCGAATTCGATTCGAATTTCGGCCGTGGGTTTTCGATTCGAAACATTTCGGATTCGTTTAAATTCGTTAGTATTGTAAATCGGTATTTCGGATGCATCCGAATGTCCGAATAATGAAAATTTCGTCCGAATTTAGATTCGGAACTAAACGAAATGCACATGTCTAGTGTTGTGGTAACTTGCAAAAAAACCAAAAAAACAAGCATAATAATATTATTCTATATCACTAGAAAAAAAAGCCTTTGAAAATTTGTTTGCCATAACTTCATCAGTATCACCAGCAAAGCAGCTTCATTATTATCCCATTAAAGAAGAAGAGAATGTGCGCTGCATTTCGAGATTTCATAATTTGCCATGTAACGAATGTTAATTCTCCATTACGAACGCTAGTTTACAAGACCGACTGCTTCTGGCTCAATCCAACAACAGACCTTTGTCCGTGGAAAATTTATAAACCTGCCATCCAACATTTGTCCAGGGAAAGTTGGCCAACAATTGTCTGATGGAGCGTACAAACGGTCGGATTTTCCACCAACAGCCTGTCATCACACTATTCCCATTGGAAAATCGGATCGTGTGCGAGGCTTTAGTCTTTTACTGCTGTCACTCTTCTGTGTTTCTGTGTGCAGAATTGGTACAGTACCCGTGAACAGAGAATAATAATTGTGGACGCAAAAGTTATATCACAACATTCAGGATCTAATTATGACAGTGGTAGACAGGTGATCAGAGGCGTCTCTAGGATTTGTGAGGCCTTAGGCAAAACTAAGACATGAGGCCCCATTCACGCCCATAATGTGAAAAATAATGAAAGGGAACGATAAAAATAAACTGTATTAGTAGGGTACAGTATAGGGGGATTGTAGGTGGACAGTACACGGGTCAGTAGGGTACAGTACAGGAGGGTAAGTGGACACAGTACAGGGGGCAGTAGGATACAGTACAGGGGGTAGGTAAGTGGGCACAGTACAGGGGATAGGTAAGTGGGCACAGTACAGGGGGTAGGTAAGTGGGCACAGTACAGGGGGTAGGTAAGTGAGCACAGTATAGTGGGTCGGTAATTAGACACAGTACAGGGGTAGGTAAGTGGACACAGTACAGGGGCAGTAATGATCTCCTCAAGCAGAGCTGCGCAGGGAAGCTGCTCTCACAGATCCCACCTATTTTGGCAGGCTGTCACTGGGCTAAATCTACACTGGAATGACAACTCCCCCTCTACCTTCCCCTCCAGAGTTTTTTGCTCTCTTGTGGCACTTTGCAAGGGTTAATCACATGGGATGAATAGGAGAGGAGGGTCAGCAGGGATTGGTGCAGCACACATCCCACCCACACAAGCAGCAGCAATAGTAAGATGCTCTGCCTCGGGGTTCTTTCTTAGCCCCTTAAAAAATGGGAGTGGGGCATGGGGCTGGGAACCATGGGGTAGGGGAGTAGGAGGGGGATTGAAAAAGGGGGGAGTGGTTAGGAGATAGGGATTATGTAAAGGAGAACTGGAGTGGTCAGGGGAGAAAGAAAGATGGAAGGAAAGAAAGAAAGGAATAAAAAATAAAAATAAGAGGAGGATGAAGGGAGAAAGAAAGAAAAAAATATGAAGGGAGA
The DNA here is from genome assembly GCA_037952835.1 of Lithobates septentrionalis. Taxonomy (NCBI): domain Eukaryota; kingdom Metazoa; phylum Chordata; class Amphibia; order Anura; family Ranidae; genus Lithobates; species Lithobates septentrionalis. Next base: position 1,641,312 of record JBBDGP010000987.1, read on the forward strand.
AAGAAAGAAACAAATATGAAGGGATAAAGAGAGGAAGGAAGGAAGGAAGGAAGGAAGGAAGGAAGGAAGGAAGGAAGGAAGGAAGGAAGGAAGGAAGGAAGGAAGGAAGGGCACCCCTACCATCAGTGAACTCACTCGGAGGCAGGAGGGACTGAATGGATGGATCAGACTCGTCCCTTAGGCAGCAGAAACGTGTCTGTCGGGGAGAGTGGACAGGGCATACACAGGAGGAGAGGACGGGAGGACAGGAGGAGGGGGAGGAGTAGAAGCAACTACTCTCCTCTGTCTGGCTGTGCGGGCAGCAGAGGGAGGGGAGAAGTGTCAGAGCTGGCTGTGATACGCCCAGCTCATCTCTCTCTATCTGGAGCTCTCAGTGAACTCCAATGCCCCTGCTGATCTGTCCCGCTCGTGGCCGGTTTACTCCGTGTCACTGGGAGGACTTGGTACTGTGCTGGTGACGGGGATCTCTGCTACTAGAAGAGGCGACTCTGCTATAAGGTAAACTAGGCGGCCGCGCGAGGCCCCTCTGATCGCAGGGCCTAAGGCGACTGCCTAATTTGCCTAATTAGAGTGCCGCCTCTGCAGGTGATCGAAGGGAATTTAAGAGGTTCATCTGTGAGACTGAACCAAAACATAATCCTCTAAAAACTTGTTCCTCAGCTCTGAGAAATCTGGTAATCCAGGTCTAGTATAAGACAGCAATGATCTATTTCAGAATAACATCTGGATGTATTTACAATGGAAACATATTTGTAATTTTTCAGGAAGCGCCAAAAAAGTTGTTTGGGCTAAAGTCACGAATTCAGTGCGTGAATGAGAGCCCTGCCATGAAAATGTTCCTAATCTCCAATTTTTTTCCACATCTGCAGAATCAAAAATGAATGGTACTGTGTGCAGGAATGCACAATGTTCTAAGGGTAATATATGAGGTGTGAAGGGGTGCTGAGTGTGAGGCACAGTGACCAGCTAAGGGTAGGACATCGGGACTCAGAGTCCCTTTCCTGAGTATAAACAGCTTTAAAAAATGTCCCAATCAAATACGTTCCACATGGTGTGAGGAGACATCAAGGGTACTCAACCCAACTAACTGACCAGTAAATGACACAACAAAAGAAACACAGGAGTTCAAAAAATTGGAAAAGGATCAAATTTTATGGAAAACAGACATTTGTATGTGTCATCACTTGCCAGTCCAGTGCTGCCTTCTCTGCATAAAAAGCAGTATTTAGTAACATGTTCATTGTCTATTAATGAATAAAAACCATGGAAATAACAGCTGTCCATATTCACTTAGGTCCATGCATCACGTGTATCATGAGTTGACAACATAGAGGTGTCAAAGTAAGCTCTGATTTGAAAAAGAGAAGACAGGTGTTCAACGAAAAGGGTTCCTTCAAAATCTGTAATCGAGGCTACAGCATTGGCTAGTTTCTTTTTCTACTCTATCCAATACAGTATAGTACGGCTTATCCCGTAACTGTCATTCATTTAGATGGGCTGCTCTACTCGCATGAACACAGGAGAAGTTCCCTGCTCTTTTCTAAAATCGCACCACGGGCATTTTGCCAATGCATGGGGGTGCCGTTACACTGATGAAAATGATTCTGTTGGCTTGTAATTTTAACATAAACATTTTATAATTTTCAACATAAAAATAATTTTTAATTAATTTACTTTTATATTTTAAGTACCTTACTTAATTTTCATTAGTTCTTAAAGCACACCTTTTTACATTTACAAAAATAATGTATAATATTGAGTTACCTAGACAAAACATTTAAGGCATGTGCATTTCCATATTCTAATTGAGTTACATTTACTTAAAAAATTATCTTTTCATTTGACTGAAATTGGGGGACGCATGTTTGCCAAACGTGCAACCGCACAAGTTTTGATGCTGTATATTTTAAAGAGTTTGACGTCTTTTGGAACTTTGAAAGCCTGCACAAGGCAGTTCTCATTAATTTGAGGCCCATCAGAACAAAAGAGCGCCACCAGTGACAAGAATTTTTCCAAGTCGCTACAAAGCCATGCAATGGCATTGAAAAGTATAGAATGAACATTGAACAAATTATCGTTCACATGCTTTAAATGTTGCTCAACATACCATCCAAAATGTTTATTTGATTTGCTGATTAATATATTTATAATAAATGGACATACGTCTATTGTATACACCTATTGAGACAACTCACTTGTGCGCACGCAAATTTTGCGCTTACTGCATGCAGCAGAACACAACCAAGATTGAGTGCGAGGGACCACCCGCTGTTGAGCATAAAAACTATTTTGTGCCACAAAAATTAATGTTTCAGCCGGTTCGGTTTTTGAGATATTGGAATTTAAACTCAGATTATGTAACATCAAGTCCAGCCCACTTTGCACCCAATGTTATTAAAATTTAAAAACAAAGATTGCATTCGTTTGCACTGCATCTGTGCAGATTTGTGCTGCAAAAACGAACGTATGTGCTCCTTTGGTTTCAGAGATATTGCGCATTATAGTTGATGAAACCTCTCCCACTTTGCACTATGTTATTACATTTCAAAAACAAATATACCATATTTATGCTGCATTGACAGGAATAACAAGCATATTGGTATAGTATATTTTTTCATATAGCACTCTCATTTTTAATCAGATAGAATGATTATGGAACTCATTTATGCTTTTAGCCTGAGCTACCCTGAAAACCTAAAATATACCTTTGAAGTTTTTAAGATCTTTTTAGAGCTAGATGTGGGGAAACTATCTTCAAAATTCCACACTTTAACTGCTTGTCAACCAGCCACCATCATTATACTGTGGCAGGTCAGCTCTCCTGCGCAAACTGCCGAAGGTGTACGTTGGTCTTTGCACAGGAGATAGCGTGCCATGGGTCTGGCGGACTCGATGTCCGCCGGTGACCCACGATCACCATATACAGAGGCAGAACGGGGACCTGCCTATGTATACAAGGCGATTTCCCCGTTTTGCCAGATGACATGTCAGAGATCTTCTGTTCCCAGTGATCAGGAACAGTGATTTCTGTCATGTCCCTGGTAGCCCATCCCCCCTACAGTTAGAACACACCCAGGGAACATACTTACCCCTTGATCGCCCCCTAGTGTTAACCCCTTCCCTGCCAGTGTCATTTATACATTGACCAGTGCATTTTTATAGCACTGATCAATGTAAAAATGTCACTGGTCCACAAAAAGTGTCATTTGGTGTCAGATTTGTCCGCCGCAACGCGCAGATCGCCGCTATTACCAGTAAAAACTATTTAAAAAGTCCCTAAATATATCCCGTAGATTGTAGACGCTATAACTTTTGCGCAAACCAATCAATATGCGCCTATTGCGATTTTCTTTAAAAATATGCAGAAGAATATATATTGGCCTAAACCAATGAATACATTTTTTTTTTGGATATGTATTATAGCAGAAAGTAAAAAAAAAATGTTTTTTTTTTCAAAATTGTCACTCTTTTTTTGTTTATAGTGCAAAAAATAAAAAACAGAGGTAGTCAAATACCACCAAAAGAAAGCTCAATTTGTGAGGAAAAAAGGACCTCAATTTTGTTTGGGTAAAGTGTCACACAACCACACAATTGTAAGTTGAAGCAATGCAGTGCCGTATCACAAAAATGGCCTGGTCATTAGGGGGGCAAATCCTTCCGGGGCTGAAGTGGTTAAAGTGCAAATGACTTTCCTAAAAGGCTTAAAAGTTAATACATTCTGTATTCTATGTTCTTTACAGATATACTGTATATACATGTGTTTCAGTTTGATTTGTTAGCTGAGAAAGAGGTATTTTTTTCTTTTTTTTTAATGTTTACATTTAAATTTGATGCTGCTTTAATAATATTACATTTGTAACACTTTATAAATAATAAATGTTAAAAAGTTTTGAAAGTCTGTTTCATGAGACTATTCCATTTTTTTAAAAGCCATATTATTGTAGTATTTTTATATAAAAACATTCAAACATATATCAAATACATTTGGAAAATAAGTTTTACCAACTTAAAAAACTGAGTAAGTTACAAGTTAAAATCACTTAAAACTAAGTAATAGAGCAGCACAGTGGTGTAGTGGTTAGCACTTTTGCCTAGCAGCAAAAGTGTCACTGGTTTGAATCCTGACCACGACACTACCTGCCTGCAGTTTGCATGTTCTCCCTGTGCCTGTGTAGGCTTCCTCCCACACTCCGAAGAAATGCTGGTAGGGCAATTGGCTCCTGTGTAAATTGGCCCTAGTATGAATGTGAGTTAGGGATCTTAGATTGAAAGCTTCTTGAGGGCAGGGACTGATGTGAATGTACAATGTATATGCCAGACCTTCAGAGTGCATGCACGGTGAATATCTCCTAAACGATGCATGTTTAGGAGATATTCATTTTACCTACAGGTAAGCCTTACCTTTAGGTAAAAATCGCCAAGTGGGGTTTACTACCGCATTAATGACAGTTTACTGACCAGAATGGTACCAGCTGATTGGCGAAAAGCTAACATGGTACCGATATTAAAAAAAAACGGCTGAGATATATACCGGGAAAGTACAGGCCAGTCACCCTAACCTCAATAATATGTAAACTATTGGGGGGGATGATAAGGGACTATATCCAAGAATTGATAAAAATGGTATCATTAGTAGTAACCAGCATGGATTTATGAAGGATCGTTCATGACAAAGCAATATATAAACATTCTATGAGGAAGTGAACTGTAATCTGAGTAGAGGAAGGCTTGTGGACCTGGTGTATCTGGATTTCACCAAAGCATTTGATACAGTACCCCACAAACGCTGAATTTACAAACTGAGGTCAGTTGGCATTGAGGACAGTGTACAGTATGTACCTGGCCAGAAAACTGGTTACAGGAGTGTGTCCAGAGGGTGGTGATTAGGGATGAGCCGAACACCCCCCGGTTCGGTTCGCACCAGAACCCGCGAACGGACCGAAAGTTCGCACGAACGTTAGAACCCCATTGACGTCTATGGGACTCGAACGTTCGAAATCAAAAGTGCTCATTTTAAAGGCTAATTTGCATGGTATTGTCCGAAAAAGGGTTTGGGGACCCGGGTCCTACCCCAGGGGACATGTATCAATGCAAAAAAAACTTTTAAAAACGGCCGTTTTTTCGGGAGCAGTGATTTTAATGATGCTTAAAGTAAAAAAAAAAAAAGTGAAATATTCCTTTAAATATCGTACCTGGGGGGTGTCTATAGTATGCCTGTAAAGTGACGCGTGTTTCCCATGTTTAGAACAGTCCCTGCACCAAATGTCATTTTTAAAGGAAAAAATCTCATTTAAAACTGCTTGCGGGTTTAATGTCATGTCGGGTCATGGCAATATGGATGAAAATCAGTGAGACAAACGGCATGGGTACCCCCCAGTCCATTACCAGGCCCTTTGGGTCTTGTATGGATATTAAGGGGAACCCCGCACCCAAATTAAAATAAGGAAAGGTGTGGGGCCACCAGGCCCTATATACTCTGAACAGCAGTATACAGGCGGTGCAAACAAGACAGGGACTGTAGGTTTGTTGTTAAGTAGAATCTCTTTGTAATTTTGAACGGGTACATTTTTAACGTGTTTAGCTCCAGCCAAAAAATCTTTTTTAAGCTTTTTGGAAAACATAGGGAAGGGTTATCACCCCTGTGACATTTGTTTTGCTGTCTTTCCTCCTCTTCAGAAGATTTCACCTCACTTTTTTGTCCCAATGAAAAATGTTTTTTGAAAATTTGGGTTTTTTTGTGGAACAAGGATTGGAAAGCATCAGTGGAAAGGAGAAATTGTTTTCCCATATTAACTCTTACAGGAGAGAATTTCCCTTCCTAGGGGTAGATTTCATCTCACTTCCTGTTGTCTCCTTCCGTTTGCAAGTAGGAGTCGTTTGTAAGTTAGATGTTTGAAAGTAGGGTCCTGCCCTATATACTCAGCAGAAATTTGGGCCTTAGGTGTTGCTGTGGCCACAACACTGTAAGCCCTCACAGGGCCCTGCTGTGAAATATTAGATCAAGAATTGTAATTACATGCCCCTGTTGAACAGGAGCTGAAAAATTAGGCCTTAGGCACTGGTGCTGGTGCCACAACACTGCAACCCCTCACAGACACTCTAGTTGGAACGCAGGAACGAGCCCTGCTGCAAAGTATTGCATCAAAAATTGTAATTACACGCCCCTGTTAGACAGGGGCAGAAAAATTGGGCCTTAGGCACTGGTGCTGGTGCCACAACACTGCAACCCCTCACAGACACTCTAGTTGGAATGCAGGAACGAGCCCTGCTGTAAAGTATTGCATCAAAAATTGTAATTACACGCCCCTGTTAGACAGGGGCTGAAAAATTGGGCCTTAGGCACTGGTGCTGGTGCCACAACACTGCAACCCCTCACAGACACTCTAGTTGGAATGCAGGAACGAGCCCTGCTGCAAAGTATTACATCAAAAATTGTAATTACACGCCCCTGTTAAACAGGGGCTGAAAAATTGTGCCTTAGGCACTGGTGGTGGTGCCCAGAACCAAAAATGTTCTTACAAGCTATCAGCGTGATGATTGAGGAGGAAGAGGATAATTACTCAGGGATAGTCACTCAGCATCAGCATAGGCAGTCTTTGAAGGGATCTGAAAAAAATTATTCGGTTACATCAGCATCAGGTGCTTGGTAGCTGGTGGTGATCCAAGACTGATTCATTTTTATGAAGGTCAGCCGATCGACCGAGTCGGTGGACAGACGCACCCTGTGATCGGTTACCACGCCTCCAGCAGCACTGAATGTGCGTTCCGAAAGAACGCTGGATGCAGGACAGGCCAGTAGCTCAATTGCATACTGTGCAAGCTCTGGCCAGTGATCCATCCTCAAGACCCAGTAACCCAGAGGATTTTCGGTGGGAAAGGTGTCCAAGTCTGATCTTGCCCCTAGGTATTCCTGCACCATGAAAAACAGACGCTGGCGATGGTTGCTGGAACCGATCATACCTTGGGGCTGCGGACCAAAAAATTGTCTGAACGCATCGGTCAGACGGCCACCTTCTCCACCGCTCCTTCTTTGACTGACCGAAGCCTCAGCAACACGTTGTCCAGAAACAGGAGTTTGTAACCTCCCAGTCTCTGGGAACGCGTTGCACAGACCTTTCTGCAAGGCCTCCCGAAGATGTTTCATCCTCTGCTCCCTCTGCGATGGCAAGATAAGGTCCGCAACCTTACCCTTGTAACGTGGATCAAGGAGGGTTGCCAGCCAGTATTGGTCCTTCTCCTTGATACCACGAATACGAGGATCCTTACGCAGGCTTTGCAGGATCAGGGAGGCCATGCAGCGTAGGTTTGCTGAGGCATTCGGTCCGGAGTCCTCTGGGTCACTAAGGACAACAACGTCCGCAGCCACCTCCTCCCAGCCACGTACAAGTCCATGTGTTCCTTGGGACTGATCCCTTAAAGACTGCTGCTGATGCTGAGTGCCAGGCTCCACCTCCATACTGACACAATCTTCCTCCTCCTCCTCCTCGTCCTCTTCCTGTGTGATCGGCGGGCACGCAGGAACACTGTCCGGATAAAGGGGGCCTTGAGAGCTAAGGAAGTCCTCCTCTTCCTGCCTCTGTTCTGCCTCAAGTGCCCTGTCCATTATTCCACGCAGCGTGTGCTCCAACAGGTGGACAAGGGGGACAGTGTCACTGATGCATGCACTGTCAGTGCTCACCATCCTCGTGGCCTCCTCGAATGGTGACAGGACAGTGCATGCATCCCTGATCATGGCCCACTGGCGTGGGGAAAAAAAAACAAGCTCCCCTGACCCTGTCCTGGTGCCATAGTCGCACAGGTACTCATTGATGGCCCTCTGCTGCGTGTGCAGCCGCTGCAGCATGGCCAACGTTGAGTTCCACCTGGTGGGCATGTCACAGATTAGGCGGTTCTTGGGCAGGTTAAACTCCTTTTGGAGGTCCGTCAGCCGAGCACTGGCATTATATGACCGGCGGAAATGCACGCAGACTTTCCTGGCCTGCCTCAGGACATCCTGTAAGCCCGGGTACCTGCCCAAGAACCGCTGCACCACCAAGTTAAGGACGTGAGCCAAACAGGGCACATGGGTCAGTTGTCCCTGTCGGAGGGCAGAGAGGAGGTTGGTGCCATTGTCGCAAACCACCATTCCTGCCTTAAGTTGGCGTGGCGTCAACCACCTCTGAACCTGCCCCTGCAGAGCTGACAGAACCTCTGCCCCAGTGTGGCTCCTGTCCCCCAAGCACACCAGCTCAAGCACCGCATGGCATCTTTTGGCCTGCGTACTTGCGTAGCCCCTTGAACGCCTACGGAGCACCGCTGGTTCCGAGGAAGAGGTCATGGAGGAAGAAGAAGAGGAGGGGGTGGAGGAGAGAGGTGTGTCACAATCAGCATTTTGGAGGCGTGGTGGCGGAACAACCTCCAACACTACTGCACCTTGTCCTGCATCCTTCCCAGCTGCCAGCAGAGTCACCCAATGCGCCGTGAAACTTAGGTAACGTCCCTGTCCATGCCTGCTGGACCATGAGTCAGCGGTAATATGCACCTTACCGCTGACCGCCCTGTCCAGCGAGGCATGGACATTGCCTTCCACATGCCGGTAGAGAGCCGGAATCGCCTTCCGTGAGAAAAAGTGGCGTTTGGGTACCTGCCACTGAGGAACCGCACATTCCACAAACTCACGGAAGGGGGCAGAGTCTACCAACTGAAAAGGCAGCAGTTGAAGTGCTAGCAATTTTGCCAAGCTAGCATTCAACCGCTGGGCATGTGGATGGCTGGGAGCAAACTTCTTTCGGCGGTGCAGCAGCTGGGGCAGGGAAATTTGCCTGGTACAATCTGACATCGGTGTACCAAAAGCAGATTGCCCACAAGTACTTGGCTGTGACACACCTAATTCTACACCTTCATTCCTCTCACTGCAGGTCTCAGAGAGGACTGAAGGTCTAGTGGGGTTGGAAATCTCAGCTGATGAGGAGTAAGGAGAGATCCTCTTTGTTCTTTGGTGTGGGTCTTTTAGATATGCTTGCCAACGAACTGCATGGCAGGTCAACATATGTCTGGTCAAGCATGTGGTACCCAAGCGGGAGATGTTTTGGCCACGCGAGATACGCTTGAGACATATGTTGCAAATAGCAGCGGTGCGATCTGATGCACTCGTCTCAAAAAAGGCCCACACCAAAGAACTTTTTGAATAACGCGCAGAGACTGCAGCGCCCTGCACATGTGGAGCTTTGGGGTGTGATGCAGTCAATGTGCTGCCCTTAGGCTGGCCCCTGGAGGGCATCCTGCCTCGTTGGTGATGTGCCGCCTCCTCCTCCTCCTCCTCCTCCTCCTCCTCTCTCCTATCAGGCACCCACGTTGAGTCAGTGACCTCATCATCCCCTCCCTCCTCATCACTGGAGCAAACCTGGCAGTATGCTGCAGCAGGGGGAGCATGATTGCCAGATTGCTGTCCTTCTTGGGCACCCCCTCTGTCCGTGCTCATGTTACTGCCTTCATCGAGCTCAGTATCATCATCAGAGCCTTCCAAACGCTGGGCATCCTCCTGGAGCATGTACCCAACACTGTGGTCAAACAGTTCGAGGGAATCCTCAGGAGGACATGGTGGAGCTAGGGAAGGAGTCACTGATGACATTGAGCTGAGGGAAGAGGCCGCTGCTTTGCCAGACAAAGCACCCTGGGCATGGGTGAGAGAGGATGAGGAGGATGAGGACGGCTTGGTCATCCACTCGACCAAGTCTTCCGCATGTTGCGGCTCAACGCGGCCAGCTGCCGAAAAAAAGGCCAAGCGTGTCCCATGGCCACGTGCTGATGAGGATGCACCGTCTCCACGACCAGCACTAGACACAGAGCCTGCTTGCCCTCTCTTATTGGCTTGTGACTGTCTGCCTCTCCTTCTTGGCCTTCCAGACATACTAATGGCCTGTAGCTGCACTAAGCTGGGATAGAACACCTGTAATTTTCTTCAGGTAGCTTTATATACTGTAACCAGACAAGCCTGCCTGTCAGTAGGAAGATAACAGGAACGGATCTAGCTGAACACTGTGAGCAGGACGCACTGCACTAAATGTAAATAGCAGGAACGGATCTAGCTGAACACTGTGAGCAGGACGCACTGACTGCACTAAATGTAAATAGCAGGAACAGATCTAGCTGAACACTGTGAGCAGGACGCACTGCACTAAATGTAAATAGCAGGAACGGATCTAGCTGAACACTGTGAGCAGGACGCACTGACTGCACTAAATGTAAATAGCAGGAACGGATCTAGCTGAACACTGTGAGCAGGACGCACTGCACTAAATGTAAATAGCAGGAACAGATCTAGCTGAACACTGTGAGCAGGACGCACTGCACTAAATGTAAATAGCAGGAACGGATCTAGCTGAACACTGTGAGCAGGACGCACTGCACTAAATGTAAATAGCAGGAACGGATCTAGCTGAACACTGTGAGCAGGACGCACTGACTGCACTAAATGTAAATAGCAGGAACAGATCTAGCTGAACACTGTGAGCAGGACGCACTGCACTAAATGTAAATAGCAGGAACGGATCTAGCTGAACACTGTGAGCAGGACGCACTGACTGCACTAAATGTAAATAGCAGGAACGGATCTAGCTGAACACTGTGAGCAGGACGCACTGCACTAAATGTAAATAGCAGGAACAGATCTAGCTGAACACTGTGAGCAGGACGCACTGCACTAAATGTAAATAGCAGGAACGGATCTAGCTGAACACTGTGAGCAGGACGCACTGCACTAAATGTAAATAGCAGGAACGGATCTAGCTGAACACTGTGAGCAGGACGCACTGACTGCACTAAATGTAAATAGCAGGAACGGATCTAGCTGAACACTGTGAGCAGGACGCACTGCACTAAATGTAAATAGCAGGAACGGATCTAGCTGAACACTGTGAGCAGGACGCACTGACTGCACTAATGCCGCGTACACACGGTCGTACTTTTCGTCTACAAAAGTCCAACGGACGCTGACGGACTAAAGCTGGCTGGTAATCCGATCGTGTGTGGGCTTCTCCGGACTTTCAACGTACTTTTTTAGCCTCAAATCCGACGTACTTTAGATTTGAAACATGCTTTAAAACTTTACTTCGTAACTACGACGGACCCCGAAATCCGCTCGTCTGTGTGCTAGTCCGACGGACAAAAAGCCACGCTAGGGCACCTATTGGCTACTGGCTATGAACTTCCTTATTTTAGTCCGGTGTACGTCATCACGTACGAATCCGTCAGACTTTTGTGTGGTCGTGTGTAGGCAAGTCCGTTCGTTAGAAAGTCTGCCGCAAGTCCGCCGAAAGTCTGCCGGAAGTCTGCCGGAAGTCTGTCGGACAGGCTGTCTGACTTTTGTAGACGAAAAGTCCGACCGTGTGTACGTGGCATTAATGTAAATAGCAGGAACAGATCTAGCTGAACACTGTGAGCAGGACGCACTGCACTAAATGTAAATAGCAGGAACGGATCTAGCTGAACACTGTGAGCAGGACGCACTGACTGCACTAAATGTAAATAGCAGGAACGGATCTAGCTGAACACTGTGAGCAGGACGCACTGCACTAAATGTAAATAGCAGGAACAGATCTAGCTGAACACTGTGAGCAGGACGCACTGCACTAAATGTAAATAGCAGGAACGGATCTAGCTGAACACTGTGAGCAGGACGCACTGCACTAAATGTAAATAGCAGGAACGGATCTAGCTGAACACTGTGAGCAGGACGCACTGACTGCACTAAATGTAAATAGCAGGAACGGATCTAGCTGAACACTGTGAGCAGGACGCACTGCACTAAATGTAAATAGCAGGAACGGATCTAGCTGAACACTGTGAGCAGGACGCACTGACTGCACTAAATGTAAATAGCAGGAACAGATCTAGTTGAACACTGTGAGCAGGACGCACTGCACTAAATGTAAATAGCAGGAACGGATCTAGCTGAACACTGTGAGCAGGACGCACTGCACTAAATGTAAATAGCAGGAACGGATCTAGCTGAACACTGTGAGCAGGACGCACTGACTGCACTAAATGTAAATAGCAGGAACAGATCTAGCTGAACACTGTGAGCAGGACGCACTGCACTAAATGTAAATAGCAGGAACGGATCTAGCTGAACACTGTGAGCAGGACGCACTGCACTAAATGTAAATAGCAGGAACAGATCTAGCTGAACACTGTGAGCAGGACGCACTGCACTAAATGTAAATAGCAGGAACGGATCTAGCTGAACACTGTGAGCAGGACGCACTGACTGCACTAAATGTAAATAGCAGGAACGGATCTAGCTGAACACTGTGAGCAGGACGCACTGCACTAAATGTAAATAGCAGGAACGGATCTAGCTGAACACTGTGAGCAGGACGCACTGACTGCACTAAATGTAAATAGCAGGAACAGATCTAGCTGAACACTGTGAGCAGGACGCACTGCACTAAATGTAAATAGCAGGAACAGATCTAGCTGAACACTGTGAGCAGGACGCACTGCACTAAATGTAAATAGCAGGAACGGATCTAGCTGAACACTGTGAGCAGGACGCACTGCACCAAATGTAAATAGTCTAGATAGAAGATAACAGGAACGGATCTAGCTAAACTGAATACAGTGTATATATATATGCAACACCAGGGATGCATATATATACACAATACACTGTAAGTGCAGCTAACTGACTGACTGTTCTGCCTAATCTAGCTAACTCAAATCAAATGACACTGTCTGTCTCTCTCTCTATCTCTCAGCACACCGGAACACACTACACAGGGCGTGTGGGGCGTGTACTAAATCCCCTGAGCCATAATTGGCCAAAGCCACCCGGGTCATAGTGCATGCTTGGCCAATCATCAGCCAGCAATGCACTGCGATGCCGCAGTGAATTATGGGCCGTGACGCGCCACATGAATTTGGCGCGAACGGCCCATAACGTTCGCAATTCGACGGACGGTCGAACAGCCGATGTTCGAGTCGAACATGGGTTCGACTCGAACACGAAGCTCATCCCTAGTGGTGATAAATGGTGTATATTCAGAATGCTCTGGGGTTTTCAGCGAGGTGTTTCAGGGCTCTGTCCAATTCTGTTTAACCTGTTCATAAATGATATAGAGGTGAGTATAAAAAGTTCAATCTCAGTATTTGCTGATGATACAAATCTAAACAGGGCAGTAGCCTCACAACAGGATATAGCCAGTTTACAGGAAGATCTTAAAGGTTGCGCAACTACATGGCAAATGAGGTTTAATACTGTGAAATGCAAAGTAATGCACTTGGTGGCTAAAAATACAAATGCAAGTTACTTGCTAGAGGGGTGGCTTCTGGGGGAATCAAGGATGGAAAAGGATCAGGGTGTCCTGGTAGATCACAAGCTCAGCAATAGCATTAAATGCTTTAAAAAGGGAATCTACTCAAGAAATAAGACTATAATATTACCACTATAAAACCCTTGCTCGGCCACATCTTGAGTATGCTGTCCAATTCTGGTCACCAGTCCTCATGTCACATACCTGGTTGAAGACTGAAGTGCTGAGACGGCTTCCCTTGCGGCTAAGTGCAGAGCGCCCCTGAATGTGGTAACAGGGAATGCTATGCTCAGAGAAACAGGTGTTGCCAGCTGCAACAGGCTGATGGGATGTCCGCTGGATGGCGGCTGATGAACAGGGTGCACTGCTGGGCAGGAATCCCTCAGGAGTACCAGGTGAGACTTGGCAGACGGCAGAGCCAGGAGTAGAGTCTGGAGTCAGCCTGGGTCCTACACTGGTAATCAGGCAGAGGCGGAATCAGAAGAGCAAGCCAGGGGTCATACAAGAATCAACAGGCAGAAGCCGAGTCACAGAAACAAGCCAAGGGTCAAAGTCAGGAATGCAGACAAGACAGGTCAAAGGCAAGCCAGGTCAGGGGGGGGGGGGGGAGCTGAAGATCATCAACTGCCTGTGTTTTGTTGTTTTGTCAGATTAGGCGACCCGTCAGAATTTGTAACGGAAGTGATGTCCCATTGCTTCCATCTTGCTACACCCCGCACTCGTCCACAGTAAGGATATGGTGAGAAGGCTGCAAAAGGACATCTTGTTAAACCCACAATTATTTTTAACAGTAAACTGAGCTTATATAGTGAAAAACAGTATTTAAAAATCTGTCTCACTGTTTAGATGCTGAATTTTAAAAGCAGCAGCAAGCTTGCTGATCTCACAGGTTTGCTAATCTGACAGAACACCACTGCTTTGAAAAATCAACATGAAAACAGTCTGAGGGATTTCAAAATACTGTATTTCACTATATAAGCTCAGTTTACTGGTAAAAATAAATGTGAAATGCAAGACTCCGGTGGAAGTAACAAGATGTCTGCTTGCCGCCTTCTCACTGTATGCTTACTGTGGACGAGTGCGGGGTGTAGCAAGATGGCACGTCACTTCCATTACAACTTCTGACGGGTCGTCTAATCTGATGAAACACCTGCACAGGGATGTACAGAACACCTGTGCATCCCTGTGCGTGTGAAATCTGAGGGCTTTTCTCTGGATCTTTCCTTGCAAACATTACCTGTCACTCCTGGATCAGCTGAGTCAGCTTACCTAATCAGCTGGGTATAAAACACTGCCTCACTCTGAGGGCTTTGTCAGTTCATTGTCTCCTGTTTTGCCTAAGGTGCCAGTGTTTCTGTGTGCCAGTGTTCCTGTGTTCTAGTTAAAGCATTCCAAGACTGACTCCGGCTTCTGACCCTGGCTCTGCTTATTGTTTATTCTGACTTCTGGAATCCCTGACTACAGCTTTACTTCGACTATCCTTTGGCAAATTCCTGTCAAGCCCCCATGCACAGATTCACAGCCCAGGTAGCTTATCTCTTTGTTACTGTGGGCTGTGTCTATTTGCAAGGGTGAGCGTACATCTCTGCGCCATGGACTCCAACCTATTAAAGCCCTTACACATATGCTTTAGTACAGCCCATGTAATTGGGGACTTAGTAGGAATTTAACAGGAATTTTGGAAGTTATGATGTGTTTATGTGTACTAATAATGATTTTAGCATATTTTAAGAGAAAACAGTGATTGGATAAGCATTTGTGCAACTATTGCAGGGACTGTGCTGGGTCAGTCCGACTGACTTGGGGGGATTATCCTGATGGACAGACTGACCTGGGGGGGTGGATTATACTGGGTGACAGACTGATCTGGGGGGGGGGGGGGGATTGTACAGGGGGATAGACTGACCTGGGGTGGGGATCAAATTCCTGTGTCTACCTAATTTGTGTGGATAGAGGAACTCCCTGGCTGAACAAGAAAAAATGAGCCGTCTATGGACAGCCTAATAGACTCCTGCACTAAATAAACTTTATGAGCAGGGCCCTCTGATTCCTCCTTTATTCATTTGTATTGTAACTGTACTGTCTGCCCTCATGCTGTAAAGTGCTGCGCAAACTGTTGGCGCTATATAAATCCTGTATAATAATAATAATTGTACAACATATACTCTTGCACTATATTGTACATTACAGAACCCTGCACTATTTACACTATATTTTACATTACAGACAGTACATTGGGTACAAAAAGCTTTTGTTTTATTTAGCAGTGCCCCTTAAGCCCCTCCCACTGCTAACACAGTTTACCCACACCCACTGTTCGCCACTTTTCAATTTGGTGTGCCCAAAGGTACCTCAGGTCTTTTACAGTCCTAGCAATGCCCCTGGCACAATGAAACACAGGGCCACTCTTTGCTGTGGTGCACTAAGCACCAGTGATGGAAGTAAGTCACACATGTGCAAGTCACAAGCAAGTCTCAAGTCTTAACCTTCAAGTCACAAGCAAGTCCCAAGTTACTGTGGTGAAAAGCAAGCAAGTCAAGTTGAGTCCCTGCTAGAAGTCAAGCAAGTCAAGTCAAGTCATTTATTTTGGTCAAGTCACAAATTAAGTCAAAATACTGATATACCCCGAAGCCGGGACTTGGGGGGAGCTTTCTTTTGTGGGGGGGGGGGGTGGCTTTTGCCTAGGCCAAGACACAGCACTGGTGGTGCCAAGTCATTGCAAGTCAAATAGCTCAAGTCAAAGTCAAGTCGCAAGTCATTAGTGACAAGTCAAAGTCAAGTTGAGTCATTTATTTAATTTTGTCAAGCAAGTTGCAAGTCCTCAAACAGGTGACTCGAGTCTGACTCGAGTCAAGTCATGTGACTCGAGTCCCCCACCTCTGCTAAGCACACTATATTTTTTTTATCAAGCAATGGGGCCAAACTTATGATCTTGCAGTCTGACTCACTGATTTTAAAAAAATGCCCCCGGGTGGAGGAGTCCTTAATTTGAACCTGACATCAAATATATTTTTGATGTTACTACCCCTGACAATGCCTTTATTTTTGTTTCTCCCCCAGAGGACAGCATCATATTTGTGCAGGCACTCCCTGGGGTGAGAATCTACTTCCTGGACCTAGATTCTGGCCCCTGCTGCAGACCCCGACCGTGTGACTTGCACCTAAAACTCAGGCCATTGCAAACCTCCTTTAAAAATTTCTTTCACTGACCATGCAACTATGCATGTGCAATTCAGATCAGTTATGACATCAGCCATTTGATGGTTTGACAGTTTGGTTGAGGAAGCAAGCAAATGTGACAGTTAGCTATCCCGCAATTCCAGGAATGTAACAGTTTTTTTTTTAAACCGTTAAATCAATGGATTTAGTTCCGCTTTATGATTTACTGCTGAGGCTCTGGGCTTTAGCAAAATGGCAGCCTCCAGCAGGAAGAAACAGGAGCAATGCTATAGGCAATTTACAGCACACACTAATTTGGGTAGCATGAGCCCTGATTCACACTGGTGTGATTTGACATGCGATTTGACATGTCAAATCGCATTTCAAATTGGCGGCAATTGCCGGCAATGGCACCATCCTAATCGGTGCGACGCTGCATTCGCGGCACTGCACTGATTTCAAAAAGTCGTTTCTGTACACTTTTTTCCATTTCGGGCTGCGATTTACATTGACATCTGTGCAGAAACCTGCACAGATGTCTCTGAAATCATGGCCGAAATCGGGGCTGACATGGGGGAGTGAAATCGTGCGAGTTCAGCTGAACTCGCATAGCTTCATTCCCGCAGCTCAGTGTGAACCTGGGCTAATTGTTAATGTGGAATGTATGGTCCT
Organism: Lithobates septentrionalis; assembly: GCA_037952835.1. Lineage (NCBI taxonomy): Eukaryota > Metazoa > Chordata > Amphibia > Anura > Ranidae > Lithobates > Lithobates septentrionalis. The sequence goes on from JBBDGP010000987.1 coordinate 1,658,435, forward strand.
TGCTAAAAGAACATTATTTTTTATCAAGTTGTTAGGGGTAAAGTTCCACTTTACCCTCCTCCCACCCGGCCACCGCACATAAACGGCCGGGTGAGCTTTACATCTTTCTGAGTGGACCTTCTTGAACATCCCTCAGAAGGAGCGGGATCGCGCGTCCACGTGCCCATACAGTCACGCGATCCCGATGCGCTTGTGTCCCCCGGTCACAACTCATCTCGGATTGGTAGGAGGGCTCTGTGATTGTCCTGATCACATGATGGCTGTGTCCAATCACAGCCATCATGTAATGTAAACAGAGAGCTGTTGCCAGGCGATAGGCTCCATGTGAGGAGAAGGAGAGCCTATCAGTGAGGAAAAGGGGAGCGGATCTGTGCTGCGAGATCAGTGTGTATGAGCTGTTTTTTACACACACAGTGTCCTGTCACAGTGCCCCCACAGTAGAAAACACTTGTCACACATCTGTCCCACATCTGTCCCACATCTGTCCCAGTAAAATCATCTGTCCCAGTGAACATCTGCCCCAGTGATCATCTGGCGCACATCTGTCCGTGATCACCTGTGCACATCTGTCTGTGATCATCTGCCACATCTGTCCCAGTGCACATGTGCACATATCTGTCCATGATCATCTGCCACATCTGTCCCAGTGATCAACATCTGTCACACATAGTTACAAAGTTATATAGTCGGTGAGATTGAAAAAAGACAAAAGTCCATCAAGTCCTACTTGTGTGTGTGTGTGTTTATGTTAATAGTACATTGTATACACCTGTGTGTTGTGGTCGTTTAGGTGTCCATCTAATAGTTTTTTTCAAATTATCGATGCTCCCTGCTAAAACCACTGCTTGTGGTCGAGAATTACACATCCTTCCCGATCTTACAGTAAAGAACCCTCTATGCAGTTTAATGTTAAAGTGTAATAAAGTGTGGCGCTAGTAGAAAAAATAATAATAACCAAACAGCAGTGATATCTAAAGGGAGGGTACAAAGCCCTGGAATGTGTAATAATTAGACCCATGATAGTCTCATGGAGTGTGTAGAGGGATATCTCTTCATAAAACACCACAAAACAAATAAACAGTAAAAAATAGAAACAAGTGCATACAGTTAGAAAAAAGTAACTATATCCAATATATCTGTTGTGAAAGGAATAACCCACTTTGAGAATATCTCAAAGTTAGATCACAATGGATATATAGTGAGAAACATCAATGTGATGTGCATAAACCCAAAATTAAGCGTCCATCAAGACAATACCCTGGCATAAGGCCATGGATAAACTTAGGTAGTGAATATGTGCAAATATTTAATGTCCGTCACTGTTCAGTGGGGTAATCACAAAATCGTAGTGACACCCTAGGTGCCTACAGTCCTCATATATGGTGAATGGAGACTATTGAAAGTGTCTCTGCATGTAGATGGATTCTTCTCTTGACATGGTGGTATTATCCCAGACTAAAAAGCATAAAATGCCCTTACCAGAAAAGGTGGACTCACAGGCCCTTGACGGTGAGTCAGAAGAGCTTGTACCGTCAAACGGTGTAATGCAGCGAACCGTAGGATTATCCAGATCTGGATCCCATCGATGGACCTGGCTTTGGAAGAACGAATGATGTCACTGAATGGTGTGTCCCTGGAGGGGTTGAACCGGGCCCGGGTGTCTTCTATGATCAGCCTCGATCATCAATCAGAAAAGGCACCTCCTCAGCGACCATCCATATGGTTAGGCAAATAAGAAAGAAAAAACTTCCACATAGTGTGAATCCTTTTAAAACGTTGTAGCGTTTATTGGCATCAAAGTTATAAAGGGTATTTCCAATAAGTATGAAAATATAAAAAATCTGGGCAGTAAAAACTCAGCTCAAAATACAAAAAAGTAGCGCAGTAGGTGATGGTGAGGGTAAAAACACAAGAGTCTGACGCGTTTCCTCCTCTAAGACTTCTGCTGGGGTATGAGAAGTCTTAGAGGACGAAACATGTCGGATTCTTGCGTTTTTACCCTCACCATCACCTACTGAGCTACTTTTTTGTACTTTTTTGTATTTTGAGCCGAGTTTTTACTGCCCAGATTTTTTATTAGTGATAGTGAGGAGACAGAGGGAGTGAGCTGAGGGGTAGAGAAATAGATTTGGGTGTCGTAAGCGTAGAGGTGGCATTGGAAGCCATGGGAGGCTATCAATTGACCCAGGGAGGAGGTGTAGATTGAAAATAGGAGAGGCCCAAGAACAGAACCTTGGGGGACCCCAACAGAGAAAGGAAGAGGAGAGGAGGAAGTAGAGTTGTAAGAAACGCTAAACATGCGGTTGGATAAGTAGGAAGAGAACCAGCAAAGAGTACAGTCACGAAGACCAAAGGCGTGGAGTCTTTTGAGGAGGAGGGGGTGGTCAATCATATCAAAGACAGCAGAGAGGTCCAGGAGTAGGAGTACAGAATAGTGTCGATTGGTTTTGGCCGTTAGTAGATAGTTTGTTTGTTTTAGGAGAGCAGTTTCCGTGGAGTGTTGAGGACAAAATCCAGACTGAAGGGGATCAAGAAGGTTATTATCAGCAAGGTGGGTGCTTAGTTGGTTGTAGACCAGACTTCAAGGAGTTTGGATAAGAAGGGGAGCAAGGAGATGGGGTGTAGGTTGTTATGGACGTTAGCAAGTAGTTTAGCAACCTTGTCTATAGTGGTGGGGTTGAAAGAGGGAAGTAATTATTGTACCTGTTGGCATGAAGTGTAAAACGTGGTGGGTATCTGAACAGTAGAGATCTCCTCACGAATTGTATCAATTTTCTGTTTGAAGTGATTGGCGATCTCCTGGGCAGTGAGTTGGTGGGTGGAGGCAGTGGAGGACGAAGTAGAGAGTTGAAGGTAGAGAAGAGTTGACAGGGATGCGATGATAAGTTGCTAATGAGAGTGATATAGGTCTGCTTGGCAGTGAGAAGGCTGGAATTGTATTTTTGGAGGGCAGATTTATATTGGTTGAAATCTTTCTGAGACTTAGTCTTACGCCACAGGCGCTTATGAGCATGACTATGTTTATTCAGTCTTCTAGTATCATCTGTTTGCCAAGTAAATTGGGAATTTCTGACATTGGGAATCAGTCACATTGGAAGTCGCATTGCATGTTTTTTGGACTGCACTATGTTCACCTTATTTTGTTTGTCATTTTTCCACCAGTTCATAGTTGTTTGGACATTATTTTTATGGCATTACTGACATTATTTGATTGACTTTTTTCTTCTGCCGGTCCGTTATTCATGAATTATATGCACATTGCACTTTATAATTACCGTATTTATTGGCGTATAACACGCACTTTTTCTCCTTAAAATCAGGGGAAAATCGTGGGTGCTTGTTATACGCCGATCCCCACTCTGTGTGCCGAAAAACAGCGAGCGCCGCGAAGAAAACCGAGCGACGACGGAAAAAAACGAGCGCCGTCGAAAAAGACCGAGTCGAGTGCTCGGCTCCACTCGCAGTCACGCCGTCATGCCGCCCCGCCTCCCTGCTGAGGATGAGAAGCGAGCGCTTCCGAAAAAGACCGAGCCGAGTATACCGTGTACTCGGCTCGGCTCCGCTCGCAGTCCCGCCCAACTCCTTTGATGGACATAACACTCCGTCCAATGGCAGGACTGGGCGGGACTGCGAGCGGAGCCGAGCCGAATACACAGTATACTCGGCTCGGTCTTTTTTGGAAGCGCTCGCTTCTCATCCTCAGCAGGGAGGCGGGGCGGCGTGACGGCGTGACTGCGATTGGAGCCGAGCCGAGTACACAGTATACTCGGCTCGGTCTTTTTCAGAAGCGCTCGCTTCTCATCCTAAGCAGGGAGGCGGGGCGGCGTGACGAGTGGCAGATTTAAATGGCGCAAACGGCACACGGCATTGGGCAAGGCTGCACTGGGCAAGGCTGCACTGGGCAAGACTGCACTGGGCAAGGCTGCACTGGGCAAGACTGCACTGGGCAAGGCTGCACTGGGCAAGGCTGCATTGGGCAAGGCTGCACTGGGCAAGGCTGCACTGGGCAAGGCTGCATAAGACTAAGGGCAAGGCTGCTTATGACAATGGGCAAGGCTGAAAATGGCACTTAGCAAGGCTGCAAACGGCACTGGGCAAGCTGTAAATGTACACTGATCATTCTGCAATGATGGACAAGGCTACAGATGAACACTGATGAGGCTGCATTGATGGGCATTTAAATGTAAGTTTTTTTTTCCTTAAACTTCCCTCCTAAAAGTTTTTTTCCTTAAAATGCCCTCCTAAACTTGGGGTGCGTGTTATACGCCGGCGCGTGTTATACGCCGATAAATACGGCAGTACTGGGACAAGGCCATTTGGTGCCCAGGGCAAAGATGGCAAACTGCGCCCCCCCCCCTATCTCCCCCACTGTAATATCCACATCTCCCCACTGTAATATTCACATCTCCCCCACTGTAATATTCTCATCTCCCCACTTCAATATTCACATCTCCCCCACTGTAATATTCACATCTCCCCACTTTAATATTCACATCTCCCCACTTTAATATTCACATCTCCCCCCACTGTAATATTCTCATCTCCCCCACTGTAATATTCTCATCTCCCCACTTCAATATTCACATCTCCCCCACTGTAATATTCACATCTCCCCACTTTAATATTCACATCTCCCCCACTGTAATATTCACATCTCCCCACTTTATTATTCACATCTCCCCACTGTAATATTCACATCTCCCCCACTGTAATATCCACATCTCCCCAGTGTAATATTCACATCTCCCCCACTGTAATATTCACATCTCCCCACTTTAATATTCACATCCCCCCCCCCACTGTAATATTCACATCTCCCTCACTGTAATATCCACATCTCCCCACTTTAATATTCACATCTCCCCCACTGTAATATTCACATCTCCCCACTGTAATATTCACATCTCCCCCACTGTAATATTCACATCTCCCCACTGTAATATTCACATCTCCCCACTGTAATATTCACATCTCCCCCACTGTAATATTCACATCTCCCCCACTGTAATATTCACATCTCCCCACTGTAATATTCACATCTCCCCCACTGTAATATTCACATCTCCCCCACTGTAATATTCACATCTCCCCACTTTAATATTCACATCTCCCCACTTTAATATTCACATCTCCCCCACTGTAATATTCACATCTCCCCCACTGTAATATTCACATCTACCCGCTTTAATATTCACATCTCCCCCACTGTAATATTCACATCTCCCCACTTTAATATTCATATCTTCCCCACTGTAATATCCACATCTCCCTCACTGTAATATTCACATCTCCCCACTTTAATATTCACATCTCCCCACTGTAATATTCACATCTCCCCCACTGTAATATTCACATCTCCCCACTGTAATATTCACATCTCCCTACTGTAATATTCACATCTCCCTACTTTAATATTCACATCTCCCCACTGTAATATTCACATCTCCCCACTTTAATATTTACATCTCCCCATACATCAATACATCACAGTCCGCTCAGCCCACCCTCCCCACCTGTCAGCCCACCACATCACAGCCCTCAACAACTTCATTTTAATGTCCTCAGTGAGTCAGCACACACTTTCCCCCTTATCAGTGTCCTCACTCCCTGTAACTTCACCCCCTCCCTCACTTACCTTGCACAGACCGAAGATCGGAGGGAGGCACGGCATGTCTCGGATGGAGGGCGGGTGTTGCAAGATGGTGATTGGTTGCTGAGACCGCCCTTCATCCTAGCAGCCAATCACCTGCTTGTTAACCTCCGCCAGCTCCGTCCTCCATCCAGAACTGTCCCGCCTCCTGCTGTCGGCTCTGTGTGAGGATTACAGAGACGGCATTGGGAAGAAAAGACTGCTAAATGGCGGTACCGCGGCGGGCCGCATAGGACAGTGAGACGGTCCACATTTGGCCCGAGGTCCGCCATTTAGTGATGCCCATTTTAGGACACTTCACTGCGCCCCCCCCCCCACCCCAATAAATTGTCTCGCCCAGGGCATCCGCCCCTTCTGCCCACCCCTTGTACCGGCTCTGAAATACGGTATTCCTTTTTTTGGAGTCGCACTTGAAATCACATTGCAACCCCCCTTTTTTATACATTTCATTATCTTCACATTTATTATTTATTAGTTGTCAGTTCATGCTTCACGTGTTTGGATTGATTGGATTATGTGACTATTTTTACATTGTTTGTGTATTGTGTATATTCCCTATATTGTGTGCACATTGCACTTTATTGACACACCCACTTATTTATTTTGAATATTATTTTCACACTATTTAGCAGATGTCAGTTTATGCTTGATGTGTTTGATTTATTAGACACCTTATTATCATGTGACATTGTACACATTGATTTTGTTTATTGTGCATATTCCCTTTATTCTGTGCACATTTGGATACACTCACTTAGTTATTTTTGAACAATACTTTGAATATTTGGGCATTTATTTCGTTTTTAACCTATTTATATGTTCTTGTTCATTTTTTGTCATATTGAGACTGAGGTAGCGCTACATATTTTAATACACTTATCTGTTTGCCAAGGTTGAAGGGGTCGGGGCCTGATTCTGTGTGTAGTGAGGGGGCCAGTGAGTCCAGTGAGGCTAGAAGTGAAGCGTTGTAGACAGAAGTGGCTAGGTTGGTGCAGGATAGGAGATTTTGTCAGAGGTTGTCAGTAGTAGAGTAGAGAAGGGCTGAGATGATGTAGGTTTCTGCGGGTAACTTTTAGACGGTTGGAGGGAGAGGAGGTGGAGGAGAGCTTAGCTTAGTATCATCCGCAAAACTGACATTGAGCTGTTTATCCCATCCTCCAGATCATTTATGAATAAATTAAATAGGATTGGTCCCAGGACAGAACCCTGGGGGACCCCACTTGCCACACCAGACCATTTCAAGTACTTCCCATTTATCACCAACCTCTGGACTTACCCCCGTAGCCAGTTTTCAATCCATGTACTCACCCTTTGAACTATGCTGACAGACCTTAATTTGTGCAGTAAACGTTTATGGGGAACTAAATCAAATGCCTTTGCAAAATCCAGATACACCACATCAACAGGCCTTCCTTTATCTAGATGGCAGCTCACCTCCTCACATAAGGTTAATAGATTGGTCTGGCAAGAACGATTCTTCATGAATCCATGTTTCCCCCTTTTTTACCCTCCCTATCTGTCACATCTGTCACATCTGTACCTAGTAATCTGTCAACATGGCTAAAAAACTATTCAGCAGCGAGGAGGCTTTCCATATACTCCAGAGTATGTCGGAAGAGAGTAGCGGGGAACTCTCTCCATCAGACTCGGATAGCGCGTATGAGCCAGTAGAAAGCAGTGGCTCTGAAATGGAAACTGAGGAGGACAGAATCCTAACAAAGAGGCTCAGGAGCCTTCAAAAATGTGATAGGTAGTCAGGTAATGAAATGTGTAATATACAGTATCTCACAAAAGTGAGTACACCCCTCACATTTTTGTAAAAATGTTATATCTTTTCATGTGAGAACACTGCAGAAATGACACTTTACATTGTAGCAAAGTAGTGAGTGTACAGCTTGTATAACAGTGTAAATTTGCTGTGACATACTGAAGCAGAGCTCGATCCCCTCCCTTCAGTGACTGGGCCACAGGGCAGTATTCCAACATGATAATGACCCCAAACACAACTCCAAGACGACCACTGCCTTGCTAAAGAAGCTGAGGGTAAAGGTGATGGACTGGCCAAGCATGTCTCCAGACCTAAACCCTATTGAGCATCTGTGGGGCATCCTCAAACGGAAGGTGGAGGAGTGCAATGATTCTAACATCCACCAGCTCCGTGATGTGGTCATGGAGGAATGGAAGAGGACTCCAGTGGCAACCTGTAAAGCTCTGATGAACTCCATGCCCAAGAGGGTTAAGGTAGTGCTGGAAAATAATTGTGGACACACAAAATATTGACACTTTGGGCCCAGTTTGAACATTTTCATTTAGGGGTGTTACTCACTTTTGTTGCCAGCGGTTTAGACATTAATGGCTGTGTGCAAACGAGAAGATCTGGACAGCCGCACCCCAGGAAGTAATAATCCAAGTTTCTTTATTTTAAAATCAGGAACACATCAGATACAGGACATCATAGACAGAGTGTACAGATCATAGGCTAACGCGTTTCACACTTGTCCACTCTGTCTATGATGTCCTGTATCTGATGTGTTCCTGATTTTAAAATAAAGAAACTTGGATTATTACTTCCTGGAGTGCGGCTTCTCGTTTGCACATAGTCTCTACTAGCATGAGCCAGCACCTGGAACCTCTCATCTCTGGAGAGCAAGATCAGCTTTACACCTGGTGAGACTTAAACTAGTGCGGGGATAACTTTTGTATTAATGGCTGTGTGCTGAGTTATTTTGAGGGGACAGAAAATTTACACTGTTTTACAAGCTGTACACTCACTACTTTACATTGTAGCAAAGTGTCATTAATTCAGTGTCCTCACATGAAAAGATATAATAAAACATTTACAAAAATGTGAGGGGTGTACTCACTTTTGTGAGATACTGTATAGAGAAATAGGGAATGTTATACATCTCTTTTTTGCTTTTGGAGATGCAATAAAATGTAATTTGTTGCAAGATCAATTGCATCTGCTCCCTTATATGTTAAAGGTGTCTAATGCTCACACGGCATGTTGTCAGCTCTCGCTGCCTACTTCATGAAACAAAATTTGTTTTCTGCTGACCTTTGACCCTTCGATCCTCAATATACTGGATCATTTTCACATTGATACTGATCCATCACTCATTTGGATGCTATCTGTTGAGCAGAAGCCATTAAAATGTAAGCTGAGCCCGGAAACCATTTATAATATGAGTTTTCCAATCTGACATCTGCATCTTGAGTAGGACACAGGTGTCAAGGCCACAGAGTTCCAAGACAGCCCATGAAATTACTCTATTATTGCCTTTAATGGGGTTTGTTGGAAGACAAATTGTGGGGCTAATACAGGCACTATTGTACATGTTCACCAAGATAACTTGACGGGGACTTCCCATTTTATGGATAGACCCATCCAAACCCCTGGCTGGGAAAAGAATAAGACTAGCAGGTTACAGGTTTTCATGCATCTCTAGCCCTTAAAGTATAAGTAAAGGCTAAACTTTATTTTTTTTTTCGGCTGTTTGACTACCTGGGGCCACTTTCATATACGCCCATGCAGATGCCGCTGAATCCCTGGGTCATCAGGTTGCCAGTCGGGCATCCTTTATCTGACTGCAGAACCTTGAAGAGCTGGTTCTGGGACATCCTATCTGCATGAGCCTTGGTATCTCCAGGATTTGTGAGCGAGCAGAAGCCCACCCTTAACATTACCTTCAGAGACATTGCATGCAGACACCTTTACCCCTCCCTTTTTCTACACCATAGCCCTTTCGCTGGGAAACACATTTCTTATTTTATTCAACTTTGCTGGTCACCATCGCACAGCAACATCTTTGAGCCACTTCATAGCTAGCTGAAGATCTCAGACACCCTTACTTCGAGGACTCCTCTACCCAAAGGAATCAACCTACAGTACCTGTTTATCTTAAAGGGGAACTCTCACTCAGGTTTCACATTTATTTATTTTTGCCTGTGGCACAGGGCTTAGAGGGAGCTGGCTGACAAAAAAGTGTTCTCTCCCCCCCTCGTGTACCAGGGGCCATAGGTTCTCTAAGGCCTGATGGCTTTTTGCCATCAGGGTCACTGTTACTGCCATGTCATTGCATATCTCTTTGGTGTCTTTTGCATTTGCACTTTCCCTTTGAATTATGCCAGAACCTAGGGTGTCAGATGTCGGGAGGTTTGCAAGGTCAGGGCAAGCTCTAGGGACAGTCATCTTTCAGCGGCCCCTACAATTGAAAGTAAAATGAAATCCCACATTTTGGGTTGTCCCCAGAAATGTAATAGAGGGAAAAATATTCCTATGGGGACCCTAGTTCTGGTGGCATCAGGGCTTACAGGGAGCTGACTGACAAAAAAAGCCCCCCCCCCCGCCTCTTGTACATGGGGCCATAGGTTCTCTAAGGCCTGTTGGCTTTTAACCATCAGGTTCTCTGTTACTGTCATGTCATTGCATATTTCTGTAATTCTGTTTAATGCTAACGTTTGCAATTTGGTGAATATTCTTATTTTACATTTTTCTTTCCCTTGTTAACTCAAATATATCTAGTAAAATATTAATGTGCAACCTCTATTTTTTCTTTGGTGTCTTTTGCATTTGCACTATGTCAGAACCCAGGGTGTCAGAGGTGTCAGGAGGCTTGGAAGGTCAGGGCAACCTCTAGGGACAGTCATATTTCAGCGGCCGCTACGGGGGTGGCGCTACAATTGAAAGTGAACGTAAAATGAAATCTCAAATTTTTGGTTGTCCCTAGAAAAGTAATAGAGGGGAAAATACTCCAATGGGGACCCTAGTTCTGGCGGCCCCAAGGGATTCCATTAATTTGCAGGAATTTCCTCTCACTTCCTGTTTTGGCTATAGGACAGAAAGTGAAGGTGTGGGAGAACATCTGGGGACACAAGCCTATAATTTGGAAACATTTAAGGGCACAGGTGTATTTGAAGAACACCTAGGGGTGCAGTAATCTATGGTGAATGGCTGGTATGTATATGGTTTTCCCAATTTATTGCTTCTTAACAAATGAAGTTCTCCAGAGTGATAAACCTAAAGTCAAATGTTGATTTAGGTCGAATCCAAACAATACGGGAACTAATGAAACATAGAAGTACAAAGTTGTTAACCGCATGAATGGCATCATTTATGAAAATTACACTTATTATTAGCACATGCTGCTAGAGTGAATGAAGTCTATCATACTTGTATACAAACTGAGACATCTGGCATCAGCTTATTGTTTGATGTCAACTGAGGAGAACTTGGACCCCAGGGCCCACAGAGGGAAAGGGAGAAAAAATGTGCTCCAGTGAAAACTGGGTATGACCAGTGATGGGACAAGGTAATCTAGAACCCAGAGCGAACATGCCAAACTCCGCCCCAAGATGTATGAGCATTAAGTGTCAGCAAACCCCCCCCCCCCCCCACACAAAAACACTGAGCACTAATTTGAATGCTTACCCCCTAAGCATAAAATCCCCCCCCTCTTCCCAGTTCAAATCCACTCCATACTAAAATCCACCCTCTCAGCACACATTTTGCTCTATCTTTATTCTGCGTAACAGGTGCGGCAGCATCTGGATCGGAGGAAAGGCGTAAATTAGAGAATACCGATCCCAGGGGACCACTAATGCATCCGTCGCCACAGCAAGTGGATCCCTGGTTCTGGACACAAAGCTGTCCACCTTGGCATTGAACCTGGATGCCAGGAGATCCACCTTTGGCATCCCTCAACGCTGGCATATTTGAAGGGACCATTCCCCTGGCAACAACTGCTGACGACTTAGGTAGTCCGCCTGCCAATTGTCCACCCCTGGAATATAGACTGCCGACAGATATGGCACATAGCTCTCTGCCCAATTCAGTATGTGATTTATTTCTTTTTGGGCTGCCCAGCTCCGGGTACCCCCTTGGTGGTTGATGTATGCCACCACTGTGGAATTGTCGGACTGGACTCTGACCGGAGACCCCCGTAGCCTGGCCGTCCAGAATATGTGGGCCAAACGAGCGCTCGGATTTCCAACAGATGTATTGGTAAGGTTTTTTCTAACTGGGACCACTTTCCCTGTACAGAGGCCTCTTCCAATACTGCCCCCCAGCCGAGACGACTGGCGTCTGAGGTTACCACCTTCCAAGTTACTGGTGGAAAGGACTTCCCATTTTTTAAGTTGCTGGTCTTTGACCACCAAGAGAGGTCCTGTTTTACCTTTGGGGATAGAGATATTGGATGATCCAAGGTTAGGACAAACTTGTCCCAAGCCTCCAGGATCGTTCTCTGGAAAAACCTGGAGTGAAACTGCGCATAAGGAACTGCGCTGAAAGATGACACCATCTTTCCCAGCATTCTCATGCATAATCAAATTGAGGGTCTTTCTTCCCTTTTGATTTTCCTGACCAGCTCCACTATTGAGCTGACCTTCAGGGGGGGGGGGGGTAAAAACACCCTTTCCTGGGTCATATCCAGGATCAAGACTAGATATGTCAAGATTTGAACTGGATCAAGAGCTGATTTGTCCATGTTCAGAATCCAACCTAGGCATCTCAGAACATGAACTGTAGTTGACACGTTCTCTATCAGGGTGGAATAGGACTGGTCCTTCAACAGAAGGTCGTCCAGATATCCTATCACCGATATCTTCTGAGACCTTAGAGAGGCCAGTACCGGAGCCAACACCTTTGTGAAGACTCGAGGGGCCGTAGCCAGACCGAACGGTAGTGCTACAAACTGGAAATGACACTCTTCCACTAAGAAGCGTAGAAACCTTTGATGTTGTCCGAAAATCGGTACATGCAGGTATGCATCCTTGATGTCTATGGATGCTAAATAGTCCCCTTTTCTTAGAGATGCTATTACTGAACGAACCGCTACCATCCGGAAGGTTCGGACTTTTAGAAAGGAATTGAGGGATTTGAGGTCCAGAATGGGCCTTACTTCCCCATTTGGCTTCGGCACTGTGAATAGGTTTTAATAACCCCTTGAACTTTTCTTTGTGCGGAACCTTGGTAATCACCCTTTGCCTTTTTAGCTGCTCTAAGGCTAGGAATAGGCTTTTCTTCTTTTGTAGATCCGAAGGAACTGTTGATCTCAGAAATCGATTTGGGGGAAAATCGCGGAACTCTATTTTGTAGCCCTGCGTTATAGTGGAGATAACCCACTTGTCCTGCACCCACCCTGCTCAAGCATCTGTTAACCCGCCGCAGTCTGCCCCCACTTGTAAGAGTGGGAGCGCTCCTTCACAAGGAGGACTTGGCATTGGCCTTATTCGGCTTCTGAGTCCAAGTTCTTTTCTGACCTTGAGGTCTTTTAAAGGCAGGTGGTTGAGGCTGTCGATACTTCTTGGGAGAAGATGCGCTTGGCCCAGGAGCATTTGGAATCTTAAAGGAAGGCTGCTTATTCCTTCTTTTCACAGGAAGCAAGGAGCTTTTTCCTCCCGAGATTTTCTGGATATACTTATCCAGATCTTCTCCAAACAAACGTTCTCCATGAAAGGGAAAAGCCGCAAGTAGCCTTTTGCAAGGCATCTCGGCTGACCAGTTCTTTAACCACAAAACTCTGTGCATATGCACTGAGAGTAGCGCAAAGCGAGACATCTGCTGGATTGAGTCCTTTAATGCGTCTACTGCAAAACACAAAGCACGAGGAAGTTCTTTCAATTCATCAGAATATTCCTCCTGAACAGGTAGATTCCTGACAAGTCTTTTAAAATGGTCTTTTAGGGACTGACAGATCCCAATAGCCCCAACAGCTGGTTGTACTGCTGACCCGGCCACCACAAAGGAGGCCTTTAGCAAAGATTCCAGCTTTTTATCTGCTGGGTCTTTAAACCCTTGGGCATTATCCACTGGACAGGTTAAGCTTTTATTTACTGACCAAATAGCAGCATCCACTAATGGTGTATCCCACCTTTTTTTGAACTTTTCCTCCATCGGGTACAAAAAGGAAAACCTTTTAGGAGGTAAGTATATTCTGTCCGGATGTTCCCAATCCACATAAACCAATTGCTCCAATAAAGGATGCACAGGAAACGCTTGAGAACCTTGCAAAGGTCGCAAGGACCCCAATGTAGAACAGGAAATTTCTGGCCCTTGTAGAGGGGGCAACTTAAAACCTGCTCTTACCATTTCGGTTAAAGACTGGATAAACAGCTTTTGGGATTGCGAGGCCGTCAAAGGCTCCTCCGAACCTGAGTCCCCTGCAGAGGACTCCTCTGCTTCGGCATCTTTATCCCCTATGACCACCTCCTCAAAATCCTCTGCCCATTCAGGATCCAGTTCACAAGGACCCATTTGGCTAGGGGAGTCCTGGTGCTCTAGAGACTTAGCACTGGGACCAGGCTCAGGAGAGGGAGATCTGTTTCATTTCTTCCCTCCCTGCATTACTGAGGCAATCATACCCGCTATTTTGCCTTCAAGGCCAGCGAGAGCTGACGTTAAGTCATCCTTAGTAACATAAGCTGAAGCAGGGATATTGGTGGTGGCCACAACGCCTGACAAATGCAATGGCTCAGCCAGGTCAAATGCCACACGCCTTTCAGGAGAGACAGGTGCTACAATAGCCTGAGGTTTACCTCCTGTTTTTGAAGGAGTCACTTTACCCTCTGTAATAATCCTGCCCCCTGCACCTCGTTTTCTGGAAGACATGCTTACAAGATTAGAGGCAACTTACAGTGCTATATGGCTGTAAACAAGCCTACTATAGCCTCCTTACCAAGTTTGCTAATGCCCGACTCACGTTCCCCACTCTGTGTCCCACTGCGACTGGCTCCTGGCTCTTCTGAGCCTTAACGAACAGCACTGACACACACAGGCGCCGGACTTCCCTATGCGTGCGTCGTCACGTAACGTACGCACGCCCGGGACTTAGTGCGCATGCGCACGCCCACGGAAAACACGCGGCCGCGACGCCATGTCACATGGTAGACCGCGCGCAGGAGAGAGCAGACTGCGCACGCACGTGCCGCCTGCACGCGTGCGCCACCCGCCTCCGCGTGCGCCACCCGCCTGAGCGTGCCCGCGCCCCATGCGCAGTCCCAAATACAGGAATCTAGTCTGTGCAACTGTTTCTCTGGAACCCCCCAGTGGACACAAAAAGGCACTACATCTGGCATAGACATAATATTACTTATACATATAAGGTAATAAAATGGGGCCTCCAAAGGAAGCACTCACAGATCCTCGCAGCAGAGCCTGAAACAGGCCCAATCTTCCCCCATTACCGTGAGTAACGCCACTGAGGACCTTCGGAGACCGGGTCTGTTTGTTTAGGGTCCACACCCCTGAACCTGTAAAGCACCCTTTAGGTTTCCTTGGGCAAATAAAAAGACCAGGAATACCAAGGGTCCAGCTCCATAAGGAAACATTACAGGCAAGACCCTGTTCTTGAACCAGGGCTCGGGTACCATCCGCTTTAGCATGATATGCCACCTGAATGGATCCGATTATCACATCCTCACTGGAACATTTATCTGAAGCAAGATGTCAGAGAAGAGCCTGTCAACATCGGAAGGCTCCTGTGCGTTTGCGCGGCGGAGCCGCGCTTCGGCGCATGCGCGTTAGCAAAGTAGCGGCACACACGGGTTCACTACACGGCGTAACGGCGTAATGGCGTACGAACGTTCGTTCGTCAGCGTTACGCCCCCTTTCTGGCCTATATAAGGACTGACTTGTGCTCTGTTTAATTGCTGGTTTGTCTTTCAGCTTCCAGTGTTCCGTTCCTGATTCCTGCTTCTTGTGTTTACCTGTTTGACCCGGATTTGCCTGACCTACCTTGTCTCTCTCCAGCGTTTTGACCTCGGCTTGTTTAAAGGACTTCCCCACCATCTGCTTCCAGTGTTTGGCCCTCTGCCTGTCTCCGGATTCTCCTGCCTTCTCGTGTACGACCCTGGCTTGTTTAAACGGACTCCTCTGCTGACATCTCCAATCCTCTACCTCTGGCTTGCCTTCAGGATTTCTCTACTTACCATCCGCTGTGTTTGACCCTCGGCCTGTTTCAAGGACTTCCTCATCTACCAGTCTCCAGTATTTGTTATCAGTCTGCACCATAGACTCTCCACTACTGGGTTCTCCGTTCCTGATCTCCTGCACTTCTCCCAGCTCCCGTTGTGTTTGCGGGTTAGAACCCCAGCTGGGTCTTCTTCTCCAGTTCCAGGGGCAGAGCCACCGTTACTCTCATCTCTACGTGACAGAAGTCCTCCTTTCAAGAGCTTCCTGCCTGCAGGCGACCCGTGCCTCTCTGTGCCCTATACCCTCTGTACCACTACCAGGGGTATAGTGCGCTTAGCCGCAAGGGAAGCCACTCCCAGCATCTCAGCCTCGGTGAGTACCCGTGATAGTACAAACCAGCCAGATGTCTGAGGCCGACAGAGTGGGTTCCCCTCTCGAAGCTCTATGCCAGCAGGTAACGACCCTTACGCAAGCAGTCCAGAGGTTGCAAGATGGCTATTTCCAACTAGAAGGTCGTCTCCAGCACCTAATCTTATCTCCCGGGGATGCAACCTCCACATCCCCCAGTGGGGCTAGCTCTTCGCAAGATCACTCCAGCACAGCTCCTGCAGTTGTTATGACTCTCCCAGAACCTAGGGTGCCCACACCCGAACGATTTTCCGGGAATCGGAAGAGGTTTAGAGCATTTAAAAATGCCTGCTTGTTATACCTGGCTCTCCAACCTAAGACTTTCAGTTCTGAGACAGTAAAAGTAGGGTTCATTATTTCCTTGTTGTCCGAAGAACCCCAAGCCTGGGCTCACAACCTCCTGGAGCAGAAAAGTCCTTTACTAAACTCTGTGGAAACCTTCTTTGAATCCATGGGAAGATTATATGATGATTCCCAACGCACAGCCACGGCCGAGTCCATCTTACATACCTTAGTCCAGGGAAAAAGACCGGTGGAGGACTATACGGTCGAATTTCGAAAATGGTCTGGGGACACTGGATGGAATGAGGCGGCCCTCCAATACCAGTACCACCAGGGACTCTCAGAGACTCTCAAAGATGAATTAGCACGTGTTGATTCTCCTTCCACCCTGGAGGAGTTGATCCAGCTAGCCATAAAACTAGACAGACGTCTATGGGAACGACGTTCTGAACGTTTTCAATCTCCCCGGCCTACATGGATGCTACCCAGGGTCCCCACAGGTCATCCTCTTCCTGCAGTCCCTTCCTCCTCTACCTTGGAGAGTGAGCCAATGCAACTGGGACTGATCCGGGCTCCACTTACACCTGATGAGAAACAACGCCGGCGGGAAGCCAATCTCTGCCTATACTGTGGAGGGTCAGGCCACTTTTTGCGCAACTGTCCTATAAGACCCAGTAAGTCCCAATTACAAACAGCTATGAACTTTCAAGTCAATGGTTCAAGTTCAACTCATCTTGTCCTTCCTGTCTCCCTACAGGTGGCAGGCGAGGAGATCCGGCTACCAGCCATTATTGATTCTGGCGCCTGCAGCTGCTTCCTGGATACATCCCTAGCCCGAAGCTTACGCATCCCTCTGCAAAATAAAAGACAAAGTCTCCAAATCCACCTGGCCGATGGATCATCCCCCTGTTCCGGGCCTGTTACTCAAGAAACTAAACCCATTCTCACCATCACAGATTCAGGACATCAAGAATTTCTGTGCTTTGACATCATCTGCTCCCCCATGTTCCCTATCATCCTGGGACTTCCATGGTTGCAAGCTCACGACCCCCATATCAATTGGAGTGAGAAGAAGATCTCCTTCTCTTCGGCTTACTGCTCCCAGCACTGCTTCACCTCTGGTCCCGTCTGCACAGCTTCCTGTCTAACTGTCCAGCAGTTCCTGATCATCTTCAGCACGTCCCTGCAGCCTACCGTGAATTCATGGACATTTTTGACAAAAAGAGAGCTGACAGTTTGCCTCCTCACCGACCATACGACTGTCCCATTGATCTCTTACCCGGCTCCGAGATCCCTTTTGGTCGTATATTCCCTCTATCAGAAAAGGAGTTGGAGGCTCTTCGGTCCTACATCAACGAAAACCTTGAAAAGGGATTCATTCGTCCTTCCTCTTCTCCGGCTGGAGCAGGGATTTTCTTCGTTGAAAAAAAAGATGGTACTTTAAGGCCTTGTGTGGACTACAGGGAAATCAACAAGATCACCATCAAGAACCGTTATCCGCTTCCCCTCATCCCAGAACTGTTCCAACGGTTTCGAACCGCACGAGTTTTCTCTAAACTTGACCTAAGGGGCGCCTACAACTTGGTTCGGATACGCCCAGGGGATGAGTGGAAAACGGCTTTTAGGTCTAGGTTCGGACATTTTGAATATCTAGTGATGCCATTCGGTCTGTGCAATGCCCCAGCTATATTCCAACACCTAGTAAATGATATTTTTCGTGCATACTTAGACGACTTTGTGATTGTTTACCTTGACGATATTCTGATTTTCTCTACAACCATTGAGCAGCATCAAGTCCATGTGAAGAAGGTACTCACGATTCTCAGGAAGCACGGACTTTACCTAAAGGGAGAGAAATGCGAATTTGAAAAAACAGTAGTCCAATTCCTAGGGTTCATTATCTCCACTGAAGGGGTCTCAATGGATCCTCAGAAAGTGAAGTCTATCCAAGAATGGCCAGCCCCTACAGATAAAAAGGGGGTCCAACGATTTGTGGGCTTTGCCAACTTTTATCGCAGGTTCATAAAAGGATTCTCATCGATCATTTCTCCCATAACCCAATTGACTCGCCAGCAAAGCCGATTCCAGTGGTCTTCAAAAACTCAGGAAGCATTTGATAGACTGAAGGATCTATTTACTTCTGCCCCGGTACTACTGCATCCAGACCCCGCTTTTACTTATGTATTGGAAGTAGACGCCTCAGAGTCCGCTTTAGGAGCAATTCTATCCCAAAGACGAGGCCAGAAGGCCCTTCTTCATCCTGTGGCATTTGCCTCCCGGAAACTGTCCCCGCCAGAAAGGAACTATGACGTGGGGGAGCGTGAACTACTGGCCATCAAATTTGCTCTTGAGGAGTGGAGATATCTGTTGGAGGGTGCTTCTCACCCCATTATGATCTTCACAGATCACAAGAACCTGGAGTACCTTAGAACAGCAAAACGCCTCAGACCTTGGCAAGCCCGCTGGGCCCTGTTTTTCTCCAGGTTCAACTTTCACATTTCCTATCGGCCTGGTTCCAAGAATGGGAAAGAGGACGCCCTATCTCGGATGTTCCCAGAAACCTCTCAAACAGCAGAACCTGGTACTATTCTGTCCTCACAGAATTTTCTTTGTTCAATCCAGCCAGATCTAAAAACTGCCATTGAACAGGCCTCCAGCCAATGCTTAAACCCTAAAGTACCCACACTGAGGAAACAGGATGGTTTACTATGGGCCCAAAACAAAATATTTGTTCCAGCGCAAGTAAGACCCTTGGTACTAAGAACATTTCATGATAACAAATTTGCAGGACATTTCGGGGTACAAAAGACCGCGGAACTAATACATCGTTCCTTCTGGTGGCCAGGGTGGAGTCAGGACTGTAATAACTACGTAAACTCTTGTATTATTTGCCAACGCAGCAAGGGATCCAATGCGAAAGCCTGGGGTCTGTTAAGACCATTACCCATTCCAGAGCAACCCTGGAAGGAAGTGGCTATGGACTTTATCGTTGACCTACCACCTGCTGAGGGGTTCTCCACCATTCTGGTAGTAGTCGACCGCCTTTCAAAAATGGCCCACTTCTTACCCATGAAGGGCACACCCTCTGCCTCAGATACCGCGGATATATTCATCAAGGAAGTGGTTAGGCTACATGGAGTTCCCGTTAGCATTGTGTCTGACAGAGGAGTCCAGTTCACCTCAAAATTTTGGAGAGACCTTTGCAAATCCCTAGAAATCAAGGTATGCCTGTCCTCAGCATATCATCCTCAAAGTAATGGCCAAACGGAGAGGACGAACCAAACGCTGGAACAATATCTGCGCTGTTTCTGCTCATGCTCTCAAGACAACTGGGTTTCACTCCTCCCCTGTGCAGAATTTGCCTACAATAATTCCATACACACAGCAAATAATCAAACTCCTTTCTGGGCTAATTATGGATTTCACCCCTCTTTTTCAGAAGTATCAGTTCCTGCGGTGCAAGACCGAATAAATTCCATTCAAGCCAATTTTCAAATCATTCAGGAAGCTATGAAAAAGGCTCAGGACAGCTACAAGAAATACTATGACAGGGGGAGGAGGAGCAACCCAATTTTTAAGATTGGGGATGAAGTCTGGCTATCTGCAACAAACCTCAAACTTTCTTGTCCCTCACGCAAATTAGGTCCAAAATTTATTGGTCCCTTCAAGATAAAGAGAGTAGTGAACCCCGTGGCCTTTGAACTCTCTCTACCCAGCTCTTACAGAATTCATCCTGTCTTTCATACTTCCCTTTTGAAACCAGTAACTCCCAGTTCTTTCCCAGGAAGGGAGGAGTTGCCACCTCCTCCAATTAATATTGAAGGCGAAGATGAATTTGAGGTTGAGGCTATAATGGACTGTAGAAGGAGGGGGGGTCATATCCAGTATCTGGTCAAGTGGAAAGGGTACCCCCCAGAAGATAATTCTTGGGAACCCTCCTCCAATATACACGCTCCACGGTTAATACAAACATTCCACAAGAAATATCCGCGAGTACTGGCCAGATTGGGCATCCGGAGGTTGCCCTTGGGGGGGGGCACTGTCAGAGAAGAGCCTGTCAACATCGGAAGGTTCCTGTGCGTTTGCGCGGCGGAGCCGCGCTTCGGCGCATGCGCGTCAGCAAAGTAGCGGCACACACGGGTTCACTACACGGCGTAACGGCGTAATGGCGTACGAACGTTCGTTCGTCAGCGTTACGCCCCCTTTCTGGCCTATATAAGGACTGACTTGTGCTCTGTTTAATTGCTGGTTTGTCTTTCAGCTTCCAGTGTTCCGTTCCTGATTCCTGCTTCTTGTGTTTACCTGTTTGACCCGGATTTGCCTGACCTACCTTGTCTCTCTCCAGCGTTTTGACCTCGGCTTGTTTAAAGGACTTCCCCACCATCTGCTTCCAGTGTTTGACCCTCTGCCTGTCTCCGGATTCTCCTGCCTTCTCGTGTATGACCCTGGCTTGTTTAAACGGACTCCTCTGCTGACATCTCCAATCCTCTACCTCTGGCTTGCCTTCAGGATTTCTCTACTTACCATCCGCTGACCCTCGGCCTGTTTCAAGGACTTCCTCATCTACCAGTCTCCAGTATTTGTTATCAGTCTGCACCATAGACTCTCCACTACTGGGTTCTCCGTGCCTGATCTCCTGCACTTCTCCCAGCTCCCGTTGTGTTTGCGGGTTAGAACCCCAGCCGGGTCTTCTTCTCCAGTTCCAGGGGCAGAGCCACCGTTACTCTCATCTCTACGTGACAGAAGTCCTCCTTTCAAGAGCTTCCTGCCTGCAGGCGACCCGTGCCTCTCTGTGCCCTATACCCTCTGTACCACTACCAGGGGTATAGTGCGCTTAGCCACAAGGGAAGCCACTCCCAGCATCTCGGCCTCGGTGAGTACCCGTGATACAAGAGCTTTCACAGCCGTGACCATCACCTTCAAGACACTGACAAAAAACTAAAGGTACTTCCTGTATGGGAGGGGTTATATGGGAGGAACCTTCTTACTATTGGTTGCCAGTGTCCAATCACCTAAAGGTAGCATATAAACACACATAGTCATTACTATGGTGCTCTGTGTCCCGTGATGTACGATAAAGAAATCCCCTTATTTCCAAATCCCAGCATTACAGTACAGAAGTGAGTGGCTGACCACCAGAGCCCCAAAAATATATGATACCATTCATACTGTGCTTCAGGATAGTGTTTTAATTTCCAGCCTTGTCAATTGTTCAGATTAGTATAGGCTTTTCTTGCTTGCTTGCTAAAACAAATTGGCCTCCTGCACAAATCCCAGCAAACAACATTACCAGTCCAGTCAATAAGTGAGTAATCGATCCTTGAAAAAACTCATACTACGCCCCATGATATATTGTTTTACATTTTAGGCAGTCAATTATTCAGATTAGTTTATGATTTCCTGGTGCACTTGCTAAACTGAAACAGCCCTTAGTTGGAGGAGGTAGGAGCCATGGAACATGGAGGGTGGCTCATAGCCAGATAGCAGCCATTACCCAAGTTAGGTTCTGTTCACACCATGCAGGTGCAAAGGTGCGTGCATGTGTAACACTGTGCAATGTTACTGTTATGCAAAACAGTTTTTTTGCCACAAGATGGCAGCGTCCCACAACTTAGTTATTACACAACCCATACAGAAGTGCTGGGAGCTTTGGGACTTGTATGCTGCAAGCAGGAGTCTTTCATTCAGACTCACTGGAACTGAACTACACTGCCCATGAGGACTAGAAAAAGGGTGGGAGCATTTAAAAAGTGAAAAGCCTGGGAACACGGGCGTAGAGGGGAGAGACTGAGTAGGAGGAGGAGTAGGAGGAGCAGAGTGGATCCAAGTAGGCTCAGGCCCTATCAGGCCGAGTTGAGAAGGCGCAAAGACTGCCAGAGAAGCTGATCATCCTGAGGAGGCAGGTAGCGGAACCTGCAGGCAGACATACTTGGCCATCGCCTCCTTCACAGCCATCTCAGAGGAGGATAAAGGGGGCCCTCCCTCCACATGGAAGGTCATCACTTCACCCTGCTGCACTGTGGAACTGGGAGACAGGCTGCCATTGCACTCAATGATGATTGTCGCATCAAGTTGCTAGAGTCTAGAACAGTTACAGTACAGGCCTATACCTGTAAGCACAGAGGTTAAATCCCATCCAGTGCTGCAGGCTAACCTCCTTATTGCCTTTATCAAAACTGTCTGCAGCATACCAGGATTCACCTTTTTGCTTCCCTGCTAGACAGTAATTCTATACACTCCCACTCAGACTTGAGCCATCCAAGGAACACATTAGTTGGTTTCCATTTAAAGGGCCATGGTAACTTTACAACAAGCAGCCTTTTTAATCCTGACAGCCAAAACCGGCATCCAATAGCTCAATGCGGTGGATTGAGCTGTTGGATGCCGGTTTGGGCTGTCAGGATTAAAAAGGCTGCTTGTTGTAAAGTTACCATCAGCTATCTATATACTACAACCATCATTTGCCTGCTGACTCCCTAACACCTATTTTCAGGACCTGCCATTTGACCCCAGTAAATCCTTCAGAGATGCTCTGCTCAGGCATTTTTTTTGGAGGGACTAAGAGATTTTTTCTGCCTCTCTTTTTTATTATCGTTACACTTCTGAACATCTTTTCTCTGTTTGGACATGGATGTAAAACGCCCTCTAAAATAATTACATTAAGAGCTCTTGGAGCCAAGAATTTTTCTGGCATACCTGTCCTGAATCCGTTGTTCTGAAATTTCTCTTGCTATCATTCACCCCTGAGGAAGGAGATACGTGTACTCCGAAACACGTTGGGTACAAGAGTATTCTGTATTGTTGTATGTATACTGATGTAAACATCATATATGCATTCCTTATGTTATATGTTGTATATTTCATACTCTTTTATACTTTATATTTAATAAACTACTTTTGTATTAAATACTACTTTATTCTTCATGTGCCTTAAAAGTCCACCATTAGGGGGTTTTTGTTTTTCAGCTACAATATATATACACCCCCATAATTTTGCACATACATACTCTGGACCCACAGGGGGAATGCACTGCCCCCCATGTGGGTTAGGTAGCTTTTGGTCACGTGCCATCCAATGTGACTGCAGTTGAAAAAAGGTGTTCTTAGTCCTGGTCTGCAGACATGTGCCCTCTACACTGTAGCTGAATATATGCAAGGCTACCTATTTTTAACAGTAAATTACAACAGGGATTACTTCTGTGCAATTCAGTATAGAAATAATCAGCTACGGCTCCTGGCATTGAGTAATGAGTAACTAGTAATTAAGATGAATAAATAAATGTCACTGAAAACATCAATAACATGGCTTTACTAACATTGCTGGCAAGCAATGGGTCCATTATAAGTGGCTCGTGAGAAGGTCTGATAACGTCACCTTTGATAATATGTATTTATAGTTCTATCTGCACTTTTTGATGACAAGCTCCACAAAGTGTTTCTGTGTGATGGACTCAGCTCAACCAGTTTGCTTTTTTGTGCCTATTTTTTCGATCAATTATTTGTTTGTCTAATACAAATTTTTACAGAATTTTAATACTTCCTTGTGCCCGCCTTTCAGATTGCATCTTACCTGCTAGACTATAGGCCGGACAGATGTTAATTGTTTACAAAACATGCAAATAAATGCAGCAAGGCACATGACTTTTCCAATGACTGTGGTTTTACACTGGTCAAGTGGTAGGGATTCACCAATACCATTTTTTTTACAACGTGTACGAGTACTGATACTTTTTTTTAGTACTCGCCGATACCAATTACTGATACTTACTGCAACTGTTCTGTTTAGACATTAGCTGTCAGCAACGGTACAAAGCATGGAAAAGTTATTTACAAATTAAATAGTGCAGTCATCAGTGCCCATCAGTGCAGCCTTATCAGCGCACATCAGTAAAGAAGAAAAATTACTTTGCAGAATTTTATAACAGAAACGAATAAACATTTTTTTTTCAACAATTTTGGTATTTTTTCATATGTTTGGGGAAAAAAAACACAGTGGTGATTAAGTATCACCAAAAGAAAGCTCTATCTATCTCGACAAAATTATAAAAATTTCATTTGGGTACAGTGTTCTATGACAGTGCAAATGTCATTCAAAATACGACAGCACTGAAAGCTGAAAATTGGCCTGGGCAGAAGGGGGGGGGGGGGTGATAGTGCCCGATATTGAAGTGGTTAAAGAGACTATCACCTTGCTAATGGCAAAACGACAGTGTCTTTACACCCTCTTGAACCCCATATACTCTCCTTGGTCGATTTTATTTATACTTACTGATGTGCATTATTTTCATCTGTTTTCTTCTATTCTTTTTTCATACCACAGTACTTACATTTGCTTTTCTACAGTTTTTCCATGTTACAATGCCATCCTTGGTTCACATAAAGTAGTCTACAGAGCAAAATGTTAGGCACTAGCTGGTTTTGTCATTACATCAATCACAAAGAACACTGACCACTTAGAGGATTTACTCTAATTTTACAAATTCTATACCTTAGCATTAGGTACACAAAGATATGTAACTATTAAGAGCTTAACATGTTATGATTCTAGTTATATTTAGGTGACCTGTTATCCGATAAGATGACCTTATTACTGCAGGTATTCTTTCTGTTAATACCATGAAATGGTCACTATTACACAAAAAATATCTAGTCTTAAGACACTCTTCAAAATTCCAATGCACTCAATCACTGTATAAATGCCAATGGTGCTAAAATAGTGTCAAAAGTGTCAGATCTGTCCACTGCAATGTCGCAGCCACGATAAAAATCGCAGATCGCCACCATTACTGATAAAAAAAATAAATAAAAATGCCATAAATCTATCCCCTATTTTGTAGACGCAATAACTTTTGGCAAACCAATCAATATACGTTTATTGCGTTTTTTTATTTTTTTCAAAAATAGGTAGAAGAATACACATCGGCCTAAACCGAGGAAGCAATTTGTTTTCTTATATATTTTTTTTGGGGGGGGGGGGGGAATTTATTATAGCAAAAAGTAAAAAATATTGCTTTTTTCAAAATGTTCGCTATTGGGAAAAAAAGGATGTCAATTTTGTTAGGGTACAACGTCGCATGTCCGCGCAATTATCAGTTAAAGCGATGCAGTGCCGTATCGCAAAAAATGGCCTGGTCAGGAAGGGGGTAAATCCTTCCAGGGCTGAAGTGATTAATTACTTTTTTAAATGTACATGCCTAATTTTTTCCACATTTACATGCAGACCAAGCCCTCTAGCAAAATTGACAATGGGTTCCAACAGTCTCATATAGGCATAAAGAGTACACTTTTTCATCTGGTGTATTTTAAAGAAAATATGATTTTGAAGTGTAAAAAGAAAAAAGTATTTAAAGTAAATTTAAAGCCAAAACATATATATTTTTTTTAAGTTATGGATAGTTTTGGATAGAGTAGGGAATAACATTTTAATTTTGCTGTGTGTAATTCACTGGGGAGATTTCATTTTCTGCCAGAAATATAATGGTGTTCCCGTTAGAAGATTTCCCCTCACCTTCTGACTTGGTGACAACTGTGAAATGTTGATTTCCCCTGACTTTCAATCTTTTCAATGACAATGGTCCCTATGATAAATGAAGAAAGTGAATATTTCCAGTTGGGACACAGACAGCTATAAAAACTGACAGGGTTTTTTTTTTTAACATCTTCACACTCTATCTAAATGCTATAGAAAAATATTTGACTTTAGCTACAATCTACTAGTAAATGGATTGAAAAGGTAATTGCCATATACAGGCATTTTGACTGATGGTAAATACTACCAAATGTTACAAACTGATATTAGTTAGGCCTCTTTCACATGAACGATCCATTCAGGTCCGCCTGTCAGTTTTTTAGGCGGACCTGAACGGACCCTCCATAGACCTCTATGGAGCGTCGGATGTCAGCAGTGACATGTCCACTGACATCCGACCCGCTACGATCCAAAAAAGTGTAACGGAGGAAAAACCTACTTTTCCATCCGCTTTCGGATCGGGTGACGAAGGACTCTACGGCCTGTCATCATCCGATTCCCCCATAGGGGAGAGCGGCGCTCTGACAGGTTCATCGCTGCACAGTGTGCAGAGACCGACCTGTCATCTTCCTGCTCAGCGGGGATAGGCGGAGCGATCCCCGCTGAGCAAGCGGATGTTCACGGGGCGGATCTTCACGGATCCGTCCCGTGTGAAAGGACCCTTAATGTCCAATTGAACATCCAGTTTCAGCTAGCTAAATACATTACAGGTGCATCAAAACAACACATTTTCAAAGTCCTACTGTTCATTTTCTGTTAATTTTATTTAGAAAATAGCTTTTGACCCCAATTTGCTAAAGAAGTAGAGCTCGTTCACTTTGCATATGAAATCTTTACTTTTATAGGGGAATTTATACTTAGCTTAATTAATGTGGTAAAAAAAGTTAGCTTTGCAAAGAATATCCATTCACATACAATGAAAAAAAAATAAATATGAATTTTGCTTGCACGTGATTGGATGATTTGAAATTAGTGCAGCTTCACCTCATTTAATAAGCTAAGTGAAAATTCACGTTCTTTTGCCTGCCAATATGCCTTGTGGCTGTTTTTATTGATGATTTTTCGAATAAAGAAACTTTGATCTGCATTATATGGGGGTGCAGCCATCCAATCTTCTTTCTTCACATGTATTTTGTAGCAATGAAAGGGTGTGCACCCCATGCATAGCTAGATTGCAGACACCATCATTGCCTGTTCACCAGGATTGTTTTTACTAAGTGAAAATTCACTTTGCAAACTGAACATATTTTTCTCCTTTAGTATATCAGCCACTTTGGGGTAGGCAAATTGGCCGTTCACTTTGCAAGGGAAGTTTCCCTAGTGCTTAGTCAATGTGGTGACATTTCACTTTGCAACAAATACCCAATCATGTGCAGGAAATGCTTGCACAGGATTGAATGATGGGAAAACCTCCTTGCAAATTGCATCTTCCCTTGCAAAGTGAACAGTCTGTTTGCTTTTAGTAAATCAACCCTTTTGTTTCAGCAAAATTTAAAACTAAAGCTTAGCTGGGTATACACAAGCAGATTTTTGAATTAGGGTCTGTGCAAATATTTGTAGGAACATTCATATAAAAATTCTTAGTACCTTCTATGACTTTATAAATGTCGTTCGTGAGTACTTATAAATGTAATTTGATTTTGGAATTAATGTAATTTCCACGATGAAAACCACATACACGGTTAGAAATTCATTGGTTTGAGAAAGGTTTTTCATCCTGCTTCTTCAAATTTTCTCGTCACTGGAGGAATGAATTTTTTTAACACCACAAATGATTAGGGAATCAAACAAACATTTCTAGAATTAATAATTTGAAATGAAATTTTACTAGTGTATGGCCAGCTTTAGGAATTAGACCCAAAACACCACTACCACAGGTAAGGGGTAACTCAAAGTGATATGGGGTAACTATTCAAATAAAATTATTATGAAAAACATTGTAGTTATAGTGCAAACTAAATGTGGGCCCATAAAGGCACTCTAACTACTACAATTATGGACAATATCTAATGAAAAAGAATTAAGGAGAAAGTCCTTAAAACAATATATGATATGCCTGCAGAAAGGATTAAAATTGTAATAACGGCACACAACGGCCTTTGCGTTAAGTTCTTTCAGTCTCTGTTGCTCTGGAGAGATCATCTTTAAGTCAATCAGGGGAATACATCTGTTATCTGACCCACACTATGAACTCACAGAAGCTGGGTTTATGTGATGAAGGACATTTTAAATGGAGATGACATCACCTGAGGGCAATTCACTTCACGTGTTATGTTATGAAGGGCCTTGACTTCATATATACCTTCTACATCCTGGTTGAAAAGGTTTACAAAGAGTATTTTATTGTTACCAATCTATAAAAAAACGCACACACTGAGGCTGATTTACTAAAAAATTTAATTTCATGAATATTCACTTCAATTATCCAATCCTGTGCTGATTAAATAAGTAAACAGGAATTTTCTATTCACACGATTGTATAGTTGAAATGAATCGTCATACATTTTATTGTCTCAAATCCTTTAGTAAATCAGTCTCTGATAGAATAACTTTTTTTTACCAGAACTAAATCTTAGGACCAAATGGTATAAAATATTTTGGAAGCATTCAGGTGCTAATGCAAAAATGACAGGGAGGTTAAGACATCCAATGAAAGAAATCGTTCACACGCCTCTCATTAATTGCAGAACGCAGCCTGTAAGTGCTCAAAGCTATTGATGACATCACAAGAGATGACAGATAGCTAGATAAGAAAGAAAAGCTTGGACACACAAGCTAAAGGCACAAGTTTATTATCTTGGAATTACTGAGGCATGGTATTCATATTTATATTCAATTATTTTGAAATATTAGTAAGTACAGTCATTGCTGTTCATTTGTAAGCACAGCTTCATTGCAATTTTCAGCATGCTACTTGCCTTCATCTATTAGTTTCTATAACTATCTGGTATAAAACAAGTTTTCAAGGACACATGTGAGCAAAATTATCTCCACTCCTTTCTATAGTGCAAAAATGCACTAAGTTATTCTGCTATACTCAATAGACGTATCAACAGCACAAAACATGACAGGGGTCACATGCTTACACATTGACGATATGTCACTGCTGCCTGGAGACCATTGTGGCACTTCAAAAACAAATGCCGTGCTGCATTTCTTCTAAATCCTGTTGCAAGCAGCCATAAAGTGACTATTTCTAGAGTACCAGTCACCGAATCTCAGTGACAGCAGACATTTTGTTGGATGGTCTATTCAAATACAAGTGGAAACATCATCAAGCTGTATATGTCCTAGCAATATCTACTATAACATATTGCTAAGCCCCATGGGTGGATACAGTCCACAAATATTTATCTAAGCATTCTTAAAGTTTGTGCACATATGTTTTGATGCTTGTGACCGTTTCATGGAAATTTAAAAAGGACCTGAAATGGGGAAGATGTACCAGAAAATCGCAAACAGAGGTAAAAGGACAATATTGCCTATGCGCTCTCTATAGCTGATTTTTCCCCATTACCGACCTACCATGCCTTGTTTTGCCCTGGGTCTCTATGTAAAGGTGACCATCCTGGTAGAGGCAAGGTTTTGTTTTTACATATCTACAGATCTGAATCCAAATACATATGTACACTATAAGTAAAATATGTGTACACTCCTTTAAATTATTGAGTTCAGATGTTTTCATACAAGAACATTTCAGACGATTGTGTGATTCCAACACTTTGACAAAGGTGTGGGGAAAGGCCTTTTCTTTTCCATTAAGACTGTTCTCCTCTGCACAAGCTAGATACTTAAAGACAAGGTTTGATGAGTTTGATGTGGAGAAACCAAATGGCCTGCACAGAGCCCTAAACTCAAGCCTTTTGAACACCTTTGTGATGAATAGGAATGCCAATTGCGAGCCGAGTCTTCTCATCCAACGTTGCTATCTTAACTAAAAAAAAAAACAAACTCTTTTGGTTGAATTGGCTCAAATTCTATAAAACACCAGAAAATCTTGTGGAAAGTTTTCCCTGAAAAGTGTCGCTGTTACAGTCATAAAGAGTGTGCCCATGACATATTAATAAAAACAGAAGGAGGGAGTGCTGCGCTGGTCCAGTGTGATATGATTGTGTAGCAGTGTTTAAAAAAATTAAATTAACATATAAAATTGAAATGGGGTGTGCGGGTGCTACGTATATGTGCACAGTATCCTGTATTTATACACTGAATCTGAGTGAAACAGAAAATCCTAAATCCCGTTTAACCTATGAAAGGGATGCGACAGTGCAATGTGTGTAGGAAACCGATGCAAATAGTTCTCATACACACCAAGTATTAGTATAACTTGTGCAAATAAACCCTTAAAGTGCTGTCGTGCCTGTGCAATTCATAAAATTAAAAAGATTTTTTAGATGAAAGTGAAAAGAGGTATGCGGGTACTGTGTTTGTATGCACAGTATCCTGTGGGAAAAGTAAATAAATATATAACACAATTCCTTATGTCAAGTTCTATCTCTATAGGGGCTGTAGCAGCACAGTAGGTGCAAACAAAAAAAAAACCTTAAGGTGCTGTTATATCTATGCAGCCCATAGAGATAAAAAAATCATATTCATATAGTAACAGTGATCAGGATAATAAATAATATCAACATAGCATGTGCAAACTTCACTCTGTGAACAATATAGAAGTGCAAACTATGCAAAATCCGTAAATCGTAAAGAACCTTGTGCAGCCTATGTAAAATGTAAATAAATAATGTGCAAAACCTTATGAGTGTGACACACAGGTGTAGGATGTTTCTCTATAACACCCGAATAATTAGTAATATTCAAAATATATATTATAACGTGAAGTCCAGAACCAAGTCTTTAGGATATAATAACAATGTCGGTGCAAACTTCAAATACAATGTTTTGTGATCCCTTTAGCAATCCAATTGTGCAGCAAAAAAAATCCGGTGGGGTGCGGAAAGAGAGAGGGTGTATATATCCTTTTCGTGCTCAAACACACACAGGTGAAGGATGGCCCCTTACCTTGCGGCAATGGGACAACCGCATAGAAGGTATATGGAGGAGATGGTCTCTCTTTGGGGTCCCTGGACTGGAGCCGGTGGTCCCTGTGTTTTAATCCCTCAGTACCAGCATCAACAGTAGCAGAGTCAACATAAGGGAGAATAAGAAGGGTACCAGATAGTGTAGTATTTTAAACCAATCGCTGTATTTATTAGAGTTAAAAGCATGTACTCACATGCAATAGATGCATAACACGTAGAAATCCTACGAGCGGCGAGCTCGTCAATCCAACTCTGTATCCGTGCCTATCCCGTCCCGCCACCATTTTGGCATAGGATTTTCAATAAGCTCAGCTATGTGTGACGGTCAGTTGTCCATCCTTTTTGCCACATGGTGTACATAAGCATACAGAGCTGTTTTTACAGTACAATAATATTTTCATATTTTCCTGTTTAATAATGTGAAGGACACCTTGGCTGGCCTACACATATGCAGCACTTCTCTTTGGGTATTGCCTAATTTATGATCAGTAAGTCACATGATTAGTTTGCTTGGATCAAAATCTAACTTACACTTAAGTAGAAAAAAGGGGGTGGGGGGGGGGGCTGCGCTCTGGTAAAAAATATATTAGCAAAATCCTAAAAGGTGAAAGTGGATAATTGTGGAAACTGTAAAGCAGCAATTCTCCTGCGCAACATAAACACAGTATGATACAAATGGAAAAAGTATAGAATCGCACTAAATAAACACTGATGTACATACGTGTACTTAGTACCTCAGCAATAAATCTATATATAAATAACACATGCAATGTGAACAAATTATAAAAAGTGTCATGACACCAAAAATAATTAATAGTATAGACTAATGAAAATATGAAAAATATGAAAATATTTTCATTTGTCTATAGTATTAATTATTTTTGGTGTCATGACACTTTTTATAATTTGTTCACATTGCAAGTGATATTTATATATAGATTTATTGCTGAGTGACTAAGTACACGTATGTACATCAGTGTTTATTTAGCGCGATTCTATACTTTTTTCACATACACTTAAGGCCCTTCCCCTATAGTTGTGGCAGCACTTCCTTATTATCCACTCATAAAAAATTTTTGGGGCCCATTGGCTTGGGTGGGTCAGTTACTGACCATCCGGACAACAATTACAATGTAACTAGGCATAGCAAAGTAAATTCATTGTGTACTTATCTCACTAACTTAAATCTTGACATCCCCAATTATGTAAAGCCTTCTATGTAGCATTTTGCTACAGTTCTTCCCATGCCCTCTATATTACACCATTCCAATCACATTCACACAAATTAAGGGTTAATATAGCCAGAAATTAAAGCATCTAGAAGGAACCCATTCTAGTGTTTCTATAACAACACTGTCTATCATCTAGATAGAACCATCTTCGATTATGAACCCAACAGCACATGTTACAAGGCCCTTCCCCTACAGTTGTGGTAGCCCATTGGCTTGGGTGGGCCTGTTACTGACCATCCAGCCAACAATTACAAGACAATTAGACATAGCAAAGTAAATGCTGTATTCAGCCATGACTGGTCAGTGTGTACTTATCTCCTCGCAACCCTCTTATATTGAATTGTATTGTTGCTGTATTGCCTCCCTTTTTATTGTAAAGCGCTGTGCAAACTGTTGGTGCTATATAAATCCTGTATAGTAATAATAATAATTTTAAAAACCTCGCTACCTTAAATCTTGACATCCTCAGTTATGTAAAGCCTTCATTATAGCATTTTTCTACAGTACAAGTCCTCTATAATATTCCAACTACATTCACACATATTAATGTGTGTTAATATAGCCAGAAAACTAAAGCACCTAGAAAGAACCCATCCTAGTTTTCAATAACAACACTGTATCATGTAGATAGAACCTTCTTCGATTATGAACCCAACAGCACATGTTGCAAGGCGTCAAAGCTAAGCACCGAGCCATCAGGCTAAGCCTCAAGCCTAAAATGGTAACAAATCTAACAAAATATTTCTCCTCCTTATCTCAGTTTCCGTGATAATAAAGTATTAAGTAAGCCAGTTGCAGATCCAACTAATCTGCTAATAATTTTCAACAGCTGTACATTGTATGCAGCAGTATTGTCTATTATCACTCTTTGCATGTGCGAGTATCATGGGTTTCATTATCAGATGGGATTGTTTTCCTATGTGAAACTTGATTCCTTAAAAAAAAAGCCTTGTGTAAGTCTACATTTTATTAAATAACATTGACTTTAAAATAAGCTAAAATCAACACCTTTTCCACACTGTTGAATGGCTTTACATTAAACCTTTTAAGGTAGTCATTTTTACATGCCTTTACTTCTATGGAGCATTGCATTTCTGAAAATTCCATTGATATGCCCTTGTGGGGTCATTTCTGTAAGTGCAAAAAACTGAGTTTGTAGATTTTAAGCAAATCTAAATATCTTTGCATGAACACTCACATTTGACCAATCCAGGTGTGAAAATTGTGTGCAAATCTTTCCAACAAGATGTATATCTCACGATTATCCCAATTTTCAGAGCTTAGAAGAGATAGTCTCAGGAAAATGATTGTGGTTTACCCAGGATGGTTGGTTACAAATGTGTGAAATTTGTGTAAAGCTTACAGTTAGGTGAAAATCTTTACTGGGTGACATTTAATTAGCTTAAAGTAGAACTATGGCCTCCAATAAAAAAATATGTGCTGCTGCACTAAGGCTAGCCATAGACAGTGCACATTTCTTTCCTGCAGGCACGGAATGCAGGCAAGAAATTTGCACGCTTCCCCCATAAACCCAGACAACGCTGACAGGGGTACCCTTCCTAATATAATACGCATGCTCTCGGCCTTGTCACTTCTGGATTTTTAGATCATTTACATATGTTTAGCTATAAAAGGGCTTGCTTAAGGTCAGCTCCCCACCTACTGAGGAAGCCCAATTAGAGGGCGTAACACGTATAGGTGGGAGGAGCCGAAGCCCATGACGTCATACACCTATTACCAGTATCAGCGTGAAGAGCTGTTGGTTTTTCCATGCCTGTTATGCCGATGTTTTTTAATCCTGTTTTTTCTGCAATGAATGTGGGTGAATGAAGAGCACTATGGTCTTCCTGTTCTGTTACATAATCTAACATACTGAGGATTGAGGATTGAAGAGGGAAAGGTGGCAGATATACCTGTGGATGGGAAAATAAGGAGATCTAGATGCATTCTCTATAGGAGGAGTGTGTTATGGGCATATTTGACTCTGTAGTGGGGTCAGATATTAAAGGGGGCAAGCACTTCACCTGTTGGTGGTAGGTCACCATAAGTACTGTGAAGAGAGAAGAATGTGTACAGTTCAGAAATGGTTTTTACAGACTTTTATGAGATTATTATTTTATTTTTATCAACTATAAATAGGTTTACAATTGAGTGGATTTCTGTTAGAGTAAATAGTAAACTTCACATATCTACTTGTATTTCATTGTTTTATAAGGTGGATTTATATTTGTATATATGTGTGTGTATTTATTCACATACCCATTGCACCACACTTTTGTACACATTTTTCAAGTAGTTTTGTATGGTGGTTGGTTGTGAACACACCAAGAGAATGTTGGCTGCAACTTAGCCTGAGTTATAAGGCATTATTTGTGTGTGTTTTTTTTCATATGTTGGGTGGTTGCGCTGATTTGTTACATGATTGTATAGGGGTATGCCTCCTGCCTGGCTATTGTCTTCTCCTGGAGGGGG
Source organism: Lithobates septentrionalis (assembly GCA_037952835.1). Classification (NCBI taxonomy): domain Eukaryota; kingdom Metazoa; phylum Chordata; class Amphibia; order Anura; family Ranidae; genus Lithobates; species Lithobates septentrionalis. Next base: position 1,692,957 of record JBBDGP010000987.1, read on the forward strand.
GGCAGGAGTGGGTGGGGGGCAGCGAACCCCCTCGGGAGAAGATAGTAATTATTACTAGTGCCGCTTGCAATAATCGGAAACAAATCCGACAGGCTGGTTGTGCTCAAGTTGATCGATCTATCATCTTGGCACATTCTGCCTCCCAAAAATGGTTCGAATCTCAGCTGTTTCCTGCTGAACCGGCCGAGATTCAAATTGTGTATGGCCGGCCTTAAAGGAGTTTTAAAGGCTTATTATCTTAATGCATTCTACATGTTAAGATATAAAACCTTCTGTGTGTAGCAGCCTCCCCAGCACCCCTCTTATTACTTACCTGAGCCCCATCTCTCTTCAGCGATGTCCACGAATGTCTAAGCCATCTGGGACACTCCTCCTGATTGGCTGAGACGCAGCAGCGGCCCCATTGGCTCCTGCGGCTGTCAATAAAAGTGAGTCAGACAATCAGGGGAGAGAGGGGGCAAGTCGTGGCTCCGTGTCATGAATGGATACACAAAGCTCTGACTCGGCTCGGGTACACCCATAGAGAGCTGCTGACTGTGGGGGCACTCGATAGGGGGGGGCAAGAGCTATAAAGAGGGACCAGAGACCAGAGAAGAGGAGGATCTGGGCTGCTCTGTGCAAAGCCAACTGCATAAAGGAGGTAAGTATAACATGTTTGTTATTTTGTTTTTAAAAAAAGCAAACCTTTACAATCACTTTAATTGTAAGCATTTGCACTTACAATTCCCCCTTAGTTCCTTACCTCCCAACATTTGAACTTGAGAAAAAGGAACACTCTGGATGGGAGCAAACATGCAGTTTGCTCCCATGTTTGCTCCCCAGTTTGCTCCCATGGGCATGGATAAATTATGCTGAATATTGGGTGTGGTTTTAACAGGCATGGTTAAATAGAATCTAAGCTTACTCACATTATTTAGGGTACTCATTTGCCACAATACTTACCTTTACAAAATATTTCATACCATCAATAAAGTATCAAAAATCATCAATTGCAGCCTCACTGTGTCACCAATTGCAGCCACTGTGCCCATCAATTGCAGCCACTGTGCCCATAAAATGCAGCCACTGTGCCCATCAAATGTAACCACTGTGCACATCATATGCAGCCACTAGGGATGAGCCGGACACCCCCCTGTTCGGTTCGCACCAGAACTTGCGAACAGGCAAAAAATTTGTTCAAACACGCGAACACCGTAAAAGTCTATGGGACACGAACATGAATAATCAAAAGTGCAATTTTAAAGGCTTATATGCAAGTTATTGTCATAAAAAGTGTTTGGGGACCTGGGTCCTGCCCCAGGGGACATGGATCAATGCAAAAAAAAGTTTTAAAAACTGCCGTTTTTTCGGGAGCAGTGATTTTAATAATGCTTAAAGTGAAACAATAAAAGTGTAATATTCCTTTAAATTTCGTACCTGGGGGTGTCTATAGTATGCCTGTAAAGGGGCGCATGTTTCCCGTGTTTAGAACAGTCTGACAGCAAAATGACATTTCAAAGGAAAAAAAGTCATTTAAAACTACTCGCAGCTATTAATGAATTGCCGGTCCGACAATACACATAAAAGTTCATTGATAAAAACGGCATGGGCATTCCCCACAGGGGAACCCCGAACCAAAATTTAAAAAAAAATGACGTGGGGGTCCCCCTAAATTCCATATCAGGCCCTTCAAGTCTGGTGTGGATATTAAGGGGAACCCTGGCCAAAATTAAAAAAAAAAATGGCGTGGGGTCCCCCCAAAAATCCATACCAGACCCTTATCCGAGCATGCAACCTGGCAGGCCACAGGAAAAGAGGGGGGGACGAGAGAGCGCCCCCCCTCCTGAACCGTACCAGGCCACATGCCCTCAACATTGGGAGGGTGCTTTGGGGTAGCCCCCAAAACACCTTGTCCCCATGTTGATGGGGACAAGGGCCTCATCCCCACAACCCTTGCCCGGTGGTTGTGGGGGTCTGCGGGCGGGGGGCTTATCGGAATCTGGAAGCCCCCTTTAACAAGGGGACCCCCATTATTAGATTGTAAGCTCTTCTGAGCAGGGCCCTCTTAATCCTATTGTATTGTATTATAACTGTATTGTCTCCCTTTTATATTGTAAAGCGCTGCGTAAACTGTTGGCGCTATATAAATCCTGAATAATAATAAAAAAAATAAATAATAATCCCGGCCCTCCCCCCTGTGTGAAATGGTAAGGGGGTACAAAAGTACCCCTAACATTTCACAAAAAAACTGTCAAAAATGTTAAAAATTACAAGAGACAGTTTTTGACAATTCCTTTATTTAAATGCTTCTTCTTTCTTCTATCTTCTATCTTCTATCTTCCTTTGGTTTCTTCCTCCATCTTCTTCTTCTTCTGATTCTTTCGGTATTTCTGGTTCTTCCTCCAGTGTTCTTGTCCAGCATCTTCCTCCGCTGCGTCTTCTTCCCTTCTTTTCCTCAGGCCGCTCCATATCCATGATGGCATGGCATGGTGGGAGGCTCCCGCTGTGTGACGCTTCTCCTCTTCTGACGGTTCTTAAATAACGGGGGGCCACCCGGTGACCCCGCCCCCCTCTGACACACAGGGACTTGACGGGACTTCCCTGTGGCATTCCCCGTGACGTCAGAGGGGGCGGGGTCACCCGTTACATAACCCCGCCCCCTTCTGACAAGTCCCCATCAAGTCCCCGTGCATCAGAGGGGGCGGGGTCACCGGTGGCTCCGCCCCCGTTATTTAATAACCGTCAGAAGAGGAGAAGCGTCACACAGCGGGAGCCTCCCTCCATGCCATCATCAAGGGAAGAAGACGCCGTGGAGGAAGATGCCGGACGAGAACACCGGAGGAAGAACCAGAAGAACCAGAAGAACCAGAAGAAGATGAAGAAACCGAAGGAAGATAGAAGAAAGAAGACAGAAGAAGCATTTAAATAAAGGAATTGTCAAAAACTGTCTCTTGTCATTTTTAACATTTTTGACAGTTTTTTTGTGAAATGTTTTAAAAAAAATTGGCGGGGGGTTCCCCTTAATATCCATACCAGACCTGAAGGGCCTGGTATGGAATTTAGGGGGACCCCTACGTTTTTTTTTTTTTTTTTAATTTTGGTTCGGGGTTCCCCTGTGGGGAATTCCCATGTAGTTTTTATCAATGAACTTTTATGTGTATTTTCAGACTGGCAATTCATTAATAGTAGTTTTAAATGATTTTTTTTCCTTTGAAATGTCATTTTGCTGTCAGACTGTTCTAAACACCGTCTGGTACTGCATGCCTATTACCCCTGCAGGGGTTTAAGGAGCTGGTGAGTGGGGACCCTTGAGGGGGAGCACCATAAAGTCACTGGATATCAGCAATTTTCCTCACGAGAGTCACCACTTACAAGAACTTTGTTTATGCTGGATCTTCATCTTCACATTTTACTATTATTGTTTTTGCACCACATGTCAATTAGTTTTTTAAAGATTTATATCTTCAATTTTTCACTTTGCATATTGGATGGGACTGTGGTTTATTATAGACTTTAGATCTATCTGATTATATATGATTCACTTGTTGGACACTGTATAGCATTTTTTATTTATTGTTTTTTTGTAGGGTGTATACCACACTATCCCTATACCACTTGCTGGGGGGGCTTCTAATGGTAAGATCCCTCCCCACGCAACGGGTGGGGGATTTTTTTTACACTTACTTTTATGGTATTTACGAGTGGTCTTCATCACTCTGATTACAGAGGCACGGTTTAATATTTATAACAGGTACCCCGGCACAGGTAGCGCCACTTACCCCTACCCTTATTCTCTTGAGAAAGGTAATTTTTGTTTTAAAAGTACTCCTACCGAAGAGGAATCCTGGGTGGATAATTAGATTGTACAAACAAGAGAGGAAAAGGCACCAGAGGTGAAAACAGATGTGTAGGCTGCAGTTGTCATTCCTTAACAAAAGAATGCAAAGAGATTGCCCCCCTGGGCCATGCACCACATCCTGACATGGACCCTGTGGCTGGAGAAGCTTTGAAGACAGGAAACATTACTGAGACTGACTCATGTCGTTGCTGTAAGGATACATCTTTATATGGCAGGCCAATGCTGTAAACAGGTGAGGGCATTGCAGGTTATTTTAATCCGTTTGGCTCTAATATTTGGCTTGAAATAATAGCAGTGAGTTTGTCCAAGATTGTTTCCGCAGTTTCACAGCCAAGAATTGCAGAAGCCCTGCGTGATGGGTGTTCTGATGCAGGCGCGTCCTGTACACCAAGTGACGCTGTCCTTGAATATAGTACATATCATTCCTCCTGGTATCTAATTGTCTAAAAGAGTTGATTACAACTGGCATTTACTAGGGAAAAGCACAATGAATGATTTCATCGCCTTGCTTTTATGCAGACAGATTTAGACCCCATTTCTATCTAAAGATGCTACCTTTATACAGGAGGTGACAGCAAGGGTGCAACTACAAATAAAAAGACGCCATAGCAAAATGTTGCTGGGGCCTCGTAATGATTCCCTAACTGTTATTAAACTTAACATAAAGCATAGGCATGCACACATAGTGTTCTGGGTGTGTCTGGGTGTGCCTGGGCATACCCTAATCACTCCATGTGGCACAGATTCCCCCTGCTGCCCTGCCCCCCCCCACACACACACAGTGCTGCTGGCTTCCCTCCTCTGTCCTGCCAGATGCTGCTGCAGGTGCACAGGGGGATGTTTGAGGATGTAGAGTGGGGGAAGGGGCTGGTAAATATCTCAATATGACTTCTAAATGAACACAGTTAGTGATTGGTACCAATTGCTCCTGTAACTGAAGACAGAGGCAGAGGTGAAAAGAGTGTCAACTTCAGCCTGGACTCCTACCAGGTCATGCCCCCAGCATGTTTTGCTCCATCCCCTGGAGCTTAGTCATGGGGACATTAGGGGCCTGTTTAGACCCCTGATATTTCATCAAAGCCTCCCAACGGGACTTCTACAAATATTGTAATAAAAATAATAAGGAAGGAAGGAAAAGTAGCAGTTGAGCTATCAGCATAGTCAGTATACTACTAGGAACCAGTGCTAAGTACAGGAGTTATCAGGGAAAAGGGGGCTTTATTAGATTGAATTGACTTTTACCTTTTATTTTCCAACTACTGACTGCATTAGATTGTGTAGGGGGCTAACAAGGAGGCAGTGATTTAAGAAAAGCAGAACATTTCTAAGTTTTCTTTAATGAAAAATGAACAGTACAACACTGTGGTAGAAATTGCAAGTGTCTGTATGTATAATAAAGCACTTTACAGCTCAGCAGTAAGGTAATCAGCATGCAGAACTTACAGATAGTAGTTTGCTTGAGGATTGCTCCTTATACAGGTCCCCTTTACTTGAATAAAGTGGCCTCCCAATAGGGCGCCGTGCTTGTCTGACAGGATGCACAACTAAGTCAAACCTGCTGCAGGCTGGAACAGGGTCCTTCCGCAAAAGGGCAATGGTGTCCAGAGGTTATCCCTCTGCAGTCTTCACTGTTCCTAGTCTTCAAGAACCTTTTTACCTGCACTTGTCCTAATGCTCCCTAGCCATTGTGTGCACTCTCCTTATCTCAGCACGTCCCACACGATACCAAAAGGGAACAGATCCCTGAAAACAATGGCGACAGAACAAAACATGTGCTATGAGAATTGCAGTAGGAGGACAATGCTGACATCGACAGAATAAGAATATTTATTCTTTATAATACAGGCATAGGTGTGCACAGCCCTGTGCACATGCCTATGAATACATGGGAACATTTATCATAAAACATCAGGGTTTGCTTGGCACAGGAGGGTGAAGTTCCTCTTTAACCGTTTGCCGACCCTATACTGCATATATAGGGCGGCAAGGTGGGTCTCCTGGGCAGAACTTCTGGTTCTGGGGCACACATGCACACCATCAGCGACCTGCTCTGGCTGTGATTGGACACAGCAGGAGCAAATCATCGGGTCCGGAAGATCACCGTTCTGTGAGAAGGAAATGTTGTGATGTTGTGTTCCTGCAAAGCAGAAGCACCTCACACAGCATACACAAGCATAGGTTAGGCACACAGTTAACCCCTTGATCACCCCTGATGTTAACCCCCTTCCAGCTAGTGTCATTAGTACATTGACAGTGCATATGTTTTAGCACTGATCACTGTATTGGTGTCAAGTGTCCCCAAAAAGTGTCCCTTATGCCGCGTACACACGGTCGTACTTTTCGTCTACAAAAGTCGGACAGCCTGTCCGACAGACTTCCGGCAGACTTTCGGTGGACTTGCGGCGGACTTGCGGCCTACTTTCTAACGACCGGACTTGCCTACACACGACCACACAAAAGTCGGTCGGATTCGTACGTGATGACGTACACCGGACTAAAATAAGGAAGTTCATAGCCAGTAGCCAATAGGTGCCCTAGCGTGGCTTTTTGTCCGTCGGACTAGCACACAGACGAGCGGATTTCAGGGTCCGTCGTAGTTACGAAGTAAAGTTTTGAAGCATGTTTCAAATCTAAAGTACGTCGGATTTGAGGCTAAAAAAGTCGGTTGAAAGTCCGGAGAAGCCCACACACGATCGGATTACCAGCCAGCTTTAGTCCGTCAGCGTCCGTTGGACTTTTGTAGACGAAAAGTACGACCGTGTGTACGCGGCATAAGTGTCCAATTTGTCAGCCGCAATGTCGCATTTCCGCTATAAGTCGCTGATGGCCACCAATACCAAGAAAAGTCTTTCTTGCTTTAGAAGTCACCTTCTTCCTATTATTATTTATGGACTTTTTTCACTTATGATAATATATGGACTCACTGAATATTGGATGTCTTGTGATATTCATGTCACTGTTCTATATCAATATTGTTTGTAGTTATTTACATCTCACATATTGATTATTCATGTCACTTTTTCATATATGATTTATATCACGCAGAACGTGTAGAAATACATAACTTTGTTGTGGTTATTCACATTTACTTAATTGTTTTTACATATTTGGACTCTGCACATCATTTTTTTACACATTTTTTATATACATACTGAGTGGTTAAGGTCTCAACTGAGAAGATATCTTAACATGATAAGTTCTTTGATCTGCACACCTACTGTGGCCATTATAAGAGGTTCTCACTCTTCATGTTGTTTAAATGTATTTTATATGCTAAATGCAACAAAATCACACCCTTTATTTCTGGGTGCAACAAAATAACAGGTTATTCTATTAGCAGTCATGGCAGGACTGCAACAAATCCTGTCTCTTCCCTGTCAGTAGGGATGAGCCGAACATCCCCCTGTTCGGTTCGCATCAGAACATGCGAACAGGAAAAAAGTTTGTTCGAACGCGCGAACACCGTTAAAGTCTATGGGACACGAACATGAATAATCAAAAGTGCTAATTTTAAAGGCTAATATGCAAGTTATTGTCATAAAAAGTGTTTGGGGACCCGGGTCCTGCCCCAGGGGACATGGATCAATGCAAAAAAAAGTTTTAAAAACGGCCGTTTTTTCAGGAGCAGTGATTTTAATAATGCTTAAAGTCAAACAATAAAAGTGTAATATCCCTTTAAATTTTCGTACCTGGGGGGTGTCTATAGTGTGCCTGTAAAGGGGCGCATGTTTCCTGTGTTTAGAACAGTCTGACGGCAAAATGACATTTTGAAGGAAAAAACTCATTTAAAACTACCCGCGGCTATTGCATTGCCGACAATACACATAGAAATTCATTGATAAAAACGGCATGGGAATTCCCCAAAGGGGAACCCCGAACCAAAATTTAAAAAAAAAATGACGTGGGAGTCCTCCTAAATTCCATACCAGGCCCTTCAGGTCTGGTATGGATATTAAGGGGAACCCCGGCCAAAATTTTTTAAAAAAATGACGTGGGGTTCCCCCTAAATTCCATACCAGACCTGAAGGGTCTGGTATGGATTTTAAGGGGAACCCCGCGCCAAAAAAAAAACAAAAAACGGCGTGGGGTCCCCCAAAAAATCCATACCAGACCCTTATCCGAGCACGCAACCTGGCAGGCCGCAGGAAAAGAGGGGGGGGACGAGAGTGCGCCCCCCCCCTCCTGAACCGTACCAGGCCACATGCCCTCAACATTGGGAGGGTGCTTTGGGGTAGCCCCCCAAAACACCTTGTCCCCATGTTGATGAGGACAAGGGCCTCATCCCCACAACCCTGGCCGGTGGTTGTGGGGGTCTGCGGGCGGGGGGCTTATTGGAATCTGGAAGCCCCCTTTAACAAGGGGACCCCCAGATCCCGCCCCCCCCTGTGTGAAATGGTAAGGGGGTACTTACCCCTACCATTTCACTAAAAAACTGTCAAAAATTTTAAAAATGACAAGAGACAGTTTTTGACAATTCCTTTATTTAAATGCTTCTTCTTTCTTCTATCTTCCTTCATCTTCTGGTTCTTCTGGCTCTTCTGGTTCTTCCTCCGGCGTTCTCGTCCAGCATCTCCTCCGCGGCATCTTCTATTGTCTTCTCCTCGGGCCGCTCCGCACCCATGGCATGGGGGGGAGGCTCCCGCTCTTCTCTTCTTCTTTTCTTCTCTTCTTCTCTTCTTCATTTTCTTCTCCGGGCCGCTCCGCAATCCATGCTGGCATGGAGAGAGGCTACCGCTGTGTGACGGCGCTCCTCGTCTGACAGTTCTTAAATAACGGGGTGCGGGGCCACCCGGTGACCCCGCCCCCATCTGACGCACGGTGACTTGACGGGACTTCCCTGTGACGTCACGGGGAATGCCACAGGGAAGTCCCGTCATGTCCCGTGCGTCAGAGGGGGCGGGGTCACCGGGTGGCCCCGCCCCCCGTTATTTAAGAACTGTCAGACGAGGAGCGCCGTCACACAGAGGGAGCCTCCCTCCATGCCAGCATGGGTTGCGGAGCGGCCCGGAGAAGAAAATGAAGAAGAGAAGAAGAGAAGAAAAGAAGAAGAGAAGAGCGGGAGCCTCCCCCCCATGCCATGGGTGCGTAGCGGCCCGAGGAGAAGAAGATAGAAGACACCGCGGAGGAGATGCTGGACGAGAACGCCGGAGGAAGAACCAGAAGAGCCAGAAGAACCAGAAGAACCAGAAGATGAAGGAAGATAGAAGAAAGAAGAAGCATTTAAATAAAGGAATTGTCAAAAACTGTATCTTGTCATTTTTAACATTTTTGACAGTTTTTTAGTGAAATGGTAGGGGTAAGTACCCCCTTACCATTTCACACAGGGGGGGGGCCGGGATCTGGGGGTCCCCTTGTTAAAGGGGGCTTCCAGATTCTGATAAGCCCCCCGCCCGCAGACCCCCACAACCACCGGCCAGGGTTGTGGGGATGAGGCCCTTGTCCTCATCAACATGGGGACAAGGTGTTTTGGGGGGCTACCCCAAAGCACCCTCCCAATGTTGAGGGCATGTGGCCTGGTACGGTTCAGGAGGGGGGGGGCGCACTCTCGTCCCCCCTCTTTTCCTGCGGCCTGCCAGGTTGCGTGCTCGGATAAGGGTCTGGTATGGATTTTTGGGGGGACCCCACGCCGGTTTTTTTTTTAAATTTTGGCCGGGGTTCCCCTTAATATCCATATCAGACCTGAAGGGCCTGGTATGGAATTTAGGGGGACTCCCACATCATTTTTTTTTTTTAATTTTGGTTCGGGGTTCCCCTTTGGGGAATTCCTATGCCGTTTTTATCAATGAACTTCTATGTGTATTGTCGGCAATGCAATAGCCGCGGGTAGTTTTAAATTAGTTTTTTCCTTCAAAATGTCATTTTGCTCTCAGACTGTTCTAAACACAGGAAACATGCGCCCCTCTACAGGCATACTATAGACACCCCCCATGTACGAAATTTAAAGGGATATTATACTTTTATTGTTTGACTTTAAGCATTATTAAAATCACTGCTCCTGAAAAAACGGCCGTTTTTAAAACTTTTTTTTGCATTGATCCATGTCCCCTGGGGCAGGACCCAGGTCCCCAAACACTTTTTATGACAATAACTTGCATATTAGCCTTTAAAATTAGCACTTTTGATTTCTCCCATAAACTTTTAAAGGGTGTTCCGCGGCATTCGAATTTGCCGCGAACGCCCCAAATTGTTCGCTGTTCGGCGAACTTGCGAACAGCCAATGTTCGAGTCGAACATGAGTTCGACTCGAACTCGAAGCTCATCCCTACCTGTCAGTAGCCTGAAGCTAAAGACCATTGGTTTGTCTGTGAGAACAGTGGTCTCGTTGAAGCAAGACAAGTGCTAATGGGACGTACACACGGTCGGACTTTTTGGCTACAAAAGTCCGACGGACGCTGATGGACCAAATCCGGCGGACAATCCGATCGTGTGTGGGCTTCCCCAGACTTTCAGTGGACTTTTCCAGTCTCAAATCTGACGGACTTTAAATTTGGAACATGCTTCAAATCTTTACGTCGTAACTCCGCAGGACCCAGAAATTCACTTGTCTGTATGCTAGTCCGACGGACAAAAACACACGCTAGGGCAGCTATTGGCTACTGGCTATCAACTTCCTTATTTTAGTCCGGTGTACGTCATCACGTACGAATCCGTCGGACTTTTGTGTGATCGTATGTAGGCAAGTCCGTTCGTTAGAAAGTCCGCCGCAAGTCCGCCAAAAGTCCGTCGAAAGTTTGTCGGACAGGCTGTCGGACTTTTGTAGCCGAAAAGTCAGACCGTGTGTGCGCCCCATAAGTCAGACCTACAATCCCACACTCCATGCTGATTGAGGACTAATAGGTGTAACTCGGCAAGAAGCGTGTCAGACTGCTGCAGGGAGACTCCTGCTCCCTCTGTGACCTCTGCGTCCTTAGCTACAGGCTACTGGTGGGAAGCAGACTACTTGTGGCTGCTGCAAGAACTGGGTGTCCAACTATGGGTGCTTTTAAATGATTTGGTTGTGTAATACTCACAGAATGTGTATATACTTAACTTGGGTTATGGCTATTATTTAAGTGTGTGCCAATCTACACCAAAGAGAGAAATGCACAATTGCTCAGCCAAGTAATGAAGGGAAATAATACCTATTAATTACATTATTTATATGTGTGTGATTAAGTAAAGTAATGACAAAATTAAAGTAATGATGAAACTAGTGGATATACTAAAAGACAATCAGCAAAAGTGCAACATCATGAAATATAATATTTGAAAGAATGCAACAAATAAGCTAGCATAGAAAAGTTTGCATTTATACTTTATTAAAGCATGTTGTTGGGTTCTGTGTGTCATCAGACTAATACTGATTGTTGTTTCCAAATTCCAATCACTCTACCTACTCTACTCTACCCTACTCTACAATCAATCTACATATTCTATTCACAATTCTCAGATTCCAGTTATACTTATTCTAGAATAGTACCCATGTGTTAATTTCTAGACACCTTTGGCTTTACTCTGCACTAATGTCAAGAAGGGATACTGCATCCAATGCAACTATGTAACTCATTTTACTATATCTATGGTGGAGCAGTGTCGTGCCATCCTAGACTGCTCGCTTCTGATTTGCACTAAAGGACATCTCCTCCTCTTCTCATCTCTTTAAAGTGACACTAAACAAAATCCCTATTCTTCAAAAATAATCCATACACATTCACTACTTAAAGCAGTAGCAAAGCCTGCTTTGTGATTTTTACCTACAGGTAAGCCTATAATAAGGCTTGTAGGTAAAATGAATATCTCCTAAATGTGCACCGTTTAGGAGATATTCGCACCCAGGATGCAGCCAGTTACATCACCGGCGTATGCGCCCTGAAGATCCAGCATAGCGTGCCAGACCTTCAGAGCTTTGTGCCAAAACCAAGGGCTCCCACGCACATGCGCAGGAGTGATGTCATGACAGCTCTGCCCACTCACACCGCCAGAGCCCACGAACCCGGAAGAAAAACCTGGGGAAAATGTCAGCCCTCTCAGCGGTGACAGCGTGCCGCTGGAGGGCTTCATTCTAAGGTAAGTATTTCATAATGCTACACTGTGTAATTGTACTAATTTGATAACCAGAGCTCATATTTATTCGAACATGATTTTGTATTCCACTTTGTTAATAAAGTACTTTTACTAAATATATATATGTTTTGATTTTCACTATATTGCTGCTTTAAAACCCCTTGGGGGAACCTTTCCATAGTAAATTGTTTTGGGGCGTGCAGACGCATTTTCTCTCCTATATGTGCTTTTTCTATAATAAGTATTTCATAATGTGCTAGTATGCGATGCATACTAGCACATTATTCGATTGACTTACAGGTGTTTTCTTTTTTTTAAACTGTCTCCTCTCATTGCCAGAACTCCTGGAGCTGCTTAAAGAGACGTTCCAGTCTCCCCCCAAAAAAATAAAAGTCAGCAGCTACAAATACTGTAGCTGCTGACTTTTAATATAATGATACTTACCTGTTCAGGGATCCAGCGATGTCCTCACCTGAGCCGATTCTTCAATCGGCTTCAGGTGCAGGCACCAGGCATATTAGCAGGGGCGGCTCCTCCATTAAGGATGCATGAGTGCCGCCCCCTCTATCCACGCCACTCCTTATATGATTAATAGATAGATTCATGCATAGCAGAATCTATCCATGACCGCCATGGCCACCCCCTATCCATGCGGTCACCCCCTATCATGCTATTTATGCATCCGGTCTCTTTCGGGACACCGGGCGCCTGAATTACAGTGATAGGGGTGTTTTTTTGAAGCACCTGATTAGAGCCATAGGCTCTACTAGGCTTTAAAATAGGGTGGACTCATGGCGCAGAGCATTACACACGTAGCTCACCCAGGTGTGTTAGAAAAGCAAATGAATATTCGCTTTTCTAACACTGAATCGCCTCTCCACCAATCAGGAAGCGTGGGTCTGATACCCATTTCCCGATTGGCTGAAAGGTCAGGCGATCCCATTGGACACCTAGGAGGAGGAGGAGGTGGATGCACAACAGAAGCTTCCGTGATCCACACCACAGGAGGAGGAAGAAATCTGCCTGACACGCTGCCCGCGCTTTCTAGATGGGGTAAGTGCAGGGCTTTGATGTTCCAACTGTCCTCTGGGGGGGGGGGGGGGTCTGTTTTCCAGTGTTTTTGAGTGTTAATAGATTTAATTGGCTGTTTATCCTGACCATTGGAATGCATTACCGCTCAAACACACCTTAATGCCTTTAGTCACTTTTACATGCATTTAAGCGTATTATGCAATTTTTCTCCTCACAAGCACCTCTCCTGACTGTGCTTGTGATGGGTTCTAGGCTAACATAGAGGTGTTTTTACAGGCTGAAAAAAAAGAAGTCAAATGTCTATGAAAAAGGTTTTTTTTAAGCTTAGTGTGCATGAGGGCCATAGCTCCCAACTGTCTCTGATTTCGAGGGACAGTCTCTCTGTCCCTCTTTCCTCCTCATTTCTCCCTCATTTTGGTCTGATCTATATAGTTGTACATAAAATGCACTTTTATCTTTCAATTTCTAATTTTCTTTTTATCATCCAATTTCTAAATTCCTGCTTTTGTAAATTTCAAAAGCCAGTATTAAGAAATTATAGTGGTAAAAAAAGCATCTGTGGGTTTAACTAATCATTTTTTAAATTCTCCTTTAAGGGGCATGGCAGAGGGTATGTCCTATGCCTACATACTTTTGCTAATAGGTGTCCCTCGTTCCCGTCTCAAAAAGTTTTGAGGTATGGAGGCCTAATGTCCTCCGTGATGCCCCCTCATTTCCATATGCTTGGAAATATTAGCTGTGGTCATGTGCACTGCTCTATGCACATTACAAATCCTACAGTCTCTAGTCTAGTCCATCTTAGGAGTCAGCAAGAAAGGGTGGCTATGTTCCTACATACAATTGAACCATGGAGAACGAATGTAGCCACCCTCTAACAGAAAGTCAGATCACAAACAAAATTATTTGGAGGTTTGGAGGAGGCTGAAAGCAATAGAGTGGACTTTTTGTTTTGTAATCAAAATTTTATTCAGTTTTATACAAAGAATTGAAAAGATACAGAGAACAAAACTAAACAAACATTCTATGGCAGGCTTACATAACATGAGCAGATCTAACATAGTCCATCTATGGTCAAGTATATGGAATTATACGGAAAACGTCTTACAGAAAACACTAGGTTCCAACACCCGTCCCTACGCCATCGTCAGCACGGGCATGGGAGGACAGGGGGAGAATAGACCCAAGCACTGCAACAATGTTTATATACCTAAGAAAACCCAGAGAGTATCAGGTGTATGCACAGTACCAATGCTCTGTCTAAAAACCACAGGTTCTATAAAACAGAAGAGAACCAGAATAAGACAAGAAACAAGGAGAGTCAAAAGAAAAGAATTGAAGAAAGGAAAAGACTCCAAACTCGGGGGCGGAGAGTCGATCATGTACTAACCAAAACTAGCCAGTGCTAAGAGCAAAGTGGGGCGAGTGTGCGACAAGGGCTATCGTAATAGCAAAAACGATACGGGGGTTACAATTAATCTGTAGGGGTCTCTGAGGAATAATACATCCAGCCAGACCAAATGTCCTTAAATTTGTAATATTGGTCTAGCAGTATAAATCCAGCATTCCACTTCCATAGTGGCATCTACCTTCTTCTTCCAGTCTATATGAGAGGGACAGGTGACTTGTTTCCAAAACCTGTGAATCAGGGATTTGGCAGCGTTGAGCAAATGAGGACTAATAACGCTCCTTTTATATAGCTTTAGGGAGGATGGCAACCCGTGGAAAAGAAACTGTAACGGGGGGGGGGGGGGCACTCTATGGGTCGGAGAGTTGTCTTTTTAATCCACAGGGTTACGACCTCCCAGAAGGAGGTGCCCCACTGCCCGCATCCTCTCCAGCAACTAGTGTCCGCTGTCTGAAACATTTGAGCTAAACGAGACGGAGTTCTGTACCATCTAGTAATACATTTATATAAGGACTCCTGGATATGAGAGCAAACAGAAGTGGAGTGTGTACATTTAAATATTCTCTGAACCTGAGAAGGAGTAAACTCCTGACCCAATTCTTTCTCCCATTCCCTAATATAGTATGGGACCGCTAAGGACTGGTAGCCCAGCACAAACCAATACATTTGGGATAATAATTTTAAGTTTATGGAGGTAGTCTGCCATTTGGAAGTATCTCCAAGTTGCAAGGGGAATGACTTCTAGGGATGACTGTAGGGTGGTTAGCGGCAATAAAGTACCCTGTGGGGAAAATTTAGTGCAGGCAACTTTCACATCAGAGCACCAGGAACCAAAGAACCTCCGCTCTTCTCCGGGTGGGAACCAAGGATAACCAAATGTCCCCTAGAGGGGACGTTTGGAGGGCATAGTGACCCGATGCATTCAGTCGGTCCCAGACAGCTACGGAGAATCGCGAGTCCAGTCAGATAGGCCCCTGTAGTCAGCAGGGTTCCAGGGGGCCACTGCAAGATTCCTGCCCGCCAGTGTTTTTTCCAGTGGAACCCATATTTTGTTAGCAGAGTCATGGTGCCAGTTCAGGATACGTATGATAGGATACGTATGAGAGACATGGCCTTGTACCAATGGTCCGGGAGACCAACTCTGCCATCTGATTTGAAGGTCTACATAGAAGGTCATAGGCCAGTCTGGGACGTTTGTCTGGCCATACGAATGCCAGAAAAGCTCTACGCAATCTTTTGAAAAAGACCTGTGGGAGAGCAATTGGTATGGTATATAGAATAAAGCTCTCCAGGTCTTCAGAGAATAAAGCTCTGAAGGTCTTTCACTATCCCCATCAGTAGGGTGCCGTAATTAAGGTCAAATAAAAGGGTCAGGTAAGAAGAGATATGGGTCCCCCAGTAGGATAGAGAGCCGTTCGCAATATAAAAGGGGAGGGACTGTTGTAGGCAGGTCGCCATGGCAGATGGGACTTGGATAGGCAGGAGTTTTGATTTCCCAAAGTTAATTTTGTAATTCGAAAACTGGTCAAATTTCCGTAACTCCCCCCGCTCTTACCGGGCCTCCCGATCCACCGGGAGGCCCGATCAACAATCTGCTGCCTCCGGCGGTTACTGACAGTCTGGAACAAAGCCGTGAGTGGCTTCATTCCAGCCTCCTCCCAAAACGGCGATCTGAATACTGTGAAGTATCTGTCACCACCTATTACTGTCACAAGGGATGTTTACATTCCTTGTGACATCAATAAAAGTGATCAAAATTTTTTTTAACACAATTTATAAATATAAAAATAAATAAAATAAATAAAAAAATGTTTTTTTTTAAAGCGCCACCGTCGCCGCGAGCTCGCGCAGCAAAGAAACCGCATACGGAAGTCGCGCCCGCATATGTAAACGGTGTTCAAATCACACATGTGAGGTATTGCCGTGATCATCAGTGCGAGAGTAATAATTCTAGCACTAGACCTCCTTTGTAACTCTAACCTGGTAACCATAAAAAAAATGTAAAGCGTCGCCTATGGAGACTTTTAGGTACCGTAGTTTGTCACCATTCCACGAGTGCGTGCAATTATAAAGCGTGACATGTTTGGTATCTATTTACTCGACTTAACATCATCTTTCACATTATACAAAAAAATTGGGCTAACTTTACTGTTTGGTTTTTTAAAATTCATGAAAGTGTCCCTTTTCCCAAAAATTCACGTTTAAAACACCGCTGCACAAATACCGTGTGATATAAAATATTGCAACAATCGCCATTTCATTCTCTAGATTCTCTGCTAAAAATATATATATAATGTTTGGGGGTTCTAAGTAATTTTCTAGCAAAAAATACGTATTTTAACTTGTAAACACCAAATATCAAAAATAGGCTTAGTCATGAAAGGGATAATTTGCGCGAAACTGGAAATCTTTACCTGGCTTGGGTAGGACTGTCACATGTGCATATGTATTCTTTTTAAACCAGATTTAAGTGCCACTTTCACATAGAAAGAGGTGTTTTTGAGTACAGGAGGGACTGATAACATTGCTTGGATCCCAGTGCAGTACAGGTGGAGTGCACAGGATGTTCTGGTTTCTTAGCAGCTGATCACTTGCAATAATACTCACCCGGATCTCACATTTTCAAAGAAAATTACTAAACAAAATGTTTTTTTTTCTCTCAATTACAAAAGCATTCAGTAACTATATATTTTTTAAAATGTGTCTTAAAGAGGACCCGTCATGCAGAATTGAAGAACTGGCTACTGTTTTGCAATCTTTAATCTAATGCCAGAGCGACCAATCACGAGAAATTACAAATGTGCCTAAAAACAGACACATAGAAGCAAATAGTTGTGTAAGTTCTCACAATTCTGAAATATTTTTTGCCAAAAAAAGTGACCCTGGGAACCAGTACACACACATATGGGGATGCCTTCTCCAAACTCCAGTTTCCAGAGATGATGTGATGCTGGTACAACTCCAGCCTATTTCCTTTATTGTTTTAGTCAAAAATTATTTAATAAGTTATTAGATGATTAAACTATTTATTTATTTAAAGTGGAGCTAAAGTTTTATTTAAAAAAAAAACAACAAACAGGCAGCTCTTTATTGCAGAAGAGACAACTCATGTCTCTTCTGCAATAAAATGAACCTACCTGCCTGCTCACAGTTTACTTTCTGGCACAGATCTTATGCATACTCCTACGCATGCAAGGGAGTGATATCTTTCTGCACCAGCCAATCAAGATGAGTGAAGACCAGTGACTGGAAAAAAATGCCAGTGCCAGCTGGGAACAACACAGGCGTCAGACTGTTGAAGCAGAAGATGTCAACCCATGCCGGCCAATGAAGATGTCTGCAGCCCAGCACCCACCAGAAGCTGGGTAGAAGATGCCGGTATTGGCGATGGAGACCAGATCACTGAAGGAGAGGTACGGTAAGTATTGTGGATTTTAGTTCTGCTTTAAGTGCTCACTTACACTTGAATTGATTTATAGCACACATTAAAGCACCTACCACACTCGCATGCATTTTTTTATGTGTTTTTGATGTGTTTTTTGTGATACTTTTTTGAAGGTTTATTGTAACTTGACAAATACCGTGCGTGTGGTGGTTTTCCATTTTTTCCAATACATGAAATACAAAGTGAAAATAACTCTGAAGTGCCCCTCTACCATCGTAGGCTCGGTTAGGCAGTGGTATGATAAACATCTATGGAGGCTTGGAGACGCGGTAAAGCACTTAGGAACAACATGGGGTATCATTTTTGAAGCTAAGCAAGGCAAACCCAACAGCATGTACAGGACTGTAAGGTAACCATTTTATGGAAACAGAGCCGACTTGCCACACTGGATTTGGAAATCAGAGATCTTAAGGACAAATTGGCGCCATCGAGTGGATTGCCTGAGTACACTTCCCACTCTACCAATCTTAGGACCTTTCTAGAGAAAGAAGAGAAAGATCAACGAAATAAAAAGCAAAAAAAGTACAACCGCGATGTCACCGACTACAAAAATGGTTTGGTGTTTGGTTGGCAAAAAAAGTTAGCTCAAGGCACTGACCCGGGGCCTGCTAACTCACCCGTTGAGAACACTGAACAGGCTATCCCTAATCCAGATAGGAGATTAATATACGATCCTCCTCGCCCCCCCCCAGAGTGGGCGGACCAATAGATCATGGGAATAATACTCCTGTCACTAGGAATTTTCCTCAATATGACTACCCACCCCGACACCAGAGTCGAGGGAGACACCCCTCTGCCCCCAGGGGTCGCAATGCTGAGGCATACCGCGGGCGACATCCTTCGGGGAGGAGAGGTAGACAGCCTAACGTTAAGGGTAGAGGAAATACTAGTGATAGGAGTAGAGGGCCTCACCATGGACCTAGGTATGATGCCGCAATGGGCTACCCTAGTGAAAGTTATGGGTATAATGCCCCTACCTATGGTGATAATCGCTATGGGACGCTTCGAGATGAAGATACCCGAGTTGCACAGTATGACCACTCATACTATAATGGAGGGGAAGAGGATTATGTTAGAACTCCTTATCAGTATAATCGCTCTGCTCCCTCCCAGCCTTCGGGTTTTCCCAAACCCACTTATTACCCCCCCCGAAGTCCAAAAACAAAAGAGGATGTAGAGGGGGATGGCGATCACAATGGATGAAAAAGAAAAAGGTTGCACTAGGTGCTGGTATTTTTAATTTAAGCAAAGTCAATTTGTCAGACCACGAGAAATATGTCTTAGACAAAGGACTTAAATTTGTTCCTCCTAGGAAGCTGAACAAATTTTCTACTTTTGTGGATGTGCATAAATACATCCGTAAATTGAATATACAAAGACATTTCTTATCTGCTCCAGTCCCCAATCCTAGAGGCATCACTCAGAGTGGTATTACACATTCTGGCCTTGCTAATCCATCACTTTTTAACCCCCCGAATAACACCTCCCATTCCATTAATGTTTTTAGAGATTTGGTTTTACACGATCTTGAGAATATTCCTGTCAAGAGGATGCACCAGGACCCGGCCATTCGAGCCGGTCTTGAGGCACTCTGTGACAGAAATAGTCTTGTTATTCGTCCAGCTGACAAAGGCGGCGGTATAGTTGTCTTGGATAAAGAGGACTATATCGCTGAAATGAACAGACTACTCAGTGATCGTTCCACCTATAACATCCTCCCAAACGATCCTACGAGAGAATATAAACGTGCCCTAGTGGCCCTTGTTGATGAGGGCTTTTCTCTGAAAATCCTTAACCAAAAAGAAAAAGAGTTCTTAGTACCTTTAGCTCCCCGAATACCGGTGATATATTATCTCCCCAAGGTTCACAAGAACCCCACCAAACCTCCTGGTCGCCCGATCGTGAGTGGGATCGACTCGGTCACCTCACGGATCGGTCGATACATTGACTTTTACCTCCAGCCTTTGGTTAAGCTTATGCCCTCCTACCTGAAAGACACCAGAGCTGTCATTAATCTTCTGGAGGGAGTGGAATACCAAGAAGGTTTATTACTTGCCACTGCAGATGTATCTGCCCTGTATACATCTATCCCTTTGGAACAGGGTGTAGCTGCAGTGGAATTTTTTCTCTGCAGAGACTCGGGATTGCCTTTGATCCATCGGAACTATGTTATGGAACTCCTGAGGTTCGCTACAGAACACAATTATTTCTGGTTCCATGGTACATATTACTCTCAGACTAGGGGCGTGGCCATGGGGGCTAAGTATGCCCCTAGTCTGGCCAATCTTTTCATGGCCCTATGGGAGGAGGATGTCGTCTATGCCCACAGACCCCCCCAGTTGGCTCTGTGGGCTAGGTATATTGACGACATCCTCCTCCTGTGGAAGGGTGACCTCAGGTCCCTTGAAGAGTATATGCAGTTCCTGAATACAAATGATAGGAACATTTCACTTAGCTTTGAGGCAAGTTATGAAACCATCCACTTCCTGGATTTAGAGGTGTCTGTAGTTAATCAACAACTGACCCTCAAAACATTTTTTAAATCCACGGACCGTAACGGGTATATCCCTTGTAGACAGCTGCCACCACCAACAATGGCTCAGATCGGTCCCTAAGGGACAGTTCCTCCGACTGAGACGAAACTGCTCTAACATCGCAGAATTTCAGTCTCAGTCCCATATGCTCAAGGAGAGGTTTGTCGAGAAAGGATATAGACCCTCCATTTTGGATACTACCATTGCGGAGATCAGTACAGTGGAGAGAAACTCACTTCTGGCCGATCGCCCCAAAACACAAAAAGATTACCAATTTAAATGGTCTTTTTTTACCTCTTTCTCGGTACAGCATAAAGACATTAAGCAAATTATTAATAGGCACTGGAAGGTGTTGAAGAGTGATCGTGTATTGGGTCCAGCCCTACCTGATCGGGCTGCTGTCATTTACCGTGGCGCACGCTCGATCAGGGGGGAAATTGCTCCTAACATTGTGGATCCCCCCAGGTCGGTCTCCTTCTTCCAAGACTGCAAGGGATATTTTCCTTGCAGAAAATGCAACGTATGTTTACATAATACGTGTGGGAGACGTAGAACTGTGACCTTTAGTTCTACGATCACCTGTAGGGATTACGAGATGAAGCATTTTACCACGTGCGCTACCCGACATGTTGTATATCTTATTACTTGCCCTTGTAAGAGACAATATGTGGGGCGCACCACTAGGGCATTTTCAACTAGAGTCAATGAGCATATTGCAAAAATCAAAAAGGGCTGTATCAAACACAGTGTGCCTCGGCACTATCGAGAATGCCATAATAGGGATCCTACGGGTACCTCCTTTCTGATTATCGATAAGTTTGTCCCTCACTGGAGGGGTGAATCCCGCTTAAGGGGTGTGTCACGGCTTGAAACCTATTGGATATACGAGCTGAGGTGTTACTCACCGCACGGTATGAACGCGGAATGGGACATTAATTGTTTCATTAACCGTGCGTGAGTTACACCTCCTCGTTTGTCCATGGCACACCCCTGCTCTTATAAAATTCTAAAACATCTTAGTTTGGGTAGAGGGGCCTAATCCCATACTTTGTTTGGGAGATCTGACTACTGATTAATCATCTAATTTCAATTTTTCCAGTCCATATATATCTCTTCCCCTGTGTGTCTTCCCTGTGGGATTGGCGTTGTGGCGTTGCTTAGCACTCTTTGATGAGGCTGGGGCACGTTTAACTCTGTCGACCCATATGGGGGTGGCACTATGGACTGAATATTAAGACATCCCCGGTGGGGGTGTGGTGAGTTAGGGGTTTTTATTCATCCAACATGTTTAATATTGGTTTTAGCTGTTCTTTTAGAGTATTTGTTTTTCTCGGGTCCCCTTGTCCCTTCTGGGTGGCACTGTGGCCTTGTCCTACTTTCCCTTTGGGGGTTTGGACAGGTATGACTTTGCCATACCAGAGGAACAGGATGTGATCTGTTATTTTATTTTATTATTGAAGAGTATACTGGGGTGTTTCTCCCCCCCAGGTCTCTTGAAGTATTGGTTTTATCCTCCGTTGACAGCTCAGCACACTACATATCACGGCTTTCACTCTTGTACATTACGGAGTGTAGGTCCTGCCTACGGACACCAGCAGCCAATCACTGAGCCGTGATCCCGGCTGTCCTCCGCCCACCTCGTTGTGAATGCTTGGAACGCAAGCTCCCGCGTGGCGAGGTATTTCGTTACCAGCCGCTGATTGGTTTTCTTTCCGTCAGCGGCTGTGATGACGTCAGGGGGGCGTTTGCGTCCTCTGACTTGTAGGAGCTGTGGAGCGCATGCTCCGGACTCAGGCGATGACGGTTGCTGATTGGCCGGCGTCTGTCATCCTTCTATAGTGTGATTCCTATGAGGCTTGGAACGCAAGCTACTCTGATATTGAGACGCAGGGAAGCGGAGATGCCGATGCCTACAATTTTTTGTGTGATACAGCGCTTTCATAGCCTTATTTCCTTGCCTCAGGAATTAAGTTATAATCTTCCTTTATATGCTATAGTATCTTCATAATAAGTATATTCATCAGATTGGTTAATGTCATTTTATCACTTCTACTTCCGGTTCCGCCATGACGGGGGCGGTGCTTGTTGAATTTGTAAATTAGATACAGTATATATACGAGTGCAATGTGGGGAGGCTGTTTTATGCCCCTGTTGATGACTGTGTGGTCGAAACGCGTAGGGCCAGCTATCTCAGCTTCCCACATTGCCATTTTTAAGCCTTTTATCTGTTTGTGATCACTTACTTTTTGTACAACCTTTTGGAGTATTAAATCGCATTGATTTGCACTATGCGGAGTCCTTTTTTCTCTTCCTCCATGGATCTATTATGAATCATCTGCCTCCATTGTCGGTGATTGGGTACATTGGAGATCTTCATCTTGCTTAGGATACCACCCCTCCATTGGTGGTCGGGACCTGGAGGACACTACCTGGTTGGACATCCTGGATGACCATTCCTTTTTGCCTTACTGACGCACTGCTATACGGCAGATGCGTCCTACTGATCCGGTAAGAGTACCCACCTTGTTTCTTGAAGATTGGAGTGTTAAGTTATTGTGTGGTCGCCTTCTTTCGAGTGTCCACAGCCCCTTCAAGATACCATTACTCCCCGGCTTGGGAGATGACCTTCTGGTTTATTACATATAGACTTTTGGGATTGCCAAATTCCTTCTAGAGACATTTACATGTATATTTCTGTTATGTCAATTTCTTTTGGTATATCACCTGTTTTGAATTATTCACGTTTAGATTAGCGCTGCATTTCCTTATTTTTACACTGTTTGCGACTTGGTTTGTTGTGTGCCAGCAGCTTTTGTTTTCGGTTTAGTTCACTGGTTAGTGCAGCTTTTTTCACTCTAACCATTTTATTAAGCAGTAGCTGCTTTGATTGGCATTAACAGTGCTTTAAAAATGTGGGTCAAATGCCAAATTTTGAAGCGTAAACCAGGCCTAAGGCACTTTCTATAGACTTTCTATAGAGTAGGGATCTCGGGCCAGGAGATAAAGTGAAGCTATGGGCAAAATTAAAAATCACATACTGTATATGATGCAGTCTTTCAATAGCATTACTACGGCAGTTTTGTTTTTTTGAGTCTCCGCTCTGATATAGTTTTAATACCTATTTATCTTGTTAGTAGATGCCTTTTTTTCCACTTGACAATATTGATTCATTCTGCAGTGATACCGCACAGCAGCTGTGTCACCCTATGGATAGGGTAGACTTGAAATTGTAGTTTAAAATAGACTGCAAGTAAAAGAAGAACAAATTAAAGCCTAACTTCAGCTAACATTTAGGCAGTTACAGCAACCATTTTCTAAAGTGGAACGAAACCCTTCTATGCTTTCCAGCCAAGGAAGTTGCAATGTTACCCTCTATCTGCAATTGCCATGCTGCTACACATGTGATCAGTTATAACAGCAGCCCTTTACAATTTGTTTGGTTTTAAAACACAAGCAACCGTGACAGTTATAATTCGGGGCATGCCTTGAGGAAGTCATGTTACAGGCAACGCAACGTGTCGGAGGGAGCCAGTGATGTCAATTCCGGTGTCTCCGAGACCCGGAAGTTTGTGGTGAGGAGGTGATCAACCGCAGTTTTTGTCCCTGGATTGTAATGCTACTGACAAGAAATGTTCTTGGTAGAGCATAGGAGGAGGTGATCCATCCGGAGGTACACCAAGCCCACAAGACAGAATCTGAAAGGCGTAATATGACCTGTAATGGGTCATAAAGTGAGGTGAGCGGGCATTTCACCTATAGGTGTCGGGTGATGGTTGGTTTTTGACACATTGCTGTTTCCATTTGGATGGATGTCACAAAATTTCTTTCACCGTTGGGATTATTTTATTTGATGTGGACTTGTATACACATTATATAATTTGCTTCTATGCCTGTTTTTATATGCATGCACTAGCATAATAACCTTTTGTTTTTTATGCATCTACCAGAGGGATTTATGAGTTTTTTTTATCTATTTATGATGAACAGCATACTATTGTTTATTACTTTTATATGCCTTGAATGGAAGTGCTTTGTAAAACAGTTAAATTAAGGGGTTTAGATCAACTTTGAATAAAAAGATTTAAACCTTATGAAAAAAGAAGACCATTGTAAGCACTACTGTCAGTGTAATATAGTTTGTCCCAACCCCTCTAATGGTAACTTTTTCTGGACAGCTGGGTCCGTTGAAGCTGAAATTAAACACAACATTTCAACTTTTCCCCATTGTAAGGTCTTCTAGTATACAGTCATCCCTTGTAAATAAATTTCATATGTCCTAATTCTGCACCATTTAGGTAATATTGCTGTCTGCTCTGACCAATGACACCAGTCACGCATGCACATTTTATTGTTTATTCATGACACAATGCCTGTGCTGTGATTGCAGAGAGCACCATGCCTTAGTGATGTAATCCTCAGTGCCCAGCACAGGCACTCATTTGCAGCACCGCAGTAACTTTTATACCTAAAGGAAACATATTTATTTATTACTATGCAATCGTGAGATTGCAGCTATTATAGCTATTATTATGTCCAATGGCGTCCCTAGGGGGCGGCCAGAGGGGGCGGCCAGAGGAGGCCCTGATCCCCCCCCCAACATTATGCTGTGCTCCACCATGTGCCCCCCCAATTAATTTTTTTTTTTTTCACAAAAAGGCAATGTCTTTTTGTTTGCATTTGTAGCGGATGCACCGCATCTTACTCGGGCCGCCGCTGGAGCGTCCCCAGTCAGCTTCTGCGGGTGATTCCTCCCCCCTCCCTCTGCTCGCTAACACTGCATAATGCGAGCGCTCACACAACCACGGCCGCCTGATCTGCTCCTTCCCCTGCATCCTCATTGGCAGGGAGAAGAGCGAGCTGCAGGAAGGACTCCACCAGGACTCTCAGTTAGGACAGGACTCTCTCCTTAGGACAGGAGAACCAGCCTGTAAATTCCAAGTGATGCCAGACCTGTTAATAGCAGGGCAGGACAGCAAGAGGAGGCTGGGGAATCCCACAGTGGCAGAACACCAGGGCCCGGTGGCAAGACAACCTTTGCAACCCTGATAGTTCTCCCACTGCTGTGGACCCTTATATTTTCTTGGTATGCTGGTGACATATATCTCTTATTTTCTGCCACCCTGGGGGGCCCCAATACAGTAGGAAGGGAGCTTACTGCAGAATATGTGAAAGGGCCCGTTGTGGGATCATAGTAAAGGGCCCCAGGATATATATATATATATATATATATATATATATATATTCAAGGAAAGGTCTGCTCGGGCCTGCAGCACACCACTCAGCGCCAGACAGATCAATTGATGTTAAAAGAGAGCAAAACTAGAGACTGAGGGGGATGATAACACTCAGTAACTATGTAGAGTTATCCAAAAGACAGCAGCCGTTTAAAAAATCATCATAAGACTAAAAACAAATAATAAAAATAGTACATATAAACCAGACAGGCAGATATATACTACAAACAGCGCTAATTGTTGAGCAAAGATAATTATATAAAATCATGCGGCCAACAACGCATAAAAACAATCAAGCAGAGAGGTAGAGAGTCTGTGAAGTGCTCAGAAAAAGTCCTTCAGTGACAATGCAGTCGTAACTCAGTGTGCGCCTTCCACCGGTCAGCAAATTTTCACCCTGTGTTGACACTCTCCCCCTAGGGGATCGAACTCACCAGATCTATTAGTTTTAAAAGCCTTCAAGAAAAGGATCTTCCA
Organism: Lithobates septentrionalis; assembly: GCA_037952835.1. Classification (NCBI taxonomy): domain Eukaryota; kingdom Metazoa; phylum Chordata; class Amphibia; order Anura; family Ranidae; genus Lithobates; species Lithobates septentrionalis. The sequence continues at coordinate 1,718,965 of JBBDGP010000987.1, forward strand.
ACACCACTCTCTCAATACCGCTCCTGGGGGTTCAGGAGGGGGGCCACAACTCCAAACAGATAAAAGCCTGGTACTTTCTGAATTGCTCCCGAATGTATTTGCATGCAGCAGTGTTTTTGTAGCGCTCTGGGCCATGCATTTAATAGTTGCCCCCCTACTGTTGTCCCTGTCCCCCCATGTGCCCCCCCCCCCCCAAATATGAAAGCTGGAGACGCCACTGATTATGTCTCTAAAGAAGCAGGGTTAGGGATGTTTGCAGGAGGAAAATTCAAACAACCACTGACATCAATGGCTCCATTCACTGACATGGCTGGGAATCCCCCGGCCATGTAAGCAAAGGGGTGAGATCTCAGTAATGGCATTTACCAATGTCAATGACTAGATTGGGAGACCCTTCACCATGTATAGAACAGCTGCCATTCACTTTTTTTTTATTTGTGGTGTGACAAGCGAATGAGTGGGACGTATCTTGGTGGCGGTGTGTTTTTTTCTTTTGGCAGGTCGTCCGCCATCAGGCATTGTGATTGACATGAATTTTGCATCGCTGGATGATGTGATTGATGAGGGACTTTTTGGGGGCTTTTTATTTTTCTAGTAAAGGGCTTGTTAAATATTTGGGTGTCGTTACACCTTTTTTTCTATGTGTATAAGTGGGGGTACTCATACACATAGGAAAACTATGTACCCCTACTCATTCAAATGGGGGGGCAGTGTATGGTTGCCCCCCTTTTTACCAGGCTCATTTTAGGCCCCTGCCCACCAAACCCCATAACCACCGGGCAAAGGCTGTGGAGAAGAGGCCCTTGTCCTCATCTTTGCCAGGGATCCCCCCTATGTTGAGGGCGGGTGGTTTGGTATAGTTCAGGGGAGTGCACACCTCTCCCCCCCATCTTCTTTCCTGAGCAGCCAGGCTGCATGCTTGGATTAAAGGGGTTGTAAACCCTAGTGGTTTTTCACCTTAATGCATTTTTACTTACCTGAGCTCTGTCTTTCTGGCCCGGGGACGAGCACACCAGCTTTGGCTGGTGTCTCGTGTCCTGATCGGATAGATTGATAGCAGCGCAGCCATTGGCTCCCGCTGCTGTCAATCAAATCCAATGATGTGGGCACCAGGGGGCAGGGCCAAGTCCTGCTTTTTGTGTCAATAGACGCAGAAGCAGGACACCAGAGCACGCCACCATGGGTGTCCCGAAGGAGAGTGGCTCTCCAATGGGGCACTCGAGAAGAGGAGGAGCCACCAGCGTCACCGAGGGACCCCAGAAGAGGAGGATCAGGGCCACTCTGTGCAAAACCAACTGCACAGTGGAGGTAAGTATGACATGTTTGTTATTTATAAAAAAAAAAAAAAAAAAAAAACAAGGGTTTAGTATCCCTTAAAGTGTCTGGTAACTTTTTTTTGTATGAAACATATATATACATGTACAAAGCAGGAACACATTAATGTGTTGTAATTGTACACTGAAAAGGAAAAAGCTTGTGGAAAAGATTGGTCTTCTTAAACACAGTATGTTCTCTAATGTAATAAAAACCATGTGCAGCCAGCAAGTGAATTAATCAGCTGTGAAGTATAAAACCGTTGTACGCAATTAATCACTGACAAGAATAACATACTGGGCCAGTGAGGCTACTACGGGTGATCATTTTTAATCAAAGACTATTGGGAGGGTGAGAGACGCTGAGAACATTGACTTGCCTGCACTTCCAAGGACTCTAGAAATATCTCCTTATGATTGATCTCATATAACATATAATGCATGACATTCTCACATTGATTGCTATATGCTGTAATTGTACCCAGTTTTGTATGGTAAAATACCCAGTTATAGCAACAGAATTACACATTTGCAGTATAAGATGATTTGATCACCAATGCAAAGGTTGCCTTCCTACCAAAGATGGAAAAACATGTCTTATGGCCCGTACACACGATCCAAATATCGTACGACCGATCGTACGACTGTTCTCGCTTAAAAGTCGCAAGTAGAAATTGAATAGCTAAATAAAGTCACGAAAATTCTCGTACGAAAGACAAAAAAAAAAGGGAAGTGATGTCATGTGTTGTAATGTATTTGTATTGTATTTTCGGACGACAACTGTACTGACTAAACGAAAATCGTACGATCTGGAATCGTACGAGGAAAATTTTCGTGCATGTCAGATCGAATAATATCGGATGAACGGTCGTGATCGGCTGTCGAAAGTAGTGTACACACGATCCGAATATCGTACGATCCTTCCTCGGACGACCGTTTTCGTACGATATTCGGATCGTGTGTACGGGCCATTAAAGTATAGCTAAATTCAAAACTTTTTTTAGTGGAGATGGATTAGCACACCTGTCACGTTTTTATTGCTGTCCGTGCCCTTGTTAAGGAAATTTTTATTGAAGGTAAAAGTAAAAAAAAAAAAAAATCCAAAATTTCAGGTTGTCAGAAAAGTAATAGGGAGGAAATCTTACAATGGGGACACTATTTCTGGTGACCTAGGGTGCCCCAAGGATTGCCTTAACCACTTGGCCTCCAGAAGATTTACCCCCTTCATGACCAGGCAATTTTTTGCGATACGGCACTGAGTTACTTTAACTGCCAATTACGTGGTCGTGCGATGCTGTACCCAAATTAAATTTATGTCCTTTTTCCCCCACAAATAGAGTTTTTTTGGTGGTATTTAATCTACTCTGCAGTTTTTATTTTTTGCGCCATAAACAAAAAATAATGACAATTTTGAAAAAGAAACAATATTTTTTAACAACATAAATACATACGCTGCGCTTCCAAATATAAGATAGACTCTACACATTCAATGTATGTGATAACCAAAGTGCATAAATATATATGAAAACCATACAGTGAAAAACACAGTCTCTGCTGACTGTGAAAAGTGACAATAGTGCAACAAATAAAAAATATAAATAAGTAAAAAACTTCAGAATGCATAAATGAACAAACATACTAGTAAAAGTGCTAACATGCATCCATGTGGTAAATAATTATACCAAAAATGATAGTGTCCAACTGTCCATAGGATCATATATAATAGATTTGATCCACTAAAGAAAGATATAAAGAAAGGTGCTTCTGTGTGCATATGTGACATCCAATTATATCAATTCAGAGGTGCTTTAAAGTCCATGCGATTCGGAAACTGCTCACCTCAGAGCGTGTGACGTTGCACTTAAGCTCAGTGACACGCTCTGAGGTGAGCATTTAATACCTAGGGGGGAGCACCTGTGTGTGATCACTGCAGCTTGCTTTGGATTATCTACACAGCAGTTTTCCGAATCGCATGGACTTGTTGTTGATTTCCTGTTTTGGCTATGGGAAAGAAAGTGAAGGCAAATCTCTTCAATGGGACACGGATGGCAAAAAAAATAAAAAATCTGACTGGGGTTATAACCCTCCCTTGCACTAGTAACATTAAATTTAAAAAAAAGTTTTGCCTGTAGGTCTACTTTAATGATTAACTGTAACATAAGCCGTTTTATGTTACAGCTCAATAAGGGATAGAATTTGAAATGTATACTTAGCAGACATATTTTTAAAGACTCCGTAGTCTACTAAGACCTGCTGAGTTTGCAAGCAACAGTTTAGGAGTGGCTGTGTTACTATTCCAAATGCTATATCTAGTTTACAAGTGACAGAGACACTCCAAGCATCAGATCATTGCTGTGATCAAAGATGATCAATAAAGCTGCCGGCAGGCTGATGACCCTCAACGTCTGGCTGTGGTTCTGACTCTGAAGAGTGCAATTAATATAGTCAATGCTACAACATTGCAACCTTGGAGCCATCACTAAAAGACTTCATTTCACAACACTTACCAGCCATCCTGCACTTTAATGCCCCGTACACACGGTCGGATTTTCCGATGGAAAATGTCCGCTCGGAGCGTGTTGTCAGAAATTCCGACCGTGTGTGGGCTCCATCGGACATTTTCCATCAGATTTTCCAACACACAAAGTTGGAGAGCAGGAGGTAAAATTTTCCGACAACAAAATCCGTTGTCGGAAATTCCGATCGTGTGTACACAAATCCGACGGACAAAGTGCCACGCATGCTCAGAATAAATAAAGAGAAGAAAGCTATTGGCCACTGCCCCGTTTATAGTCCCGACGTACGTGTTTTACGTCACCGCGTTTAGAACGATCGGATTTTCCGACAACTTTGTGTGACCGTGTGTATGCAAGACAAGTTTGAGCCAACATCCGTTGAAAAAAATCCTAGGATTTTGTTGTCGGAATGTCCGAACAAAGTCCGACCGTGTGTACGCCCTATAAAAGAAGTTGTTAAGATCAGGGACTAAAATTTCAGGGCCACCAAAAGGAACAGTACCTGGAAAATATCCTCATACGACATTTTGACTTGAATTGGGTATGGCAGATAAACAGGATAACCAACCAGCCCCCTTTATCCACAATACAACTGAACTACCCCCAACATAGGAACATAATCAGACCACAACATACCTTTTGGTGTTGAATGGCCATAACTTCATCCAACCTCCTTCAAAGATCAGTCATGCAGATCTTATAGCTAGGCTTTCATTTTTGTCTGCTCTAGGACTCTCATATCAGATTAGCTGCAATGTAATAAAACATACTGGATAAGCATACTAGGAAAGCAGATAAGTGTGGTGATGGTACAGTGATAGCTCTTCCTCCGTCTTTAAGATCTGGTGGAAATCATAGTGATCCATGGGACTAGAAGAGGGTACAAAATACCATTAGTGGGATAACAAGTAGCAAAAAAAAAAAATGAACTGAGGTTCTAACTCTTCTCTCCTCTGCCCATAACTAAAAATAAAAGGTCTTGCCTGGGGCTCTACTTTACCACAGTGATGTTTAGCTTCCTAGAGTAGATTTTTACAATCATAGTGGAGGGCCAGATACACAAGTAACATATTTATAACTACAGTATATGGGAAAGGATAACCTATGAGCAGGGCTTTTTTTCTCAGAGAATAGGTGCAGGAACTCACCCCTTATGAATCCCCCTTCGTCTCTGCCCCCCTACCCACCTCCGAGCACTGGCTCGTGGCTCCACCCCCTACCCACCTCCCAGTACCACCCCTTTTTAGAAAATACAGAACCAAGTATCATTTTGTGCTACTAAATTGTATGGAATTTGACAGAGCCCACCCAAGCAGCAACAGACCCCACCACAGCAACAATAGATCCCACCACACACAACAACAGACCTCTCCCCAGCAACAATGGATCCCTCGCAACAACATACCACCCCAGCAACAATAGACCCCCACAAAAAAATAGATCCCTAGTGACAATAAATCCCCCAGCAGTCAGCATCAATTGACTCTCCAGCACACTTTGCCATAGAATACATTCAGTGCTGGAGGTGCCGGAACTGCGTTCCCCCGCGTTCCCGCTGAAAAAAAGCCCTGCCTATGAGTATGGTTTAAAGGGATATCATCAATACTGTCAGGACTTTTTTCAGCAGGAATGTGGGAGAATGCAGTCCCGGCACCTCCTGCACTGAATGTATGTAATGGCAAGGAGTGCTAGGGTGTTGGAATGTCTATTAACCCCTTGCCGACCGCCTCACGCCTATACACGTGAGCAGAATGGCACGGGCAGGCAAAATCACGTACCTGGTACGTGATTGCCTTCCCGCGGGCGGGGGGTCCGACCGGACCCCCCCCCGGTGCCAGCTGCGGTCGGCATTTGGCTGGGAGAGTTGAGAGACGAGGGGGAGGCCATCCGATCGTGGCCCCCCCTCGCGATCGCTCCCAGCCAATGAGAAACATCCCCTGCCTCCTTATAGTACACAGAGGCAGAGGATGTGATGTCATCTCTCCTCGGCTCGGGAGTTTCCGTTCCCGCGCCGAGGGGAGAAGACATGTAAGTAAGTGCACAACACTACACAACACAGTAGAACATGCCAGGCACACTAAACACCCCCGATCGCCCCCCGATCCCCCCCCAATCACCCCCCCCCCTGTCACAAACTGACACCAAGCAGGTTTTTTTTTTTTTTTTTTTCTGATTACTGCATAGTGTCAGTTTGTGACAGTTAGAAGTGTTAGGACAGTTAGGGTTAGCCCCCTGTAGGTCTAGGGTACCCCCCTAACCCCCCCTAATAAAGTTTTAACCCCTTGATCACCCCCTGTCACCAGTGTCACTAAGCGATCATTTTTCTGATCGCTGTATTAGTGTCGCTGGTGACGCTAGTTAGGGAGGTAAATATTTAGGTTCGCCGTCAGCGTTTAAATAGCGACAGGGACCCCCATATACTATCTAATAAATGTTTTAACCCCTTGATTGCCCCCTAGTTAACCCTTTCACCACTGATCACCGTATAAGTGTTATGGGTGACGCTGGTTAGTTCGTTTATTTTTTATAGTGTCAGGGCACCCGCCGTTTATTACCGAATAAAGGTTTAGCCCCCTGATCGCCCGGCGGTGATATGCGTCGCCCCAGGCAGCGTCAGATTAGCGCCAGTACCGCTAACACCCACGCACGCAGCATACGCCTCCCTTAGTGGTATAGTATCTGAACGGATCAATATCTGATCCGATCAGATCTATACTAGCGTCCCCAGCAGTTTAGGGTTCCCAAAAACGCAGTGTTAGCGGGATCAGCCCAGATACCCGCTAGCACCTGCGTTTTGCCCCTCCGCCCAGCCTAGCCCAGCCCACCCAAGTGCAGTATCGATCGATCACTGTCACTTACAAAAGACTAAAACGCATAACTGCAGCGTTCGCAGAGTCAGGCCTGATCCCTGCGATCGCTAACAGTTTTTTTGGTAGCGTTTTGGTGAACTGGTAAGCACCAGCCCCAGGCAGCGTCAGGTTAGCGCCAGTACCGCTAACACCCACGCACGCACCGTACACCTCCCTTAGTGGTATAGTATCTGAACGGATCAATATCTGATCCGATCAGATCTATACTAGCGTCCCCAGCAGTTTAGGGTTCCCAAAAACGCAGTGTTAGCGGGATCAGCCCAGATACCTGCTAGCACCTGCGTTTTGCCCCTCCGCCCGGCCCAGCCCAGCCCACCCAAGTGCAGTATCGATCAATCACTGTCACTTACAGAACACTAAACGCATAACTGCAGCGTTCGCAGAGTCAGGCCTGATCCCTGCGATCGCTAACAGTTTTTTTGGTAGCGTTTTGGTGAACTGGCAAGCGCCAGCGGCCTAGTACACCCCGGTCGTAGTCAAACCAGCACTGCAGTAACACTTGGTGAGGTGGTGAGTCCCATAAGTGCAGTTCAAGCTGGTGAGGTGGCAAGCACAAGTAGTGTCCCGCTGCCACCAAAAAGACAAACACAGGCCCGTCGTGCCCATAGTGCCCTTCCTACTGCATTCGCCAATCCTAATTGGGAACCCACCGCTTCTGCAGCGCCCGTACTTACCCCCCATTCACATCCCCAACCAAATGCAGTCGGCTGCATGAGAGGCATTTTTATGTCCTCCCGAGTACCCCTACCCAACAAACCCCCCCAAAATAGATGTCGTGTCTGCAGCTAGCGCGGATATAGGCGTGACACCCGCTATTATTGTCCCTCCTGTCCTGACAATCCTGGTCTTTGCATTGGTGAATGTTTTGAACGCTACCATTCACTAGTTGAGTATTAGCGTAGGGTAAAGCATTCCACAGACTAGGCACACTTTCACAGGGTCTCCCAAGATGCCATCGCATTTTGAGAGACCCGAACCTGGAACCGGTTACAGTTATAAAAGTTACAAGTTTGCAAAAAAAACACAAAAAAAAAAAAAAAAAAAATAGTTGTCGTTTTATTGTTCTCTCTCTCTCTATTCTCTCTCTGGTGTTCTGCTCTTTTTTACTGTATTCTATTCTGCAATGTTTTATTGTTATTATGTTTTATCATGTTTGCTTTTCAGGTATGCAATTTTTTATACTTTACCGTTTACTGTGCTTTATTGTTAACCATTTTTTTGTCTTCAGGTACGCCATTCACGACTTTGAGTGGTTATACCAGAATGATGCCTGCAGGTTTAGGTATCATCTTGGTATCATTCTTTTCAGCCAGCGGTCGGCTTTCATGTAAAAGCAATCCTAGCGGCTAATTAGCCTCTAGACTGCTTTTACAAGCAGTGGGAGGGAATGCCCCCCCCCCACCGTCTTCCGTGTTTTTCTCTGGCTCTCCTGTCTCAACAGGGAACCTGAGAAAGCAGCCGGTGATTCAGCCAGCTGACCATAGAGCTGATCAGAGACCAGAGTGGCTCCAAACATCTCTATGGCCTAAGAAACCGGAAGCTACGAGCATTTTATGACTTAGATTTCGCCGGATGTAAACAGCGCCATTGGGAAATTGGGGAAGCATTTTATCACACCGATCTTGGTGTGGTCAGATGCTTTGAGGGCAGAGGAGAGATCTAGGGTCTAATAGACCCCAATTTTTTCAAAAAAGAGTACCTGTCACTACCTATTGCTATCATAGGGGATATTTACATTCCCTGAGATAACAATAAAAATGATTTAAAAAAAAAAAATGAAAGGAACAGTTTAAAAATAAGATAAAAAAGCAAAAAAATAATAAAGAAAAAAAAAAAAAAAAAAGCACCCCTGTCCCCCCTGCTCTCGCGCTAAGGCGAACGCAAGCGTCGGTCTGGCGTCAAATGTAAACAGCAATTGCACCATGCATGTGAGGTATCACCGCGAAGGTCAGATCGAGGGCAGTATTTTTAGCAGTAGACCTCCTCTGTAAATCTAAAGTGGTAACCTGTAAAGGCTTTTAAAGGCTTTTAAAAATGTATTAATTTTGTTGCCACTGCACGTTTGTGCGCAATTTTAAAGCATGTCATGTTTGGTATCCATGTACTCGGCTTAAGATCATCTTTTTTATTCCATCAAACATTTGGGCAATATAGTGTGTTTTAGTGCATTAAAATTTAAAAAAGTGTGTTTTTTCCACAAAAAATGCGTTTGAAAAATCGCTGCGCAAATATCGTGTGAAAAAAAAAAATGAAACACTCACCATTTTAATCTGTAGGGCATTTGCTTTAAAAAAAATATATAATGTTTGGGGGTTCAAAGTAATTTTCTTGAAAAAAATAATAATTTTTTCACGTAATCAAAAAGTGTCAGAAAGGGTTTTGTCTTCAAGTGGTTAGAAGAGTGGGTGATGTGTGACATAAGCTTCTAAATGTTGTGCATAAAATGCCAGGACAGTTCAAAACCCCCCCAAATGACCCCATTTTGGAAAGTAGACACCCCAAGCTATTTGCTGAGAGTCATGTCGAGTCCATAGAATATTTTATATTGTGACACAAGTTGCGGGAAAGAGACAATTTTTTTTTTGCACAAAGTTGTCACTAAATGATATATTGCTCAAACATGCCATGGGGATATGTGAAATTACACCCCAAAATACATTCTGCTGCTTCTCCTGAGTACGGGGATACCACATGTGTGGGACTTTTTGGGAGCCTAGCCGCGCACGGGACCCCGAAAACCAAGCACCGCCTTCAGGCTTTCTAAGGGCGTAAATTTTTGATTTCACTCTTCATTGCCTATCACAGTTTCGGAGGCCATGGAATGCCCAGGTGGCACAAAACCCCCCCAAATGACCCCATTTTGGAAAGTAGACACCCCAAGCTATTTGCTGAGAGGTATAGTGAGTATTTTGCAGACCTCACTTTTTGTCACAAAGTTTTGAAAATTGAAAAAAGAAAAAAAATTTGTTTTCTGGTCTTTCTTCATTTTCAAAAACAAATGAGAGCTGCAAAATACTCACCATGCCTCTCAGCAAATAGCTTGGGGTGTCTACTTTCCAAAATGGGGTCATTTGGGGGGGTTTTGTGCCATCTTGGCATTTTGTGGCCTTCAAAACTGTGATAGGTAGTGAGGCGTGAAATCAAAAATTTATGCCCTTAGAAATCCTGAAGGCGGTGCTTGGTTTTCGGGGCCCCGTACGCGGCTAGGCTCCCAAAAAGTCCCACACATGTGGTATTCCCATACTCAGGAGAAGCAGCTGAATGTATTTTGGGGTGCAATTCCACATATGCCCATGGCCTGTGTGAGCGATATATCATTTAGTGACAACTTTTTGTAAATTTTTTTTTGTCATTATTCAATCACTTGGGACAAAAAAATAAATATTCAATGGGTTCAACATGCCTCTCAGCAATTTCCTTGGGGTGTCTACTTTCCAAAATGGGGTCACTTGGGGGGGTTTTGTACTGCCCTGCCATTTTAGCACCTCAAGAAATGACATAGGCAGTCATAAACTAAAAGCTGTGTACAGAAAATGTATCCTAGTTTGTAGACGCTATAACTTTTGCGCAAACCAATAAATATACACTTATTGACATTTTTTTTACCAAAGACATGTGGCCGAATACATTTTGGCCTAAATGTATGACTAAAATTTAGTTTATTGGATTTTTTTTATAACAAAAAGTAGAAAATATCATTTTTTTTCAAAATTTTCGGTCTTTTTCCGTTTATAGCGCAAAAAATAAAAACGGCGGAGGTAATCAAATACCATCAAAAGAAAGCTCTATTTGTGGGAAGAAAAGGACCAACATTTCGTTTGGGTACAGCATTGCATGACCGCGCAATTAGCAGTTAAAGCGACGCTGTGCCGAATTGTAAAAAGTGCTCTGGTCAGGAAGGGGGTAAAATCTTCCGGGGCTGAAGTGGTTAATGCTGGCTGCTGGTGGATCTATTGTTGCTGGAGGGGCAGTCTGTTGTTGCTTGGGAGGTCTATTGTTGTGAATGGGGGATCTATTGTTTCTGGGGGGGGGGGCAATTGTTGCTGGAATATATCTATTGTTGAGGGAGGGAGTCTTTTGTGGTATTTTGTTGTGGGAGTCCATTGTAGCTAGGGGGTTTACTGTTTCTGGGCAAATCTATTGTTGCTGTTGGGGATATATTTTACTACTTTTCTTGTTATTAACAAATTCCATTCAAATTACTTTGCACCACAAAATGATACTTGGCTTTGTATCCTCTAAAATAGGTGCTACTGGGAGGTGGGTAGAGGGTGGAACAAAGTAACGGTGGGTAGGGGCAGAAACAAGGAGTGACTCAGAAGGGAAGAGTTCCTGCACCTATTCTCTGAGAAAAAAAGCCCTGCATACTGTTATTATAATAATGTCACGTTAATACATTACTTGGCATTACACAATTTCCTTAAACTATAAAACACCCTTCATCTTTGTTGTACAGATAAGGAGAAGGGGAGGTATTCTGCAGTTTGGAATAAAAGGAACATCTGGACAGTGCAGACATCATTCCTATCCAAATTTCATTTTGGTAAGGCCTCATTTACTCTGTCAGTACTCTCTACTGCTTTTCTGAAAAGGGATCTTCAATAGGTTACTTTTCAGTAGGTGGTAAAAGCAGTGGTCGCCAGGTGTTCAGGAGCTAATACTGACAAAGGTAACACTGTCTACTGAAATACTGCACCACAACTGAAAGTCAAGTGTTTGGTTTGCAGTTGACCTGCTGGCCTATTTATTTGCATGGTTCGTGTTTGGTAGCAGTACTGCCTGCCAAATGCAGGCTTGCTGTATCATTTTTTGCTGGGACCCCGGCCCCCATGTACAGTTTTGGTGAGTGATCAGGAGGAAAAAAATGTAGATCAACTGTCTGTTTTTACTGGAGAAAAAGTGTGTAGCACCACAAGTAAATGAACAGCGATGAAATGTGAATGTGAAAGTCCAATAAAGTGTTAAAGTGTAAAAAACGCTAAAGTAAAATATATATATATATATACAGTGGGGACGGAAAGTATTCAGACCCCCATACATTTTTCAGTCTTTGTTATATTGCAGCTATTTGCTGAAATCATTTAAGTTCATTTTTGTCCTCATTAATGTACACACAGCACCCCATATTGACAGAAAAACATAGAATTGTTGACATTTTTGCAGATTTCTTAAAAAGGAAAACCTGAAATATCACATGGTCTTAAGTATTCAGACCATTTGCTCAGTATTTAGTAGAAGCACCCTTTTAATCTAATACAGCCATGAGTCTTTTTGGGAAAGATGCAACAAGTTTTTCACATCTGGATTTGGGGATCCTCTGCCATTCCTCCTTGCAGATCCTCTCCAGTTCTGTCAGGTTGGATGGTAAACGTTGGTGGACAGCCATTTTTAGGTCTCTTCAGAGATGCTCAATTGGGTTTAAGTCAGGGCTCTGGCTGTGCCATTCAAGAACAGTCACGGAGTTGTTGTGAAACCACTCCCTTGTTATTTTAGCTGTGTGCTTAGGGTCATTGTCTTGTTGGAAGGTAAACCTTCGGCCCAGCCTGAGGTCCTGAGCACTCTGGAGAAGGTTTTCGTCCAGGATATCCCTGTACTTGGCCGCATTCATCTTTCCCTCGATTGCAACCAGTCGTCCTGTCCCTGCAACTGAAAAACACCCCCACAGCATGATGCTGCCACCACCATGCTTCACTGTTGGGACTGTATTGGACAGGAGATGAGCAGTGCCTGTTTTTCTCCACACATACCGCTTAGAATTAAGGCCAAAAAGTTATATCTTGGTCTCATCAGACCAGAGAATCTTATTTCTTACCATCTTGAAGTCCTTTAGGTGTTTTTTAGAAAACTCCATGCGTGCTTTCATGTGTTTTGCACTGAGGAGAGGCTTCTGTCAGGTCACTCTGCCATAAAGCCCTGACTGGTGGAGGGCTGCAGTGATGGTTGACTTTCTACAACATTCTCCCATATCCCGACTGCATCTCTGGAGCTCAGCCACAGGGATCTTTGGGTTCTTCTTTACCTCTCTCACCAAAGCTCTTCTCTCCCGATAGCTCAGTTTGGCCGGATGGCCAGCTCTAGGAAGGGTTCTGTTTGTCCCAAACGCCTTTCATTTAAAAATTATGGGGCCACTGTGCTCTTAGGAACCTTAAGTGCAGCAGAAATTTTTTTGTAACCTTGGCCAGATCTGTGTCTTACCACAATTCTGTCTCTGAGCTCTTCAGGAAGTTCCTTTGACCTCATGATTCTCATTTGCTCTGACATGCACTGTGAGCTGTAAGGTCTTATCCTTAGTCTTCACAAGGGAATTGGGGGGCGTCAGTAACCAAAACTGCAATGTTTATCCTCATGACACGTCACAGGAAGCACCCTCATGGCTAACAGAGGACAGAATCAGAAATAGACTTCAAAAGCTTAACATTAATAAGACACCAGGACCAGATGGCTTGCACCCGAGGGTCCTTAAGGAACTTAGTCAAGTAATTGCCAGACCATTGTTCCTAATTTTTTACGAACAGTCTACTGGAAAGGTACCAGTTGGTTGGAGAAAAGCCAATGTAGCACCAATATTTAAAAAAGTCCCAAGATACATTCCTGGGAATTACAGACCAGTTAGTCTAACATCAATTGAATGCAAGCTCTTGGTAATGTACAATGACAACGTTATCATTATCAGCAATCAGCATGGATTCAGGAAGAATCGTTCTTGCCAAACCAATCTAATAACCTTCTATGAGGAGGTGGGCTGCCACCTAGATAAAGGAAGGCCCGTAGACGTGGTGTATCTGGATTTTGTAAAATCATTTGATACAGTTCCCCATAAACATTTACTGTACAAAGTAAGGTCAGTTGGCATGGACCATAGGGTGAGTACATGGATTGAAAACTGGCTACAGGGGCGAGTTCAGCGGTTAGTGATAAATAGGGAATACTCTGAATGGTCCCGGGTGGAAAGTGGGGTCCCCCAGGGTTCTGTCCTGGGACGAATCCTATTTAATTTATTCATAAACGACCTGGAGGATGGGATAAACAGTTTGATCTCTGTATTTGCAGACGATACTAAGCTAAGCAGGGCAATAACTTCTCCGCAGGATGTGGAAACCTTGCAAGAAGATCTGAACAAATTAATGGGGGGGGGGCAACTACATGGCAAATGAGGTTTAATGTGGAAAAATGTAATTTTTGCCATTTGGGTGGCAAAAATAGGAATGCATTCTGCTCAATGGGGGGGGGGGGCTCTGGGGGAATCTAGGATGGAAAAGGACCTGAGGGTCCTAGAAGATGACATGCTCAATGGCATGCAATGCCAAGCTGCTGCAAGCAAAGCAAACAGAATATTGGCATGCATTAAAAAGGGGAATAACTCCAGAGATAAAACATTAATTCTCCCACTCTACAAGACTCTGGTCGGGCCGCACCTGGAGTATGCTGTCCAGTTCTTGGTACCAGTCCTCAGTAAGGATGTACTGGAACTGGAGAGAGTCCAGAGAAGGGCAACAAAACTAATAAATGGACTGGAGGACCTTAGTTATGAGGAAAGATTACGAGCACTGAACTTATTCTCTCTGGAGAGTAGACACTTGAGAAGGGATATGATTTAAATGCACAAATACCGTACTGGTGACCCCACAATAGGGATAAAACTTTTCTGCATAAGGGAATTTAATAAGACACGTGGCCATTCACTGAAATTAGAAAAAAAGCAGTTCAACTTTAAATTGTGTAGAGGGTTCTTTACTGTAAGTGTGGTAAGGATGTGGAATTTATTTCCACAGCAGGGAGCATCGATAATTTCAAAAAAACTATTAGATAAGCACCTGAATGACCACAACATACAGGGATATACAATGAAGTACTAACATAAAATCACACACATAGGTTGGACTTGATGGACTTGTGTCTTTTTTCAACCTCGCCTACTATGCAACTATGTAACTATGTAATATAAACTTATTGGTGAAAACACAATAGTTCAGTGCAAAGATGTGCACAAAAAATTGGTGGTGACTTGAAAAGTGAAGAGATAATCCAGTACAGTGATCCAGAATTATCCACCGCACCCCTATGAAATGGACAATCCCTGGAAAAGCTGGCGGCCGGTACAGCAGCAAACACGCACTCAGTGTAGATCCGCCATCTGTTGTGGGGAAGGCTGTTCGGCAACTCGCACCATCCAGATGTAGTTGTAGTAAATAAAGCTCACCGGAAGCCAGAAGAAGTCTCCATAGTGTAGTATTTATTGGATTTGTATGTTAAAAGCCAAAATAAAAAGAATCATAAAACCACATGACAATGGGTGCCACTGCAGACCCGGTATCAGACAGTGGTCTGACATCAGCACTAGTGTCTCCCCTCTGACGCATTTCATCCAATAGGATGCTATCAAGGGGTCCAGATGTCTGTTTTTACTTCCTTCCAGACCTAAAGACACTTTGTTGTCAACCAACAACAGAAAATTAGGAGCTGCTGAGTGCATTTCTATCAGAGCAACAGGTATACATGAAGGGTCTTTAAAGGGATAAAATATATGAAATGTACATGTATGCAGAGATGAACAGTATTTGTTATTTTTTTTTATTTGCCCGGACATGCTCTTTAAGAAAATGCTGCCCAAAACTTTGTTTGTGCTTGGGGGCATAGCTCGGCAGCCTAGGAGTTGATGAGATGTGCAGTAAAATTGATTTAATTACATTTTTTACACCTATCCATTTTTGTGCCTTTGTGTGGAAGAGCTTACTATATTAAAATACTTTAGATGAAGGTTGTTGTGTTTCCTGCACCTACAGATAGATATGCAGGTGGAGGGATACATTTAGGCCCAGTGGTTTCATATGTCTCATGGGCTGCCAGTTAAAGGTAGTATAGTATTACAAATAGATAACACATTTTTGTGAAGGGATCAAAGGTCATGTGGATGGCAAAATAAAAGTGGGTTACGGGAACATATTGTTAAATCCAGGCTTGGTCTGCAAGAGTGATCCTTCATTTTTAAAGTTTCTCTTTAACCATTAAAGGGCTCAATTTTTCAATTTCTAAATCAAATCTTTGCAAGAATATGGTTAATCAAATCAGTGGATAATTTACTTACTCACTCCACAAGGTTCACATTAATGACACTTCATCTACTGTCTACATGTGCTCCAAGTGTAGTCATGAAGTGTGTTATGACCTTGTGAAGATGGGAAATGCAATATAAATGCAAATGTTTGTCTTCTATGATGTTCATTGATTAGAAGTGACATGGAAGGAAGGGGAACATAATTGTTGAGTGAGTAACCCTTTAATTACATTTATAGCAATCAAGAAGTTATTCACTTATGAAGGTGGGTTAAGACAGTAGAAGAGGGCATGTCAGATAAGTTATAATTATATAAGTTATAACATATGTGCGCATATGGCCATAGTGTTTAATGGCCACCAGAGAAACATAAAAAACTTGCCTTCATAGTCTGAAGGGAAACCTTTATCAAGACCAATACAAAGGATGCCATTGCTGATCAGCTTTGCAAAAAAGTTTAAAGGCTTGCAAATCCACCTTCCAAAAGTACAAACTAACTGCTGCATTGTCAGGTGGAGTCATCAATATCCACTAAATTACCTCATCTTGTGCCCATAAAGTTAAGCACATGGGCAGCAGCTTTGCATAGGTACAGTATATTGTGGCATTTAAAGCAGGATTCCGGCCAGCTAAAATTTTTTTTTAAAGTCAGCAGCTACAAACACTGTAGCTGCTGACTTTAAATAAGTAGACTTACCTGTCCTGGGTGCCCGCGATGTCGGCCGCCCGAGGCCAAACCGTCTCTCGGCTCTCGGGTCCCGGCACCGCCATCCTAGGTAAGGGAAACAAGCAGTGGAGCCTTGCGGCTTCACTACCAATTTAATACTGTGCACGCGCGAGCGGCGCAGCAATCTGTGAATGGCCCCGTGGTGTTCTGGGAACACACACAGTTCCCAGAAGACAACGGGGCCGCGCACCGAGGAGAAGAACACGCCACGGAATAGGAAGAGGCAGATTAGGAAGACTGCCTAGCAACAAGGGTTTAGGTAAGTATAATTTTTTTTTTTTTTTCAAAATTTTTTTTTTGTTTTTTTTTAGGAATTTTGGTGGCATTTTTTTCCCAGGGTGGCCCTCCGCTTTAAAGGCTAAGTTCACCTTTTTATCTAAATTCCAGCTCCCCTATGTACCAACATAACATTATTATACCTCTGTTGCAGAAAAATAAAAGCTTTCCTTGATTTTTAAAACAGGCCTTACCTTAGGCCCTGGTGTGTTCCATAGAAAAGATGACTTCCTGATATGTAGATTTAAGACATAAAAACAAGTAAGACACAGGAAGAAGTTCACCAGTTGACTTTATTAGTACACACACTCTGCACCCATCAACTATGTTTGCACAGCATCCTCAGCATCCCACCAGGTGTGCATTTGCATGGCTTCTCAATGAAGGCTACCACAGCTGCTATGTATGCACAGCAAACCCAGCATTTCTCCAGACAGGCCAAGGCCACATGCTAAACTCTCTGGGGCCACATTGCCACCCACAGGCTGGACACTCCTGATGTAGTGCAAGGGCCTACCTGATTGGATACAGAGTGAATAGAGAGATAAAAGCTACCGTATTTATCGGCGTATAACACGCACCCCAATTTAGGAGGGAATTTTAAGGAAAAAAAACTTTTAGGAGGGAAGTTGAAGGAAAAAAAACTTACATTTAAATGCCCATCATTGCAGCCTTCTCAGTGCAGCCTTGCCCCAGTGCAGCCATGTCAGTGCAGCCTTGTCAGTGCAGCCATGTCAGTGCAGCCATGTCAGTGCAGCCTTGTCAGTGCAGCCTTCCCCAGTGCAGCCTTGTCAGTGCAGCCTTCCTCGTGCAGCCTTGTCAGTGCAGCCTTCCTCGTGCAGCCTTGTCAGTGCAGCCTTCCCCAGTGCAGCCTTTCCCCAGTGCAGCCTTTCCCCAGTGCAGCCTTCCCCAGTGCAGCTTTCCCCAGTGCAGCCTTCCCCAGTGCAGCTTTTCCCCAGTGCAGCCTTTCCCCAGTGCAGCCTTGGATCCTGTGATCCCAAGCCCCGGCCATCCTGGGCTTCAAAATCGCCGACAGCGATTTGAAAATGGCGCCGCCGGCGCCGAAATACACAGAGCCGGTCCTCGGCTCTTCTCGGCGGCTCTCGTTCACTTTCGGTTTCACTCATAGTCCCGCCCGGGATGGGCGTGACTGTGAGCGGAGCTATCCGAACCTAGCCGAGTACACTCGGCTAGGTTCGGGCGGCACTCGAGTGAAGCCGAAAGTGGCCGAAAAGAGCCGAGGACCTGCTCTGTGTATTTCGGCGCCGGCGGCGCCATTTTCAAATCGCGGTCCGCGATTTTGAAGATCTGGCAGCTCCAGATCGCAGGGGATCGGCGTATAACACGCACCCGCGATTTTCCCCTGATTTCAAGGGGAAAAAAGTGCATGTTATACGCCGATAAATACGGTAATTTCATAAATAAACCGCGCTGCTCTAAACCTTCATAAACAAAATATAAAGCATGACCATAACAGACATTCTATAGCAATACAAAATAACATTAACACTAAGTAATGTTATAAACAGTGTATAAATCCAAGTAAAAAGTGCCAGATAAAAAAGTAATTGTACAGGTGTAAACAAAACAGGTGCTCCACTTCACAGTGCCTCCAGAGGGTCCCGGAGGAGAGAGGAGCAGGGGATCAGCGCAGGGACAGCATGACTTGTGTGGACTGCACAGTCACGCTGTTTACGCTGGTCGCTTTCCCCTTTAAGAATAAGGGAGGGGCTGGAGCAGAGGAGGATGCAGAAGTAAATGTAGAGCGAAGGAGGGGGAAGTGACGTCAGTGGAGAGCGACGGGGAAGAAGATTAGACACGCTCCCACACTGCTCCACTGAAATCATCTATTATGTCAGCTTTAACAGCGGCGGCAATGCTCGATCAGCTCCGAGCAGTGGCCGCAACACAAGGGGCAGACTGGCTGCAGGCTCAGGTCGCAGCCATCATGCAAGAGGACAGAGCGACACCGAGCGGGGGGGGGCAGGAGGCTCCACGTGGGCGCCGTTCCAGGCCGCCACAGCGCTTCAGCCCTGACTCTGCTCCTGGGAGTCAGAGGCCCAGAGCAGCCCAAAGATAGATCGAATCAGCCATCCCCCAGTGCACAGCAAGCTCGGGGAGCCAGCAGAGGTGATGGACAGCGTTCGCAGCGCAGAGGACGAAGTGCAGGGATGGGGGAGACCAGCGCAACCCTCGGTTCCCCCCCCTCAGCGCGTCGCAGGCGGCAAGAACAACCGGATGGAGAGTCGCAGGGGTCAGCAAGCGGTCAGTCGGACCGGCGATCATCGTCAGTTGATCGGGGGGCTGGTCAGGTGGTCCAGGCGGCCAGCAGCCCTACGTCAGCCAGAGGTAGAACCGTGAGAAGCACAGTGTCGGTGGTGAACAGAGGCGGAAGGAGACCAGCCGAGGCCCAGCACGGTCAGAGGAACAGAAGTCCGTCTACAAGGCCAGGACACGGGTCCGGTGTTGCGGCGCAGCGTGCAGGGAGAGAGCAACAGCGGAGACCCCCGGCAGCCAGAGCGGGAACCTCTGGATTGCAGGCATCGGTCGTTCGCCAGGAGGAAGTCAGCGACAGGTCGGAAGGTGAACTGTCCGGGTCAGAGAGGGACGAGGACCAGGGACAAGCGGCAGCGGTGGATTCCGGAAGGGCGGCTGTTGGGCCCAGTCCTGGGCAGCCCGGTGAGTGCAGCTCTAATGTTACTATTTCTTCTTTATTAGAACAATTGTTAGAACAGGGTAGGAAAGGGGCTCCCTCCGGGGGGGATGGTTCCGGGGGGGCGAGTGGGGTTAGGTCACCGGAAACACATCCTAGGGAGGCAAGCGAGAGGGCGAGTAGTAAGGGCTTGCAGGATTCATTGGCTGGTTTGCGGGACTTGGTACAGCGTTTTGATCCACCCACGGGGGACAGATCGTCACCGGCGCGGGCCACAACCCCAGAAAAGGAGATGGCTGTGGTAAGTACGCCGGTGCCGGCGGTCATAGTTGGTGGAAGTGCGGAGACAGCGGGTGCAGGCGCAGGGTCGGCGGCCGTTGAGCCGCCTGGGACGTCAAGTGGCGATTCCGTCACGAACAGCCAGGGTAAAACTGGGGATAAGAAGGCCGAGTCAGTCATATTGAATCTGCTTTTAGGCTTTTGCCGGTTCATCCGGATAGTTTCCATTTGCTTGGGTGCACATGGAATGGGGCGTTCTACGTGGATCGCTGCCTTCCAATGGGATGTTCTATCTCATGCGCCTTTTACGAGAAATTTAATTCATTTCTCGAATGGGTGGTCAGGGACGTGTCGGGGATCCAATCGGTAATCCATTACCTTGACGATTTCCTTTGTGTTGGCCCAGCGGGTTCCAACGTTTGTGCGGTCCTATTAGGGACTTTACAGCACATAGCGGACCGTTTCGGGGTCCCGTTAGCACCGGAAAAGACGGAGGGCCCTACGTCCACCATTGTTTTTCTGGGTATTGAGATAGATTCCATGGGGATGGAGTGTCGATTACCGGTGGACAAGCTTGAAAATCTCAAGGCGGAAGTATGTGGGACCATTGGCAAGCGCAAGGTGCAATTGCGGCAGCTACAATCATTATTGGACAAGCTGAATTTTGCTTGCCGAATAATGCCAATGGGCAGGGTGTTCTGCCGACGGTTGTCGGCAGCGACCGCAGGGGTCACCTCCCCCACTCACTTTGTGACGCTCAACAGGGAGCACAGAGAGGACTTAGGGGTATGGCACGAGTTCTTAGACTCCTTTAACGGGCGGGCCTTGTGGATGTCAGGTCCCATCAGTAATTGGGATCTCGAACTATTTACTGATGCGGCAGGTTCTACGGGCTATGGGGCAATTTTCCAAAGAACTTGGAGCGCAGCCCGCTGGCCCCCAACTTGGGTGGCGGCAGGGTTCTTGAAGAACCTGGTCCTGCTGGAATTGTTTCCAATTGTGGTGGCAATGGAAATATGGGGAGAGTCTTTTCGGAATTTGAAGGTGCGGCTGAACTGTGACAACCTAGGCGTGGTTCAGGTGATTAATCGTTTGTCGGCCAAGTCTTTGCCAGTGGTCAGGTTGCTGAGGCATTTAGTGTTGCGCTGTTTGAAACTGAATGTTTTCATCTACGCTGTACACTTACCTGGAGTGGACAACACCTTAGCTGATGCACTGTCTCGTTTTCAGTGGGACAGGTTTCGGGAACTGGCACCAGACGCGGAGCAGCAGGGGGTTACCTGCCCGGACTGGATATGGACCGTTGCCTTGGGAGCGCGGCCAGGTGGATCCAAAACTCCGTGAGTAAGGTCACTTGAGACGCTTACTCTAAGGTATGGCAAGAATGGTTGGCATGCTTAAATAGGTTAAACATCGACCCTGTGAGCCGGGAGATACCTCAGGCGATGCTATACTTTCTTAATTTAGGCTTCGAGCGGGGCATCTCAGCAGCCGCCATCGATAAAAAAATGGCGGGTTTGGCCTTTCTTTTTAAGTTGCAGGGGCTGCGAGACCATACAAAAGACTTTTGGGTTAGGCAGGCTTTGAAAGGTTACAGAAAAGGTCATAAGAGCAGTGATGGGCGACGACCTGTGTCGTTTGAAATGTTGCACGGGCTATTTAGCCAGATAGAAGGCATTTGCAATTCTAGTTTTGAAAGCGCACTATTTTGCGCGGCTTTTGCTTTAGCATTCTTTGGGGCGCTACGGGTGAGCGAACTGGTTAGCCCGTCCAAACGTGCAAATGGGGGACTGCAATGGGATGATTTGGTGTGTACACAAGAATCAGTTAGGATTTACATTAAACGGTCAAAAACAGATCAGGCGGGGAAGGGAGTACAACTGGAGGTGTTCCGGATTGCGGGATCACAGATATGTCCGGTAGCAGCGGTGACAACGTTTAGAGATTTGCGCCCGCGTTGCCCGGGCTCATTTCTGATACATGCGGATGGGTCATCTTTGTCAAAATTCCAGTTTGTTGCCGTGTTCAAAAGGTGTTTATCGGCAGCCGGTTATGACCCCATTAGATACTCATCCCATTCCTTTCGTATTGGGGCTGCTACTGAAGCGGCCAGGGCGGGCCTGGGTTCTGAGGCAGTGAAGCGTATTGGCAGGTGGGACTCAGATAGGTTTAAGCTTTACATCCGCCCACATTTATTGCAGGCTTGTTGAATAAAGGGGGGGTTTCTTCTTGCATTTTGGGGGGTCAGGGTTAAAGTTTTGGTGATTTATTGTTGTGTTCTGTTAACCTTACTTTACAGGTGACTCGGTGGCTCTGGTTTGGATATTGGGCCACTCATTCGTGTTCTGGGGTGCCAAGCAGGCCGACGTTCGGCCGAATGGTGGGCAGCTGGGTATCCCAAGGCAGGAAGCACGGGTAAGGTGGATTGGGTTGTCAGGGATGATGTGGAACAGGGTAAGGTCGGAGGTTCACAAGTTTGCTTGGTGGGACAGAGCTCCGGATGTCTTAGTTTTGCATGTGGGGGGCAATGACATGGGGGTCAGGTCTATGAGGGACCTCATCCGGGATATAAAATGTGATGTTTTACGTTTACAGGCGGCATTCCCTGGGATGGTGATAGTATGGTCGGACATGGTGGGTAGGAGGTCATGGCGCTGGGCTTTGTCCGATAAAAAGGTTGACAGGGCCCGTGTAAAGGTAAACAAGGAGGTCAGCAAGTTTGTTATGAGGAATGGGGGAGTGACCATACGGCATAGGGAGTTGGAGGTGGATACCTGGAGGTACCTTAGAAGTGATGGGGTGCATCTTAATGAGGTGGGCGCTGATCTTTGGGCGCTTGGTTTGCAGGAGGGGGTACAGTGAGCTTTGAGGGTGTGGAGGTGCTCGCAAGGGTAAGGTTTTACCCCTTGTGAGCGGTGGCAGTGGTTTGGGTCTGTGAGGAGGAGGAGATTGATGGTATGGAGAGTTTACACGGTTTGTACCCATATATAATATGGGCTGTTTTTATGTACCTTTCGGTTATGAGGGGTTAACCAGGAAGGGAAAAAGTTTGGTCACTGAGAAGGTTGGGTACTGTCTCACAGTCTGGGGTTAGCGACTGGAGGCCTTAAAAAGTTTAAGAGTTCCTATGCAGTGACCTGTGGGTGTATTCCCCTCCTAGACTCCAATAATTTCTGAGAAGTTATTATTAAAAGTTATTTAAAAGTTATTTATAAAAATGTTATTTATTGGTTTTATATTTTATTAATAAAAGGCCGGCAAGGCCATTTACTCCACCACCTTGTCGCGTCATTTGTGGGAGGTATTAGAGGTTAATGGTTTTAAGGGGTAGCTTCTAGGACTGAAGTTTAGTCCTTCACAGGTCAAGAGGGTCCCGGAGCAGAGAGGAGCAGGGGATCAGCGCAGGGACAGCATGACTTGTGTGGACTGCACAGTCACGCTGTTTACGCTGGTCGCTTTCCCCTTTAAGAATAAGGGAGGGGCTGGAGCAGAGGAGGATGCAGAAGGAAATGTAGAGCGAAGGAGGGGGAAGTGACGTCAGTGGAGAGCGACGGGGAGGAAGATTCCCACCCACCCTCCCTGAGGTTATGGTAATAGGGGACGTTGGTGTTAGAGGGGCAGTGGTTTGGGTCTGTGAGGAGGAGGAGATTGATGGTATGGAGAGTTTACACGGTTTGTACCCATATATAATATGGGCTGTTTTTATGTACCTTCCGGTTACGAGGGGTTAACCAGGAAGGGAAAAAGTTTGGTCACTGAGAAGGTTGGGTACTGTCTCACAGTCTGGGGTTAGCGACTGGAGGCCTTAAAAAGTTTAAGAGTTCCTATGCAGTGACCTGTGGGTGTATTCCCCTCCTAGACTCCAATAATTTCTGAGAAGTTATTATTAAAAGTTATTTAAAAGTTATTTATAAAAATGTTATTTATTGGTTTTATATTTTATTAATAAAAGGCCGGCAAGGCCATTTACTCCACCACCTTGTCGCGTCATTTGTGGGAGGTATTAGAGGTTAATGGTTTTAAGGGGTAGCTTCTAGGACTGAAGTTTAGTCCTTCACAGGTCAAGTGTTCCCATACAGACAGACACTGACCACAAGTTGTTAACCTATTATTGCTAGTCAGGTCAGTAGTGCTTGTATTTGGGGATAAACCCCGAAGTCTCCAATGGCTTGTTCCTATAGGTCCTTCTCAGAGGGTTTACCATCATGCATGCAAATAAAATACCAGGGAGGATCTCATAGGGTAAAAACATTTGATTTTGTTAAAACACACAGACATATTGTAAAAAATTCACACTCATATTTGTAGGTGCCTATAAGAACTTGCACTGGGTATGTATGGCTTGCATAGGGAGGGGAAAAAAAGGCTGTGTATGTATAGGAAACCAGCATGTGCTTCAACAGAAGTATATGACGTCACCAGAAATGGTGTCAGCGTGTAGACTCACAACTAGTTTCTTTTGAATGGATAGATAGGTGTGTCCGCTTATTCCATAGTTTTGGTAAATCTAATAAAAATTGTACACAGATTGTACAATCAGATTGTATAGTGTGCAAACATAGCTGATGGGTGCAGGGTGTATGTGCTAATGAGGTTATCTAGTGAACTGCTTACTGTGTCTTACTGGTTTTTATATCCTAAATCTGCATACCAGCAAGTCAATAACTTTTCTATGGAACACACCAGGGCCTAAGGTAAATCCTTGTTATAATTTTTTTTTTTTCTGCAACAGAGATACATTAATGGTATATTGGTACATAGGGGAGCTAGGATTTAGAGGAAAAAACCTTTAAATAATGTTTAATTGGTATTAAGAAGCTTAACCACTTAAGGACCGCCTCACGCCGATGTACGTCGGCAAGGTGGTACGGGCAGGCAGAATCACGTACATGAACGTGATCTGCCTCCCGCGGGTGCCCGCGGTGCCCGAGGCGGTCCGCTTTTGTCCAGCGGCGATCGGAGGTGAGGGGGAGACCATTCATTCGTGGCCCCCCCTCGCGATCGCCGCCGGCCAATCAGATCATTACTCTGCTGCTGTATGCTAAACAGCAGCAAAGGAAATGATGTCATCTCTCCTCAGCTCGGTATTTTCCGTTCCGGCGCTGAGGAGAGAAGACTTCACTGTGAGTGCACCAACACACACACACAGTAGAACATGCCAGGCACACAAAACACCCCCTTTACCCCCCGATCACCCCCCCCCCCCCCCCCCTGTCACACTGACACCAAGCAGTTTTTTTTTTTTTTCTGATTACTGCATGGTGTCAGTTTGTGACAGTTAGTGTGGTAGGACAATTACTGTTAGCCCCCTTTAGGTCTAGGGTACCCCCCTAACCCCCCCCTAGTAAAGTTTTAACCCCTTGATCACCCCCCGTCGCCAGTGTCACTAAGCGATCATTTTTCTGATCGCTGTATTAGTGTCACTGGTTACGCTAGTTAGGGAGGTAAATATTTAGGTTCGCTGTCAGCGTTTTATAGCGACAGGGACCCCCATATACTACCTAATAAAGGTTTTAACCCCTTGATTGCCCCCTAGTTAACCCTTTCACCAGTGATCACCGTATAACTGTTACGGGTGATGCTGGTTAGTTCGTTTATTTTTTATAGTGTCAGGGCACCCGCCGTTTATTACCTAATAAAGGTTTAGCCCCCTGATCGCCCGGCGGTGATATGTGTCGCCCCAGGCAGCGTCAGATTAGCGCCATTACCGCTAACACCCACGCACGCAGCATACGCCTCCCTTAGTGGTATAGTATCTGTACGGATCAAAATCTGATCCGATCAGATCTATAATAGCGTCCCCAGCAGTTTAGGGTTCCCAAAAACGCAGTGTTAGCGGGATCAGCCCAGATACCTGCTAGCACCTGCGTTTTGCCCCTCCGCCCGGCCCAGCCCACCCAAGTGCAGTATCGATCGATCACTGTCACTTACAAAACACTAAACACATAACTGCAGCGTTCGCAGAGTCAGGCCTGATCCCTGCGATCGCTAACAGTTTTTTTGGTAGCGTTTTTGTGAACTGGCAAACACTAGCCCCAAGCAGCGTCAGGTTAGCGCCAGTACCGCTAACACCCACGCACGCAGCATACGCCTCCCTTAGTGGTATAGTATCTGTACGGATCAATATCTGATCCGATCAGATCTATACTAGCGTCCCCAGCAGTTTAGGGTTCCCAAAAACGCAGTGTTAGCGGGATCAGCCCAGATACCTGCTAGCACCTGCCTTTTGCCCCTCCGCCCGGCCCAGCCCAGCCCACCCAAGTGCAGTATCGATCGATCACTGTCACTAACAAAACACTAAACGCATAACTGCAGCGTTCGCAGAGTCAGGCCTGATCCCTGCGATCGCTAACAGTTTTTTTGGTAGCGTTTTGGTGAACTGGCAAGCACCAGCGGCCTAGTTCCCCCCCGGTCGTAGTCAAACCAGCACTGCAGTCACACTTGGTGATGTGGTGAGTCCCATAAGTGCAGTTGAAGCTGGTGAGGTGGCAAGCACAAGTAGTGTCCCGCTGCCACCAAGAAGAAGACAAACAGGCCTGTCGTGCCCATAATGCCCTTCCTGCTGCATTCGCCAATCCTGATAATTGGGAACCCACCACTTCTGCAGCGCCCGTACTTCCCCCATTCACATCCCCAACCAAATGCAGTCGGCTGCATGAGAGGCATTTTCTTTATGTCCTCCCAAGTACCCCTACCCAATGAACCCCCCCAAAAAAGATGTTGTATCTGCAGCAAGCGCGGATATAGGCGCGACACCCGCTATTATTGTCCCTCCTGTCCTGACAATCCTGGTCTTTGCATTGGTGAATGTTTTGAACGCTACCATTCACTAGTTGAGTATTAGCGTAGGGTACAGCATTGCACAGACTAGGCACACTTTCACAGGGTCTCCCAAGATGCCATCGCATTTTGAGAGACCCGAACCTGGACCTGGTTACAGTTATAAAAGTTAGTTACAAAAAAAGTGTAAAATAAATAAATAAATAAATAAATAAATATATAAAATAAAAAAAAATAGTTGTCGTTTTATTGTTCTCTCTCTCTCTATTCTCTCTCTATTGTTCTGCTCTTTTTTACTGTATTCTGTTGTGCAATGTTTTATTGTTATTATGTTTTATCATGTTTGCTTTTCAGGTATGCAATTTTTTATACTTTACCGTTTACTGTGTTTTATTGTTAACCATTTTTTGTCTTTAGGTACGCCATTCACGACTTTGAGTGGTTATACCAGAAAGATGCCTGCAGGTTTAGGTATCATCTTGGTATCATTCTTTTCAGCCAGCGGTCGGCTTTCATGTAAAAGCAATCCTAGCGGCTAATTAGACGTGGGAGGGAATGCCCCCCACCCACCGTCTTCCATGTTTTTCTCTGGCTCTCCTGTCTCAACAGGGAACCTGAGAATGCAGCCGGTGATTCAGCCAGCTGACCATAGAGCTGATCAGAGACCAGAGTGGCTCCAAACATCTCTATGGCCTAAGAAACCGGAAGCTACGAGCATTTCATGACTTAGATTTCGCCGGATGTAAACAGCGCCATTGGGAAATAGGGAAAGCATTTTATCACACCGATCTTGGTGTGGTCAGATGCTTTGAGGGCAGAGGAGAGATCTAGGGTCTAATAGACCCCAATTTTTTCAAAAAAGAGTACCTTTCACTACCTATTGCTATCATAGGGGATATTTACATTCCCTGAGATAACAATAAAAAAAAAAAAAAAAAATGAAAGGAACAGTTTAAAAATAAGATAAAAAAGCAAAAAAAAATAAAGAAAAAAAAAAAAGCACCCCTGTCCCCCCCTACTCTCGCGCAAAGGCGAACATAAGCGTCGGTCTGGCGTCAAATGTAAACAGCAATTGCACCATGCATGTGAGGTGTCACCACGAACGTCAGATCGAGGGCAGTAATTTTAGCAGTAGACCTCCTCTGTAAATCTAAAGTGGTAACCTGTAAAGGCTTTTAAAGGCTTTTAAAAATGTATTTAGTTTGTCACCACTGCACGTTTGTGCGCAATTTTAAAGCATGTCATGTTTGGTATCCATGTACTCGGCCTAAGATCATCTTTTTTATTTCATCAAACATTTGGGCAATATAATGTGTTTTAGTGCATTAAAATTTAAAAAAGTGTGTTTTTTCCCCAGAAAATGCATTTGAAAAATCGCTGCGCAAATACTGTGTGAAAAAAGAAATGAAACACCCATCATTTTAATCTGTAGGGCATTTGCTTTAAAAAAATATATAATGTTTGGGGGTTCAAAGTAATTTTCTTGCAAAAAAAAAAACTTTTTCATGTAAACAAAAAGTGTCAGAAAGGGCTGTGGTTAGAAGAGTGGGTGATGTGTGACATAAGCTTCTAAATGTTGTGTATAAAATGCCAGGACAGTTCAAAACCCCCCCAAATGACCCCATTTTGGAAAGTAGACACCCCAAGCTATTTGCTGAGAGTCATGTTGAGTCCATGGAATATTTTATATTGTGACACAAGTTGCCGCAAAGAGACAAATTTTTTTTTTTTTTTTGCACAAAGTTGTCACTAAATGATATATTGCTCAAACATGCCATGGGAATATGTGAAATTACACCCCAAAATACATTCTGTTGCTTCTCCTGAGTACGGGGATACCGCATGTGTGAGACTTTTTGGGAGCCTAGCCGCATACGGGACCCCGAAAACCAAGCACCGCCTTCAGGCTTTCTAAGGGCGTAAATTTTTGATTTCACTCTTCACTGCCTATCACAGTTTCAGAGGCCATGGAATGCCCAGGTGGCACAAAACCCCCCCAAATGACCCCATTTTGGAAATTAACACCCCAAGCTATTTGCTGAGAGGTATAGTGAGTATTTTGCAGACCTCACTTTTTGTCACAAAGTTTTGAAAATTGAAAAAAGAAAAAAAAATGTTTTTTTCTTGTCTTTCTTCATTTTCAAAAACAAATGAGAGCTGCAAAATACTCACCATGCCTCCCAGCAAATAGCTTGGGGTGTCTACTTTCCAAAATGGGGTCATTTGGGGGGGTTTGTGCCACCTGGGCATTCCATGGCCTTCGAAACTGTGATAGGCAGTGAGGAGTGAAATCAAAAATTTACATCCTTAGAAATCCTGAAGGCGGTGATTGGTTTTCGGGGCCCCGTACGCAGCTAGGCTCCCAAAAAGTCCCACACATGTGGTATCCCCATACTCAGGAGAAGCAGCTAAATGTATTTTGGGGTGCAATTCCATATATGCCCATGGCCTGTGTGAGCAATATATCATTTAGTGACAACTTTGTGCAAAAAAAAAAAAAAAATTGTCACTTTCCCGCAACTTGTGTCAAAATATAAAATATTCCATGGACTCAACATGCCTCTCTGCAAATAGCTTGGGGTGTCTACTTTCCAAAATGGGGTCATTTGGGGGGGTTTTGTGCCATCTGGGCATTTTATGGCCTTCAAAACTGTGATAGGTAGTGAGGAGTGAAATCAAAAATTTACGCCCTTAGAAATCCTGAAGGCGGTGATTGGTTTTTGGGGCCCCGTACGCGGCTAGGCTCCCAAAAAGTCCCACACATGTGGTATCCCTGTACTCAGGAGAAGCAGCTGAATGTATTTTGGGGTGCAATTCCACATATGCCCATGGCCCGTGTGAGCAATATATCATTTAGTGACAACCTTTTGTAATTTTTTTTTTTTTTGTCATTATTCAATCACTTGGGACAAAAATAAATAATATTCAATGGGCTCAACATGCCTCTCAGCAATTTCCTTGGGGTGTCTACTTTCCAAAATGGGGTCATTTGGGGGGGTTTTGTACTGCCCTGCCATTTTAGCACCTCAAGAAATGACATAGGCAGTCATAAACTAAAAGCTGTGTAAATTCCAGAAAATGTACCCTAGCTTGTAGACACTATAACTTTTGCGCAAACCAATAAATATACGCTTATTGACATTTTTTTTACCAAAGACATGTGGCCAAATACATTTTGGCCTAAATGTATGACTAAAATTGAGTTTATTGGATTTTTTTTATAACAAAAAGTAAAAAATATAATTTTTTTCAAAATTTTCGGTCTTTTTCCGTTTATAGCGCAAAAAATAAAAATCGCAGAGGTGATCAAATACCATCAAAAGAAAGTTCTATTTGTGGGAAGAAAAGGACGCAAATTTTGTTTGGGTACAGCATTGCATGACCGCGCAATTAGCAGTTAAAGCGACACAGTGCCAAATTGGAAAAAGTCCTCTGGTCTTTAGGCAGCCAAAAGGTCCGGGGCTAAAGTGGTTAAAGTGGAACTATGAGCAAAATAAAAAAAATACATACATGATGTGGTCTGTCATTAGCATTAACACATCAATTTTTTTTACTGTGGAGGGAAGATGATTGAGGCACACAGAGGAGGAGATCCTGTAACAGGAGGGGAGCATCAAGTGACAGGTGGAGTGGATACATAAGGTGAGCAGAGGATCTGTAAAGAGGTCACTCATATTAAGTGATCCTTCATTTTTGTGAATGAGCGCAGGAGCAATTAGTGCTGATCACTCAGGCGCTCATTCATAAATGACAGGTAGCAAACATGAATATCATATTTACCATCTTCTCAGTTTGTCAATAAATAGTAAGCGCTCTGTATCTCTGTAACTCAAAAGTAAAGATCAGGGGTGCATTCAGACCCCCGTTTCTTCCCAATCCCACTAGTAAACAAAATAATCATAAAAAATAAATAAATAAATAAATAAATATCCCCCCTGCACAAATTACACACACATAACCTATATGTGCACTACACGCATTGTGCCAATGCACATTATATGTATTGGCTCTTAGTGTGCAACAACACGCTAAGGGTCCATTCACACCAGTGGGCACACATTATTAATCCAAGACAGTTTCATCTTTTAGATTTGGTAGGACTTTTGCAAGTTATGTTGCATTTGTGTGCACTATAGTTTTAGTGTATTTTTATGGAAAACATAGTTTTAATAAACTTTAGCGCAACCATCGCAGGATATAGAAAATCAGCAGCGCCATCCTTTATTTTACTGGTCTCGTGCTTTCAGAAATTGTATTTTCTGGAAGCCCTCAGAGAGGAAAATTTGACCATACAGACCCAATTGGAGGACTATGAGAATAGGGCCCGCAGGTCCAACCTTTATATCCGGGGCATCCCTGAAACAGTACTCGATCTACAATCCACTATCACAGCCCTATTCCAGGAGCTCTCCCCATCCATTCCTATCGAACACCTAGAAATGGACCGAATCCACAGAGTGCTCACCCCTCGCAAACCTGAGGGTCCGCTACGCGACATAGTTGCTAAGCTCCACTTCTATCGTACAAAGGAACAACTCCTCAACGCGGCACGCCAAAGGGACTCCCTTAAGTTCCAAGGCCACAAAACCAACTCTTCGCTGAACTCTCCCAAACAACCATCTCTAAACGTCGATCGTTTAAGGCGCAACTTCAACAAATGAGGCTCCTCCAAACGAGGCAGGTTCGCCTCTCCTACGATGGCTCCATCTGACTCCATGGACTGAAGATGACCTCCATCACCACTGAGTATCCCAATTTACAACCTAAAGGGTACCTTCTATTCACACTGACTTGGCCCATTGACACCCCTCCTCCTTTTTTCTGACAATGTCCTCCCTCTGTGATGGTGGACCCTATGCTATTCCTACTGCCCCTCGCTAATGCGTCTGGGTGCAGTACGAGGTCACTACGAGAAGGGAAGGATGTCCAATGTAGTCACTTACTGTTTTGCTGCATTTTAGCTATCTCCCACATGTCTTCCATTGTACTTTCATCTACCTGCAGGTTGTATGGTCTCCCGAAGAGTGTTAATCTCTTCTTCTACTGTATACAAACTCTCCACACACCTTTTCTGGGAAGGAGTCACATTTGACATATATATACCTTAATACCTAATAGAATCTAAATCTTTGCTACCATATTCTCTCTGAGAACCCATGCACAGGCAACATCCCAAGGACGTCTCATCGCTTCAAAAATTGTAAAGTTTTTATGTATATTCTTGCACTTTACTGTTTTAAGTAAAACCACCAGTGCCACGTAGACAGCACTGGTTTTTGTCCTGCTTCTACCAGAGTCTCACGACGCCTCAGGGTGCTTCGAAGCGGTCAACTGTAGACGATTGCAATTACCGATCACTAATCCCAGTGATCACGCTTCGCCCATGGCCCGTATTCCTACTTCAAAAAGCCACCAACTCCTGGTTTAGTTGGATTATTTGTAACATTCCGGCTCCTCACTATGCCATATCCCTTATGTTCGCTCTTTATTCTGACCCAATATAACCTTCATCACTTGCCTACAATTTGCGGCTGGTGTGACCTCTGTTGACCGTCATTGCAGCTCCCACCTTTGCCCTCAGAGGTCTCGTGTAGATCCTCTCTGGACACCTCTTCACCCTCTGATTAGGTCTGCTTGACCTACTCAGACGGATGAACCATCAATCTTCACCTTTTTCTTTTCCCCCTGAC
This sequence comes from Lithobates septentrionalis, assembly GCA_037952835.1. Lineage (NCBI taxonomy): Eukaryota > Metazoa > Chordata > Amphibia > Anura > Ranidae > Lithobates > Lithobates septentrionalis. Next base: position 1,751,124 of record JBBDGP010000987.1, read on the forward strand.
TTTTCCATGCCAATCTTTACCGCATTTCCAACTCTATGTCCAACTCTACTTTTCTCTCATCATATGTACCCTCTTCCTCCTCTTCCTGGGGGGGTGGTCCCATTCATGGCTAAATGTGTATAATTAGCCTTATGTTTGCTTCCCATTATGGCCCCGTTGAATATTCTTATGCCGCATACACACGGTCGGACTTTCCGGCATACTTGGTCCGGCGGACCAGAGTGTGCCGGACAATCCGCCCGTGTGTGGGCGCCGGCGGACTTTTCCAGCGGACTTTTTCCCAAAAGCCCGCCGGACCTAGATTTGAAACAAGTTTTAAATCTTTCCGTCGGACTCAGTTTCGGGCGGAAAGTCCGCTCGTCTGTGTGCTGGTCCGACGGAAAGCCCGCTCGTGTGTATGCTGGTCCAACGGACCAGATATGACACGAGGGCAGGGTATTGCATCTCGCGCTCGCTGCAATAGGAAAAACAAATTTTCCTATTGCGGCGAGCGCGGGGCATACCAGGCCCTTAGGTCTGGTATGGATTATAAAGGGAACCCCCCTATGCTGAAAAAACGGCGTGGGGTCCCCCCTAAAATCCATACCAGACCCCGATCCGAGCACACAGCCTGGCCGGTCAGGAAAGGGGGTGGGGACGAGCGAGCGCCCCCCCTCCTGAACCGTACCAGGCCGCATGCCCTCAACATGGGGGGTGGGTGCTTTGGGGGAGGGGGGCGCCCTGCGGGGCCCCCCACCCCAAAGCACCTTGTCCCCATGTTGATGAGGACAAGGGCCTCTTCCCGACAACCCTGGCCATTGGTTGTCAGGGTCTGCGGGTGGGGGGCTTATCGGAATCCGGGAGCCCCCTATAATAAGAGGGCCCCCAGATCCCGGCCCCTCACCCTATGTGAATGAGTATGGGGTACATGGTACCCCTACCCATTCACCCAGGGAAAAAGTGTAAATAATAAAACACTACACAGGTTTTTAAAATATTTTATTAAACAGCTCCGGTGGGGGGGATCTTCCTCCGGCTTCGGGGGGTCTTCTTCCGGCTTCGGGGGTCCCCCCGGTTCATCTTCTCCCCGCGTCTGGTTGGTTCTTCTCCGCTCTCTTCTCCCGGTGTTCCAGTTCTTCGGCCGGCCCCTCCGCTGTCTTCAGGTAGCTCTCTTGCCAGCAGAGGTCCGGACTTTTGGGCTTCCTGTCTTCTGGGCTTCTTGTCTTCTCTTCTCTTCTCCAGATGTTGACACGACGCTCTCTCAGGCTGGACTGCTCTCTGAGGGCTGCGTTGTGACTTATATAGGCTGAGACCCCGCCCTCTTTTGATGTCACAGTCCCTGGGCATGCTGGGACTGTGACGTTTTAGTGGGCGTGGTCAACATCACCCAGTGACCACGCCCCCTAAAATGTCACAGTCCCAGCATGCCCAGGGACTGTGACATCAAAAGGGGGCGGGGTCTCCTCCTATATAAGTCACAACGCAGCCCTCAGAGAGCAGTCCAGCCGGAGAGAGCGTCGTGTCAACATCTGGGGAAGAGAAGAGAAGAGCAGAGAAGAGAAGAGAAGCGAAGCCCAGAAGTCCGGACCTCTGCTGGCAAGAGAGCTACCTGAAGACAGCAGAGGAGCCGGCTGAAGAACTGGAACACCGGGAGAAGAGAGCGGAGAAGAACCAACCGGACGCCGGGAGAAGATGTAGCGGAGGGACCCCCGAAGCCGGAAGAAGATCCCCCCGGAGCTGTTTAATAAAATATTTTAAAAACCTGTGTAGTGTGTTTTATTACTTACACTTTTTCCCTAGGTGAATGGGTAGGGGTACCATGTACCCCATACTCATTCACATAGGGTGGGGGGCAGGGATCTGGGGGCCCCCTTATTAAAGGGGGCTCCCAGATTCCGATAAGCCCCCCGCCCGCAGACCCCGACAACCAACGGCCAGGGTTGTCGGGAAGAGGCCCTTGTCCTCATCAACATGGGGACAAGGTGCTTTGGGGTGGGGGGGCCACGCAGGGCTCCCCCAAAGCACCCACCCCCCATGTTGAGGGCATGCGGCCTGGTATGGTTCAGAAGGGGGGGGCGCTCGCTCGTCCCCACCCCCTTTCCTGACCGGCCAGGCTGCGTGCTCGGATAGGGGTCTGGTATGGATTTTAGGGGGGACCCTACGCCGTTTTTTCGGCATAGGGGGTTCCCCCTTATAATCCATACCAGACCTAAGGGCCTGGTATGACCCGCGACGGGGCTCGCAAGGTGTCAATCTTGCCGATAAAAGCGGCAAGATTGACATCCTTTTCTAGTCCCGTCGCACCTGAGTCACGTTCAAAATGAACGGACTTGTCCGTGTGTGGGCAAGTCCGTTCATTCTGAAAGTCCGCCGTAACTCCGGCGAAAGTCAGTCGGAAAGACGGGCGGACTTAGCCTGCCGCAAAGTCCGGGCGTGTGTGGGCAAGTCCGTCCGTTTTAAAGTCCGGCGCACCTGGCGGACAAAGTCCATCAGAAAGTGTGCCGGACCAAGTAGGATAGAAAGTCCGACCGTGTGTACGCGGCATTACTCTTAACGTCCAAGGTTTGAACAACGCTCATAAATGAGTCAAGGCCTTCCGATTCTTCACCTCAGCCAAGGCCCATATAGTCTGTCTAAAAGACGCATTTCACTAAGAAGCTCACACCCAAATCATTTGGCATGGCCTACCCTCAAGTATTTACTGCTTCCGCAGACACCAAACAAAGAGGGGTCTTAATAGCCTTCCACCGTACATCTCCCTTTACGCTCCGGGCAGAGACCAAAGACTCCGAAGGCAGATACATTATTCTATCAGGGCAACTTCTTGATGAAGAAGTAACAGTAGTTTCATACTATGCCCCCAACCGCAATCCCACTTAATTTCTCTCCCACTTGCTGCAAGTATTAGACAAACATAAACAGGGCACTCTATTGATTGGTGGAGACTCCAACCAGGTGATTTACCCCTTTCTAGACAAATCACCTTTTTCACCCTCATCTAGCCCCAAGGAACTCACCTTTCAGTTAATGCTACAACAATACTCCCTCCTTGACTCCTGGCAAGAAACTAACGCTGCAAGACGACAATTTACTTACTATTCCCATCCTCACAAAACTTTCTCCCGTATGGATCACATGCTAATATCCGTTGGGACATTCCCGGCCCTCCTTTCATCTGTTATCCTACCATATACATGGACGGACCACAACGCCATCCTCACATCTCCTAAATCCCTAGTACCATGACAAGTCGACCGTTCATGGTGCCTCAATTATACTCTCCTCACACATCCCTCACACAGAACAGACATTGCTCTGGCTATCAAAGATGACCTATCTCATAACTCCAAAGATGACATTACACCTCTAACACTATGGGAATCCCATAAACCCGTACTCCGGGGAGTTTGTATAAGCAAAGTGTCCTTCCACAAGAAAGAACACCAAGCCCTACACCGTCAGCTGGAATCTACTTTCAACCAATACCACAGGGCATTCCAGGATGACCCCCTCCCCCCAACATGGACAGGCCCCAGACAAAGCCAGACTGGGGCTGGACCTCTTCCTCACGGAATCTGCCAAAAAAACACTTTGTCGGTCCAGGCATAAACTATACATGAAAAGCAATAAACCAGACACCTTCCCCACTCTGGCCCTTAGAAGATTTGGCAACACACACAAACCCATTCACCTGAAACTAGTAAATGATTCCTAATCCAGTAACCCACTAAAAATCCTAGCCCTGTTTCGTAAACACCTATCGGACTTATACTCCGCAAAAGACACTTTCGATGAAACCCACGGACAGCCCTGTTCTCCAATCTTAATCTCCCCACTCTATCATTATTGCAGCGCACATCCCTTGAGCAACCCATCTCTGATCTAGAAGTCGGCACTTCAATCAAAACCCTGAAAGCCAGCAAACGCCCAGGCCTGGATAGCTTTACAGCCACCTACTATAAACATTTTGCAGACCTTTATACTCCTCTACTAGTAGGAGCCTTCAACTCAATCCTGAAAGGCCACTCCTTTCGACCCGACGCGGCCGTTATCTCCATGCTGCCCAAACCCCAATCGGATGATTCAGCCTGGAATAACTACCGCCCATCTCATTATTAAACATAGACATAAAATGAATGGCCAAAATTATATCCTCATGCCTGAATCTGATCATTGGGTCTCTCACCCACAAAGACCAGGTAAGGTTTATGCCTCTAAAGCAAGCTGGAGATAATGTCCATAGGGCAGTCCTCACAGCCCATGCAGCCCGCAAACGACGCAAACCAGCCTGCTTTGTGTCATTGGACATTAAAAAAGCATTTGACACCCTCTCCTGGCCTTACCCACAGTTTGTGCTCCTACGCTGGAGTTTTGGACCACATTTCTTAACCTGGATATCCTCTTTATACACTTCCCCTAGAGCCCACTTTAAGTACACAGGGTAAAAGTCTGACTCTTTTCCCATACAACGGAGGACAAGACAGGGGTGCACCCTATCCCCATTTCTTTTCGCCCTAGTCATTGAACCCTTAGCCCAACTAATCAATTCCAATCCTGATATCAAAGGAGTGGAACTAGGTGGCCACAAACATAAGCTCTCTTCCTATCCTCCCTCCTAACCTCCTTTCCCAATCTCCTCAAAATCTTAAACCAATTTGCGCTAATATCCAGCTTATTAGTGAACCCACAGAAATCTAAAGCCCTCAATATATCCATACCCTCCTCACTAACACTGCAATTTCAACAAGCTCTACCATTTTCTTGGTCCCCTCACTATCTTAATCAACTTGACCGCAGATCCCAACGCACTGTATTCCACCAACTACCCGGCAATGCTGACCCATTTAACCAATCTCATGCCCTCGTGATCTGCGCTCCCCTTGGCGTGGATGGGCCGCATTACTGTTACCAAAAATGGCCATCTTGCCGAAAATACTTTACCTTTTCCAAACTCTGCAGATCTCAGTCCCCTCACACTTTTTAAGAATCCTGCATCGTAGTGTATTTAGCTACGTTTGGGGCAGTACAAGACCTTGTGTTGCAAGACACATCCTATACCTTTCTAAACTTAAAGGAGGCCTAGGGCTCCCTAATATCACCAAATATTACCATGTCGCACACCTAGATCAACTCAATATAGGCCCACAAGTTGATGACCTCTGACGCGTGTAAGTAGTTCCCGACCCTCAAAACTCAAAAAACTGCGAAGCTCATGGCATTCCCAATTCGGAAATTTTCCGATAACTTCAAATTAAACATTTTCTTGCCCCCTGGCATTCCCAATTCGGAAATTTTCCGATAACTTCAAATTAAACATTTTCTTGCCCCCTGTCTCCGAAGCAACACGTCCCTACCCGCCATGTCACCATTTGAGCGCACATGCAAAACAGACCCCCATGTTTGCAGTTTAATTTCCACCAGATATGCTCAACTAGTAGATCCACCATTTCATACCCCTACACCCTATGTGGGAGAGAGATCTGGGTCTCCATCTGGACACCAAAGACTGGACGGAGATCTGAGAGGCTACCAAGTCAGCGTCACAGAATATAGTGGCATTGGAAACTAATTATAAGGTTCTTATGCGCTGGTCCCTGTCCGGATTGCTAAATTCCATCCTACATACCCTCCCAAATGCTTCCGTGGCTGCCCAGATGCAGGTATGCATCTCCACATATGGTGGACCTGCCCACTGGTCCAAAAGTTTGGGACTGAAATTTTTCAAATTCTATCAATGTTGTTCAAAGGACCTCTGGACCCAAGCCCGGCCACAGCCCTACTTAATAAAAAGCCCCAGGAAGTAACCTGTCCACAATTTAAACTCCTCTTGCAGGTTACTACTGCGGCTAAGCAAACCATCGCCTGGAAATCTCCCCACCTTAGCATCACAGAAACTAAAAACAGGGTCACTAGAGCCATGATCCATGCTAAAGTGGAAGCAATTCACTTAGACAAAAAAAAATATAATCGCCTATGGCAACAATGGGTGGATCATTATCTCCCTTCTGACTTCGACCAAACACTACTGTCCACATAACCCCCCTTACTCACGTCGCTAGGGACTATTGAATAAGGATCCCTAATCCTCTTTCATACTTCACCCCCTGGGACACACACCCCACTTCCTAGGTTCTCCTCTACCCTCCTGCCCCTCTTCTCCACCCCCCTTTAGCTTCTCTTGCAATCCTTTCTTTTCTCTCTGTCCTCCTCCTTCTCCCTCAGATTACACAGTCTCAGCCTAACACGGACTAATCCATATGGGGACAGCCCGTCTATTCGATCTCACACTTAAGATGATAACAGCACCTAACAATACGCAAGCATTACCCCACTCAATCTTACTAAAAACAGCCTATCTTTTTCCACCCCAAACTGTCCAACCCAGTACCCTGTTCTACATACTCCAAATGTTATACGTTGTTTTTTGACAGATTGCAAAGCAATCCAAGTTTGTTCAGTTGTCCTGAGGGGAGATCCCTCTCCCCCTACCTCCCATGTTTGATCTAACTGAGTAGTTGGGACTATCCACACCCCCAAACATAGTGTTACATACATACATCAGACGTGATATTATTCATTTTCTAACCATCGACTGTTAATGAACATATTTGTTATCCTTTTCTTCCTGTACCAATAAAATTATTTGAACAAAAAAAAGGAGAGCAAGGCCTGGTAGAAAATGGGTTATTATCAATAAAAGCTGATTGTTTAAGCACCCCCAGGCAGTGTTATATGATTTGTCCCGACTGTAACTGCTACATTTGCTGGACAGCTTGGCCTGTTAAAGGAAGTGGAAAACTAAAAGATCTATTGGCAGTATCAATGAGGTTCAAGATGGCTGAAGACCAGCACCTGGACAAAGAAGCTGGTACCATCGAGGAACCTCCTGGGCATTGGACTCTTGGGACCCAGGTAAGTATCTCAGACTTTAGTCCCGCTTTAAAGCTGACTTGCGGGAAAATCAAAAGCCCTCTCTTGCAGTGGGATTGTGCTTGCACTGTAAAGGTGCTCCAAAAGGCTTCTTCAAACTACTAGAAATGCCCTTGCAGCCTCTTCTTCCCTCCGCTGAAGTTGTCTAAAGTCCTGTGACGCCTTAAAAATGCAGACCTTATAGCACTGCATTGGACTTGAGAATACCTAGGGACAGTCCAATGCTGAAGCATAGGGGACTCAAAAACACAAAAACTACTGTGTTAGGGCTCTTTTAGACGGGTAACCAGGGAGTGATAAAAACAGGCTACGTCTGGTTTCGGCTCCAGCCCGGAAGTTACATCACCCGGCTGACTGTTGCATCAGAAATCACGTTACTTCTTAAGGGTAAAGTAGGAGTTAAACGGATCTTATGTATAATATACTGAGTCTGTTTTGATTTTTGTCCTATCTGAGTGCATTGTTTTGGGATTTGTATTGAATTTTAATAAAATGTTTTGTACTATAAACGATCTTTCCTTTTTGTGAGTTCTGCCCTTCCTGCCACTGCCACCATGGATGAGCAAGTTTGGGGTGGAGGAACTTGACTGGCCTGCACAGAGTCCTCACCTCAACCTAATAGAACACCTTTGGGATGAATTAGAGCAGAGACTGTGAGCCAGGCCTCCTCGTGCACATCAGTGCCTGACATCACAAATGTGCTTCTGGAAGAATGGTCATACATTCCCATAGACACTCCTAAACCTTGTGGACAGCCTTCCCAGAAGAGTTTGAAGCTGTTATAGCTGCAAAGGGTGAGCCAACTCAATATTAAATCCTATGGACTAAGACTGGGATGCCATTTCAAGGGCGTGTAAAGGCAGGCAACCCAATACAATTGGTAATATAGTATATGTGTGCACTGTTGTGATTACATTATTTATTGAACTGAAAATGTGAAGTGATTTACTCCTGTACAAGTAGATCATATATGATTTATGAGTCTATATTTATTTTTTTATTTTTTCTTGTTTCCTTGCACTAATATTGTGCACTAATATTGTGGGGTTGTGCACTTTAAGTGTATCTATTATTGCACATGAATATTTGAGAGTTACTTATAGTGATATTTATGTAGAGTGCAAGCAGCACAACACCAATTACAATTTATTCCTAATATCTGCATACAGCAGGAGAAATTGAGATTTGGCAGACCATACAACATATTTACATGTTAACCCCTTTTACACTGGTGGAAACTGGCACTTTAAATAGGCCGTAACGCTTGAGGTTAGTAGGAGGGGCTTCTGATCATGCTCCACTGTGATTGGCTGCACAGTGCTGACATCATAAGGAGTTTGTCCTACTGGCTCCTAATTGCCGATAGTTGACTGTGAGCTGTTGGTGACAGTTTGGTCACAGTTCTGGGATCCCTGATAGAGAGCACCTCAAAACAAACCAGTGACACATATAGTATATGTGGCAGCTAGGTGGTAAGTATCTAGTTTTGGTGACCCTGAGCCCCCAGTAATCTGCTTTTCCTGTTTTGACTGGAATACAATCCCTGTGCTGGTGTAGCCCTTCCTCTCAAAGTTTGTTGTGCTGTAAATTCAGAGCTGTCCTTCTGAACACAATTATTACAAATTTAGTTGTTTAAAGCAGACCTTCACCTAAGAAAAATATTTATTTGCATCTGACTCAATTGCCCCTCCTTTCTCACAATTACAAAAAAAATTGGTGCTTCTAACTTTTTTTTACTGCAGTGCAGCACTTCCTGTATTCTCGCCTAGGTGATAATGATGTTGCCTCCCCTTTAGCATATATGCTGTATGGTTGACACGTTTTCTGCAAGCCAATCCCGAACATTCTTGTACCCATAAAATATGCTTACAATGCTGTGCCACAAGTAAGTCTCTCACAGACATGTATAAACCTCAGCACAATAATAAAAATAAATCAATAAAACTTTTCCAATACATGATTTGTGGACTGAATGAAAAAAAAATTCAGATTCCTCTATCCACACAAATTAGGTGGTTGGAGGTATTTCCTCCCTCCTTAGGGGGAGGGGGCCAGAGGATCTGGCCATTTCTGATTAGCGCTCTGTGTGGTGAATCAACAGATCGCCTGACTCTGTGGAGGGGGCAGAGATCCCGCTGACTGAGGGGGAGGGGGGGGGGGTAGCAGAGTGTTCCTCCTGCCCGGGATAGTTAGCCACAGTTCAATGTTAATACATATGTCCGAGTTTCATGCAGTCTGAAACCCGGACACATGGTTCAAAACCTGGACTGTCTGGGTGAATCCTGGACAGGTGGCAACCCTAGTATTGCTGTGGGACTTCAGGGCCCTGCAGAGATCTGCACACATCCTGGGCTTTCTTCGCATGCGTGAAGACACTGAAAAAATACATGTCCCAGATCTTGGCATGTCATTGCATGCGCAGAAGACCTCCTGTGCATGTGCAGATGTGTCGTAAATCTGTGCATGTGCCATATTTTTAAAGATGGCAGGCCCCAGGAGTGGGGGCAAGGACCAACTATAAGGGGGACTGAATTTCCTCTTTAAGTAGTTAAGTATTTCCTGTAAGCTTGAGCAAGTCCGACTTTTCTCCTCCGACCTCTCTCATAAGCAAGATATTTTCATCCACAGAACTGCCTGTTTGTAATGCTAAATGATCATTTTAAAATTGCATTATAAAATTTTAGGTTTAAACTGCATTAGGCTGTGTTCACATACATGCGGGGCCAGTTTCTGTGCAAATTCCGGTTTCCATTTAGCGGTTCAGGTGCAATTCAGGTGCAGATTTTATACCTGACCCAGCCTGAAAAATGCACAGGACCCTTTTTTAATTTGCACCGCAACTGGCGCGCTTATATGTGAACCCGCTCCATTGAAATGTGGTCTAGTTCACATGTTATGCAAATCGGATGCGGTTCAAATCGCATCCGATTTTCATATATATGTGAACTAAGCCTAAATCTCAAAACTGAATTCAGAGAACAACTGTTTAACTAAACTAATGGAGAAATATGTATTTGGCTTGTGCAATTCCTTTCGTACCGAATCAAAATTCGGCCGAATTTTGCATCTTTCGGACATTCGGATGCATCCGAATTTCCGAATAAAAAAATAACGAATTTCAACTAATACGAAAGAAATTATAGCGGATATAACGAATGCATTCGGCATGATTCAGTAATTCGTTGAAGATCTAATGAAACAGAAGGTCAACTCAATGTAAATCTTACAGTCCAATCAGCTGATTAATTTTGTGCTGGAGGTTGGATTACTGGCAAAGTGCATTCCTGAGAACTGAGTGAGAAGGGTGTTGTATTGTATTTGAGCAGAGGAGAAGAGATATTGTCATTGTGTGTGTTAAAAGATTCAATAAACAAACGACTTTCTAAACTACGAATCATTATCACGAATATATATACATACATAAATAATGAATTTCAATGAATACGAACGCTATTATAGCGCATATAACAAATTAATTTGACATGATTCGAGATTCAATATAACGAATATCGACACTCTACAGAAATAACGAATTATCCAAAAACGTATTAACGTAACATAATGACTATAACAGAACGAAATTATGTATTTTACGAATGTCAATGAACCAAAACTAAACAAAATTTTCCGTTGTGCACAAGTCTACTTACTGTCCAGCCATCTTTGACAGATACCTTGACTACCCTGAACACACACAGTGGTTTAGAACAGTGGTCTCAAAACTGCAGCCCGGGAGCCATTGGTGGCCCTTTGCTTGCTTTTATCCAGCCCTTGGGGCACTATTTTATCCACTGATACAAACAATGGGGCATCATTTCTACCTCCACTAACGCGAGTGACGGGGCACAATTCCTCCCAATGACACCAACAATGGGACACAATCCTCCCAGTAACCTAATGACACCAGCATTTTGCCCAAATGACACCAATAATGGGGCACCATTCCTCCCGCTAACATCAAAAATGGGGCAGAATTCCTCCAACAGATACCAACGATGGGGCACAATTCATCCCAATGACCCAATGCCACAAAAAAAGGGCCCAATGACACCAACAATGGGGCACAATTCTTCCTACTGAGACCAATGATGGGGCACAATTCCTCCCAAAGACACCAACAATTGTGCCCATTGATGTCAACGATGGGCACAATTCCACTCAATAACACGGACAATTGAGCCCAAATCAATGATGGGGCATGACTCCTGCCAATGATACCAACTTTGGGGCACAATTCCTCTAACTGACACCAAAGATAAAGCATTGTTTTTTTTTCCCGCTAATGTCGAGACCTTTTCTACTCCCAATGGCTACAGTCCGGCCCCCCTAAAGTCTGATGGACAGTAAACTGGCCCTTTGTTTAGAAAGTTTGGAGACCCTTGGTTTAGAATATGATAACCAGGGTCTGGTTACACCATGGTTTCTGAGGTAATGTGTGCACTACTGTGTGCTTTACTACAATGTGAATTGAGTACGCTGTTGCAATGTGGTGCGATTTATTTTGAATTACACCCCCAACGCTCCTTCAGATGATTATGTGTAGCAGCACAATGTGTAGCAGCACAGTAATCTTAGGTAGGCTGCCAAAAACACAACAATGTGTGGTGTGCGGCCAAAAATGGCGGTGTATGCATGCACCATTTTTTCACAGAACAACACAATGCACGAATGTTAGTGCATTGTTGTGCTGCACCACACATCCATCAGAAGGTGGATTGGGGGCCATTGAGAATGAATGAATGGCACCAGCGCACTTAACATGCATGGCAGTAAAACGTGAGGTAACAAACAAAAACACGGTGTGAACAGGCCCTCAAGTCAAAAACAATTGTGCAAACAAAACACAGAAGTGTAGCTCGAAATTTCCACTCTCTGCTGATCCATTCATGACCATAAAACTAAAGGAGTGAGGGGGATCTCTGTAGTGGAGTTCCCTGGTCTGCACACCTATGACACCAATTACAGGGGAGCAATTATAGGAAGCAGAATGTATTTTATATTACAGAGAACAGAACTGTTGGACATTCTGTGTTGTTGTTGGACTATGTCCCAAGTTTGTGACCATAATTTAAAAATCATGAGAAAACATGTTTAATAAAAAGTGTCATTCTGTATGTTTTCAGCATTACCTATTAAGAAAATATTACCATGTCTTTCTTTTTCAGTAATGGATCGAACAACAAGATCTTCTGCATCGTTGGAGAACGTGAATGACATCCATTAAAAGAAAAAAAAAAGTTTATGTTTCTATGTTTAATGTTTAATCTAAAAAAAAAAAAAAAAAAAAAAAATCCAAAAAAACAAAAAAAAAAACAAAAACAAACAAACTAAAAAAAAAACAAAAAAAGTTTCTGTTTCTATGTTTAATGTATAATTTTTATTGCAGGAATAGATTGGCCAACAAGATCCAGAGCCTTCCCGATCACCTGTTTCACCTCTACATCGGTGGATGTGGATCTCCATTGCTGGACAGTGTGAGTGACAATGGCATTACAACACGGGACATTTTTGGGGATTTTTTTTAACCACTTGCTGTCCAGGGCGATTCTTTTTCTTTTTTTCACACACACATGAAAAAAATCAACATTTTAGCTAGATATTAGTTAGAACCAACAAACATTATATATTTTCCGAAAGCAGAAGCCCTTGAGGATAACATGGTGGTTGTCGCAGTTATTTAAGTCACACAATATTTGCAAGAATAGATTGGGCAAAAAGATCTGGAGATTCTCTGATCTTCTGCTTCACCCCCGTGTTGATAGATGTGGATCTGCATTGCTGGACAATGTAATTGACAATGGCGTTACAGCGAGGGACATTTTTGGGGGATTTTATGTTTTGTAACCACTCGCTGTCCAGGGCAACTCCCAAACATTATATATTTTCCAAAAGCACAGGCCCTGGAGGATAACAGCGGTTGTTGCAATTTTTATGTCACACAATATTTGAACAGCTGTTTATAAAACACAAATAATTAGGAAAAAGTACCGGTACACTAAAGTGATTTTTAGTGTTGAGTAGAGTAGCATAGGGTAGTGTAGTGTCATGTAGTGTAGTGTAGTTAGTATAGTGTAGTGTAGGTCTGGCCAGAAAGGGTTTACTTTGACGCAGTTGGCCAGCTTAAGCATGCATTGCAATGCATGTGAACCAAAAATCCCTTTTTTTAATGCAAAGTTTTCTAGAAATGTGTGAGCGTGTATAGCATTGTGCAGAGGGTTGATTCAAAAATTTTCTGTATTCATGTGGTCCTGGTAACAGACAGGGAGTGACAGGTCTGAAACTGGAAGTGGCAAAATGATTGTCACTTCCGGCTTCATCTGTGACAGAGGAGATCTGGGAATGGATGTTCCTCCATCTTCCCTGTGGGAAGCTGCCCTGACCACTTTCCGCAGTCCTGAGGAGAGCAAATGAGCTACATGTTCCCCATGGCAGTGCCCCCTACCCCAATGTTTTTACACCCCCTTGCCTCTTAACCCAGAAAATAGGAATCTTTAACAAATGTTTCTAAACCCGGACTGTCTGGGTGAATCCCAGTCAGGTGGTAACCCAAACTTATACCAAGCACAATTCATGTATCCCCGCCCAATAAATTCTTCACTTTAAAAATCTGGTCACCTTACTGTGGTTTTTAAGCTCTACGGTTTTTCACCTTAATGCATTCAAACCTTCTGTGCTGCAGCTCCTCCCCAGACCCCCCTTTTCCTTACCTGAGCCTGATCCGATCTAGCAATATGCAAGAGCTCACCAGTCCCTCTCCTCTATTGGCTCCCGCCTGCTGTCAATTAAATCCGGTCACACGGGGCGGGGGCGAGTCCCTCTGTCTGTGTCAATGGACGCAGCAGTGGGACTTGGGAGCGAGCACGCATGGGTGTCCCCAGGGAATGCAGCTTATCCTGGGGGCACCCGTTGAGGAGGAGCCAGGAGCGCCGACAGGGGACCCCAAAAGAAGAGCATCGGGGCAGTTCTGTGCAAAATAATTGCACAAGGCAGGTAAGTTTAGACATGTTTGTTATTTTTATTCAAACAAAAAACAAAAGCAAAAAAAAAACACGGAGCTTTATAACCTCTTTAAGGATGTGTTTATAGATTATAGAGGTTTATTACATGAATAATGAATGGTTAATAATTAGTAATAATTGCTCTTATTTTGATATTAAGTAGGAGTAGCAGTAGGAGCTTTAATGTGCGCTGAAGCCGAAATAAGTGTAAGGGCTCATTTACACTTGCTTTGGCTTCAAAACATACGAATGGCTAGTTTACACTTGCTTCAAAACAAGGCTTCGGACAAGCTTTGTTAAAGCTCTCTGACGCTGTCACTAAATAAAATGGTTAGCTTACAGTCCTGTTTACACCTGCTTTTGCTTTGCTTTGTTTTGCTGCGGCTTCTCGTCAAAAATTATACCCTATGTCGCTTCAGTCACATCCCAATACTTTTGGTAATATAGTGTACATAAAGGCATTACTATTATTCAGGGCTTTTTTCTCTGAGAATAGGTGCAGGAACTCCCCCAGTCTGAGTCACCCCTTGTCTCTGCCCCTACCCACCTCTGACCACCGCCCCTTGATTCCACCCCCTACCCACCTACCAGTACTGCCCCTTTTAGAGAATACAAAACCAAGTATCATTTTGTGGTGCTAAATCATTTGTATTGAACATGTTAATGATAAGAAGAAAAGCAGTAAAATAGATCCCCTGCGGCCAGCAACAATAGAATCCCAGCAATAGATCCCCACACAACAATAGATTCCCCCAGCAACAATGGACTCCACCCCAACAGCAATAGATTCCTTGCAGCAACAGTGAACCACCCACAACAAAATATCCACACAAGCAAAATTAGATGCCCCCCCCCCCCCCCCCCCCAGCAGCAATAACAGATTTTCCAGCAGCCAGCATCAATGGATCCTCCAGCAGCCAGTAAAAATAAACCTCACCCTCAACAGTAGATCCCCTCCAGCAACATAAGACCCCCCAGCAACAGTAGATTCCCCATGTGCAACAATAGATCCTCACACAAAATCAGATCTCCACCAGTGACAATAGATCCCCCAGCAGCCAATATCAATAGACCCTCCAGCAGACCCCACACCCCATGCTATTACATACATTTAGTGCTGGAGGTGCCGGAACTGCGTTCCCCCGCGTTCCCGCTGAAAAAAAGCCCTGCTATTATTATACAGGATGTATTCAGCGCCAACAGTTTGCACAACACTTTGCAATCTAAAGGGAGACAGTACAGTTACAATACAATAAAATACAAGGTTAAGAGAGCCCTGGTCATAAGAGCTTACACTCTAATAGGATCTTGCAAAGCAGTAAAGGCCTACACAGAGTAAAGCTAGATGGAGTTTACAAGGGGGGGATTTACTAAACATGAAGCACTCAGAATATAGTGTAGCTGTGCATGATAGCAAATCAGCTTCTAACTTCAACTTGTTCAATTAAACTTTGACAATAAAATCTGGAAGCTGATTGGTTTCTATGCAGAGCTGCACCAGATTTTTCACTCTCCAGTTTTAGTAAATCTTCCTCAATGAGATTTTATCACAGCTGCACTGATTTATCATTCAAGAATTGATGTCTGGAATTACACTTCACTAAGATGATATCTGATTGGCTGCCGCTCATTCTTGCATTTAAACCTCAGGTGGCCACATTACATGGATGCAGCACACCTTACACTTGGCCAAGGTACATTAAATGGCAGCAGGACATTATATGAAGGAAGGGCACATTACATGAGGGTACATCATGGGGCACATAGCATAGCATGACACATCATGGGGCTTTCTGCACAGCATGGCACATCATGTGGCACAGGACACGGCACATCATGGGGCACAC
The DNA here is from genome assembly GCA_037952835.1 of Lithobates septentrionalis. Classification (NCBI taxonomy): domain Eukaryota; kingdom Metazoa; phylum Chordata; class Amphibia; order Anura; family Ranidae; genus Lithobates; species Lithobates septentrionalis. The sequence continues at coordinate 1,766,878 of JBBDGP010000987.1, forward strand.
AGCACATTAGGTTGATCATGGGGCACACAGCACAGCAAGGCACATTATGGGGCACTTAGCAAGCCAAGGCACATCACTGGGCACATCACACAGTATGGCACATCCTGGGGCAAACAGTACAGCCTCTTGGACAGCAGCTCAGGATGTCTCAGTGAGCTGTGGAGAGCAGCTAAGACTAGTGGAGAGCTAATCATGTCAGTATGCCCCCCCCATAATGGACTAACAATGCTTACTGTTAGGCCTATGCAATTCTTTTCGCAATGAATCGAAATTCGGCCGAATTTTGCATCTTTCAGACATTCGGGTGCATCCGATTGTCCGAATAAAAAAATAACGAATTTCAACAAATACGAAAGAAATGATAGCGGATATAACGAAAGAATTGAACATGATTCGGTAATTCGTTGAAGATCTAATGAAACAGAAGGTCAACTCAAAGTAAATCTTACAGTCCAATCAGCTGATTAATTTTGTGCTGGAGGTTGGATTACTGGCAAAGTGCATTCCTGAGAACTAAGTGAAAAGGGTATTGTATTGTATTTGAGCAGAGGAGAAGAGATATTGTCATTGTGTGTGTTAATAGATTCAATAAACAAACAACTTTACAAACTACGAATCATTATCATGAATATATATATACAAACATAAATTTCGAATTTCAACTAATACAAATTAAATTATAGTGTATATAACGAATGAATTCGACATTATTCGAGATTCAGTATAACGAATATCGACACTCTACAGAAATAACGAATTATCCGAAAAACGTATTAACGTAACATAACGAATATAACAGAACGAAATTATTTATTTTACGAATGACAACAAACAAAAACTAAACTTTCCATTGTGCACAAGTCTAATATGTATATTCTTCAAAAGTGTTACATTAAATGTCTGGAATGCCTCCCAAATTTGAAAGCTATAGTTCAAAGACAAGCTGATGAGTAATTGCTTTGAACTCCAAAAAACAGGAGATAAAACTGTACTGGTGGGGGTTCACAGATGGATCATGAGTGGACATGCCATCATAATTTGACCATTACTCTTGAAGGCCTGTTGTGCTAGACATGGCTGCAGGCTACCAGACCCTGTTGTGGATTAGACTGGAATGAGACTGAAGCTACCCGTTATTTGTACTAAAATAAGTAAATGCTACAATTATTATTATTTTTTTATTTGAGTGTGAGTGTTTTATTTTTTACTATCACTATACTGAATTGAATTTTAGTGTGATATTTACTGTATAGGTAATAATGCTGGTTAGTCTATGGTTATACATAAAACCCATTATATCATACTGTCACTGTATATTTTATGTACCATTCCCTCTGACTGCAGTGTGTGAACATCCCAGGAGGTCAGCAATTTCTGAAATACTGCAACTGCTGCATCTGGTACCATAAAACAGTTCACCTTAGATCAAATCAACCCTTAAATCAGGCATCTTCGATATTCTAATATTTGTAGTTTAAGAGTATGCCTCAATTGGGATATTCTTTAATTAAAGGTAGGTACCATCATCCATGTTATTGTATAGAAAAGGGAAGCCTGGGGCTACCCCAAGCATACCCCTGGCAAGGAAATGGAAGAATTTTGGACTATCTCGGTACCCAAGGATTTGAGCAAGATTATATTTAAAATATAATTTATTAATAGAAAAATATGGTTAAAAACAATAAAGTGAATGACATATTCATAAATAAACTTGTACAATCAATAGTTACAGCTGTGCACAATTTTTGGAAGTTGCGGAAGAGATGGTAGTGAACCCCAACATTAATATGGGGTACCGGATATAGTAAGTCTTGGCAACAGTCCTCTACTTGTTTCACAGCGTAGACCGCTTCTTCAGGAGGAGCCAGTTTTATACAAAAAAAAGAGAATAATTACTCATAATTTTAATACATGATATAAGCATAATGTTTATTTTGGAGAAACTATACATTGCTTACCCAGATATTTGGTTAAACAACATGTTGCAAATGGGTTATTTAAAAAAAATACTTTTAATAACAAGATTAAACAATTTATTTTATGTATCAAAATGTTAAAATATGAATAAAAGCATTACTGTCAGCCCTTCCTTCTCTGAGCTGGCCGCTCAGCTGTCAATTGCCAGCTCCCATCTCTCTCAACAGATACTCAGCTGTTGATATCCTGCTCGTCAGTCCTGCCTACTTAAGCCGTCCAGTCCAGAGGATCTCTGCCTTTGCCTTGGTCACATCACAAGAAGCTATCTCCTGCGTTCCTGTTTAAAGATTGGCTTTGCTGACATCCCTTCTGGCTCCAGATCCTGCTTGCTGTTCCACTACATTGATCCCTGACTTCTGGCCTGGCTGACTATCCGTTCCGGTTACTGAACTTTGGCCATGTTTTGACTACGTTTGTTCTTTTTACTTTTATTTGTAAACAAGTGTGATTTAACTGTACTTCTGTCTCGGTCTGATTTCATGGTTTCTGACAATTATGCAAATCACAGTCTCTTTTTGTCATCATTTCATAGTGGTAACAATGATGTGATTCCCAACATGTTTTGCCCGGATTGGGCATCTTCGTGGGAAATGCTGCTAACAGGTTTTCAGAACAATGGAATAACCATATATTCAAAGTTGTTATTTATCAAGGATAGTGTTTAGGAGTCCCCAAAAGTTTATATAGTGGCCACAGGCGGGAACAAACGTGCCCAGAACATGAAGTACCATCTATATGTTTGTTCTCTATGTTCCAGTGTTGGGAAACTAACAACATATTACATGGAGCAGAGAAGCATGTGCAACCACATGGACCTACCGTCGGTGCCTTGTGGCTGCCCTTTCTCCTCTGCCCCATGTAACTTGTTGTTAGTTTCCCAACACTGGAGCATAGAGAACAAAAATGGTGGGGCGTTCTATGGAATCTATTTTTGGTACTACCTGCTCTGGGCAGATTTATACCCCCTGCGGCAACTAGATAACCTGCTGCTTGGTTACTTTTTGGGACTCCTAAACTATCCTTAATACTTAACAACTTTGAATATATGGTTATTCCATTATTTAAAAACAGTCCTTGCAGATTATCAGTCTGAAACCTGTTAGCAGCATTTCCTCTGAAGAAGATCATCCGGGCGAAACATGTTGGGAACTACATTATTGTTACCACTATGAAATGATGACAAAAAGAGACTGTGTGGATTAATGCTTTTATTATTATTTTAAAATTTTGATATATCAATAAAATTGTATGTTTTTATTTTTTAAAAAAAGTATTTAATTGATTGGTTAACATGCAAGAAAATTGTAACATTGCAAATGGCAATGCCACTCAGCACAGGAGATCTTTAGTTATCTGAATGTGTTACTAAAAAAGTCTACAAAATTATATCTAAATAGGGAAATTCCAATTCAGACAACTTCTCACATTTTTTCACCTAAAACAATATTATCATGGTCCTACTCAATAAGTCATTAACTTCAATGAATCCTTTTATTAGAAAAAGACAATATCTTATATAATACCGGCAACTTTATTAAGTACACCTTGCTAGTACCAGGTTGGACCCCCTTTTGCCTTCAGAATTTCCTTAATTATTCATGACATAGATTCAACAAGGTGTTGGAAACAATTCTCAGAGATTTTGGTCCATATTGACATAATAGCATCACACAGTTGCTGCAGATTTGTCAGCGGCACATCCATGATGCAAATTTTCCATTCCACCACATCCCAAAAGTGCTCTATTGGATGAGATCTGGTGACTGTGGAGGCCATTGGAGTACAATGACCTCATTGTCATGTTCAAGAAACCAGTGATGAGATGATTTGAGCTTTGTGACATGGTGCATTATCCTGCTGGAAGGAGCCATCAGAAGATGGGGACACTGTAGTCATTAAGGGATGGACATGGTCAGCAACAATACTCAGGTAGGCCGTGGCGTTTAAACGAAAATATCCCCCACACCATTACACCACCACCACTAGCCTGAACCGTTGATACAAGGAAGAATGGATCCATGTTTCATGTTGTTTACTCCAAATTCTGACCCTACCATCTGAATGTTGCAGCTGAAATTGAAACTAATCAGACCAGGCAACATGTTTCCAATCTTCTATTGTCCAATTTTGGTGAGCTTGTGCAAATTGTAGCCACAGTTTCCTGTTCTTAACTGACAGGAGTGGCACCCGGTGTGGTCTTCTGCTGCTGTAGCTCATCTGCATCAAGGTTCGAACTGTTGTGCTGTCAGAAATGGTATTCTGCATACCTTGGTTGTAATGAGTGGTTATTTGAGTTACTGTTGCCTTTCTATCATCTCGAATCAGTCTGCCCATTCTCCTCTGACATCAACAAGGCATTTTCATCCACACAACTGCCGCTCACTGGATATTTTCTCTTTTTCTGAATCTTCTCTGTAAACCCTAGAGATGGTTGTGCATGAAAATCCCAGTAGATCAGCAGTTTTTGAAATACTTAGATCAGCCTGTCTGGCACCAGCAACTATGCCATGTTCAAAGTCACTTAAATCCCCTTTTTTCCCCATTCTGATGCTCAGTTTGAACTTCAGCAAGTCGTCTTCACCACGTCTAGATGCCTAAATGCATTGAGTTGCTGCCATGTTATTGGCTGATTAGCAATTTGTGTTATCAAGCAATTGAACAGGTGTACCTAATAAAGTGACCGGTGAGTGTATATATATATATATATATATATATATATATATATATATATATATATATATATATATATATATATATATATATATATATTTATATATACACTACCGTTCAAAAGTTTGGGGTCACCCAAACAATTTTGTGTTTTCCATGAAAAGTCACACTTATTCACCACCATACGTTGTGAAATGAATAGAGAATAGAGTCAAGACATTGACAAGGTTAGAAATAATGATTTGTATTTGAAATAACATTGTTTTTACATCAAACTTTGCTTTCATCAAAGAATCCTCCTTTTGCAGCAATTACAGCATTGCACACCTTTGGCATTCTAGCTGTTAATTTATTGAGGTAAGCTGGAGAAATTGCACCCCACGCTTCTAGAAGCAGCTCCCACAAGTTGGATTGGTTGGATGGGCACTTCTGGCGTACCATACGGTCAAGCTGCTCCCACAACAGCTCAATGGGGTTCAGATCTGGTGACTGTGCTGGCCACTCCATTACCGATAGAATACCAGCTGCCTGCTTCTGCTGTAAATAGTTCTTGCACAATTTGGAGGTGTGTTTAGGGTCATTGTCCTGTTGTAGGATGAAATTGGCTCCAATCAAGCGCTGTCCACTGGGTATGGCATGGCGTTGCAAAATGGAGTGATAGCCTTCCTTATTCAGAATCCCTTTTACCCTGTACAAAGCTCCCACCTTACCAGCACCAAAGCAACCCCAGACCATCACATTACCTCCACCATGCTTAACAGATGGCGTCAGGCATTCTTCCAGCATCTTTTCATTTGTTCTGCGTCTCACAAACATTCTTCTTTGTGATCCAAACACCTCAAACTTGGATTCATCCGTCCACAACACTTTTTTCCAGTCTTCCTCTGTCCAATGTCTGTGTTCTTTTGCCCATCTTAATCTTTTTCTTTTATTGGCCAGTCTCAGATATGGCTTTTTCTTTGCCACTCTGCCCTGAAGCCCAAAATCCCGCAGCCGCCTCTTCACTGTAGATGTTGACACTGGTGTTTTGCGGGTACTATTTAATGAAGATGCCAGTTGGGGACCTGTGAGGCGTCTGTTTCTCAAACTAGAGACTCTAATGTGCTTATCTTCTTGCTTAGTTGTGCAACGCAGCCTCCCACTTCTTTTTCTACTCTGGTTAGAGCCTGTTTGTGCTGTCCTCTGAAGGGAGTAGTACACACCGTTGTAGGAAATCTTCAATTTCTTTGCAATTTCTCGCATGGAATAGCCTTCATTTCTAAGAACAAGAATAGACTGTCGAGTTTCAGATGAAAGTTCTCTTTTTCTGGCCATTTTGAGCGTTTAATTGACCCCACAAATGTGATGCTCCAGAAACTCAATCTGCTCACAGGAAGGTCAATTTTGTAGCTTCTGGAAGGAGCTAGACTGTTTTTAGATGTGTGAACATGATTGCACAAGGGTTTGCTAATCATCAATTAGCCTTCTGAGCCAATGAGCAAACACATTGTACCATTAGAACACTGGAGTGATAGTTGCTGGAAATGGGCCTCTATACACCTATGTAGATATTGCACCAAAAACTAGACATTTGCAGTTAGAATAGTCATTTACCACATTAGCAATGTATAGAGTATATTTGTTTAAAGTTAGGACTAGTTTAAAGTTAGCTTCATTTAAAAGTACAGTGCTTTTCCTTCAAAAATAAGGACATTTCAATGTGACCCCAAACTTTTGAACGGTAGTGTATATATAGTTATTTTTTGAAAGACTCTGTTACCATTTTAAAAAAGTGCAGGTAAAAGAACAGAAATATCAGATATTTAAAATATTTTCTTGCTGTGTTTTTTCTTCCCATAAACTATTTTGCTACTGATGTGCAATGCACCCCCAAACTTGCTTTTCTGACAGAAAAAAAATGTCCATTTGTTAGTTTTTCCTCCAGGAACCTGGAAAGCATTGCGCCCATGATCAGTAAATCACAGGTGTTAAATGGGCTCCTGCAGACATGCCCCCCAGCTTTTAGCCCATACCTCTGTATGGGATGTCTGTTTGAAAGCCAGAGGACATGTCAGTGGACAACAAGAGCGCTGACCAGCGCCCCACAGCCCATTGAAATTACAAGTCTGTCTGCTGCAACATCCATTCACAGGAATCTGTGAATGAATGATGTGGCTGAGTGAATAAAGCCCTGCACAGCTACGCTGTTTTCAAAAAGTTACAGCGGGTGCGCGGGGGAAGGACCCCTGCCCACTGTCACAGGGAAGGGGGATCGGGGGGAGATGGGGCAGGAGACGGAAAATGTTACATGTTTCACCCTAAATACAGGTCAAAGGTGAACTTAGCCTTTAAAATGAAGGGTCTGAACATTGTCTGTTAACAATAAAACTATTATGCCGCATACACACGATCAGAAATTCCATCAGAAAAAACTTGGTTGGTTTTTCCGCTGGAATTCCGCTCAAGCTTGCCTTGCATACACACGGTCACACAAAAGTTCTCTGAACTCTCGACCGTTAAGAACGCGGTGATGTACAACACTACGACGAGCCGAGAAAATGAAGTTCAATGCTTCTGAGCATGCGTGATTTTTTGCGCGGCCGAATTGCATACAGACGATCGCATTTTTGGATAGGAACTTTCCTGATCAAAAAATAGAGAACCTGCTCTCAATCTTTTGCTGGCTGGAATTTCGCCAGCAAAAGACCGATGGAGCATACACACGGTCGCATTTGTCTGACAAAAAGCTCTCATCAGAGTTTTGCTGGTGGCACTTCCAATCATGCGTACGCAGCATTACACAATTTTTTTTAGCTATCACCTTTCTTGGGTTTTAGCAACAACATACAAGTATATTCAAATAAAAAAAAAAAGATGAGTAATATGATTAGACTGGTCAGTGTGAAGTAAAGTGAGGTTGTAACCATCACATATCCAAGCTGTGATACAAAACTTACCAGGGACAAGATGTGCAATAATACAAAAAAAAAATCAGCAATAATAGACTCAGAAGGTGCATGCTGAAGCTTTGCCGCCCTCTGTATATCCAAGCAACAAGACACTGGACTGAACTCTGCTACTTACCGGAACCTCTATGAACAATAAGACATCTTGTAGCAGGTCTCCTGTGCCAAGAAACACTTTTATGCATTTCACTCTCAAGTACTTAGTCATGCCCTATCTATATCTGTGACAAAGGACCTCCGTATGAAAAGGGTAACAATGTTTTTTTGGCACTGGTCACCTGCTGTGAGATGACTTACTGCTAACAGAAGATCCAGAAGGCAGCCGATTAGAGTGTGGCTTAATGTTTCCTTAATATAAACCATTATGTCTTATAAAAATAGATGAATATCAGATTCCTTATTTAGACCTTTCAGATGAAGTGAAATAAATGTATCCAAACAATTTTCCTTTATTTCGCCTTAGCTACTAAGTTACTTAATAAAGAATGGTAATATTTTGATCTAGGCGACTGATCTGACTGCCTTTGGCCTGAGGAAGGTATTTTTTTTTTTGCTGTGATACAAAATTGGTGACAGTTGCCCAAAGGGTTTTCATCTTCCCATCTTCTGAAAGTGTAGTGTACGTGTAGTGTAGAAGTAAGATTATGCATCACTGGTTCCTATAGACTAGAGCCTCTTAATAATGGCAGTTCTTATTGTAAATACCACTAACCCTATTGGTCATTTGACCTTCGTTACCATTTGACAGCTGTCTCATGTTGCTCTCATGCACTGCAAAGGCTTAAGGCTGGGTTCACACCATTGCGGGTTCCCCGCATCCAATTCGCAATAGCAGGAGATTTTGACCAGCTCTCCATAGAGCCGGTTCACATATCTCCGCAACGGCTCCGGTGCGAATTTGCACAGGGGTCCTGTACGTCTTTTGCTGAAATCGGACCTGAAACAGTGAACAGGGACGCACTGGACCCCTGCTGTGAGCCACATGCGGCGATGGTGTGAACCCAGCCTTAAAGTTATTATAAACCATTACACAAGCCTACTAAAGAGACTAGCCTCAGGTGATATATAGTGATGAATTAAATCATCCTACATAAGCTATACCTGCTTATCTGCAGTCCTCTTCCCTCTTTAGCCTTTCAAAGTACACAGTTTAGATGGTATTTTTCAGCTTCCAGAGGCACGGAGCGAAAATCTGATGTCACACACTGCAGAGCATAGAGCACAGAACTGAGTGTAGTCTGAGACCTGAGTGGAGGGAATGGGCACAACCCCCTCTGCACAACATGTACATTTGAGGCTGTCAATCACCTGCTCTGTGTGTGTACTGGGGGCATCTTCAATGATTGGAAAAATTGAAAAATGGTAATTGATATAGATAGCAAAGGAAGGAGAGAACAGAAAGGATCCACAATAAGTGCTATGGACTGAGACAAGTACACAATATACGAGGATATGCTTGGCTCATTGTAATAGATCCAGACTGTATATCATGAAATGAACAACAAAAAGCAAGTGCGGGGTTCATGAACAAGGGGTTCCCAATGTAGGAAATACATCTATATAGACATAGATGATCATGAAGACAGGTTTATGACAATCTTTTAAAAATGTATTACATGCAACTTTAATATCTTCAATGCGGATTGAGATCAAATGTAATTTGCTCCAATGTAATAAAAAAAAATTCATGCGGTCTAAAAAAGTTTTGTTTGTTTCAACAGTCAATCATGTGCATGGAGATGTAAAAAAAGGGTAACTTCACCTATATACAAAATTTTAAGTAAACAAAGGTTCGCTGGTAACAAAATTACTCCTGTAGTGATTGTAACCTAGTTGGGCTAATTTACCAAGAAATTAACTTTATATTGCTGATATGAACAGGTGGCATCAGTTGGCTCACACCTATGTACTTATAAAGCTTCCTTCTGAGGCAATTGACAACTTTCAAGTTTTGGGAAACCATACCATTTCCAAAGTTTGCAAGTGCCGGTATAATAAAAGTATTTAGGGTCAGTTTTTTGGAGATGAAAAGCATTTGCAGACACTCCATGATGTTGACTCAACTAGGGTAAAATAACAACGGGACACAGTTTTCCAGATGGTTAAACTGACATATTGTTGGAATACAGCATTGTATTTTGTGCAACTACTGTACATCAGTATTTAGTAGAGATATATTCTTCAACCACTAGATGGCAGTGTTTATAAGTTTCCAGCTGCATCTATGGTATGCTCTACTTCTTTCCCTGAATAAAGGTTCCTGTTTCTTGTCTGCAGTTAAGCAGCAAAGCCCATGTGGACCGTGGACTGTCTGTTCTGTAGGACTATATACAGAATTCCTCACACATATTCTACTTAAAAATGTTTTGCTGGGGATAAATGAAATTGAGAGTTCGTATTTTGGGGACAACTAGAATATTTTGGCATGCTGTCTTTTTATTTGAGTGCTCTGTAATCCCCTTGAGTCAAGATTCAGAAAACACATTCAAACCTGATTCATCCTAGGCAGGCTTGAATCAGTAATGGTAAAGAGACTGCAAGTGGGTGTTTTATTTCTCTCCCACAACACCAACAGATGTGTTCCAGGATCACCAGATTACCAACATAATGGAGTGTGATAGGCTGGTGCACTCTGGAAAATTCTGGATGAGAACCAGTATGCATTGCTCCCTGTATGAACATTAAGGTTTATTTTCAATTAAAGTACAGGATTGTACCTTAAAATTCACACCAGTAAAGTATATATCATCCATACTCTGATATCAGGCAAACGTCTTACTTTTTATAACCCAGAAACAAATAACAGAAAAACAACAAAGACATTTCAGAGCCAAGCCTCCTTCTGGAGCTGACAGGCTGGGTACCAAGCAGGACTTGGGCAAATTCACTACTAAAGTATATAAAGAACTCCTAATGAGGTCAGTCCAGTGTAATTTTGGTAATTGGATTTGATGTACCTTTAAAGCAGGGGTCTCCAAACTTTGTAAACAAAGGGCAATTTTACTATCCTTAAGACTTTAGGGGGGCCGGACTGAGGCCAGTGGGAGTAAAAAATGCCCTATCTTTGGTAGTAGGGGGGAAATAGTGCCCCATCATGGGGGGAGGAATTATGCCCCATGGTTGGTAACAGAAAAATCCTAGTGTTGAAGTACCTAGTATACAGGGTGACTCTGTAGGTACTTTAAATATTATTTGTGCCAACGTCCCCGACAATATGTAGAAGGCAACAAGGGGCTATATAGTGGGACTTTGAGGGCACAACCATAATAGACTACAAAAAGTATAAAAAACGTAATTTTTATTAATAGCGTACAAAAACACAGAGAATAGACATGAAAGTTTAAAAACGCATCTGAAATAGGCATACAACTCAGTTACATACACCATAATGAATCCTATCCTGCAGTCTCCTAGATAATTCTCTATAACTATGTATAGACAATATAACCAGTAATTACGGGTAGAAGAAAGGGTACACTTCCCCTGTAAGGTTGAGTTATAGAGAGTACTGCAGGTCTGGTGTTCCAAGGTGGTGTAGTCTCTAATTGCTCTACATGTTTCACGTTGACAAGGAACGCTTCTTCAGGAGCTAGAGGTTCAGAAGGATATGAAGAAAAGGAAAATGCTCACAATAGTAAATTTAATCAATGCATCGCTGACAGCGATCAGGGGTAAATATATATATATCTGAAAGGATGTCGGATGGGCAGCAAACAAGGAGCAGAGGCCTCCCAAATGTATATCACATCGGATGATTATAGGTAGGCAGGTTAGCTTGTATGGGCTGCAGTTCCCACAGTAACAGCAAAAGGGTCTGGGGGTGCTCCGTCCTCCTATGTTGCTGCCAGGTTGTATGTCTCTCAGTTTTTTATACTTTTTGTAGTCTATTATGGTTGTGCCCTCAAAGTCCCACTATATAGCCCCTTGTTGCCTGCCCCATGGTTGGTGTCAGTTGCAAAAGTGATGCTCTATTGTTGGTGTCAGTGGCAAGAATAATGCCTCAAGGACCAGATAAAAGCACACAAAAGGCCACATCTGGCCCCTGGGCTGCAGTTTGGAGACCACTGCTTAAAAATAAAATTTTAACAGTTTTGATCAGTTTTAATATACCGGTATATATTTTAATTTTGTACATTTTAACCTGCTTTATATGCTTTTCTGTTTGTTTAAAAAATGTATTACACGACAAAATATTCCCAGAGCATGACAGGTTAGCTAAAGAGAAAGTAGAGTAGTACCTACCCGTCTTTGATCTTCTTCTTTCTGATTGAAATCTCAGATGGAGCCGTGTGATGAAGGATAAGTCACTTAAGCTATGGAACTCTGTAAACAATGAGCATTTTACAAGAGAATAGCAAAGGAAATAGGGAAAACCATATGAAAAGAAACCTTAGATGGATTGTTTTCTTTAAAAACTGAACAGATCCCTCCACCTTCACAATCGAGGTGGACAAAGGAACCCTCCCTCCTTGACAGCTGGGAATCTCTGCTGTCAGAATACACTGATCAGCAGTTGCAGCTGCTGATCAAGAAAAATTCCAACAAGCCCCTTCAACAGAAGTCGATCATTAGATTGACTTCTATCAAGTAAGAGGGGCCACACATGGATCACATTTTGTCCGGTCCCTGCTAAACCAACTGGATTTTCATCCATCTATGTGAGTTTTCAACTCCAACCACTAGCTGAGTACAAGACTACATATTATCAATAGACATATTTAACTTAAAGTGGTATTAAACCCAAAAGCAAACACTTTTATATTGCAGCTTAAAAATCCTTAAATCTGATACCTGCATATTTTTTTTTTTCTTAAGGCTTTCTTTCTTATATTTTCATCTAGTGATCTGGCCAGTAAGTCTGTTGTTTTCAACAGAACAAGATCTTCTGCAGATGTAGCAATTACAGGGATGAGATAAACCATATGCCACTGACAGGAATGCCCTCAATAATCAGCTTTTATGTGTTTATGGAAAACCTTTATTCCAAAAGAAAAAAAATGAGTTTGCTGTAACTGCTAATAAAGTGTTAGATGGCACTTGGCTTCAAATTTTTCTTGTTTCTAAATCTTATAGTACATTTAATACTCCCCTCCCCCCAGACTGACAATGCTGCTGTCCAAATGTGCACCCTGTGCTTCTTCATCCAGTGTGGGCCCTCTAATTCAGGAGGTGTGTTACTGGCCAGATCACCAGATGAAACAGAGGGAAAAAAAGCCTAAAATAGAAAACTAATGCAGCCACCACATCTAATGATTGATAAGCTACAATAGATTACATTTTTAGCTTTGGGTTTAAGCTAGTTTAAAAAAAAGAACGAAAATATCTATTTAAAAGGTTCTGACCATAGTGGATATATAAAGAAAATACATTATAAAAACCTCTGTAAATTCCTTTCAGTCATTTTACTAAAAAAATAAATAAAGAAAAAATAGAAAAGACTATTCTCTCAGTACTCGTTATATACAATCACTGGCTACTTTATTAGGTACACATTGCTAGTACTGGGTTGGACACCCTTTTGCCTTCAGATCTGCCTTAATTCTTTGTGGCATAAATTCACCAAGGTGTTGGAAACATTCCTCAGAGATTTTGGTCCATATTGACATGATAGCATCACACAGTTGGTGCAGATTTGTCGGCTGCACATCCATGATGCAAATCTCCCATTCCACCACATCGCAGAGGTGCTTTATTGGATTGAGATCTGGTAACTGTGGAGGCCATTGGAGTACAGTGACCTCATTGTCATGTTCAAGAAACCAGTGGTGAGATGATTTGAGCTTTGTGACATGGTGCATTATCCTGCTGGAAGGAGCCATCAGAAGATGTGTACACTGTAGTCATAAAGGGATGGACATGGTCAGCAACAATACTCAGGTAGGCCGTGGTATTTAAATGATGCTCAATTGATGCTAAGGGGCCCAAAGTGTGCTAAGAAAATATCCCCCACACCATTTCACCACCACCACCAGCCTGAACCGTTGATACAAGGCAGGATGGATCCATGCTTTCATGTTGTTTACTCCAAATTCTGAGCCTACTATCTAAATGTTGCAGCTGAAATCGAGACTCATCAGACCAGGAAACATTTTTTTCAGGCTTCTATTGTCCAATTTTGGTGAGCCTGTATGAATTGTAGCCTCAGTTTCCTGTTCTTAGCTCACAGGATTGGCACCCGGTTTAGTCTTCTGCTGCTGTAGCCCATCTGCTTCAAGGTTCAATGTGTTGTGCATTCAGAGATGGTATTCTGCATACCTTGGTTGTAACGAGTGGTTATTTGAGTTACTGTTTACTTTCTGTTTACTTTTCTATCATCTCAAAACAGTCTGTTCATTCTCGTCTGTCCTCTGACTTCAACAAGACAATTTTATCCACACAACTGCCGCTCACTGGATATTTTCTCTTTTTCTGACCATTCTCTGTAAACCCTAGAGATGGTTGTACATGAAAATCACAGTAGATCAGCAGTTTTTTAAATACTCAGATTAGCCCATCTGGCACCAACAACCATGCCACAATGTCACTTAAATCCCCTTTTGTTCCCCATTCTGATGCTCGTTTGGACTTCAGCAAGTTGTCTTCACCACATCTAGATGACTAAATGCATTGAGTTGCTGCCATGTGATTGGCTGATTAGCAATCTGTGTTACCAAGCAATTGAACAGGTGTACCTAATAAAGTGGCTGGTGAGTGTATATTCTTTAGGCCTGGTTCACACTGGTACGACATGACAGTAGTACAACTGTGGATCCAACTTTGCCCTGTGACTTGAAGTCCAACATCTATCCGACTTCAATAAATGGGGATCCGACTTTGATTCCGACAATGCAGGCACTATGAATGTTTAGGGGGAACTCTGCGCCAAATTAAAAAAAAAACTATCATCAATGAGTATGCCCAAGCCCAGTGAAGCCTGAAGCACAGCGCCAAAAGCCGGCGAGAAACTCCAGAGGGCCCCGGTGAAGGAGTCAACCGGGTGCCTATCTACATTAGCTAGCTCTAGAAAAACCAACGACGCAAATAGACCACAGTGGAAGTCCAAACCCTTGCAGAGGGCTCCCGTTGTTGCCTCCGAGCGACCCAGTGTCCCACTCCCTTTAACCCATGCTACTCGGCATCGGAGAGTCAATGCACACCAGACTTCCGGAGCCCAATGGAGACTCAAGGCGAATCAGAGCTTCTGCAAGAAAGGAGCGTGGATACAAGCCACCGAACAGGCCAAGGTTACTACTTCCCACAAATTCCCTGCCAAGCTAGTGGGACCTTCTCCCGTTGTCTCCATCCAAGTAAAGGGAATCTACGCGTAGGCTCTTCAGGATACTCGAGCTCAAGTGACCCTCCTCTACAGAGGTTTTTATGACAGGCACCTCAAACACCTGCCATTGCAGAAGTTGGAAGACCTAGAGATATGGGGCATTGGGACTCAGAACTTCCCCTATGATGGTTATATACCAGTCTCCCGTTGTCTCCATCCAAGTAAAGGGAATCTACGCATAGGCTCTTCTGGATACCCGAGCCCAAGTGACCCTCCTCTACAGAGATTTTTATGACAGGCACCTCAAACACCTGCCATTGCAGAAGTTTAAAGACCTAGAGATATGGGGCATTGGGACTCAGAACTTCCCCTATGATGGTTATATACCAGTCAAGCTGACCTTTCGCTCCCTCCCTACCGCCCCATCATGCCCCGGGTGGTAAAGTCATAAGGGGCGGGGCCTCCACATGACGTCACCCTGTGACCCCCGCCCCATGCCAATATAAGTAGTGGCATACTGCGCACCCAGCATTAGAGCGGGAGAGAATGACGAGTCAACATAGGAAGAAAAACAGAGGGAGAAGACAGCGGAGAAGACCTGGCAAAAGAATAAAAATACAGAGAATAAAACCTGGCAGAAGACAGCGGACAGAGGGAGAAGAACTGGAGAGGGCTAGAAGACATCAGCGGAGAGCGGAGAAGACCCGGAGAGAAGAACTGGTGAGGCAGAAGACAGCAGGGGAGGAGGCAGAAGAGCCGGAGAGAGGAGAAGAATTTGGAAGAGACGCCGGAGCTGCCTTAATAAATTACGTTAAAAACCTGTGTACTGTGTTTTTATTTTTGACACTTTTTTTTTAGGTGAATGGGTAGGTATACAATGTACCTGATACTCATTTACATAGGGTGGGGGGCCGGGATCTGCAGGCCCCCCTGTTAAAGGGGGCTTCCAGATTCCGATAAGCCTGCCGCCCGCAGACCCCGACAACCAATGGCCAGGGTTGTCGGAGAGACACCCTTGTCTTCATCAACATGGGGACAAGGTGCTTTGGGGGCACAGGGCCCCCCCGCCCCAAAGCATCCACCCCCCATGTTGAGGGCATGCAGCCTGGTACAGTTCAGGAGAGGGGGCGCTTGCTCGTCCCCACCCCCTTTCCTGACTTGCCGGGCTGCGTGTTTGGATAAGGGTCTGGTATGGATTTTGGGGGGAACCCTCCCACGCCGTTTTTTCAGCGTGGGGGTTCCCCTTAAAATCCATGCCAGGCCAAAGGGTCTGGTATAGCCTTGGAGGGGGGACCTATGCCGTTTTTTTATTTTTAAATTTGGCGTAGAGTTTCGCCTTAAGATTCATACCAGACACAGTGCCTGGTATTGTCGGGGATCAAAGTCAGATCCCTGTTCATTGAAGTCGGATGGATGTCAGACTTCAAGACGCAGGGCAAAGTCGGATCCACTGTCGTATGACTGTCGTGTCTTCCTAGTGTGAACCCTTAAAGGACCTTTAACATACTTTTATGTTAGTTTTCCACTCAATGAAAACACAACTATCCCACAGTAGATCGTTTAGACTGTGTATGGTATGCAAGAAAATAATATGTAGTATGTAATATTTTATACCAGGGTATTTTATGCAATGCTTTGAATCATTATTAACAAAAATTGCCATAATTTCATCTTGTAAATTATAACCTGTGATATATAAAATATAGGGGCTACAATAAAAGATACGTCCTTTTTTAAATCAGAATGGATACGTGTAAAGCTATATGCAGTACACTGATGTGGAATCAGCTTTTACTTTTTATATTTAATGATGTTATTTTACTTTCCCTCTAACTTTGTAATCCAGCTTCTGTTCCCTGTGGCCGCCTGAGAAAATGTATTGTTCCACTCCATCTCTGAATCTGCAGTCTCCTACTGCTCCCTGTCTGTGAAATTTACTTTTCAGTATAACTGCTTTTCCTGATTTTCATTAACTAACCAGCTACAAACTTTACACATAAATCATCTTACCACCTTCTGGCTCTCAGTTGCCTGGTCTGTCTTTACTGACTAATATTTTCTTTCTAAATTCACATAGAACACACATAATCAATTTCAAACGCTGGTCATATGCGTAGGGATGTGATCAGTTTGGAAATAAATGATCTCACCCTAAATATATCCTTCTTTTTGTATAACATGCACATCCAGTGTTCAGTACACCCTCCAATCAATCCCATATAGATTTTGAACCCTATAGAGGCAGCAGAAATGCCCCCATTAAAACACAGAACTGGGGTTAGAGGGGGGTGTAAGTGCCAAAGCTCCACCAGGGATCACAGACTGCACTTTAAAGCAAATAATACTTTTTTTTTTTTAAATTGAGCACATGAAGGCCTCTTGGCCCCCTCTCTAGGGAAAGAGAGCCTTGACTGATGGGGGCATGGCTAGGTGCCAGACAAGGGGAACGATTGGTTGAAACATGGGGGGTGGGATGGGATGGGCCTGAGCTCAGGGAACGTGTGCCCCAGGGAATTCTGGGGCTTTCGGAGGAGTCGGTTGGAAGAGCTGCCCACCCTCCAGCCCCTCTTTTTCCTCTGTTATGGTATGTCACAGCTTGCTGCGGTTTTTCTTGACCTTGCCAGCAGTTAATGTTGCTGTAATGGGCTATGCCCTTGATGGAAAATTGGAAGTAGGCTGTCTGTCCAGCACTTATGATAAGGACAGGCCCCACTTCCCTCTTTTGGTTGAGTGCTCACAGTACGACTGTGACTGGAACTGGTTAAATATGTTCACATGTTATGTGTAGGAATTTAATAAAGCTGTGGCCTTGCCCTTTCCAACCTAATGGTTGTAAGTGTCTTTTTTAATGGGGTAAAGGGCAAGGATGGTGGGGATTTGATCCCATTGTGTTACGTTAATTGGGACCTAGGCCCATCGCGCATTAGCAGTCAAGTAATCTTTACAAAAAAGGAGAAAACGGGCTGACATAAAAAAATAAAATAGTGAAGAAAGTTGCTTGCAAAAACAGTCAGATATACTGTATGGTAAAGTTTAAAACAAACAAAAATACAGCGCTTATAAATTGGCAAAATAAGTCCAAGAAATAGTGAACAATTATAAAAAATGTGTCAAACAAAAAGTCCAAAGAAATAAATATCCATAAATTGTAGTTAATAAAGCTGTGCAAAATAATTATTTTGAAGAGATGCGTGATCAAATTCCACCACGTGATCCACCACCAAGTGCAAGATGGACTCTTGCAAGAGTTGCAAGAATATATCACGGAGTCTAATGCGCTTAGTATGATAAATCGTCATCAATCAGATATCACATATCCTTCAGGAACATAAAGTGTTCAGCGCTTCAAGTATATCTCAGTGGATGTAGGGAAGAGGATGTGCTCTGTGGATATAAAGTGAAGGAAAAATCCACATAGTGTAAAACCGTCATTTTATATCGAGGGATCACATCTTCTTCCCTACATCCACTGAGATATACTTGAAGCACTGGACACTTTGTTCCTGAAGGATATGTGATGTCTGATTGATGACGATTTATCATACTGAGCAGATTTGATTCCACAATAGAGTCCTGCAACTCTGGTAAGAGTCCATCTTACACTAGGTGGGTGGATCACGTGGTGGTATTTGATCACGCATCTCTTCAAAATAATTATTTTGCATGGCTTTATTAACTACAATTTATGGATATTTATTTCTTTGGACTTTTTGTTTGACACACTTTTTATTATTATTCACAAGTAAGCTTTAGCCCGGGGTTCAAACTGAATGAGACTTTGAGATTGCGCTACTTCAGCGTGATTTCATGTGCTGCTTGCCAACATCTGTGCGAGTTCATGCACAGATGTCTATGCAAGTTGCACATGAAATTGCCAAAAATAGTGTATGAACCTTTTTCCAAATCGGTGCAGGTTGGAGTCACGCTCATTTGAACAGTTTCATAGGCACAAATAAGGTGCAACTCGTCATGTGATTTTAAATTGTCAAATTGCATGACAAATCGCACCAGTGTGAACCAGGGCTTAAAGGCTGAAATGTCAAACTATAAAAAAAAAAAATGGACAAGTAGGTTTTATTAATGCAGACAATTTGGTTCTGAAATAAAAGCGTCTCATCTTCCTCTTCAAATTCCTTTTATGCCCCGTACACACGGTCTGATTTTCCGATGGAAAATGTCCGATCGGAGCGTGTTGTCGGAAATTCCGACCGTGTGTGGGCTCCATCGGACATTTTCCATCGGATTTTCAGACACACAAAGTTGGAGAGTAGGAGATAAAATTTTCCGACAACAAAATCCGTTGTCGGAAATTCCGATCGTGTGTACACAAATCCGACGGACAAAGTGCCACGCATGCTCAGAATAAATAAAGAGATGAAAGCTATTGGCCACTGCCCTGTTTATAGTCCCGATGTATGTGTTTTACGTCACCGCGTTTAGAACGATTGGATTTTCCGACAACTTTGTGCGACCGTGTGTAGACAAAACAAGTTTGAGCCAACATCCGTCGGAAAAAATCCTAGGATTTTTTTGTCGGAATGTCCGAACAAAGTCCGACCGTGTGTACGCCCTATTAGGATGTATATTGAGACATGGTAGGTCAATGTACAATCTGGGAATTTGCCAGGTGCAGGGATAAGTTAAAATGATATTAAAGCCTAACACTAACTATTCTTAAAAATATTCCCACCCCCTCCTACCTATCCTGCATACCCCATGCACAAAAGATCTGTATACTTATGGTTTTCCTGAAGCTGTAACATCACACAAAGGTTCCTATGTCTCAGCCATTGTTGGCGCTTACTCACCTCTTGCAGCAGCTGCTCACTGACACAGGGAAGCTGAAGCTGCAGGAGCACATGACTAGGCCAGATTAAAATAGGACTCCTGCATCCCCATCATGCAGCTATGATCTGCCAGCCCTACGTCACTACAGAACACAGGGGTTGGCAGGAGGAACTATTGAGTGTAGTGGGGACCAGGCATCAAACACCCTGAAAAATGTGACAGATGTGAAGATTCTGGCAGCCGATATATATCTTGAAGACAATGATGTTCAGACTCAGTGCCAACAGGTGAGCTAAATATTCAGAGTCTTCTAAATATTTGTACTCACTTCACAAAAGTGAGTACACCCCTAAGTGAAAATGTCCAAATTGGGCCCAAAGTGTCAATATTTTGTGTGGCCACCATTACTTTCCAGCACTGCCTTAACCTTCTTGGGCATGGAGTTCACCAGAGCTTCACAGGTTGCCACTGGAGTCCTCTTCCACTTCTCCATGATGACATCACAGAGCTTGTGGATGTTAGAGATCTTGCGCTCCTCCGCCTTCCATTTGAGGATGCCCCACAGATGCTCAATAGGGTTTAGGTCTGCAGACATGCTTGTTCAGTCCATCACCTTTACTCTCAGCTTCTTTAGCAAGGCAGTGTGGGAATACTGCCCTACTGCCCAGTCTCAGAAGAGAGGATGACCATGCTCTGCTTCAGTATGTCACAGTACATGTTGGCATTAATGGTTCCTTCAATGAATTGTAGCTCCCTTGTGCCGGCAGCACTCATGCAGCCCCAGACCATGACAATCCCACCACCATGCTTGACTTTAGGCAAGACACACTTGTCTTTGTACTCCTCACCTGAGGAGTCTTTGTACTCCTCATGCTTGACACCATCTGAACTAAATAAGTTTATCTTGGTCTCATCAGACCACAGGAGATGACTCCAGTAATCCATGCCCTTATTCTGCTTGTCTTCTGCAAACTGTTTGCAGGCTTTCTTGTGCATCATCTTTAAAAGAGGCTTCCTTCTGGTATGACAGCCATGAAGACCAATTTGATACAGTGTGTGGCGTATGGTCTGAACAGTGGCAAGCTGATCCCCCCACCCCTTCAACCTCTGCAGCAACGCTGGCAGCACTCATACATCTATTTCCCAAAGATAACCTCTGGATATGACGCTGAGCATGTGCATTCAACTTCTCTGGTTGACCATGGCGAGGCCTGTTCTGAGTGGAACCTGTCCTGTTAAACCGTTGTATGGTCTTGGCCACTGTGCTGCAGCTCAGTTTCAGGTTCTTGGCAATCTTGTTATAACCTAGACCATCTTTATGTAGAGCAACAATACTTTTTTCAGATCCTCAGAGAGTTCTTTGCCATGAAGTGCCCTTCCAGTGACCAGTATGAGAGAGTGAGAGTGATAACACCAAATTTAACACACCTGCTCCCCATTCACACCTGAGACCTTGTAACACTGAGTCACAAGACACCAAGGAGGGAAAATGGCTAATTGGGCCCAATTTGGACATTTTCACTTAGGGGTGTACTCACTTGTGTTGTCAGAGGTTTAGACATTAATGGCTGTGTGTTGAGTTATTTTGAGGGGACAGCAAAATTACACTGTTATACAAGCTGTACACTCACTACTTTACATCGTAGCAAATTGTCATTTCTTCAGTGTTGTCACATGAAAAGATGTAATACAATATTTACAAAAATGTGAGGGTGTACTCACTTTTGTGAGATACTGCAATTCATTTCCATCCTAACCACACAGCAGCTCAGCAGGCTGTTTTGTGTCTCTCTTGCTGCCATACCAAATACCCACTATATAACACTAAGGAGATTACATGCATTTACCTGATCTTTTGTGATGTTAGATCTTATATTACTGGTTGAGTTTTTTCCAACCTCATGTGCATTTTTGCCATTTGATAGATTTTTTTTTATCATTATAAATGAAACATTGGATGCATTTATTGCATCTCTATAGTATTTTCTGGGTATTGCATTTTGCTCCGTATTTGAGCACTGGGTCCTATCTTATCTTTGTCCTTTTTGTTTTATACTATATTAGTTTTTGGCTTATTTCCTTGCCATGCAGGCCTCTGTATGTATTTGGCCTCTTTCCATCTGGATCTCTCTGGCAGCACACAAGTTCTTCTGGTGTGGTGATGGGTGACACATTTGGCTTTTAAATTTATGTTTACTGGTGTTACACTCTGTACCATCTTAAGACATGTAAGTGTACTGTGTCTGTATATATATTGCAATGTAAAATTACAAAGACATGTTTACAACATATATTTATACTATTTTTGAGGATGTATATTATTATATATTTTTGTTTGTTTATAGAACAAATATTCTGCTTCTTTCTATCAACCCCCCAAAGAAGGAATTTGTATTTCGAAACGCATTGGGTTCCACAATTTGCAGCAGTTTTCGTCCATCTGTTATATGTCTATACCATCATGCTAATATACGCATCTTTGTTATGTACCTATGTTTTTTTTTAATTGCACACCAGTCTTTTTTTTGTTGTATGTCAGTTGTTTAAATTAAAAAAAATTATTATATTTTTTATATATATTTCTGTTTATACATGACTTTACCTTTTTACTTTGGGCCACTACAATCCCATTATATTGGAGGAATTTTCTTGTGTATTTCTATTAGAGATGATGGCCCATGCCCTTGCAACCATACCCCCTCACCTCTATGTAACTATCTTCCTTTGTTGGTTAATATTCTAGAAACAGGGGAGGCACCAGAGAGCTGCCAGGATGGGTCATCCAGCCCTGGCCTCTAATAACATTGACTCAGATTCAGTGATTCAGGTTTATCCCTGGGCCAGACTATAGTTTGCCTACTCTCACTTCTAGTAGCACACACTAGACTCAAGGGTGCTACCAATGTAAGCCCTAACATTTTCTTAATTGTGCAATAAGCTGGAAATGTGTATTGCCAGCCTAAGCCTAACTCAACACTAGAAGGATGATCCAGCAATATAGGTTTCAAGGATAGTTTTCAAGGAGAAATTACCATAGAATCCCATGTCTATAGCAAATAGCGCAGAATCCAGCAGTATAGGTTTCAAGGATATGATAAATTTTCATAGAATCCCATGACTATAGCAAATAGCTATGGTTCCATATGTTCTAAATGTACAAGACCTACTGATTACCAACAATACAAGCCTGATCACGGATGTGGAAATACGGGGCAACAGCGATTACAGGTCAGTTAGTTTCAGTATAAATCACAAATATAGGAAACATAAGGGAAAAACAAAGACACTGTATTTCAAAAGAGCCAACTTCCCTAAACTACAATCCTTGCTAGAAGGTACTAAATGGGATAAAATCTTAGGAACAAAGAACATGGAGGAAAAATGGGTATGCTTTAAGAACATATTAAACAAGGGTATTAGCCAGTGCATCCCAATGGGAAATACTGGTACATTTAAAAAGCTAATAAAAGTCCTGGGTGGCTTAACTCCAACGTAAAAATGCATATAAATGCAAAGGAGAAGGCCTTCAAAAAATACAAGGCTGAGGGATCATCATCAACTTTCCAACTTTACAAAGAATGCAACAACAAATATAAGGGTGCAATCAGGGCAGCTAAGAGAGAACACGAAAGGCACATAGCGGAGGAGAGTAAAAAAAAATAGTAAGAAAGGGGAGGTCAGATCATATTGGTCCCATAAAGAAAGATGAAGGAAATCTGTTTACTAAGGAATGAGAGATGGCGAAGGTATTAAATGTATTGTTCTCCTCAGTCTTCACGAGGGAAGCGGGGGGCTTCATTAACCAAAACCGTGTTTATCCTCATGACACATCACAGGAAGCACCCTCATGGCTAACAGAAGATAGAATTAGAAATAGACTTGAAAAACTTAACATAATTAAGTCACCGGGACCAGATGGGTTACACCCAAGGGTGCCAGACCATTGTTCCTAATTTTCAAAAACAGTCTACTGACTAGAATGGTATCAGCTGATTGGAGAAAAGCCAATGTTGCACCAATATTCAAAAAAGGGCCAAGATACATCCCTGGGAGTTACAGACCAGTTAGCCTAACATCAATAGTATGCAAGCTCTTGAAGGGGATGATAAGGGACTATATACAAGATTTTAGTAATGAAAACGGTTTCAATAGCAGTAATCAGCATGGATTCGTGAAGAACCGTTCTTGCCAAACCAATCTATTAACCTTCTATGAGGAGGTGAGCTGCCATCTAGATAAAGGCCCGTAGACGTGGTGTATCTCGATTTTGCAAAGGCATTTGACACAGTTCCCCATAAACGCTTACTGTACAAACTAAGGTCTGTCGGCATGGACAATAGGGTGAGTACATGGATTGAAAATTGGCTACAGGGGTTAAGAGGGTAGTGATAAATGGGGAGTACTCGTAATGGACCAGTGTGGAAAGCGGGGTCCCCGAGAGTTCTGTCCTGGGACAAATCCTATTTAATTTATTCATAAACGATCTGGAGGATGAGATAAACAGTTCAATGTCAGTATTTGCAGACGATACTAAGCTAAGAAGGGCAGTAATTTCTCCACAGGATGTGAAAACCTTACAAGAAGATCTGAACAAATTAATATTGTGGGCAACTATATGGCAAATGTAGTTTAATGTAGAAAAATTTAAAATAACACTCACTAAGGAGAGAACCTCTGGGGGAATCTAGGGTGAAGAAGGACCTGGGGGTCCTGGTAGATGATAGGCTCAGCGATGGCATGCAATGCCAAGCTGCTGCAAACAAAGCAAACAGAATATTGGCATGCATTAAAAAGGGTATTAACTCCAGAGATAAAACAATAATTCTCCCACTCTGCGAGACTCTGGTCCAGCCGCACCTGGAGTATACCATCCAGTTCTAGGCACCAGTGCTCAGGAAGGATGTGCTGGAACTGGAGAGACATGTCAAATCGCATGCCAAACCTTTGGCTATTGCTGGCAATGGCACCGTCCGAATCAATGCTGCGCCGCATCAATTGGTGATTTTGTGCAGAGATTTGTGTTGACATTTGTGCATGAACCCGCACAGATGTCTGTCAAATTGCCCCTGAAGTCGGACTGCATTGCAGGGTTGAAATTGTGTGGGTTCAGCTAAACTCGTACAATTTCTGACCCGCAGCAATGTGAACCTAGGGTAAAGCAACGTTTTCTTTTTTGTTCCACCTTCCTCTCTCTTATAAAATTGAGAAACAAATATTATTATAAATTGTACCCTATTGTGCTGCAAGGCGGCACTTCCTGCACTCTGGCCTATAATGGGGCCCACTGTCTAATGGAATTGCTATATCACAGCTATCCCAGGAGCCCATGTGTTACCAAGGGTGTATCACTGCAAGATTCAGCACAGACTTACTACATCAGTGGTGTGCGTCTGCACATGTGCATGATTTGCATGCTGTGGGCCACTATAGTATCCATATACCAGCAACTGGCAATGTTTGTGTGCATGCAAAACCCTAAAACCTGCAAAAGACTGGCAGCGCATGTGCATACACGCTGAATTTTGGAAGATGGCGGTGTGGAAGAGGGATGGTGGGAAGGGATTGATGCTGCAGAATGTTCCACTTTAAAGCTGAAGTTTTATATTTAGTTACAGTGGGAAAAATATGTATTTGATCCTCTGCAGATTTTGTACGTTTGCCCACTTACAAAGAAATGAAGGGTCTATAAATTTTATCATAGGTGTATTTTAAATGATAGAGACAGAAAATTAAACAAAAATACAGAAAAAACACAATACAAATGTTATGAATTGAGTTGCAGTTCAGAGAGTAAAATAAGTATTTGATCCCCTACAAACCAACAATAATTCTGGCTCCCACAGACTGGCTACAGTCTGTGGTACACAGATTAGTCCTGTCAATTTAGCAAAGTGCTCCTAACAGCAACTCGTGATGTGTATAAAAGACACCTGTCCACTGAATCTCCACCTTCCATTCAAACCTCACCATCATGGGCAAGACCAAAGAGCTGTCAAAGGACGCCAGGTACAAGATTGTAGACCCGCACAAGGCTGGCATGGGCTACAAGACCACCAGAAAGAAGCTTGGTGAGAAGGAGACAACTGTTGGAGCGATTATTTGCAAATAGAAGAAATACAAAATAACCATTAATTGCCCTCGGTCTGGAGCTCCATGCAAGATTTGGCCTCATGGGGTAAGGATGATCATGAGAAAAGTGAGGGATCAGCCCAGAACTACACGGGAAGAGCTTGTGAATGATCACAAGGTAGTTGGGACCATAGTAACCAATCAAACCATTGGTAACACAATATGCAGCCATAGATTGAAATCCTGCAGCGCCTGCAAGGTCCCCCTTCTCAAGAAGGCACATATAAAGACCGTCTGAAGTTTGTCAATAAACATCTAAATGATTCTGAGAAGGATTGGGAGAAAGTGCTGTGGTCAGATAAGACCAAAATTTAGCTTTTTGGCACCAACTCGACTCGCCGTGTTTAAAGGAAGAAAAATACTGACTACGCACCTAAGAACACCATCCCTACAGTCAAGCACAAAGGTAGAAATGTTATGCTTTAGGGCTGTTTCTCTGCTAAAGGTACAGGCCTACTTTGCTGCATTGGCGGGCCAATGGACGGGGTCATGTATTGTAAAATTTTGGATGAGAACCTTCTTCCCTCAGCCAGAACACTGAAGATGGGTCATGGATTAGTCTTCCAGCATGACAATGACCCAAAACATACCGCCAAGGCAACAAAGGAGTGGCTCAAGAAGAAGCACTGGAACATAGCCACTCAGGGCGGTATCTAGGTAGGAGGCAATGAAGGGAAGATTATAACAAGAAGCAGGTCCCTGCCGGTAATGAGATACCCACATTTACACATAACTAAAGTATTTGGTGCTGTATCCCAAAAAATATGCTAAAGTTCATCTTTAACGGTTGACCTTTTCATGCAGAGCAGAACTGTATCTTCTAGAGGCAAATCATGTTCGTGTTATACTGCTAAGTGTGGGTTGGAGGTATTCTCATGATAAGGGGCACCTTCTAACCAGGATACTCATATTTTTAGGCTGCCTCGTCTTCCAGTACAATGTGCTTCCCTGTTGTTTTGTCCAGTAGTTCTCCAGCAGGACAACCACATGTGTCACTATAAGGAAATGCAAGATGACGTACAGAATTGCTCAGGTCCCACAATGCAATGCATCATTACCACCATGTGATGTATGCCATAAAAGGAGTCACGTAATGGCCACTAGAACACTTCACAATTCTTTTATTATGAGGGATCAGTTATTTTTTAGGGTACTTGAATCATGATTCTGTTATGTCTGCTACCTCCCTGCTTTTGATAGCTTACCTTTTTTGGGCATGAATACACTTTAAGTAGAACTAAATGAAAATTGACCTTGCACTAAAAAAGCAAGGCCGTCTTATTCATGTAGGCCTCTCCCTATGCCAAAATGTTACTTTAAAGTAAAAAAAAAATGAGATGCTAAAAAGAAAAAAAAAATGTTGGACCTAGACACCATCTTTCTGTCCAGTTCCCAGGGAATGCTGAGAACCTCAACCCTCTCAGCCTCATACATGCAGCATTTTGGCACAGAGAGGCTTGAATAAATACTAGTGCAAGATCCACTTTAAGCGTTCTTTGTCTTTTGGCTGTGTGCTTTAAAGCAAACCTGAGCTGAGCCCATTTGGGGCAAAGGCAAAGATTTGCTTTCATATTCCCCACTTCATTAGCATATATTTGTTTCGCCTTCGCTCACCCACTGTTCTGTTCAATACAGGAGAGGACGGAAACATGCAGTATTTCCAGCTATGGAGAAACATGTGATCAATCAGTGGAGTTAGGCTAATCAGCACTGTCACACAGATAGTCCATAGCCCTAGATAAGCTACAAATCCAGTAACAGATTAGCAGATGGAATTTATGAATGGAGAAAATACCACACTATGGCCACAAGATGGCACTAAACATCATAGGAAATAAGCATGCTCATCAGCTTCATCTAGTGGCCATAACATTATTATCTCCATTCACCAGAGGTGGGGGACTCGAGTCACATGACTTGACTCGAGTCGGACTCGAGTCACCTGTTTGAGGACTTGCGACTTGCTTGACAAAATTAAATAAATGACTCGACTTGACTTTGACTTGCCACTAATGACTTGCGACTTGACTTTGACTTGGGCTATTTGACTTGCAATGACTTGCAATGACTTGGCACCACCAGTGCTGTGTCTTGGCCTAGGCAAAATATGCCAAGAAAAAAGCACTAAGCAGTTTTGTTAATGTTGAAAATGAAACAAAACCTTTCCTGAAAACTGACTTTTAACTAATTTTAAGGATGGAAATGGGGTAGATCAGTATTTTGACTTAATTTGTGACTTGACCAAAATAAATGACTAGACTTGACTTGCTTGACTTCTAGCAGGGACTCGACTTGACTTGCTTGCTTTTCGCCACAGTAACTTGGGACTTGCTTATGACTTGAAGGTTAAGAATTGAGACTTGCTTGTGACTTGCACATGTGTGACTTACCCCCATGTCTGCCATTCACACATTTAATCTGCAAAGAATATAGACCAAGACCATTCGATTTTGCTCCGATTACACAGAACAAATTCCGATTACACAGAACAAATTACATACAGTTTGGAAGGATGAATAGCCATGCAACTTTTTAATGAATACACTCCTAAGTGTAAGGTAAAAGGATGTGCAACCAGCTATTACAGTAAATGTGATTACCACTCCCTAGCTGAGACTGCATGCACAGTATACAAAGCAGAGATTCCTGTTTTCAACATATACTGCCACTTTTCCAACATTAGGCAAAGCCAAGGCTGGGCACATACATATGTATTTCCTTCACTCCAAGCACTGACTGTAAAGATTCTAAGACTAGACAGCAATTCTATGAAAATAGAATAAGCTACAGTATTTCAGCACTCTGGGTAAAAAATCGCTCACTGATAGTAATAGAATCAGTCATGATAGTTTTCAACTCTGTGGATCATCATTGTCTACAAACATTCAAGAGTAGGGATGAGCTTCGTGTTCGAGTCGAACCCATGTTCGACTCGAACATCGGCTGTTCGCCCGTTTGCCGAATTAGCGAACGATATGGGCCGTTCGCGCCAAATTCGTGTGGCGCGTCACGCCCCATAATTCACTGCGACATCGCAGTGCATTGCTGGCTGATGATTGGCCAAGCATGCACTATGACCCGCATGCTTGGCCAATCACAGCGCCGTCAGTAGAGAGAGCTGTAATTGGCCAAAGCCAGGGTGGCTTTGGCCAATCATGGCTCAGGGGGTTTAGAACACGCCCCACACAATATAAGGCCGCCTGCATGGCAGCCTTGTGTAGTGTGTTCCGGCGTGCTTAGAGAGAGAGAGAGACAGTGTCATTTCATTTGAGTTAGCTAGATTAGGCAGGACAGTCAGTGAGTTAGCTGCACTTACAGTGTATTGTGTATATATATGCATCCCGGGTGTTGTATATATATATATATATATATATATATACTGTATTCAGTTTAGCTATGTCCTTTCCTGTTATCTTCCTACTGACAGGCAGGCTTGTCTTGTTACAGTATTTACAGCTACCTGAAGAAAATTGCTGGTGTTCTTTTGATCCTATTAGTACCACAGTCAGGCAGCTAGACTATTTACAGTTATAGGGCGTACACACGGTCGGACTTTGTTCGGACATTCCGACAACAAAATCCTAGGATTTTTTCCGACGGATGTTGGCTCAAACTTGTCTTGCATACACACGGTCACACAAAGTTGTCGGAAAATCCGATCGTTCTAAACGCGGTGACGTAAAACATGTACGTCATGACTATAAACGGGGCAGTGGCCAATAGCTTTAATCTCTTTATTTATTCTGAGCATGCGTGGCACTTTGTCCGTCGGATTTATGTACACACGATCGGAATTTCCGACAACGGATTTTGTTGTCGGAAAAATTTTATCTCCTGCTCTCCAACTTTGTGTGTCGGAAAATCCGATGGAAAATGTCCGATGGAGCCCACACACGGTCGGAATTTCCGACAACACGCTCTGATCGGACATTGTCCATCGGAAAATCCGACCGTGTGTACGGGGTATTAGTGTAGTTCGTTCTCCTCACAGTGTTCAGTTAAAGCTACAAGTTAGTTTAGTGTGACCTCTGCACAGTGTTCAGCTAAAACTACAAGTTAGTGTAGTGCGTCCTCCTCACAGTGTTCAGCTAAAGCTACAAGTTAGTTTAGTGTGACCTCTGCACAGTGTTCAGCTAAAGCTACAAGTTAGGCTAGTGCATCCTTCTCACAGTGTTCAGCTAAAGCTACTAGTTAGTTTAGTGTGACCTCTGCACAGTGTTCAGCTAAAGCTACAAGTTAGGGTAGTGCGTCCTCCTCACAGTGTTCAGCTAAAGCTACAAGTTGGTGTAGTGCGTCCTCCTCACAGTGTTCAGCTAAAACTACAAGTTAGTGTAGTGCGACCTCTGCACAGTGTTCAGCTAAAGCTACAAGTTAGTGTAGTGTATCCTCTGAACAGTGTTCAGCTAAAACTACAAGTTAGTGTAGTGCGACCTCTGCACAGTGTTCAGCTAAAGCTACAAGTTAGTGTAGTGTGTCCTCTGAACAGTGTTCAGCTAAAACTACAAGTTAGTGTAGTGCAACCTCTGCACAGTGTTCAGCTAAAGCTACAAGTTAGTGTAGTGCTTCTTCTGAACAGTGTTCAGCTAAAACTACAAGTTAGTGTAGTGTGACCTCTGCACAGTGTTCAGCTAAAGCTACAAGTTAGTGTAGTGCGTCCTCCTCACAGTGTTCAGCTAAAGCTACAAGTTAGTGTAGTGCGTCCTCTGCACAGTGTTCAGCTAAAGCTACAAGTTAGTGTAGTGCATCCTTCTCACAGTGTTCAGCTAAAGCTACAAGTTAGTGTAGTGCGTCCTCTGAACAGTGTTCAGCTAAAACGACAAGTTAGTTTTTTGCGAGCTCTGCACAGTGTTCAGCTAAAGCTACCTGTAGAAGGTTGATGGTGTTTTCCTGATCCTATCACTACCGCAGGCAGCTAAATAAGCTACAAGTTAGTTTTTTGCGAGCTCTGCACAGTGTTCAGCTAAAACTACAAGTTAGTGTAGTGCGAACTCTGCACAGTGTTCAGCTAAAGCTACCTGTAGAAGGTTGGTGGTGTTTTCCTGATCCTATCACTACCGGAGGCAGCTAAATAAGCTACAAGTAATTTTTTTGCGAGCTCTGCACAGTGTTCACCTAAAGCTACCTGTAGAAGGTTGGTGGTGTTTTCCTGATCCTATCACTACCGCAGGCAGCTAAATATGCTACAAGTTAGTTTTTTGCGAGCTCTGCACAGTGTTCACCTAAAGCTACCTGTAGAAGGTTGGTGGTGTTTTCCTGATCCTATCACTACCGCAGGCAGCTAAATAAGCTACAAGTTAGTTTTTTGCGAGCTCTGCACAGTGTTCACCTAAAGCTACATGTAGAAGGTTGGTGGTGTTTTCCTGCTCCTATCACTACCGCAGGCAGCTAAATAAGCTACAAGTAAGTTTTTTGCGAGCCCTGCACAGTGTTCACCTAAAGCTACCTGTAGAAGGTTGGTGGTGTTTTCCTGATCCTATCACTACCGCAGGCAGCTAAATAAGCTACAAGTTCGTTTTTTGCGAGCTCTGCACAGTGTTCACCTAAAGCTACCTGTAGAAGGTTGGTGGTGTTTTCCTGATCCTATCACTACCACAGGCAGCTAAATAAGCTACAAGTTATTTTTTTGGGAGCTCTGCACAGTGTTCACCTTAAGCTACCTGTAGAAGGTTGGTGGTGTTTTCCTGATCCTATCACTACCGCAGGCAGCTAAATAAGCTACAAGTTAATTTTTTGCGAGCTCTGCACAGTGTTCAGCTAAAGCTACCTGTAGAAGGTTGGTGGTGTGGTGGTGTTCTCATACTACAGGCAGGCAGTTGATTTTGCTAGCTGCAGTATATATATATATATATATATATATATATATATATATATATATATATATATATATATATATATATATATATATATATCCCAGCTTAGTGCAGCTACAGGCCATTAGTATGTCTGGAAGGCCAACAAGGATAGACAGACAGTCACAAGCCAATAAAAGAGGGCAAGCAGGCTCTGTGTCTAGAGGCAACAGTGCTGGTCGTGGAGACGGTGCATTCTCATCAGCTTGTGGCCGTGGGACACGCTTGGCCTTTTTTTCGGCAGCTGGCCGTGTTGAGCCGCAACATACGGAAGACTTGGTCGAGTGGATGACCAAGCCGTCCTCATCCTCCTCATCCTCTCTCACCCATGCTCAGAGTACTTTGTCTGGCAAAGCAGCTGCCAACGCGGCCTCTTCCCTCGGCTCAATGGCATCAGTGACTCCTTCCCTAGCCCCACCATGTCCTCCTGAGGAGTCCCTCGAACTGTTTGACCACAGTGTTTGGTACATGCTCCATTAGGATGCCCAGCGTTTAGAAAGCTCTGATGATGATACTGAGCTAGATGAAGGCAGTAACGTGAGCACGGACAGAGGGGGTGCCCAAGAAGGACAGCAATCTGGCAGTCATGCTCCCCCTGCGACAGCATACTGCCAGGTTTGCTCCAGTGATGAGGAGGGAGGGATGATGAGGTCACTGACTCAACGTGGGTGCCTGATAGGAGCAGGGAGGAGGAGGAGGAGGCACATCACCAACGAGGCAGGATGCCCTCCAGGGGCCAGCCTAAGGGCACCACACTGACTGCATCACACCCCAAAGCTCCGCATGTGCAGGGCACTGCTGTCTCTGCGCGTTATTCCAAAAGTTCTTTGGTGTGGGCCTTTTTTGAGACGAGTGCATCAGATCGCACCGCTGCTATTTGCAACAAATGTCTCAAGTGTATCTCGCGTGGCCAAAACATCTCCCGCTTGGGCACCACATGCTTGACCAGATATATGTTGACCTGCCATGCAGTTCGTTGGCAAGCGTATGTAAAAGACCCACACCAAAGAACAAAGTGGACCTCTCCTTGCTCCTCATCAGCTGAGATCTCCAACCCCACTATACCTTCAGTCCTCTCTGAGACCTGCACTGAGAGGAATAAAGGTGTAGAATTAAGTGTGTCACAGCCAAGTACTTGTGGGCAATCTGCTTTCGGTACACCGACGTCAGATTGTACCAGGCAAATTTCCCTGCCCCAGCTGTGGCACCGCCGAAAGAAGTTCGCTCCCAGCCATCCAGATGCCCAGCGGTTGAATGCTAGCTTGGCAAAATTGCTAGCACTTCAACTGCTGCCTTTTCAGTTGGTAGACTCTGCCCCCTTCCGTGAGTTTGTGGAATGTGCGGTTCCTCAGTGGCAGGTACCCAAACGCCACTTTTTCTCACGGAAGGCGATTCCGGCTCTCTACCGGCATGTGGAAGGCAATGTCTATGCCTCGCTGGACCGGGCAGTCAGCCGTAAGGTGCATATTACTCATGGTCCAGCAGGCATGGACAGGGACGTTACCTAAGT